>JAUAME010000006.1:27687458-28344958 GCA_030820535.1 Quercus parvula
TGCCTCAACATTTATGAAGGCAGGCAAGGACTTTCCTATTCATTTCTCCAACACCTTGATCTGACAGCTAGATCACAAAGCAGCAAGCATATCAAATGCTCAGCTTTCTACATGAAATATTCAAACTCATACAAATATTTTTTTTTTACAAAACATTGAAACACCAACTCATTAAAAAAGTAACATGGCAACTCTAGAACTAACCTTGTTGCACGCCAAGAACAGTAGCAGTTAGAAACCGTGAATTAGGCCGAAACCTTTCTTTACGTTCTCGAAGATAGACATGCACACCTTCCCTCTCTGCTTGTCGCCGCAATTCTGCTGCTTCTTTCATAAGCATAGCAGCTATTCTGTTTTCCGTCTCAAGATCCATCTTCCCTATTAAGCAAGTTCCATAACACATAGGAGTGAGCAATTTATTGATCCACAGAAACACCCTCAAATAAACATGAAGCAGTAGCACTAAACTGAAAAGGTTGGGACAGATCAAGTAAGAAAGAAACTTCTTATCAGTTTTCCAAGAACCTTACCACATACAAATTTCAACAACAACAAATGAATTCACAGAGAGTGCAAGTCACAAGAACAATAGGCAGCGTTGCCATCCCTAGAAGAGGCACAAGAAATGCAAAAACAAAAACCGATGAAACAAGACAACACCGCAAAGCAAACTATATCCAACCAAGACTCCAAGATATTAGCACCCTTTGGGCTGCAGAGTCTACCATGTGAACTAGCACCATATCTTGAGAAGAGAAGTGTAGAATCTAAAACCCATACATCCTACTCTGTCAACTCCAAAACCAACCAGAGGAAATCACAGAATTCAATGGTAACATATACCTATTAGGGCATTGGTTCATCAAAACTGCTGCAATTTAGAATAGGCATTTCCAAACTAATGGGCCCAAATGGATGGGCAAACGTGAAATGAACAAAGATTTAATCAATTTTTCCAAAACCCATTTCAAAAATCATTCACTAGTTCACCAAAAAACCAAAATATTTTCAGATTCTATAGGCATACCCAAACTAATGGATCCAATGAGTAGGCAAAAATTGAACAAACAAAAATTAAAGTAATTCTTGTAAAACCCATATCAAAGATCATCAACTAATTCAAAAGAAACAATTTTTATTATTATATTCAACTCTCCATCCAAATTTTCACAGCTACCAAACTGAACAATAGGATCCCCATCCCAAAAAAAAATTCAAAATTATTCACCACAATTTATTTTTGAGGGGGAAAAAAAATGCAAAAGTGAGTACCATAATCTTTCAAAAAAAAATTTAAATAATAAAAACCAAAGTTTTTCTATGTGTCCTAAATTAAACCAAATGGATCGTAAGCCTATCATTAATAAACTTGTCATCAAAATTTGAAGTCTTTTTTTTAATATATAATTCAATAGTTGTGAACAACCAGGGCCGGCCCTTCCCTTAGGCGAGTTAGGCAATTGCCTAAGGCCCCCAAGTCCCAAAATTTTAGAAAAGAACCGGGTAGTAGTTTCAAATGAATTACAAAAATAATCTAAACAAAATCATTGACCAAAAATCAACCAGATAAACTACAAATCCGGTCTAAGAGATTAACCACAAAACAATCACAAATCAAAACCCTAAAAAGTTTACCTTTCTCTCTACTCTCCAGTCTCCACTGTTCAGTCTGTTCTGATATGCTCAACAGACAACAGCTCAAGGCTCAAGCAAGGCAGCCTCAGCCTCTCTCTGATTCTCTGCTCTCCGCCTCTATCAAGTCTCAACCGCTCACCTCACCGTATCAGGAATCAGGTATAAAATTATAAATATTTGGGACATTTTATTTGTTAAGAACTTAAGATAACTTTGTTTATTTGGGCCCTCCCTGGCTGCCTGGACCCTCCCTGGACTGGGCGTTAAGTTTGGGCCTTCAAGTTTTTTTTTTTTTTTTGTTATTGATAGGATTTGTTTTGTTTTTGTTTTTGTTTTTGTTTTTTTTTTTTTTTTTTTTTTGTGGGTGGGTCTTATTAATAAGTCTTGTGTTAGTATTATGGTTGTGTTTAAATTTTTGTTATGTTTGTGCTTAATTTTAAAAAAAAATTTATGCAGTTTAAGATTGCTAAAAACTTATTATTGTTTAGTGAAACTATAACAATGTTTTTTATATAAATCAGGTTCTATTTCTCATTTGCTCTACACTTGAAAGTTATTTTTTATTTTAGTCTTTATAAATATATTTTTTGATTAGAAATGTCTACTATAAAATATGCATATGGATATGAAAAACTTAAAAAAAAGAAGAAAAAAAAGAAGAAAAATTAATTGAGTCTCAAAAATGATCAATGGATAAATTTGTTATTAGTAATAAACAAAATATAACACAAAATTTAGATGAAAATACCACAAATGAGCAAGAAATTCACCAAAATAATTTAGAAGAAAATGATGTTCAATTTTGCAATACAACAAATCTTGATAATGAACTTCAAAATAATTTAGAATAAAATGAAAATAATGATGAAGAATATAATATAAAAATATTAAATAAACATTAATTTAATTAATATATAAGTATAAAAAATACCACATTTTTAGTTTTCGTCTTAGACCCCAAAATGTCTAAGGCCACCCATGTTTCCCTCTCATCCTCTCTCTGCCTCAATCCACGTCACATCGTGCTCCATGGCTGACCACCAAGCTCTCCTTCTAAACCTACATGGCAGAAGCTTTTTAAGTTCATCACCTCAAACCACGCACCACTGCCGAAACTTAGCCAAAATCAAATCATGACCACCACCACGGCCAAAATCAAATTGCAACAAAAACCCAGAAGCCCACCAAATCACAAATCAAATCACACACACCAAAATCAAAGCACAAAACTCACAAAACAACCAAATCACAAAATGAAAATACTGAAAGTGAACCCACCGTTAAAAAAACATATATTGGTTTTGTTATTATATTTTAGAAGAAGAATTATATTATTGAACTAATTTTAGATCCAAATTAATCAAACATATATCACAAGCAAGAATAATAGACTGAAAGCAAAGCCAAAAAAATGATATTTCCCAAAAAAGTTTTTTCAGAAAATAGAAAGGGTAAACAAAATATAAAAACTATTTGCTTCATAATCTCAAATAAATAAATAATAATAAATCACACACCATAATCCGATGAAGCCTCGTGAGCCACAATTTCACCTAAGAGGATTGTCTGAGTTGAGAGGAAGAGATTTTCATAGTCTTTGGCTCGGCAGCACAATCTTCGATTTTCTTTCTTGACGTGGTTTTTGCTCGCTCCTCTCATATCAGCCTAGGTGATGTATAAAGAGAAATAAAAAGAAGAAGAACAAAGCACCGCGTAAAAAAGAAGAAAAGAAAAATGGTGAGAGAAGAAAGACAGACTGAGATCAAGTGCACTGTCATAGGTATTTTTTTACATTTTTTACTCTCTCATTTTTAAAACTTTTTAACTCTCCTTTAATATATTTTATTTAATGATTGAAATTGAAATTTGTCTTTTCAACTTTTAATTCCAGTCATTAATTACAATTGCATCAGGGTATTGCACCTGAATCTGAAAAAGACAGAGAGATACACATACACATACACATACACATACATAAGCACGCATAAACACATACACATACATAAATATAAACACATACACATACACATACACATACATAAGCATACATACACATACACATACACATACATATACATATACACATACATACATACATACATAAACATACACATACACATACAAGTACACATAAACATACATACACATACACATAAATATTCATATACATAAACATAAACACACATACACATAAACATGTATAGACTCACATAAATGTAACATACACCCACATAAACTTAAATATAAACATAAACACACATAAAGACTCGATTTAGCACACCAAAGTAATTAACGAAATTGTTTAAGGATTGGTTTTAGTTTGCAATTTTTTCAACCTATACGAGGGTTTAATTTTTCTCATTTTGTATGTGTGTTTATGTCTTATGTATGTTTATGTTTATGTGCGTGTTTATGTGTATGTGTATTTATATTTGTTTGTTTTTGTTTATATTTGTTTATGTTTGTTTTTGTGTATGTTTGTTTGTATTTGTATTCATGTATGTTTATGTGTATGTGTGTTGATGTTTATATTTATGTTTATAAACATACACACATATATAAACATGCATAAACATAAACATACACATACACACACATAAACATACATATACACATACACTTATACACGTACACATATATAAATATAAATGAACATAAACATAAACACACATGTACATACACATAAACATAAACATACACACATATAAACATACACATATACATACATAAACACACATATACATAGACATACATTTTTAGTTCTCGTCTTAGGCCCCAAAATGTCTAGGGCCACCCTTGAGTTGGGGACAGGGACTTCGGGCCAAGAAATTTGAACTTTAGACGTTTTTTGGGAGTGCCAGTTAAGCTACAATGTTCTTGGCAATCTAAGCCTATTAGTAATGAATAAATCAAAGAATTGATTTTTGGGCAAAAATTAAATTTGCAAATTTAGCCTAATAGATACAATGTATTAGAATTCAAAGGTATGAACATTGAACACAGTAAAGTTCTAATTTTTCTATATGAAATTTCTAATTATATAATATTTTTATATGAGTCCCAAGTTTTGGATTCCAAAAGAGTTGAACACGATTTCTAATGTTGTAATTTTCAGTAAAACCCATATCAAAGATCATTAACTAATTCAAAAGAAACAATTTTTATTATTATATTCAACTCTCCATTCAAATTTTCATATAGAAAATGAACATATATAAATATAAATGAACATAAACATAAACACACATGCACATACACATAAACATAAACATAAACATACACATACACACATATAAACATACACATATACATACATAAACACACATATACATACACATACATTTTTAGTTCTTGTCTTAGGCCCCAAAATGTCTAGGGCCACCCCTGAGTTGGGGACAGGGACTTCGGGCCAAGAAATTTGAACTTTAGACGTTTTTTGGGAGTGCCAGTTAAGCTACAATGTTCTTGGCAATCTAAGCCTATTAGTAATGAATAAATCAAAGAATTGATTTTTGGGCAAAAGTTAAATTTGCAAATTTAGCCTAATAAATACAATGCATTAGAATTCAAAGGTATGAACATTGAACATTGAACATTGAACACATGCACATATACATAAACATAAACATACACATACACACATAAACATACACATATACATACATAAACACACACACACACATACACATACGCATACACATACATTTTTAGTTCTCGCTTTAGGCCCCAAAATGTCTAGGGCCACCCCTGAGTTGGGGACAGGGACTTCAGGCCAAGAAATTTTAACTTTAGACATTTTTCGAGAGTGCCAATTAAGCTACAATGTTCTTGGAAATCTAAGCCTATTAGTAATGAATAAATCAAAGAATTGATTTTTGGGCAAAAGTTAAATTTGCAAATTTAGCCTAATAAATACAATGTATTAGAATTCAAAGGTATGAACATTAAACACAGTAAAGTTCTAATTTTTCTATATGAAATTTCGAATTATATAATATTTTTATATGAGTCCCAAGTTTTGGATTCCAAAAGAGTTGAACACGATTTCTAATGTTGTAATTTTCAGTAAAACCCATATCAAAGATCATTAACTAATTCAAAAGAAACAATTTTTATTATTATATTCAACTCTCCATTCAAATTTTCACAGCTACCAAACTAAACATTAGGATCCTCATCCAAAAGAAAAAATTCAAAATTATTCACCACAATTTATTTTTGAGGGGAAAAAAAATGCAAAAGTGAATACCATAATCTTTCAAAAAAAAAATAATAATAAAAACCAAAGTTTTTCTATGTGTCCTAAATTCAAACAAATGAAACATATGCTCCTCTAAAAGGGTAAAAATAGAAAGAAAAAAAGAAAAAAAGAAAAAAAGAATTCACCAAATTGATCAAATGAAACAGCAAAATTTGTGAAAGCAAAGGTATAGATAGGTGGTAATTTGAGCAAAGACGTCTGGACCCGTCTTTCTTATGCCAATGGATTGGGAAATTGCTACATGGAAAACCCTAATTTTAGTTCACAAAGGATATGGTCCCGTGGATTGGATCGTAAGCCTATCATTAATAAACTTGTCAACAAAATTTAAGTCTTTATTTTTAATATATAATTTAATAGTTGGGGATGGGGACTTCGAGGTAACGAATTTGAACTTTAAATGTCTCTATTGGAAACACGAGAGTGTCAGTTAAGCTATAGAGCTCTTGGCAATTTAAGACTATTAATCATGAATAAATCAAAGAATTGATTTTTGGGCAAAAGTTAAATTTGCAAATTTAGCCTAATAAATATAATGCATTAGAATTCAAAGGTATGAACACTGAACACAGGAAAGTTCTAATTTTTCTGTATGAAATTTTTTCTAATTATATAATATTTTATATGAGTCCCAAGTTTTGGATTCCAAAAGAGTTGAACACGATTTCTAATGTTGTAATTTTCAGTTTTTCTATATGAAGCAAAAGATTGAAAGAACAATAATAGAAACCAAACATAAAAACCCCAGATTGAAAGAATAGTAGTAGTAACTCACCCAAAACAAGATTATTGCTTGCGTACGGTACCCAAAGAACAGCAATCGTGTGTTTCGACTTTCGATTGTTGTTGTCGTAGACGACTGACACAGCAAGTATCTACAATTGGGCTTAGTTAGGGCACCAATCGAATTGGGAACAAAATTGAAATTTCTCTTTTTCTCTTTTCTTTTTCTTTTTATGGGTTTCAGTTGACTACATAAGCAAGGGCTTAGAGTTAAAGACCTAATAGCATGAAATAGCCCATTTATGCAAATCCAAAAGAGCAATCATTTTTTTTTTTTGAAAGTGAACTCAAATTTCATTCATTAAAATAGCAAGAATCAAAGTATAACGCTTCTAGAGCAGATGATGGGGACTCTTCCAACCATACCCGCTCATTGACTACTTGTCTAGCATATTTGGCCAACGAATGGGCAACAGAGTTAGTAGTACGTTTTACATAGCTAACAGACTAAGCTCTAAAACTTGTTGTCAAGCAGTGGATGTCTCTATAGATATGACCCAAACTTGAGTTATTCACCCCATTAGATTGGATGGACCGCATAACTCCTATATTATCCCTTTCCAGTACCATGTTCATGAAACCCGCATCCAATGCAAACTCCAATGCTTTACGCCTTGCCAACACCTCAGCCTCCTCACTGTCCATCCCCAGTGACCCTTTGGCTGACAAAGCCACCATAACTTCACCCTTATCATTCCGAATGACCACCCCAAAGCTTGATGCCTTATTGTCAGCAAACACCGCAGCATCAAAATTAATTTTGTAGTGTAACCCAGCAGGTGGCATCCATATCTGCATTATATCAGTCTGACTCAATATAGATAACTACAACTGAGCCTCTCGATACTCCTCCAACAGATCCATAGCTCGTTGTACAAGTCTACTTGGGTCCTGTAAGGCTCCTCCATGAACAAATGTGTTTTGTTGATTCCAAATAATCCAACTCAGCACCAGAAATAGTTCAAGCTCTTCGTTCATCAACTTGAGCATCATGTCGTCCATCAGTTGGATAAAATTGGCTTGACCAATCACACTTTTTTGCAGCCAAGTCAGACTTCCAGCCCAAACATCTCTAGCCACCGCACAATACCATAATGCATGCACCACTGACTTTGAGTTTTGCATGAATAGCTAACATGTGTCATCCTTTAGAATTTGGCCTTGACAAGATTTAGTCTTGTTGGGAGGATCTCCTGACTTGCCCTCCACCCAAAAATCTTGACTTTATTGGGTATGTGAAACTTCCACAACCTTGACCAAATCATACTGTTGGTGTTCGACTTTGAGCATTCTTCAAATCCAAGCAATTCCTTTTACACCTTCCTAGCAGTGAAGTAGCCTGACTGAACTGAATACTCCCTATCCTTTTTAGGCAACCACACTACAATATCTGGTAGGAGTCGTTTGCTCGGAATGCAGATAATAGCTTCTGCTTCCTCCCTATGAAGCATGCCTCCTATTTTCCCCTTATCCCAGTCATGGATTGTCCAGTCTATAAGATCGCTAACTCGTAGCTCCCTGTCCACATCAGATGACATATGTAAGATCATATTTGTGGGGTAGTTTGGAATCCATTTATCCTGCAAAGCTCGTATAGAAGATCCGTCCCCCACCCTCTAATAACATACCATTTTCAAGATAGGTTGGGCTGCAATAAAACTTTTCCAAGCATAAGAATTTTTTGGCACATCCTTAGCCTCCAAAAAACTGCAACGTGGAAAATACTTCACCTTAAAGCATCCATATAACAATGAATCTTTTTCCTTCAATAAATGCCACCCTTGTTTGGCTAACATAGTTAAGTTGAACAACTGTATGTCTCGAAAACCCATTCCTCCTTCTTTCTTGGGTTGGCATAATGCATTCCAACTCTTTCAATGGATCTTTCTTTCATTACCCATCTACCCCCACCAAAATCTTACACATATAGTGTTTAAATTGCGCCACCGCCTTTATTAGAACTTCCTTCCCCGCTTTAGATTAGAGTTGTCCTTTCCATCCCTTTATCTTCTTCCAAACTCGTTCCTTTAAAAAGGAGAAAGTTTGAAATTTAGATCTACCAACTAAAGTAGGTAACCCCAAATAAGTATCAAACCTGTCCACCTCCCTCACTCCCAAGGCCCCCTTAATGTTATCCCTCTGTTCCCTTGCTATGTTGCTGCTAAAATAAACTGAGAATTTTTCAAAGTTGATGCATTGGCCTAAAGAAGCAGCATATGTCTGTAGAACCTCTATAACAACCTGAACCTCTATAACAACCTGCGCCTCTTCTTGATTAGCTGTACAGAATAAAAGGGAATCATCTACAAAAAGTAAATGCGAAATGGTAGGAGCTCTCCTGCAGATTGACACTCCATGAAGCCTCCCTTCCTCCTGTGCTTTGGATAGCAAGGATGAGAAACCTTCTGCATATAAAAGAAATAAATAAGGTGATAGGAGATCTCTTTGGCAGAGACCTTTTGTGGGTCAGATGTTCCCGTAAGCCTTTCCATTAATCCAAACAGAGAAAGAAGAAGTGGTCACACAGCTTATAACCCTTTCTACCCACATATCAAGAAGTCCCAATTTAGACATAATTCCCTTCAGAAAGTCCCACTCAACCCGATCATAGGTTTTTCTAATATCCAGTTTCAAGGCTAGGGAACCTTTTTTACTAGATCTCTTATTATGCATGGAATATAAGGACTCGTAAGCCACCAACACATTATCAATAATCAAACGTCCAGGAACAAACGCTCTAAGATGGTGATATCAAATAAGGGAGAATAATCTTTAATCTATTAGCCAAAACTTTAGAAGTAATTTTGTAAATCACATTATAAAGGCTAATGGGCCTATAATCCAAGATTTTCTTAGGCACTTCAATCTTTGGAATAAGCATAATATGAGTGTAATTTATTTCAAGCAACATTAAACCAGAGTTCAAAAAATCTAACATAGCAGTAATCACATCATCACCCACTATATGCCAAAATTTTTGGTAAAAGAGAGCATTCATAACATCTGGTCCATGTGCCTTTGTTGGTCCCATCTAGAACAACACCACTTTGATTTCATCAGCACTGTAATCTCTGGACAAATACTCTTGCATCTCTGAGGTCACTTTGTGAGGCATTGTGTTAAGACATTCCTCCATCCAGTCACATCCTCCCGAATTAAAAATACTCTCAAAGTATGTAACTGCCACCCCTGCTATATCATCAATTTCTTTAACCCAATTTTGCTACTGATCTTTAATACCCTTTATAAAATTCTTTTGACGTCTCTGGGTAGCCTTGGAATGAAAAAACTTGGTGTTTTTATCCCCATATTTTAGCCATGGGATGCAAGATCGTTGGTGCCAATAAATTTCTTAATTGAGAAGGAGCTCATCCAACTGCTTACTAACCTCCAAGAATTCGGCCCTACTCTCTTCAGTGGTATCCCTCATATTCAAATACCTAACTCGATTTTGCAACCTCTTTATTTCCTCCACATCCGAATGTGTCTTCATTGCACCCCATGCCTGAAGGTCGGCTCCACAGTACACAAAATTTTCATGAATATTAGATAAGGCCGAACCTAATCCACTTCTTGTTGCCCATGCTTCATCAACCCTTCTTTCACAATCATCCCATAATAACCAAGCCTCCTCAAACTTGAAACCATGTGCACCTTGAGCCCTCAATCTCTGATCTGTCTGGGTTTGCAAGATAAGAGGAAGATGGTCTGAAGCGTGAGAGTGGAGATGCGTTACTGTACTTGCTGGAAATCTATCCCTCCGACCCGTGTTTGCCACTGCCCGATCCAGTCTTTCTTTTGTGTTGGACTCTCTTGGCCTTTTGTTATTCCAAGTGAATGGATAACCACGAAATCCTCATACTTGAACATGGTCCACATCTTTTGGCCGTCTGAGCTAGCCAGTAATCCCCTCGACAAACCGGTTTCGCTATTGGAATGGCCACTTTAACCCTCATGAACAAATTTTGCCCATCTTGTCTACGTCTCTTCTCCACCTCTTCTACCACCCCTATATGACTACCAATCTCAGCTGCAACAATGGGGCTAACCATGTCAAACGGAGCATCCCAAATCTGCACCCACAAGGATATCAAATCAAACCAGACATTTTTTGCAGTCATTCCCAATTACCACTTGCGTAGCAAAAGAACCTGGTTATCAAAAGTCCATGGACCACCCTTAAACACCCGCTCTAACTCAAGCTCTGTCTTGAACTTGAATTGAAACAGATTTTACCCTACTTCAACAATGTGCATTCCCTTGTCCATCCCCCAAGCTCTTCATAAAGTGTCTTGCGCCGCCTTCTTATTAAAATGTCTACAAGTGAGGAACTTTCCAATCAAACTCAAAGCATAGCTCTCAATTTCTTCCTTTCGCCCTTCATTTGGAAGGGCAATGACTTCTTCTTGCTTTGATGTCAGCTTCATATTCTCCAAACTATTGATAACATCCTCAGCCATGGTGAAAAAAGTCCAAAGAAATAAGGAAAGTAAAGGCAGACCCTTAGGAAACCTAAGGGAGGGAAAATCTTGTATTAGAACGAGAGAGAGAGAGAGAGAGAGCTCCTAGGATAGGAGAGAAAAACTTAAGTAGTACACTATAACTTTTTTTTTTGTTGGAATAAATTAAACGAGAAGCGCAATCTTTTAAAAAAAGAATACAAAAAAAAAAAAATCATAATACATGCTTTTTTATTATTAATATTATAAATTTTAGGGAAAATTGCAAAGTACATCCTTAAAATTTCGAATTACTTGGATTTTACACCATAAAGTTTAAGAAGTTTGATTTTACACTCTAAAATTTGGTCATGTTAGCAAAACTTCATCCTCTGTTAGTTTAGATTGTTAAGCAACACTTTGGTATGCTAATGTGTTTTTTTTTTTGCCAAATTAGCCCTAAAATGACACTATTTCACTTAAAACAAAAAGAAAAGTTGGCACAGAGTTATTTCACCCAAAAAAAAAAAAAAAAAAAGTGCTAGTACGACACTGTATCAATAACTTAACCTAATTCCCAAATCAAACCCCACGCACCCCATGAACCTAATAGTAGCGTAGACCCACGAAGCCAGATTAAAACCCATCTAGTGTTGTCATAAAGCTCAAAGAAATTTGCAAAAGAAGACAGTTAGGTGAAAATTTTCCTCTGTTTTTTTTTATTTTCCTTTTAACTTGAAGAACGAAAAAAGACCCAAACCAAAAGAAAGAAAAGAGACAAAGAAGAGAATTGAAACAAATTGCAATTGATAAAGCTCCGCTTAGCTTAACATAAGCATAAGCATAGCCATGTTGACATTGTCCCCAATTTAACCATTCCTAAGGTAATGTGCACCCTTCTGATCAATTTCTATTCACACGCCACCTGTCCTTTTTCTTTCGATCCAATCACCAAAGTCCTGGCTAGCAAAAACACGTGTACAAAACCCATCAAATTCCAATTCTTTTAGAGAAAGAAAGTTTAATAAATGTTCATCATCATCAACTTATATTATAGTTAAATTGAGAGAGAAAAAGAGATCAAAGGGTTTAGAGATCATTAACTTAGTTGGATGGGTATGATATGGGTTTGTGGGGTTTTAATTTGGGAATAGATTGAGTTACTAAAATGGTGTCATATTGGCACTAGTGTTTTGTGTTTTTAGTTTGGATAAAACGACCATGTGCCAGCTCTCCCTTTTTTTTTAGTGAAACAACATTGTTTTAGGGCTAATTTGGCAAAAAAATAAACACATCAGCACACCAACATGTCACTTAATAGTCTAAACTAACAAAGGGTGGAGTTTTGCTAATGAAACCAAATTTTAGGGTGTAAAATTCAACTTCTCAAACTTCATGGTGTAAAATCTAAGCAACCTCAAACTTTAGCGGTGTACTTTGCAATTTACCATTAATCTTAGGTTGAAGTAACAAATTTTTATTTTATTTTATTTATTTATTTTCATAGAAACACCACCTTTATTGTTCTTATCAATTTTTTCACTCCACTATTATTAACAATAATTCTCCTTCTCTTACAATTCATTCGATTCCGAGATTGACTAGAAATCTAACTTCATATAATTTGAAATTCTATATATAATAAAACTCTTCAAAATTTATCTATTCTCTATTTCATCCGTATTTTGTATTAAATGATACCATGTCATCCGTATTAAAATCTAATAAACGAGAAACATGTGTGCAAAAATAACTAGCCACTAATACATTTCTTTCAATTGTTAGTGAGTTAGTTATTTTTTACTGATATGTCTCACACTTATTGAATTTTGATATCACTAACATGGTATTATTTGATATCAATTACCTTGTCCTAAGAAATTATCATACTAAATAGATTGCCATACATTAAATAACTATTTTAAATTTAAATTCATGATTTAATACTATTTCAAAAAAAATTCTACTTTAATTTTCTCACTCAAGGGAATGTGCAGCCCTTACTAGAATAATATACCCTTGTTTTTTTTTTTTTGGTGGCTAATATAGTCTTTGTGCTCATTAAGGGTCTATTTGGATACTACTTATTTTGCTCAAATTGAAAACTTATTGCTAAAAGCACTGTAGATAAATATAATAATTAGTTGAAATAATACAATGAGATCCATAAATAGTATCAAAGAGTGTAGTGAGACCCATAAATAGTAGCAAAAATAAGCTGAATAGTGAAATCATTTTTATTTTTCATTGGTATCCAAACAGAGGCTAAGTGACCGTTTGGATTGGCGTTTCACGTTTGCATTTTCTCCTTTCTTTTAAGGTAAATAAATGATATTTTGTGAGTGTAAATAGTAATCAAAATTATTTTTTTATTATTTTCAATTTTCTACAAATTAAGTGATATTCAAACTCATCCTGAATTTATGACATCCAACAAGAGTAACCAATGTTGCTAACCAATAGAATAATCAGTATACAAATAAAGTTATCAAATGGTTACATCATCTCAACCTTTTATTGTAGGATTAACCGGACCCTTGTAATCATATCATCATTATTATTATTATTATTGATGTGACTGCTTGAAATAAAGATAAGTACAAACACCAAATGCAACCCAAAAAAAAAAAAAAATTATCACGTTCACCAAACCAAACCATAGTGATTAGTGACTTGGATTCTTACTAGTTGCATATTATTAAAAATGTTTTAGTAGCGTAAGCCCTTAAAACATAGAATAAATGGATAATAAACCATTTTAGGAAAAACTTTAACCTAAAATCCTTGTAAAAAAAAAAAAAAAAAACAGAGCTAGTAGTAGGTAGGGCTTCAGCCAAATAGTATTTGATAAACAGCAACATGGTTACTGTAGGGCTTCAGCTGGCGGCGGCTTTGACCTGATACTTCTCTACTGCTGTACTGCTTTATTAACATTTGTTTGTGATTTCTTCATTTGACTTGTGTTTGTGTTGTACACTGACACTGTACTGACTGTAATACACTCTCTATTCGGACTTGCCCCCTGTCTAATTTGTCTCAAAAAAAAGAAAAAAGAAAAAAGAAAAAAATTTCTTCTTTCTCAAAAAAGAAAAACCGTAATCCCATATCTCTCTAACCTGAAAATATGTCTGTAATGCAACAACTCTCATCTCCAATCTCTTCATCTTCCTCAGCTTTCCTTTCCCATTCCAGCTTTAATTCGAGGTACCCATTTCTCCATTCTTCTCCCTCTCTCTCTTTTTTCGCTGTTTGGTTCTCTAGAAAATGAAAGATCAAATCTTTTTATATTTATAATACCCTGATTTTTAAATGATGACTATTAGGGTGTAAAAGATTAGATTTTTTTTTTTTTTAATTGAATGTTTGTGGGTTTTTGATGCTGTGCAGAAGTAAAAATGTTTGGGTTCCGGCAAAAAGAATCGGTATTTGTAAATGTGTTGCGGTGCCTCAGGAGGCTCAGACTGGTACCATTCTCATTGCCTTCATGTCAAATCTTAATTTTGAATTAGTTTTTGTTGTGTTGTGTTCTTCCAAAAAAAAAAAAAAAAAATGTTAGGCTTTTAAAATGTTACTTTGTTCTGGCAGCGATGTTGTTATTGTTGCTGGAATGTGAATGGTGGTGGGTCATGAAACATGGAAAATGCTAAACGGACTACAAGTTTTACTACTACATAATAAATTCCTTGACAAACTGACTTGGCAACTTATAGTTATAGGAATGGTGCCTCTTCAGGAACTTAGTAGTAAATAAATTTCATAATTATTTTGGAAAATATTAAATCTACTCGAAAAAGCCTACGATGATGTGGGAGTAAATGTGATTGGTGCCACCTCAACACATGATAAATGTCTGTTTGAATTAATTTTTGTGATTGATGATATGTCAATTTGTAAAACTAATGTTGTAAATTTTGTAGTATTCCTACCCAGCATTAATCAGTTATTTTTTGTTTTGTTTTGTGTATAAAAGTTGATACATCAGGTTGTAAGCTTGTAGTAAGACTTGGTAGTAGCCCTGGTATTACATGTTTAGTCTGGCAATGCCTATATTTACATTATGTGCGTAAGGTTTATAGTTAGTGGATGGTGCATTGCAGAGTATTGGCGGTGGTCTTGTGGTGGTTTTGAGAACAGGTGTTTAATGATTTGTTTTTTCTCCTTCCGGCAAGTTGGGGGGGGGGGGGGGGTGTGGGAGGGGTATTCGAACCAAAGTTCTATACTTCAGAGAGAATTGGGCAATGCCATTGAGCCACTAGGCTCTTGGCCATGTGTATGATGAAATTTACTCCCTGCAATTTTAAATAAAAAAAAAACAAAAAAAACTGAATATTTGCATCATTGACATTAATTTGATGGTGTTAAAACTTCATGGTTTGGAAACAAGTTAAACCTTTGCTGTTTTTTGTGAAGCTTACACAACAAAGGTCTCTCGCAATGCAAACATGGCCAAACTTCAAGCGGGTTACCTTTTTCCAGAGGTTTGTGATGGCATGTTCTCTTACTTGTGATGTTGTTAACGCTATTGTTGTTGATCTGTAAACATCATTTATTTGACCTGTGATTGATTTTACGGTAAATCATTTGTTTCTTAGGACCATAGACTTATGATTTCCAGTATCCAAGATTTTTCTCCTCTATGTTCATTTAGGAGTTTTCAGATTTTTCTAGTTCATACTGATCTTTTATTTTTGCATGGTTGACTCATTTGAGTATACCTTCTGTGTACTGATCCTTTTTTTTTTTTTAGGAAACTTGTTGCTTATTAATAAAAATAATAATAATAGAGGAGTAAAGCTTGGATGTCGGAGTATAGTTTCCTCTCTCTATATATTTATGTCTCTTCCATGATGTCTTCTATTGTTTACCAAAAATATAAACCAGTCTCACCTCCTGTATCTTCCTCTGTTCAAGATCTCCATCTAATCATGCATTTGTTGAAGTGAAACTTTGAAAAATTCTTTTTCACCATCTCTTTCTGTTAGATATATTTTCATGGAAATTTAATATAATGGCCTGTAGCACCAGAGTTCCTATCAAAGTGAAGCAGAATGGTGCTTTGGATGTATCTATCACCCTGAATTGGAATTTCATTTTACATTTTCTTGATATAAAAAATGACCTAGAAAAGCAAGGAAATAGAGAAAATAATATTGCTTAGTTGTATTGTTTTGTCTGTTTCTTGTATGTATATACTTGGCCTCCCAACCCACAAATCCTTTTCATTATCTTTATTTTAAATAAAGTTATAAGTAATCCTATATTGTGCTTATAATTCTTGCAAATAGATTGCTAGGAGGAGGGCTGCACACCTGCTGAAGTACCCTGATGCACAGTTGATAAGCCTTGGAATTGGTGACACTACTGAGCCTATTCCGGAAGTTATAACTTCTGCAATGGCAAAGGTATGTTTGATTTTTTTTTTTTTTTTTCCCATTTCTTGATGTTTCTGCAGTTCTTCATTGCTCAGAATATGTGCAGAGAAGAAATGCTGAGATTTCTGATTTAAAATGTATGAAAATTTTGAATAATTTAATTTATATTTGTTCTAGATTTTGAAAAAAGTGATGCCAATTCCAATTTGGCCATATAGTTATGCAAAATCAAAGTGCAGTTTCTGGTTTCTGGGACAAATAAAAATCAGACATGTTTCACTTCCTTTTCCTGCAACCATATGGTGTGTTTAGAAACACACCATATGGTTGTTGTTGCATTTGCCATGTCTCGCATGACAAAAAGGAGAGCATCTTAAATTCATTCTGGTGACAATTTTTATGAACATTGTACTCATAAAAAAAAGGAAATTTTTAGGAACGTTATTTTTTCATTTTCAAACAGTGCTTTTATTTGTAAAAAGTAGAAGAGTGATTTAAGTGGCCATTTTGAGCAGTTTTTATACTTAGGCTGAAGATATATATGGTGAAAGCCAGTGAACTCTAGCCCAAATGGCACATCCTCTCCTTATAAGCACAAGGTGGAGGGTGGGTTCGTGAGTTTAAAACCAATCGGTTGTGTACTGTGTAACATGCAAAGTGGGAAATATGGTCATCAAAATAGACCTCAAGAAAGCCTATGATAGGCTTGAATGGTCCTTTATTTGGGATGTTCTTCAAGCAGCCAACTTCCCTTCGGATATGGTTCAGCTGATTATTAGTTGTGTTTCCTCCTCCACTTCTTCCATTTTAGTCAATGGTGGATTCCTTGACCCTTTCCTCCCTTCAAGAGGTATTCCACAGGGTGATCCTCTCTCTCCTTATCTCTTCATTCTCTGAATGGAAGTATTAGGTAGAATCATAGAGGATAAATGCTCCCAAAAGGTTTGGAATCCCCTTAAAGCCTCTTCTAATGGTCCAACCTTTTCGCATTTGTTCTTTGCTGATGACTTGCTTCTTTTTGTGAGAGCAAATGAGGAGAATTGTGGTAGCGTGAGAGAAGCTATTGAGGAGTTTTGCTTACTGTCTGGGCAGAGAGTCAATTTCTCCAAATCCTAAGTTTTCTTTTTCCCCTAATGTGGACCAGGGGAAGCGGGAAACCTTTAGCAATATTCTCGGCTTTCGCTCCACTCCTAATCTTGGTAGCTACTTGGGTTTTCCCCTCAGACATGCGGGTTCCTCAAATCAAGATCTTAATTTTGTCTTGAGCCGTGTAGAGCAGAAGCTAGCTGGGTGGAAAGCTAACCTTCTGTCTTTTGCTGGTCGAAAGGTTTTGGTTCAAGCTTCCATAAGCTCCATCCCTTCCTATGTCATGCAATCTGCTCTCCTCCCCACCAGAATCTTAGATAATCTGGACAAAACCAGCCGGAATTTCCTATGGGGCTCCTCAGAGGCTAAGAGAAAAATGCATTGGGTGGGTTGGAATAAAGTTCCTAAATCTAAGGCAGAGGGTGGTCTTGGTTTTCAATCGGCGAAGGGTAGAAATTTGGCCTATCTCTCTAAGTTAAATTGGAGGTTTCATGAGGAGAAAAATGCTCTTTGGTCCCAGGTTTTGAGGAAGAAATATTTGTCTCAAAGACGCCTCCGGTCCAGTAATGAGAATTCCCTTCCTAGCTCCCGTTCGTGGAAGGCCTCCTCAAAAAGGAAGGGTGACCTTCGAAGCAGGAACCAGATGGAGTTTGGGGCGGGACAGTGACATTAGTTTCTGGTTTGATAGCTGGACTTCAGAAGGTCCGTTGAGGAATCTTTTGCATGGCCTGCTCACTAGGGAGGAGGAGGTGCTGAGAGTTGGTGATGTTGCAACAGACTTTGGGTGGAATTGGGGCAAAATCTCTATGGAACTACCTGCTAAGATCTACATGGAAATTAAGGCCATGCCCCATTCTCGTATGTCAGATGAAAAGGATAAACTCATTTGGGCTGCCACTTCCAATGGGGAATTCAATCTTGCCAGTGCCTACAAGCTTGCAACCTCTCAAGCTGATTTCGTTCCTCCTTTCAATGGTAGTTGGATTTGGAAGTTAAATCTTCTGCCTAAAATTCAGACTTTCATCTGGATGTGTATGCACAAAAGTGTTGCAACTCGGGAATGCCTTGCCATAAGGGGTTTGCAGATTAATCCATCTTGCCCTCTCTGCCACCAATATCCAGAATCAATCTTACATCTTCTTCGGGACTGTCCTATTGCTTCTAATGTTTGGCACAATCTCAACCCTCCAAGCCTTACGTCTACCTTTTTCTCTCAGGATCTCCATACTTGGCTTGAAGCCAACTGCAATCTGGTAAATAATGTCACTTGTTCCTCTGTCCCTTGGCATACTCTTTTTTCTTTTGCTATCTGGACCATTTGGAATCACCGTAATAAGGTAGTGTTCCAAAACTGATCTCCTTCTCCTTCTATCCACCAGGAAGTCATTCAAAAGGCTGTGGAATACTTCTTTTGCGCTCAAGGAAATAGCTTGCATAAGCTGAGATTGATTAAGATGGTAAGATGGGAAAGACCCTATAGGGGCTGGCATAAGTTGAACACGGACAGTTCTGCAGCAGGAAATCCTGGGGTTGCTGGGGGAGGTGGTGTGCTTAGAGATGATGCAGGTTTATGGGTCAAGGGTTTTGCTAGACAAATTGGCTATACCACCAGTTTCTTGGCTGAGCTTTGGGCTCTTAGGGATGGCCTTTCTATGTGTCTAGATCTCAATATTAATGCCTTAGAAATAGACTTGGATGCAGAGGTGGTAGCTGATCTGATGAACAATTCGGGGTCCTCCAGTGCATCTAACTCCTCTATTGTGGCAGATTGCAGACTTCTGATCTCTAGATTCCCTCAAGTCAAGGTGAAACATTGTTATCGTGAGTCTAACTCCTGTGCGGATGCTCTGGCTCGGTTAGGTTCTAAGATGGCTCCTAATTTTCTGTATTTTTCCTCCCCTCCTCCCTCTTTGTTTAACTCTTATGTTTCGGACCTCTATGGTCTTTATCACTCCAGGCTTTGTCCTGGCCCAGCTGTTTGTCCTCCTTTGTTATAGTTGAATGCATTATCCAGTTTACCAAAAAAAAAAAAAACATGCCAATGAAATTATTTTTTTGAAAACTAAATTGAAAATATAACGTAACAAGAAAAATGTGGCCATGAAATAGGGATTAAGTGGAACATAATTTCCAAATCTCCACAATTAAAAATTATGATATGGATGCTGTCTCATGTTGGCAATCTCTTCTATATATATGCCTTCGTACATTCATAATGTACAAAGGTTTAAAAAGTGCGAATAATTGTCTCTGTTAAATGTTCCTGTATCACATTACATTACCACTGATATTTGTACAGGTCATAGGAATGTATCACTCTATATTCTAGACATTGAAAATTTCAAGTGTCATGGGCATCTATGATGACAAACTTTGGAATGGTCTGTGGTTATAAAAGGCGATGTTGATCAAACGCACTTTCTTCTCTTCTTGATCTTAAATGTGTTTTTATTGCTGCCTTTTCCAAATGAAAACATTGAAAAGTCTTGATTTTGTTAGCCCTCTTGTTTTATTTATTTATTTGTTTGTTTTTCTTCAAGTGCATTTTATTCTTCGATTATCTCGCCCTTTTCAAGTCTACTTTTTTGCTCATCTTGAAGTTTATTAAGAAGGAGATTCTGGTTAAACTTCTAGCCTTGAGGATAAAACCTAAGGCCTGAGATTTGGGTTGTTGACAGTTAATCCCTGTTATTTTAACAAAAGAAAAATAGTCATAAAGCTGTTCACTAGGCATATAATTGTGCATGGTGAATAACAAGAAGATTACTTGTTTAGGTATGAAGTATTGAAGTCCCTTTATATATATATATATATATATATTTGTGAGCTGCTCTTTTTCTCTTTCATAGGTGTCAAGTATGGATTTCTTTGGGATGCTTTTTGAAAAGTGGTCTCGAAAACAAGTGTGGTTTTGTACCATTTATCTGAGCTAGGTTTAAGGCTCTTGTGTAAATGGGGCTCCTGCTTATTTTGGGGTTAAAGGCATTGCATTGCCTCTTCAGACATCATGCTCCACCCAGATTTGTTGTCTCTTAGTTGGGGTCAATTTGATTATAATCTTCAAAAAGAATAATTTTATTGGGCATCTGACATCTCCAATCCACAACTTAATTACAATCTTCAGTTTGGACTCAATTAGGGCCCTTGCTTGTATTGAGGTTGAATTTGGAGCACTGAAGGTGCCATATCATGGAATGGCTAGAGGCATTTTTTACATCATTGGATGCTGTTGTCTTTGTTTTTCTTTCATGCTTCTGGTTTTACTTTATTTTTTTCTTTTCTTTAAGGAAATCTCTTCATGCAGAGATGCTTGATAGTTTTGTGAAGATGGATCTCTCTTCCTTGTAATTGTTAACTAGGCCTTTTATTTTCTACAGCTCACAGAATTCTTGCTCAAGCACTAACCCAAACAGCATTTTTAGGATTGCTATTTGATTGACATAATTAAAACTATCATATGGTTTCTTGTATGTTTTGATGATATTTTAGCACAGTTCGATATCTTATATGGTTTACGATTGAGCAGACCCCTTGTTTGTTTTATCACTGATTCAACTTGTTTTTACTTTGGCAGAGAGCACATGAATTGTCAACACTAGAGGGTTACAGTGGTTATGGAGATGAGCAGGGTGAAAAAGTATGTGGCATTCTTGATTCCTAATTAAATGTTTCATGGAGTTGAACTTCACTGTTAATTGTAGATACTTCTATCACAAATGTTGAACAGATTGTCTCTAATGTGTCATTGTAATTATGTCCTGATAGCTGTAGACTAAATTTATTGCTGATTGGTACAGGCTCTGAGAGCTGCAATTTGTTCAACATTTTATAGCGGCCTTACTGTAGATCAAGATGATATATTTGTCTCAGATGGTGCAAAATGTGATATTTCCCGCCTTCAGGTTTGGTTAATTTTTCACATTTTGGTTTTGAATTCCTTACATTAATCTCTGCCCCTGTTTATATTTGTTTGCATGCGAGGGATGTTTTTAGTTACCTATTGATGGATGATACTTGGTTATTGTACTTGGTGATAATTTGTATCATTATCAATAATGTATTATTCAATACTATCTGAATTTGCTTTCTTTCTACACTTGTAGGTTCTTTTTGGGGCTAATGTTACAATGGCAGTGCAAGACCCATCATACCCGGTAATTCATTATTATACAAAATAAAAGGAATTTTGTTTAGTCAGTTGCATTTTACTTGTCATTTTCCATTTTCTTCTTAAATTATCTATTTTCATCATGATATATAGGGTTAGGATCAACCTAGGAAGCATGGGTGTGGCATTTTGGTTGCCGCACCCATGTCGGACACGTTGGGACGCAGCTGCATGTGCGTCCCAGACAAAATTATTATTACTTTTTTTTTTTTCTTTCTGAAGCGACCTGATACATCGGGATGTTGCCCGATACGCCAGGAAGGTGTCCGATATGCTGGGACATGGGAAGCTTATTAAAAAGGTGAGTACCTCACTAAAGGTGCCTTGCCTCAGGGTAGGCCATCTTAGTGGCTCCTTGCCTTGCTTGAGCGCCTGGGTGAGCGCCCTGCTAACCTTTGACTACACTAATGAGGATTATGCCAAGTAATTCACTTGCAGTCGAGAAGTATTGTAGATCTGACATCTGGTTTGTTTTATTTGGGCTATGTTTGAATTTTGACAATTAATTTGGTTGTTGTTTAGGCAGTCCTACCACTTAATTCATAATTTCTCACCATATTGACCATCCATATCGCTTTCAGAAAAATAGAAAAAAAATGATTTTCTTCATTGGGCTGGTATGTTAGATAAGGTATTAGCTACCTGAGGTGTCTTTCTAGTGATTAAAATTTTAAAGGTGTGCAGGATCAATTTCTAACTAGAAATGGATGAAACTGCAGGCTTATGTGGACTCAAGTGTTATCATGGGCCAGACTGGACAGTTTCAGAAGGATGTCCAGAAGTTTCAGAGGATTGAATATATGAAGTGTACTCCAGAGAATGGCTTCTTTCCTGATTTATCAAGTGTTCCTCGAACAGATATCATATTTTTCTGTTCACCAAACAATCCTACTGGTGCTGCTGCAACCAGGGAGCAACTGACCCAGCTGGTAAAGTTTGCTAAGCACAATGGGTCAATCATAATCTATGATTCTGCCTATGCCATGTATACGTCCAAGGACAACCCCCACTCCATCTATGAAATTCCTGGAGCCAAAGAGGTAGATGAACACTTGTTTTTAGATTTTTTTCTCAGCAAATCTGCCCTTGGATGCTAATTTTGTTTTTGTTTTGCTAATTTTAACCTTGTTACTGCATTGGTCAACACTGAGAGATGCTGTGTGATTTCAGATGAATGAGATCAATAATGTGTCCTAGAAAATATGGCTGGGTGTACTTTCCTCGCTCATAATTGACAAATTTACATCTCTATTAAATTGATTTTGTTTCATTTTGTCTACCTAAGCCATAAAGACACTTCTGGAAAGCTTCTTAGGTTATAATTATGTAATTTGGAAAATCAGTTCTTTTCTGAAGTTCAAAATCCATACTTGTAACAGAATTATTTTTATGTCAAGGATATGTTTGGAAATCTTTGAAATGAACTTTTGAATGATTTTAATGCAGTCATGGAAGATTAATTTGCTATTACTTTGCAAATTTGCCTATTTGAGTTTTAAGGGGCTAATTTCACTTAAGTAAAAGTTGTGTGGCTTTAAAGGTCTAGGCATGAGTCTTTTAGGGTTATTTTTTCCTTTTCTCTTTTCTCTTTTCTTATTTTTTTCCTTCTCTCTTTTCTTATTCTTCTATTTCTTGAGGTACTGTTCACGAATACTGTTCATACAGTCCCTGAACACCATAAAATTCACTCTTTTCCTTCTTCCTTGCAACCCCAATCAAGTCCTTTCTTTTATGGCTTTACCCATCAAAACCATAAATTCCCATGTACTTTCTTTTGATAAATAGCCATCAAATAACTGATCAAACTGCCTTTTTTTTTTTTTGATAAGTAATAAAATTATATTAAAGAAGCACAAGAGAACAAAGACAACACAAAGAATACAGAGAGGGGAACAAAAAAGAAAAAAGAAAAGAAACGAAAAGGACAGAAAACAAAAACACAAAAAAACCAACAACGACTAATTACAAAGGAGAGAACTAAGGAACATAGGGATAGAATCACTAGAGGTGAGTCCCCAAGCCCTAGACCAGTCAAAAAGAGTGCCACTAAAGTAAGCAAGCAGCTGATCATCGGTTTTGTCCCTATCCTCAAAAGTGCGCCAGTTACGCTCCCTTCAAATGCACCACATAAGGCACAACGGAGCTAGATTCCAAACCCTAGACGAGTGCTTTCCGAGCCAGTTCCACCAGCCGCAAAGAGTGTCTGCAATCGACCTAGGCAAGACCCAAGAAATCCCAAAAGATCTGAAAACCAAGCTCCACAACTGAAAAGTTTTTCCACAGTGAAGAAGCAAGTGATTCGCCGACTCCCCATTACTCCGACACAAGATACACCAGTCAACAAAATCAAAGCCTCTACACCGTAGAATGTCCCCTGTAAGAATCTTCTCCCAAGCTGCAGACCAAACAAAGAAAGAGACATACACCGGGGCCTTAACCTTCCAAACACCTTTCCAAGGGAAAATAATAGGCAAGGGACAACGAAGCTTATCATAGAACGATCGAACATCGAACACCCCTTTCTTTGATAGCTTCCAAATCATACGATCTCTTTGCTCAGCCAGAGGTAAATTATCAACCAGGATATGAAGGAAATCATCCACATCTCCCGACTCCCAATCGTTCGGGTTTCTAAGGAGAAGCACCTTCCAACTCCTTCGAGCCTCGAACCCCATCCGCTCGAGAGACGAAGCAACAGAGGCCTCCCTATTGATAGCAATCCCATACACAACCGGAAAGGATAGGTGGAGAGGTAAGTCCCCACACCACTGATCCATCCAAAACCTCACCCTATCCCCCATCCCTACCTCAAACCGAATGTGTTTGCTAAACACCTCCCAACCTTTTCGGATACTTCTCCATAAACCACATCCATAACCACCCCTGCCTAATTTGGACGTCCAACCCCCCCCCCACTCTTCTCCAAACTTCAGGGCTACTACCCTCCGCCAAAGACGAGTCTCCTCAACCCCAAACCGCCATAACCATTTCCCAAGTAAAGCCTTATTAAACGTAGTTATCTTCCTTATGCCCAAGCCACCATTTACCTTAGGAGCACACACCTTATCCCACCCCACCAAATGAAGCTTCGAATCCCCCCACAAGAAATCCCTCTGAATCTTCTCAAGCTTATTAGCCACATGCGAGGGAATGGTAAGAAGAGATAAATAGTAAGTAGGAAGACTAGGGAGCGTACTCTTAATCAACGTCAATCTACCACCTTTAGAAAAATACAACCTCTTCCACCCGGCCAATTTCCTGTGGAATTTCTCCAAAATAGGATTCCATATAGAGGGGGACTTATGGGAGGCCCCCAGCGGCATACCGAGATAAGTCATAGGCAAAGACCCAATCCGACAACCTAGAATCTCTGCCAAAGCATGAACATTATCAACCACTCCTACAGGAACCAACTCAGTCTTCAAGACATTAACCTTCAAACCTGTCACAGCCTGAAAACAAAGGAGGAGCATCCGCACATGAAGGATCTGTTCCGCATCCGCGTCACAAAAAAGAATAGTATCGTCCGCAAACAGAAGATGCGAGACACATTCTCCAACACCTCGGCTACCAACAACTTGGAAACCCCTGATCAAACCGGCACCTTCTACTCTTTTCAACATTCTGCTTAAAACCTCCATCATGACCAAGAACAACATCGGAGATAGCGGGTTCCCTTGTCTTAGACCCCTCAAACTCCCAAAAAAATCAGCTGGCGACCCATTAATCAAGATAGAAAACTGGACAGTAGAAATACAAGTGCGAATCCATCTACACCATTTCTCTCCAAAGCCCATTCTCTTCAGAAGATCTAGAAGAGCCTCCCAATTCACGTGATTATAAGCTTTCTCAATGTCAAGCTTACAGATGATCCCCGGAATCTTGCTCTTCACACGACTATCAACACATTCATTAGCAATAAGAACTGAGTCAAGAATCTGTCTACCACCCACAAAACCGTTCTGAGACTCAGAAATCAGCTGGTCTATAACCTGCTTCAACCTATTTGCCAAAACCTTCGACAAAATCTTGTATAAACTCCCCACCAGACTGATAGGCCTAAACTCCCCACTCTAATTCCAAAATCCACAAATAAACCCAGCATAACCACATGTAGACAAATTCCCCAATTTGTCCCATGCCAGATTTTAATATATTTTTCATAGCATTTAAGCTTATTTCTTTTTATTTATTTATCTTTCCTAGGGAAAGACTCATGCACCTGGGGGGTTACTCACGGCTCTATGCTTGTGGGTGTGGGAGGTGCCACTTGCTCCAAAGGCCAATTTAAGTATATTTCTTATTGAGCATGAGGCCATTTTTAAGGATTGCTAGTGCTAAACTTGCTATCTGGCTCATGCTTACTGTACTGTTGGAGGAAGTATGAACTCTTTTTTTTTTGGGGTGAAAATAAGTCATTACCACTTCCCACATTTCACCTGATAGGATCTAGTCTATCCACCATATACCACCTGAATATAGCTCAGAAGATCAATTCTCTCAAAAAGTTTAATTTTTTTTTCAATTTATCCTGATTTAGATGCCATATTTTAGATTCTTGCATTCTGCTACTTTTGCTTTGATTATCATTGGTGTTGATTGCTATAACTTTCTCTAAAATGACATCATTCTAAAAAATGAATCTGTGTCATATAGCACCTCAAAATGTGTCCTTCGCATGAAGGCAGATGATGCACTGTTACCAATTTTCATCTCCTCCTTTCAAGTACATTATGCTAGACAATTCCAAGCGATTTGTGCCTTATGGCACCTCAAAATGTTTCCTTTGCATGGAGTAGCTAATGCGTCTTTTTCTTTTTTTCCTTTGCTTGCAACAAGTGGGGGTAGAGGGATTTCAACTCGTGTTCTCCCTAATGGGAGGATTAGGCAATCTCATTGAGTCATAATACGCTTGGCTTTTATCTCCTCATTTCTAGTACATTATGCTAGACAACTCCAAGAGATTAGTCTAGTGGTTCCTAAGCTCCACGAGATACATGAGGTCCTGAGTTTTAGTATTTTACCAACACCTTGAGCTTCGGTTTGTGATTCTCCCTGATTTACCTAGTGGGTGTAAAATGGTGGTACTGCACACGTGGGGGATTAGTCAGGTGTTGATAGAGCATTGGACACCCATGTCAGAAAAAAAGGTATATTATGCCAGACCTGTATCTGAGAGCTATTCTTTGGAGAAATGTCCTTACTAAAACTCTATTCCAGTCTGTAACTCATTAATGACGGCGCCAACTTTTCAAACCTTTGCCCCAAGCTCAAGCCACATCAAGGTCATTTCTACATTTATTTTCCTTTTACTTAAACAACGCTTTTTTAGATCACCTATATAATCCTAAACCACAAATTCATTTCTCTCCTCATCTCTTCTTCAACTTCCCCCCCTCCCCCCAACTCATCCCTCATCTTCACTCCACTCTGCCTACATCCTCATCTCATATGGCGACATGGGCCTCAGTGGCTCCTCCATGCATGTCATCCTTGTCATGAATGTGGAGTTCCCAAACCTCACTCTCCACTAATCCATATATGCTGAACAGTTCCTCCTAACCTTCCCTCAATGTCGGACGGTTTTTTCCTTCCTCCTCCATGGACCAGGTGAATCCCTTCTTTTTTCTTTTAATTTATAGGTTTTATTTTGAGCTTCACCATTCATTCAATTTGGTTTTGGGTTTTTCCCCCCTCTGATCTGTTTAGATGTGATGTGTTTGCTTGATTTTTATTTTATTTGATTGCTAAGAAAATAGATGTTGAGGGTTTTATTTTTATTATTATTATTATTATTTTTTGTCAAGGGTAAAAAAAATAAAAACCAATTGCACCGAACCATGGCTTGCTCAGTTGGTAGTGCAGTTTTATGGGTGTATCAGCTGGCTTTTGCCAAAAGCAAAACCGAGGCCCTTGGTTAAGGATAAAAGTTCCCCTTCACACCGACCAAACCAAACCGATATAACTGTACCAAGCTGCAACTGTCATTTTATCTTTTTGTTGGTAACAATGATGTGTGATTTGGGCAGAAGGAGGGCGCTTGCATAAATATAAATATATTTTCTCCTTTCAATTTTGTTGACAGAAATGTTCATAAATATATAACTTCTATGTTTAATATTGTGTTGCAGGTTGCAATTGAGACATCATCATTTAGCAAGTATGCTGGTTTCACTGGAGTTCGTCTGGGTTGGACTGTAGTTCCAAAGATACTTCTATTTTCAGATGGATTTCCTGTAGCCAAGGACTTCAACCGTATTGTTTGTACTAGCTTCAATGGTGCATCCAACATTGCCCAAGCTGGTGGTCTGGCTTGCCTTTCACCAGAGGGCCTTAAGGTCTGTTTTGTAGTCTCATTTTCACTGATTGGTTACCTATATATCTAATGATATAATAGAAAACTGAAAGCATTCAGACTTGTTTTTTGAACTTCCTCCAGTGCTGCTACATTAGTTTTTAAAAGTTTTTGACTTTTCCATGTCAACGTTATGATTTTCGAAGCTATAAAAAATACTAATTTCTTACATATTAGTTGAAACCAATTAGAATTTGTTGTTTTATTAGAATAAAGCAACATAACAAGAAACAAATTCTAATTTAATTATGTTTGGTCTTCTCTAAACAAATTGCAATTTAATTATGTATTATCTTTTCTACAAATTCTCTGATTTGGCTTCTTACTTATTAAAATATATATTGTATAAAATCTTCTTCTTTTTTTTATTTTTTATTTTTTTTATTTTTTTATTTTTAATTTTTAAACCTTCAGGTGTATTGCTGGGGTTACTGAATAGGTTTTTTTTAAGGAACCTTTGTCATCATATATCCTGTTCTTTTTTAAAATTATAGGTGATTAAATACTTATAGTTCTTTATTTGTTTATTATTATTATCATCATTTATTTAATGGTAAAAAAAGAGCAATTTAATATTGTTTTTGACATTCCTCTTTAATAGCCAAAAGGACAGAAAAACGTTACCTATTCTGGGTATAATAAGATCTATTGATTTATACTTTTGCAGGCAATGGATGATGTGGTCGGTTTCTACAAAGAAAATACTAATATAATAATGGAGACATTTGATTCACTTGGTTTTAAAGTGTATGGTGGGAATGCGCCATATGTGTGGGTTCACTTCCCTGGCAGAAATTCATGGGATGTATTCAGTGAGATTCTGGAGAAAACTCACGTTGTCACCACTCCAGGCAGTGGTTTTGGACCTGCTGGTGATGGGTTCATCAGGGTAAGCGCCTTCGGTCACAGGAAAAACGTTTTGGAGGCTTGTAAAAGATTCAAGCAGCTATACAAGTGAACCTGGGATCCAACTTGTTCTGCTGCCTCTTCTTTGGAGCAGAAAATGACACATCTGCCTCCAGTTGCTTTGATTTCTGCAACTGTACGACATTAGTGTATTTCATGCTTTGGATTTGTATTTTTAAATTGCGGAATCATTTTGTCAGTTGTAGAAATAGAGTTTACTTTTCATTTGTCATTTTAAATTGTAAGCGGATGTTGTAATATTTTGTAGTTTCCTACAAATGTCCAAGAACAGTGCAGTTCAAATGTCAGAAATCTGTGTTAGTAAAATATAGGAGATCCAATCAATAGCCAAAAACACTCCTAGGACAAGAAAAATAATTGAAATAGAAATTATGAAGCTGGAGCCTTGAAGCATTGAGCTATGGTGAAGTCTAGGAAAGCCCATGGGCAAAAATGGCATTGTAGCACCTTTAGGCGAAATATATGAAAATCTACTATTGTTTCGGAAATAAGTAGCAATGTATCATTTTTTTGATACTTGAGTTCATGGAACTCGAGTTCCATCAAAAATTTTTTGGCTATTTTTTTTAAAGAACTCGAATACCATTTAAAACTCGATTTCTCCAAACTCGAGTACTAAAAAATGGTAGATCTCTACATATTTCTGAAATAGTGGTATATTCATATATATTTTCATGAACAGTGATAGTAGTCCATTTTGGCCAAAGGCCATGAATTCCAATTCCTTTGTTTTTGCCATGAATTAAAGTCTGTCGTTTGGTAGTTTAGTTTAATTTTGGGGGTTTGGCCGAAGTTGCTGGTGGTTTCATTAGCAAGGTGTTCAGAGAGGTTCTTTGATTCTGCTGATTCTAGATTTTGGTGAAGATGACCAGCTACTACAAATCTTCGGTGAAGCCTGCCCATTTCATGAGTTAAATTCAATCACTGCGTCCCTGAATGGCTCTTCTTCAGTTTCGGTGACGTAATATTGGTAATGTCTCTGGTGATGTGATTCTATGCCATCGTGGTAATGTGCTTCTATGCCATCGTTGACTTTGACCAATGCATTTGATATCTAAGATCCTCTAGAGTTCATAGAGTAATCTAATTTGTGGAATTCTTAAAATCTTACTCATTTGTTACAAAATGAAAGGATTGGATTTTGTTACATCATCAAAACTTTAAAATAGATGCTAAAATTGTGTTAGTCCATAGTATTTGTTTAAATGATAGTGACATGGTAAAATTAATTCACTAATTTCATATAAATGAATAAGATTTTATGAATTTTACTCATCTTAAGAACTTCAGAGAATCTTAATCTTTAATTTAGTATTGGAAGTCATCTCTCGGTGCTATCTTTCTTGGACATGGTTTAGCTCTAGTGCATTGTAGCCGACATAATACAGACATGTATTCGATTTTTGTTAGGTGCCCATATCATGTTAGCTCCAATGCACTAGACCTAACCCTTACCCATCTTTCTTTGGTGGAATTGCACTAAATGTTGTTGACTCTAAAATTTCACTGTTTTTTTATTTTTTGACAAATGAGGGTATCCAGTCTTCTTCGAATATTTGATTATTCTTTCGGGTGTATGCAGTCCCTCCGTCTCATATGTATTTAGAATAATACAAGGAAGAATCCTATAGGGGTAGTCCCAAGATGCTGCCAAGAGGTTTTGAACCCAAGATCTCATAGATATCACGAGGTCTCATGGAAGTGGCCCTAAGATGCTGACTGGCTCTAAAATTGCAAGTGACAAGCCGTGGGCTATATTCATCTATTATAGTAGAAGATGCTACACCTATATTTCGCAAGAGGCATTGTGTGTATAAATCTCTGTTGCCATAAAAGAAAAGAGCTCCCACGGCCCACGCAACCAGGTTGATTACAGAGATCTTGGAAAGCCTTTGTTTACTAGCTATAGTTGAAGGATGTAGTTCTGGTGCTTCGACTTTTAGCATGGCCTGTATCACATATGAGTTTCTCTGGCATAAATTTTTTTTTTAACATATTAAACTTATGATTGTTGTTGAACATTTATTTTTTATGTTATTAATATGGCGCTAATTAAATTCATTGTCAAGTTATTTTGTAAGATTTTTGTAATAACATTGGCAGTAGCTATACATTTTTCTTCCTATCACCAAAAACATTTGAGGAGAAAGAAAGATTTTGATTTTAAAGGTGAAGCTGCTCCTCCGTCTTCAACTCAATTTATTTTGTTATCTTGGCAGCTAAAAAGCTCATTAAACTTCTTGTATCATTCATGCGGGCTTTACCTCCACAGGTTTTCTTTCACACATTTCCAATAAAAAGCATAAGTTCATGCTTGCAAACATCCTAGTATTTGAAAGAACAATGTAACTGCTAGGTATGTTTGAGACAGTGAAAGAAGAGGAGAGGAGAAGAAGACCATCATCTACTGACCTCCATCTACGAGATAGGTTGGCTATACGATTGTGCTTCCTCCTGAAAAAGGCATGGATTGAAGGTACACGTAAATGAAATTCTAGAATGAAACTGAAATTTTTTGAGCATCTAAATATGACAATGAACTATCTACCTTTCCTCAAAAGTCATAGCATTTAAAATACATTCGGAAATACTATGAGATCTATATTTTACATGACCTGACATATAAGTATGGCCTACAGCAACACTACACTACTCCTTGAGAATACACAGTGATCTACAAAGTACAAAATTAGTCACCTAAAACTGTTCAATACTCTTCATAATCTCTGCTTTGCAAGTTGTCTTATAATGTCCAGTTTGATTACACCGACTGCAATGCACAGTATGTTTCTCACGATTAAGGTCCTCTACACAGATTCGTTTATTTTCTGGGCGTCCTGGTGGTCGACGAAACTTGGGTGGCCTCACAACTTGAGGGTCATCATCCATGGGAGCCACATCTCCCCTTCTCCATTCAAGTCTTCCAGGGATAGGGTGTATCCCCTCTGCATATGTCTCGCGGTAACTAGCAACTGTAAAACACTTCTCTGTAAAGGCATATATATCCTTTCGACAGGAGATGAGAGCTGCAACGGCATGTGAGCAAGGTATTCCATGAAGCTGCCAATCACGGCATGAACAATAATGGATCCCAATATTCACAATGTCTGATCGATCAGCAGATATAACCTCAAATTCTACTTCATCTGATCGAAGGACTTGATATGTAGAAGCACGGTCTACAGCATCTATCATACGCTTCTCAGCAGATGGGGCAAGTACAGAAAACCAAGAACTGCTTTTTAAGCGTCGATCTTCAAACTTAGTCATCAATTTACTTTGAATCTGCTCAATAACCTGGATTATGGGCAACTCTCGAGCTTCCAGAATCCATCTATTAAACTCTTCTAAATTTGAAGAGAGGTGACCGTACCGAGTTCCTTCAAAGTGTACTAATGCCCAGTGTGAAGGAGGAAACTGTTGCATCCACTTAGCAGCTTCAGGAGAAATCTCCTCAAGTTCAGCCATTTTTTGTTTGAAAGCAATGCTGGTGGTGGCATATGCAGCTTTCCACAGAAGATGAACAAGCCTTGAGTTCTTAAACTCTCTGCCAACGCTTTCACTCAAGAAGCGCATGCAAAATGCATGACAAGAATTTGGGAATTTCCTTCTTACCGCATCTACAATGCCCTTTTGTCCATTTGATAAAAATGTGAGCTGTAATATATTTTCACTGTTCATCTCCAGTGCTTTATGCAACTCTGACAAAAACCACATCCAACTCTCATCATTTTCTACATCAACAACACCAAATGCAAGTGGAAATAACCCACCATCAGCATCAAATGAAGTTGCAGAAAGCAAGGTGCCCAGGTATTTGCTCTTAAGCTGGATAGCACCAAGCCCCACGATAGGCAAGCACCCATTCAGGAACCCATATATGGATGCATAAAATGAAACAAAAAGCCGCTGGAACCGGTTATCAGCACCTGCGGTAAACACCTCTGCAACGCTCCCAGGGTTAGTCTTTCTTATTTGCTCACAATATGAAGGAAGTAGGCAATATCCTTCTTCAGAAGAGCCATAAATTGCTGCAAGCCCCCGTTCTTTTGCTCGCCAAGCTTGCTTATATGGTATGGTGATCCCATATTGTTTATGAATGTCATGCAGTATATCCTTTGGTTTATAATTAATGTTATCCCGAAGTCGTTCCTCTATAAAACTCACAATCCAATCTACAGAAGCCTGATGGTGCCCGTTTTGTGCATTTCTCCCACAGGTATGTATCCCTTCAAGGCTTCTTATCGTGAAAGTAGGGGCATTAGGAAGCTTAACTGCACGGATGCGCCATGGACAACCCTCAGCAGCACACTTTGCAAAGTAACGGATCAGGTCACTTTTTATAATACGTAGCTCAAAGTGCTGTGCAATTGCAGCTTCTTTAATTGCATTCCGGAAAGATTTGACATCAGGAAACTCTTGACCAACAACAAAAGAGTGGTCCTCCATGTGGTAAGAAATACTAACTCAGAAGTCCTATTTTTCAACGTGCATGATCAACTCTTCCAACATTTTGCTTCCCAAAAAGGCAAAGAAGTTATGAAAAGCATCATCTTTGCAATATATACATACTTCTGACTTGGAAGCTCAGAAATAGGTTTTCTCATCAGAAAAAAAGTCTGCAAGAAGCCAAGGGGCTTTGTTTACAATCTTACAAAGGGAAAAATTAATTTCATTCAAGGAAGAAAGCAATATTTACTAAGTGATTACCATTAATCACAATGAAAACAATGACAATGGCTTCCCAAATAAAGTAACACCACAGAAACCTATAAGTATTGATACAAACATAGGCATGCTCATACACACGTATATAAGTAATTCTGCCAATGTAGACTGATGAATATTCCCCGTATCATTAGGCATGCTCCTATTTGCATAAGCATACATGTAATTTTCTGTATTTTCATATTGAATGCCAAGTAGGTTCATTAAAATGGGGAAAAAAAAAATCTGAGGAGCTTTAGCTGAATATCATCATGATATGTGTGAAATGAGGTGACACATCCCACTCTTTTGAGAGTCAAAAACTACAGTGATTATTCACATGGAAAATGACATGAAGTTCAAATTAGTAAAACTGGATTAGGATAGTCTATGGTTCCCAGGGTAACCTCACTATGGAATTCCTAAAATCCTATCCATTCATTTTTTGAATGGAAAGGATTGGATTTTGCCACATCATCAACATTTAAACAAACATGGAATATTACCATTTTGGTATCTATTTAAATTGTTTATTACGTGACAAAATTCAATCCACTCATTTAAAATGAATGGATAGGATTTTAGAAACTTTATGCTGGACTGTTACCCTGAAAGCTCTAGAGGATCTTAATCAGGTAAAATCAATGGATCAGAAATGTTATATAAGTTGTCCAAGTTACAAGAACCATATAATAATTTTTATTTCATTTTCTTTTAAAGTAAATAACCAGCTGCTTTGAAAAAAAAAGAAAAAAAGAAGAAGAAGGCATTATGTCAGTACAAGGGAAAATTCCATAATGGGTAACAAAAATTGGTGACTGCAAGAAAATTTGTGTGTGCGCGCCTATATATGTATATATAAAAATATCATAGTTAGATGAGCTCCATGCAAAAGAAGAGATGCTTAAAAGTTCATTACACTAGTACATATTCATAGAAATATTAAGGACAGTAAATATAAGAAAAAAAGCATAGCATCAAATAGAGGGGTTCATCCTACTGAAAAATCAAATCCAATTGCAAGAGTAATGCCACAATTACAAGAAAGTTGCATCCATGTTAAATATTTCACCCCTTCTCTAAAGCACAATTTGTTGAAATCAAAAGCATCTTCCTTCCTCAAATTACTGTTATGTTTCACCTAGAAGAATATCATTAAGAAAAATGCTATTTACAATATATTAGGAAAAAAAAAAAAAAAAAAAAAGAGAAAAAAGATTCTACTAAAGTCACTTTGCTTTGCAGGTAAATCAATCTTACCGTTACGATAATTATTGCTGTTGTTGTTGTTTTTCATCAAAAATGTACCATGGGATTCCATTTCCTGCCACTGACCCAATTTTTATTATTATTTATTTATAAATAAAAAAAAAAACTTATTCTCAGCTAAAATTTGTAACCATAGTTATTAGTATCGTACGATACGCGATACGTATCGTATCGTGTGTAAAAAGTTCTGTATTGTATCGACATATCGTAAGTGTTCATGAATCGTACGATACAGTGTGTGTATCGTATGAATCGTATCGTATCGTAAAATCGTATGTATCGTACGATACATAGACAAATGCTTTAAAATGAGATTTTTTTGTTAAAATTTGTACTTTTATTTGAATCTAACAAGTTATTAGACTTGTTTTTAACATAAAATTATTAGTTTACTTAATTTAACCAACTAAAATAACATATTCATAAGTTTTTTTTTCCCTCTCTCCTACAATTGGACTACATAGTACACACTTATCCTTCACTTTAATATTTACAAATTTATTTTATATACTATGAATAAAATATTAATTGACAACATAAATTTTTATTTTTATCTTTATTGTTATATGTCCAAGAAACTAGAATGCCAAAAAAAAAATGTTAAAATAAAAAGAACAAGAAGAGATATTAAATTTAATGACGAAAGATGATGAAGAAAATTTTAATGAAGAAATAAGTTTGCAAAATTATACACATGACGATAGAATTGACTCAAATGAGGTTGATTAGGCAATATGATGAAAATAAATTATTATTTTTGAGTCATTTGCAATATATTATCACTTTTGAATTTAAGTAATTTGAATGTATATGTTATAAACACATACTAGTTTAATTTATTTAGTTAACTTATTAAATATTATTACATAAGTGATGAAAAAATTAGTTATTATTGAATATATTCATTATTGAATATATTTATGATTTTTTATAAATTTTATTAAGGATTTGTGTATTTTACGATATACGATACAGAAAAATTAAAAAATCGATTCACGATACGTTTTGACAACTATTTGTAACCAATCCCAAAAAACAAATGAAAAGTTTAAAACATAAAAATAAAAATAAAAGAAAAGTAAAGAACAGAGTTAAGCTAAAATTGAAATTAATTTAATGTTGAGAATAACCCAGATATAAAAAGAACAAAAGAAGTGAAAGCGGAAATTTAGTAACAAAGAAGCAGCTTTTCTAAGAGTCCTAAGATCTGAAGCTGGAAAACCTTAATATCAAGATAGAGCTCAAGCATGAACAGAATACAACAAACCCATTTACATAAATGCATAGAATCAAACATATATAATTCAAAGTACTGACCTTGGAGGATCTTTTAGAGACTGAGTATCGAAACAAAGAGAGGGGAGAGACGATAGTGGAGCAGCATTGGTATTCTGACGAAAGTTTAGGGATTGGGTCACAGACTCACAGTAAGGGTATTTCTGACATTATTTTTGTCAAATGAGGGTTCTTTGTAAATTTCCAAGACATTGCGATGCCACGTAAGCGCATATTATAAACTTCTGATGGGATTTCCAACCGAGTAAAGTTGGAAAATGCTAGGCACCAGAAAAAAAAAAAAAAAAAAAAAAAAAAAAAAAAAAAAAAAAAAAAAAAAAAAATCACAACTTCTACTGCAGCTCTACGTGTGCGGCGAGTTGTGAATAGTTGATGTCAAATGACGAGTCTATGTTTTTGCCCCTCATAACTCATCATGTGATGAATTGTGACAAAAAATATATATTTTTTTTTGTATCCCTAACTAAGAGCATCTACATCAGATGTTTTATAAAAAACGCAATTTTGATATATCAAAAGCCTATTTTATTATTTTACCACATCATTTTACAACATCCCATTTATCAGATGTTTTATAATTTAGTTCTATACATTAAAATAATATTTACTACATATTAAAATAATATATCATCAAACACAACAATAACAGTGGCAGAGAAATGAAAAAAGAAATGAAAGAGAGAAGAGAGAAAGTCAAAAAGGATGAGAGAGAAATGAATAAAAAAACTATTTTTTTTAGCATTCTTGTCCGTACCGTTTCAAAATGGAACGGTACTACTGTTCACATGTGGTAAAAATTATGAGATTTGGAACATCCCATAAAGGGGAGTTTTTTAGTGTTTTGTGTGCCAAATGTGCCAAATATTTGGCATTTGGCACATCTCTTGTGGATGCTCTAAGTAAAGTGTGATACCACAACTATTTCTACAATTTTGCCAAAACTCAGCATATTTCTTTTACTCTTAGAAGTTTTCAAGCCAAGAAGATTTGGTCTAGGGATTGAATTTAATTTCAAGTAATTGCAGGACTTCAGGTTGGATTGTTATTTCTTCTTGTTTCAATGTTCTTTTTCTAATCTTGTGGATAGTAGTAGTCTTTTGTGTTAGTCAGGTTTCTATTTTTGAATCATAGTGTCAACGTTAAGAAAGTTTGGTTTAGAGATTAATTTTGAAGCAATTGGTTTTCAATGTTTTTCTTTTTCTGATTTTGTGGGAAGTAGTATTTTTCTTTTGTGTTTTCTATTTTCTTTGGTACTTTGGGAATCCCCCAATTTGTGAGCAATAGTCTTGGCAATGATATTCACGTATCAGCTATTTCACACTGATTGTAAAAGAATGAGTGTGGGAGAACAATTTGCCACTCTGAGTAGGTGGGTATTATGCCCATGCTAGTAATTCTGATTTCTCTCCACAATACATGAATAAAATGTTTATAATTTCATTCCCATTGAACATAATGGTCATCTAGTATGTTTATAAAAGGAAACGCCACTCATCATTCATCTGGAAAAGTGAAGGAAACTTCACTCATCATTCATCAGGAAAAGTGAGGGATTGTAGTGATTGAAGTTTTTGGCCTTTCTAAATCTATAGGTTTTGACTAAAAAAAAAAATGATTGACATTCATCTTTGATTTCGTGTACCAAATAAAATTACTAACGACACCACTATAATGCCCATGTTTTCACTTTTCGTGTACCAAAATATAACAAATGGAGTCTAGCTTTCTAATCTAAGCTTTCTCAAGAAAGTTGTTCCCACTTCCACCAATGGTGATTGAGCATATTGAAAGCGTCTTTACCCCTCAAGAGTTTGCTCTCCCATTCCTCCCTCTCAAAGCACACAATAGTGGGGAAAAAGTCTTTACATATTAAATGAAGATCACTCATTATAGGTACATATCTTTCTCAGGTGAGTGGGACTCCAAGATTGTTTCTCCCACTGATCCTTCACAATATAAAGACTCAAAAGTCGGGAATATAATTCATGAAATCCCATATCGCTTGGCAAAGCACATGAGGATGTGCTTATAAGAAGTGATCTCCCTTTAATGTGTAGAAACATTTTTTTTTTTTCACTGTTGTGTGCTTTGGAGGGAGAACAATGTTTTTAATAGAGACATCAAGATATAAATCTCCCCACCCCATCTATCGAGTTATTTATTTATATATATATATATATATATATCCCTTAAGAATTTACACAAATCCCTTAAAGAATTTATGTATATTTTTTTAAAATTTTTATTTTTAAAAGATTTTTTAAATGCAAAAAATACAGGATTCATATCAGTTTTTGCAAAAAATTGGTCTATTTTGGCATAAGAATCTATTTTTTTTAATTTTACATACTCAATTTTCCAAACGCCTCACATCAGATTATCTATTTTACACTATATTACATTAAAATATCAATTTTTCTTGATTTTTTAAATAGTTTCTCTTTCTTCCCATACAATAACCATTATCCACTCTCTTTCTTCAGTTTCAGGATACATTAAAAAAAGAAAAAAGAAAACTATATGTAAAGTTAATAGTGTCAATATAAATTTATACTATTACTGTAGCAATTTTGTAAATTTACACATTTTTAGCTTGACTGATATGAGTGATTTGAGAGTTAAAAAAAAAAAAAATTAGGAAAAAGACTGAACAATATTATTCTGAAGTAATAGGAACATCAAAACTAACAAAACTAGAAATATCTTGTGGAAAATTGAGGGGGTGTTTGGTACATGCACTTAAAAATTAAAAATATGTGTTTGAAAATATGTGTGGATGAAAAAATGTATAAAAATACATGTAATATTGTTTAAAAATTGAAAATATGTGTTTAAGTGACGGTGCCAGAATTTTTTTATTTTGTATTAATTGATGCAAACGGGTCATAGGCTTTCTAACCCTTTTATGACAACCCGTTTCCGATCCGAACCAATCTACCAGACCCGTTACCTGGTCTAAATAAATATAACATTAAAAAACGCCACTTTCTGTTGTGTCTCACAAAACCCTAAAACCCCATCTTCCTTGTGTAGCTCGCGTCGCGAGTCAATCAACCATGGCGTGTACACTCGATTTTCGTGGCCTCGACGAAGGTTTCGGCGGCAAGACCTACAAGCGAAAGCGAGAGGAAGCGGAAGCTCACTACATCTCGGCCTCCGCCTCGATGGAGATCGACGAGGCATCTCAGCCAGTGGCGAAGCGATCGGCGGTGGCGTCGGAGGAGAATCCCGACAAGCCAATCATCGGGAAGCCGAGCTACGACGGCGTGATCTCCGGTAGAGTCTCCGGCCGGAAATGGAAGCAGACGAGGAAGCACAGGGCGTCGGCGACTCAGGTGAGGAAGGGCTCGAACTTCGAGGAGAGGAAGAAGGAGAAGGAGATAAAGAAGGCGTACAAGGAGAGAATAACGGAGCTGAAGGAGACGATAAGGCAGAACAAGGTGGAGAAGAGGAAGAAGAGAGAGGAGCGCGAGAAGAAGAAGAAGGAGAACATTCTTAGGTCTGGTACCAAGCTTCAGAAGATTACCAATCCCAAGACCTTGAAGAAGATCGCTAAGTCTAAGCATAAGAACCTCCTCAAGGTTGTTCCTGATGATTTGCTCGGCAACAAGAAGAAAAACTAGTCGCTATTGTTATCTTAAATTCTCAATTATGTGTTTTTATTTCAATTTTGAGTTCATTTTGTTGGTTCTTCTTGTAATCTCAAATTTTGGATGGGATTTTCCCAGAGTTTAATAGTGATTGGATAAGATAAAAAAAAAAAATTGTTTATATATTGGTAAAATTTTATATTTTTTGCTTTGGTTATCTAATTTCTGAATGGTAGAAACTGCTTTTGTAATCTCTAGTTTTGTTTTGTTTGAGTTTCATCAACTCTGCAAACCTAATTTGATAATTTGATAGTTGGGGTTGGGGGATTTGAACCTCTCCGATGGAAACACTCTGGATAGTATTGTTCAAAGATGTATGGTAGTAGTCTCACATAAAGTTATGATCTTTTATGAACCAAATTTTATATTGTGTTTATAGATAGATGAAATGTACAAAGGGAAATTGTAAACCATTCTATCATTGTCAAATTCAAAGATATCTGTTCAATTCCAACATCTTATGGGAGTATTCTGAAGTTCAATGACATAATGATGACCTAACTATAGGTCAGCCAATAATCTCTAGGTCAACTCGGTTCAATTCCACCCATTCCCCACTTGGAATGTACTAAAAAAAAAAAAAAAAAAAAAAAAACACCTACCTGTCTAGCTATCGTGATGGAATATGAGTCTGGAGGAGATCTCTTTCAAGGATGTGCAATGCTGGAAGTTCAGTGAGGATAAGGTTCTTATTTCTTATCCAACATGTTGATTTAGTTTCTGATATCACCTGTGTTTGTATTTTTTTAATTGTACTCTGTCTTGTGTTGCAGGCATGCTACTTCTTCCAGTAACTTATATCAGGAGTTAGTTACTTCATGCAATGGTATGTAAATTAAGTTTCTAGTTATAATGTAGGTCTTAAATAATAATACTATGTCTAAGATGGATTTCTTTTTCAGCATCTCTTATGAAGCAAGTATGCCATTGTGAGTGTTTAGAGATTAGTGATTTTGGGTACTCCAAGGTACTAATTTTCTTTTCTTTTCGTTGCCTTTATTTGTACATATCTGGTGTGTTTTTATGATTTAAAATCTCTGGTCTTTGCATTTGAAAATTTCAGAAGTGCAACGTAGGCTGGCGATTTGCATGTTCATGAGTGTTAATAGACATTTCTTGTGATATTTCCTGTTAGTGATTAGTGGTTTCATTAAGAATTATATTTGCCACTTTTTTAGCAAACTATTGGTTTGGTATATAGCAATTGGTTGTTCTTTGAATGTGCTTTCCTTTGTTACCTTCTCTGTGGAAAACTAAATAGGTTCAAAGTGGAGAGCTCCAATACAATTGGCATGCATATGCACATAGGCACATACATAAAACACATACCTTATCTTACCTTCACTTTGAAAAATTTTAAAAATGTGAGTGGCTATCACCCATTGCATAGCCCATAGGCCCAATTGATTGTATGTTGTAGAATCAATGGGGTAAATATTTCAATGTGAAGTTAGCATTGTTTAAACGGTTATAAAAGTTGATGTATAATTTAAAAGTGAAGCCGTAAAAGTGATTTTTTTCTTCTCATTCACCTTTCATCATTAATGACTCTGGTTATCTCCATTGCCACTAGGATATTTGACCTTTTCCCCTCTTGCCTTTTCTTCAATTTCCTCCCCTTCTTTCTGCATATTAATTAGTTTATGATAAAACAAAAAGAATATATTGTTATAGGATATAGGAAAATTGAGGTTAGCTGTGTCTACCCATGGTGGGGATATTTCTAAATGTACATGTCCATCTCCCTGTGTGTGTGTGGGAAGAGAGTGGAAGAAGAGGGGTTTTCTTTTTTTGTTTTGGGGGGGGGGAGGGGGAGGGGGAATGAGGGGCTAGGGATAATTTTTAACTAGACGGTGCTTACTTAATGTTGCACCAAACTATGGTTCTGGAGTGATTTCCATCTCCCCCATTCACAGGCTATTTATAAGAACTGAAAATTTTAATGAATTGAATGTCTCTTACAAGAATGTTAACAATAAATTTAGCTATTCTTGGCTAGTACATGATCTAGTAACAATGTCAGATTTGAAATGCATGTATCACGAAATGCTTGCATGGTGACACCATACTATCCTACCTTGAAGTTATACAATGACACTTCCATGCACTTGCTAGTGAAGATCGTATCTGAACAGCCAGATATAGAATTTTCGTTTGCAAATAAATACATAGTTTGAGTCCTAGGAGAAAAAATTACAAAATAAGAAAATTTACTTATATTTCTTATGGAAGGAATTCTTACAAACTTAGAAAGTGGAGTATTAGGCCCACAACTTGTATTTTACTATATTTTTACAACTGAAGGTTCAACAATTACTTTATTGATTAGTGCTAGCGAAGCTTCTCTTGGACAAACTATAAAGTTGTGACTGCATCAATGTTTTTCACACTTCATTAATCCCAGTAATTTTTTCAATAGAATGATTTTCTTTGTGAGGAAAGACATTTGTCTATTTCCATTGGCATTGATGTTAGTAAGAAAGATAAATGGTGCACCCTGGAATGATAAAGATAAATGTATAAGAAAATTTATATTATTTATTAACAAAAAATGACAGAAATGGCTGGAGGAAAATCATACATACACATGTACCCAAATCAATTTAGCAATCAAGCATATGCTTTTAGGTGTAGGGAATGGAAGCAACAAGCGACCAATGCTATAGATAGCCACATAAAAGAAGATAAAAGCTAGGCTTAATGGTTGTGGGTTCTAGTCCTGCGAGAAAAGCCACTAGTGCACTAGCAAAATTACTGCTGAGGCTAAAATAGTTGAAAATTGCTTGCCTTTCTTCCTTCTTTACTTCATTATCAGGTGGAATACATAACACCCTCAGGAGGGTTGCTGCCAATGTATTCATTGTAATTGCCATTGGCTGAAAACAAAACCAAGTCACATGAAAGTTAGTTGATAATGCCTAAGCAAGTCTTGGCTTATAAAGCTTAGTATCTAATCTAGGCTTACAACAAGATGTACTAATCTTATTTTTCACTGTTCTAAAATACCTGTTATCTAGACATATAAAGTTTGAAGCTATCAACTTTTTAATGAGAATCCCACATTTTTACTTGCATTTGGATGGAGTATTGAAAATTGAATTTGCAAAATTTATAAGTAGAAAATTAAGGAAAGCTGCCACCTTACGCAGGGTGTAAAAGGATTGGAGATATTTGTACAATGCGGATGCATCATTTAGATTATTCAGAGGCCTGAGAAGATCCCAAAGTACAACAATGTCTGATAGAATCACAGTCATTCCTCCTCCTGTAAGTGGATGCCGTGTGTTCAATGCATCGCCCCATCAGAATTGCACCCGGAGTAGGATAATTAGGTATGGCTGACATGCTCAAATCTGGCATTGTTCTAAAGTTTCCTTCATTGATTGTTGATATGAAGGCATAATACAGCTCAGGTGGACTCTAAATATACACACATTCCTTCATTAGTGCAAAAGTATGAATGACCAAAGAAAATATTAGAATAATGGTTAGATGATTAAATTCACCATTTCTTATCATCTTAAATTTTTGGGACAAGTGATAATTTATCGTGTTATTAGAGTTATTAGTTTATGTTTCTGAGACGTATGGTAATTTATCAGAAGGGTATTTTAGATAATCCAATTGATTCTTTGAAAAGGGGGGGGGGGGGGTGGGACTGGAAAACATAAAGGTGAACATGGCAGTAAAACGGAACTGAAACAGTTCTCTTTCATTGTTCTGGGTGTTTGAAGTATGCTATGCATCACTGAATGTATGTATGTATGTATGTATGTATCTATGTTGTTTGTTTTTTTTTTTTTTTGTGTGTGGATAATTTGATAGTTGGGGGAGGGGGATTTGAACCCTGAATGTCTTTGTTAGAAACATCAAGAAATGTCAGTTGAGCTATAAGGCTCTTGGCCACTGTATGTATGTAAGACACAGCTGTTAACCTAGGCCAAACATAATCAAAGGACTGACATGAGATAATCTTTGAAGATGTGGAATGATTCTATAGGGTCAAGTTTGGAGAAATTAAAAACTTAAATTAGGTAGAGAAAAAATTGATAATATCTGCAAGAATATAAGAAATTTCCATTGAATTGTTTGCCAGACTCTAAAGGATTGTCATTGATGGTTGTAAAGGATTCATGTCAATCAAATTAAAAGTACCTTTGGAGCCACCGCGGTTATCATATAGTGAGACAATTCACCGTTAGAAATGGAAGGTAAATGCTGCCCGGGTACACCAACAAAACATCGAGTCTCTGTGCTGCTGATTGGATAAAACAATATGGGTGAAGGACTTGCTAAAATTATATGTCCATAGTTTAGATATGGAAGCTGACAGTTTTCCATAAGCCATCCAACTGTATGAGCAGTAACACACACCTGACAAGAAGAATAATAGCGTCTATCATATTTAAGTCAAGTTCCAAACTGTCCACCTCAGCATTCTTCTGAGGCTTCTTCTTTGTCATACAGTAGAAGCCTATTTTTATACATGTGATTGAATTAATATCTCTTTCACATGAGTTAGCACTTATTTTATTATTTGTCGATCAAACCAACCCATATGAACCATTGTGAAAAAACTTACGATAAATGTTGTGTTTTTTATTGTAATATGTGTTGTGTACATTATGAGACAAATCTCTTCACCTTAGATTTGCAGAGAAAGCGTCGCAAATTTGAAAAGCAACCATCACTTACAATTGTAAGAGAAGCATGTGCTTCGCTTACTTGACCAGTCTTAGTCTTGTACAACACCCCTTTGAAAGTTTCTTTTTCTTGAATCATAGATGTTACCGTTCCTTGTTCAAACCTCACACGGAAAAGGAGTTAATAGCAGACATGAACTAAATACAGAAGATCATTTCAAACTGACAAACATAGCCTGCTGTATAATTTTAAGCTAAATAGACTCATAGTCTCTAGGTATAATGACAGGGTATTGTATTTAGCACCAATTCAATTGCCCAATAGGCAATAGGCAATGGCATACATGATTAACAGTGTATTCATATCATTGCCAGAAAATGATCATATATGATTTAAACAGGAAATCTGGACTAAAACTAACAAGCAATTCCAAAATTTTGTCAGACAACAATAGGCTGTAAATTTTGGTCGAAGTGTCCCTTCAACCCCTCTTAAGGCTTCGATTGGTTGGAGTTGAAATAAGGAGGATGGAAAATAAAGGAGAGAAAATAGGTGAGAGAGGTGCTTGATTGGGAAGGTTGGGACGGGGAGTGGAACGAAATTTGGTAGAGCTCAGGTGTTTTTTCCCTTGGCCCACTAAAATCCTATCTCTCCAATTTGGGAAGAAAACTTGTGGACTTTATTTCAACCCAATCAATTATATTTTTGCCACTCTTTTTGTAACGTTAAACATGGAAATCTTAGGTGGTTGTTGGCATTTGATTCTGCTTCAACCAACTTAATAATATTTTCTTGTTTTTTGGTTCACGTTGTTCTGACTCATCACTTTTTTCTTTTCATGTTTTTTATTTTTTATCTTCTTCTATTCACTGTTCGTTCATTTAGTTGTTTTGGGTTTCTCTCTCTTCTTCTTCTTCTTCTTCTTCTTCTTCTTTTTTTTTTGGTCTGCTCATCTCACTTTTTGTCTTCTTCTATCTTTTGTTTTTATCAAATTCTTCTTCTCGTTTTTTTTTTTTTTTTTTTTTTTTTTTTTTTTTTTTTTTTTTTCCAGTTTTGGATCCGACTTCTGCCTTTTAAAATAATAACTTGAAAAAAGTGAAGTTTCCATATATATATATATATATATATATATATATATATTTTAAAATAAATAAGTGTATAAAAGTTGTGTTGTCTTTTGTTTTACTTAATAGGGACATAATTGTAAATTTATGTTAACTTTATTTTTCATAGTTTTCCATTTATCCACTTTTCCATCCTCCAAACCAAACACATATGAGAGAAAACTAAATTTTTTCTATCCTCTCACTTTTCTATCTCTTTCTCCTATTTTTTATTCTCCCACTTTTTTATCTTTTCAACCAAACGGACCTTTTAAGTTGCTTCAGGCTGTAATTGAAATCCTTATATTTTAACTAAAAAAAAGTTCATTCTTTGATAGGAAAGGAAGATACTTAGGAAGAGAAGCAGCTTTCTTTCGCATCCTCTGAATGAAACGCCCACCGTGAAAGCTTTTCCCAGCCACATCTGAATGAAAATCTTTAAAGGGACAAGATGCTCTAGTGTGTTTCCCATCCTTGTAAACAACATATCCAAGCACTTGTTGAGCATCTATTTCTGTTACAGAATCTGCAGTCCCATATCAATGTACCATACATATTGACACATGATATAGTTAGCAAAAAAGATAACATTTCAATACAAGAGAGCAAGGAATATTTTACAATAGCGTAAATTTTTTTTGTTGTTGGTAAAAATACGATTGCATTAAGAACTACGGAACAAAAGAAGATTCAACACACATCCTGGTTGAGTACAAACCATTCAAATCAAAATTGAAAACAGTAACTAAGTCCACAGGCGGACAAAAGAAAAGCTTAAACTGACTATCCTGAGCAGCTCCCATCCTAGCTAGCTTGTCTGCACTTCGATTAGCTTCCCGAAAGCAATGCCTAAAGTGAATTTGGTGGATCTGTGTAGCCAGTTGCCTGCAGTCATCAACCAAGGGAGCAACCAAACTGTTAGTGCTCTTTGAAGCAGATAGAACATCAATTACAGCTTTGGCATCCAATTCAATTTCAACAGCATTAAAATTTCTATGAACATAAATCAGCAACCCGTCCCTTAAGGCCCATAATTCTGCTATGAAACTAGAAGAAATTCCTATATTCCTATCCCATAACCTAGGCACCATCTTCGTCGCAAATAAGTCCCCCACCTCCTGCTAGCCCTGGATTTCCAAGGGAAGATCCATCCATGTTCAGCTTAACCCATCCACGCCTAGGTTTCTCCCATCGGATCTGCTTGGCAACTAGTTGAGACGCTAATTTTGGGAAGTATGCACAATAAAAGAACTCCGTGGCTCTATGAACTATTTCTTTAGCTAATGATGGATTGGGTGTTTTGCTGTTGAACACAACCTGATTTCTATGACTCCAGAGAGTCCAAACAGCAAAGGAAAACACAATTTTCCAAGGAATGGGAGGGCAAAAAACTGCCTTATCATTTGCACAATTAGATGATAACCACAAATGGAAGTTTTGCGCAAAGAAAGTCCCATTGCTGGCTGATATTCCCAGTTGAATCCATATATCCTTGATAGTGGGACAATCTCGAAGAGCATGAGAGATTGTTTCAAAACCGAATTGACATAAAGGGCAGGTGGCATCAGTACTTATGCCTTTTGCTGCTAAGCCTCTCTAACCCCGACACTATTGTGGCAGCACTTCCAAAGAAAAAACTGAATTCTAGGGAGGATTTTTAAGTCCCAAACCCATTTCCCATGGAAAGGCTCAACAAATCCCAAATTTTCTGCAAGTCTATAGGCACTATGAAGATCAAAATCTCCATGTTTGGCCCCCACCCAAACCATTCTATCTTGACTTCTAGTAGTTAGAGCGAAAGGGATTGCTTGAATCTCCTTCTTGTAATTCAAAGGGAGATCAAAAGTGATTAGATCCCACTTCCACCCTGATTCATCAACAACATCTATAATCTTCATCTTCTCACTTTCCAAAGGCAAAGGCCCTTGAACCACCTGCCTTTGTGGACCTTGGCTTGTCCAAGAATCAAACCCAAAACTCAGATTGCTCTCCCTTCCAGGAATCCACCTTGTTCCATTTTGAAAAACAGTCTTAGCCTTCCTCATTCCAGCCCAAACTTATGAGCAAGGAAGCTTATCACTGTTCCTTGATCTCAATGTTTGAAACCTCTAATTCATCTTTGCAAGTAGACTTATATTCCTCCCCTTAGCTGTTTGAAGACCCAAACCACCTTCCCCCTTCGGCTTAGTGACCTTTTCCCATCCTATCCAGTGCATCTTCTTAGAAGATTCAAAAGATCCCCATAAGAAATTTGTGTTAACCCGGTCTGTACTGTCCAATGGAGTAAATTAAAGTTGTGGGGTTTGCTTGCTTACCCTCAAGACCCAACTCAAGTAATTTCAGATAACCCCCAGGCTGTAGAAGTTCACCAACTATTCTGTTAGGCATTGTCAAGTCTCTTTCGATCACACGAACTTGGCGACCGTCCTAAAATGAATGAAACAGGAAATCAAATTTAGAAACAACAATGCTCGTTAACAAAAATCCTTCTAAAAAATTTACTCTTCCATCCCATATTAGGAAAACAATCATCTTCATTTAAAATTGGTCTATTTGATGTTTCAAATGAAATTTTATAAATCTAAAGGTGTACATTTTAAATTGGTCTATTTGGTCTAGTTGATGTTTCAAATGAAATTGTTGGTCCTATTTAAAAAAAAGACTAAAGTACACTTTTAACTCTTAAAGTTTGTGGTGGTTTTCATTTTGACCTTTTACATTTCAAAATTTCTTTCATGTTTAATTCCATTTTTATAATGGCCTTGCCATCCATTTTCCTTACTTGCACTTCATGTTTAACTATTTGATGAAATACTTCTTCAAAAATATTGTAGAATGCATGAAATTCATTGTTGTAGGGAAAAAAATATTGATATTTCCCAACTTACCTTATATAGCTTTTTATGTTTGATTCTGTTTTTTTTTTAATTATAAAAAAGGCATGCTTGAAACTGTTTTCTTATTATTGTACGACTAGTGAGGAGCTGAACCAATACAGGGAAGGAACAAGGCATGCATGAAACTATACTAAGTCAATGAACAAGTTCTCTTTTGTCCATGGAAAAAAAGAAAGAAAAAGTGATAGGACAATGTATATTACACACACCGTACACATCGTGACTTGCAGTCACGATTTCCTTGAAAATCAAGTTATGATTTTTGTGCAAAAGTGGCGTGTGCAAGGAACATTTCCCATGTGATAGGTGTATCTATATGGATGTTAAAAAAAGTGATAGTTATATGAATGTTCACCTTGCCAAGACCATAAGCAAGAGCAGAGCCAGACCCTGCAACCCCAGCTCCAACAATGATCACCTCTCTACCTGCAGAATTCTCCCACTGACACCGTGCATTTGCTAGGCTAGCTTCCCATGTTCTCAAACCTCTAGCTTTTCATGGTCTCCATAAACCGCACAGAACATATCCCAGCACTAAAGTGACGAGCCATAAATTGTACTGACAAATCATATCTTTGGTCAATGCAAAAATGCAATGTTTATTTCTATCTCCTCTGCTTCAACTTCAACCATTTTTTCGTTTGTGGCTGGCCTTTGGTTTGCATGTTGGGTATTGTCTTTCAATTATATTCAAAAGGTTGACAAAAAAATCTATATATCAGTATATCACATGAAATTTTATTTAAAATATTAATAATAGAAAATTAAATTAGAAAATTTATAAAAAAGAAGCATATTTAATTTTAATTAGAAAAGATCAAACCTAATTACGCGTGTCATGTGCATATATATAGCAATTGAATACTAAATGATATTTTAATAATTTAATGTAAGAAAAGTAGGAAAAAAAAAATTACACACACAAGCATATTCATTATATTGTGTTCATTTATTTGGGTTTTAATTTATCACATGAATAATCCATTTTTCAAAATTTTCGAAGTTGAAATTCAAGTTACGAATGGAATCAATTTTAGTAAATAGATAAATATATAGTAAAATATATGTGAATTTTTGTTATTTTTGGCTAATATAGACTCATAAAATGTTTAATAATTTAAAATTATTACTATAAACATTATATAATTATCACAATAGTTTAATGTGTTATACACAAATTTTAATAAAAGAGAATAAATTAAAAAGAAAAAAGAGATAGATGCTATTATCATTGTTTTATGCTTCTTAACTGTGTCCATATCAACAAGAATTCAAAAAAAAAAAAGAGAAGAAGTTGTAATTATGTTATTAGTAAAAGATTTTTTTGGGGACAAGCCGGGAGGCAATTGCTCTCCTGACTTCGACCTCAAACATGATAGAATAGGTATCTTTTAAAGATCAGTTTGGATTAAGGGGGAGTAAAGTAGAATTAGCAAAAAATTGCACCAAATTTCTGCCAACTCTACTCTACTCACCCTCTTTTCCCCTCAATCCAAACTATCCTTTAATCTAACCTGCCTATCCTTAAATACACATAACCTCCTTTACATTAGGTTGATGTTCTATGTTATATAGTGAGATGAAAAAGCTTGATGTGATGATTTTTTTTATTAACAAAATAGGTAAATTGGATAAGGGGTTGGTGCGGTTTGAACTCCAGTGCCTAGGCACTACAAGAGGTAGAATCAGTGGAGTATCCCTCAAACCTTGATGTAATGGTCTTCTACAAGAGAGATGACGTTGTATATATAGGTATATACCAAATAGTTTATAATTTTTGTAAGTAAGTTTACTTTAAAAGTAAAAAGATGGAAATAATTTTTTAAATTAAAAATATCACTCGAACCTTGATGTAATGGTCTTCTACAAGAGAGATGTTATATATTGGGTATATATAAAGTAGTTTGTAATATATGAAAGTAAATTTACTATAAAATTAAAAAGATAGAGAAAATTTTTAAAATTAAAAATATCTGTCGAACCTTGATGTAATGATCTTCTACAAGTGAGATGTTATATATTAATTATTATTTTTTTTGCTGAATGTTATATATTAATTATTAGGTACATAGAAAGTAGTTTGTAATATATGTAAGTTTACTTTAAAAAGAAAAAAGACGGAGAGAATTTTTTAAATTAAAAATTCTAATTTAGTGGGTCGATATTGATGAAGCATTGATCAGTCAACACAACACTTTTTGAAGTGCTTATTAAACCCTGCACGAACAGACCTACGGCAGAAAGGCTGATGCAGATTATTGGTTTGGATTGAGCTTATTTTTGCTAAAATTAAAAAGTGAAACTAAAAATATTGTAGCAAAATAATTTTTAAATGTATGAATAGTATAGTAGAACTCATTTTTAATGAAAAAATTACTGAAAAATGAAGTTTGTGGGACCCATGAACAGTATACAGATACACTGTTCACAGGAAAAGTCAACGTTAATGGCTTAGAGCATTCACATCAGCTTTTGCATAATTGTGTATAAATGTGTAAAATACACATTTTGACCATTTTTACACATTTTGAAGCAAAAAATACACTACATCAGTCTTTCTAAAATCATGTAAACTCGTGTATAATTTTCAACGAGCTACAGTACCCGTGTAAATTTACACGGGCACTGTAGCCCGTTTATAACTTAAAATAATATTATATGTACAGTATTACATGTACAGTTCCTCATTTTCACTCTTTTTTTCTCTCTCATCTCACTGAGCACCAACGCCTCTCTCTCACTCTCAGCTTCCCTCTCCCTCTTGAGTTCTTCCTCTCATATTCTTTTGCTCATTCTCATCACCGAATTCTTTTGCTCATTCTCATCACCATGGGAAATAAAATGTGATCGGTTTAGGAGTTTTGCAGTTCCGGTGAGGAGGGTGGATCATTGGGTTGACGAAATCTTCTCTATTGACAGACGTTGGGGCTGATTTCTCTAAAAAATGTATGGGTTTTTCTCATTGAGATTTTAGAGTTTTTTGGTTTCAATCAAGATTCTTGGGAGTTTCTCTAAACTAATTTTTTTGGGGGTTTCTTGTTTCAAATTTTTTCTGGTTTGGGGTGAATGATGTTATAGGAAGAACCTGTGGACTTGAAACCTGTTATTGATTTGTTGGGTGAGTATTGATCTGCCAATACAATTTTCTTATGTACATATAAATCCTTGTATTAGACTTTCTTTTTGAGAGAGGGAAATTAATCTTTGTTTGGTGTTAGGTAATGGATGGCTTCCTTTGGTCGATGAAAGATTTTTACTATTACCAGTGAGTTGGGCGGTAGCGTGGTAAGTGGCAAGTTTGTGCTTTAGTTGATTAGAACTCATGTATTGCAAATTATGCCATGCCAAGGAAAACTGTCATTGTGGGTGATGAGTTTCTAAATTCTATATAGAAGTGGGAATGAAACTAGCAATGTCTGGGGGATTACAAATTATATATTTATGAGATGATGGAGCTGGAATATTCGCAAGGGATAGAGACAAGTCTAGTGGTATTTATTTTTTTGTTTATTAATTTGTACAGTACTCTTTGTTTTCTTATGTGTCCAATCTGAATTGGGAGGTGGGGATTGTGGTTTGAGAATAAAAAGAGATGAGGGCTTCTTTGTCCAAGTTCTTTAGTAGTTTTTCTTTTACTACATTTTCAGATTATGTATATATCACAAGCTTATAGTCATAGATAAAGATAATTCCAAGACATGCCAGTTCTCGTTGGTTTAGGTGGTAGTGGAACTTTAATTGAGATATGTAACAAAAAGTCTCTGGTTGTTCTTCTTGAATGAACACTCTGATGACTTGAGAGACTTTCAAAAAAAGACAAGTGAATACTAAACAGTGATTGTTAACTGATTTATTAATTTTGGGACCCCCTTTGGGGGGTGGTTATGGTGATAGATTGAATGAAATTCTCAACCCCTAAAGTTTGAAATAATCAAATCTTTAAGTTAGGTAACTGAATTTGAAAGCTCTTTCAAAATGGTCAACCTCAACCTCAACTGCAAAAGTCTTAGTAACAACTACTTCCATGCCGGTAAACATCTGTCTCTCTCAAAATTCCTAGAACTGCAGATCATAAGGAATTTAGTACATAAGGTAGTCTAGAGATGTCTGCTGTGTTAAGCTATATGATATTAATTTCAATTTACAAATATTGGAGACACATTATTTATTCCCTTGGTGATTTTTTCTGTTTATTACTGTTCTCCATTTATAAGGATCAATGTTCTCTGTGGATAACTGGTTCAAAACCTAGGCTTAATATGTTGGTATTGAATAAGCTTTAGTGGGAAGTAGGAAGTGGGAACACTATACAAATAATTATAGTGTTGTATCTAGAATGTCATCTTGTTCTGAGTTTTGTGACCTCCATTTTATTTTTAATGAGTAGAATATGATAATATGGCATCTCATCTTAGAAACAGCCTAAACTACTCATTTTCCCCAACCAAAAAGAAAGCCATATAAATGTTGTGGAACAGGACAAAGAAGACTAACCCTTAATAGAATCAGTATTAGCTCTAAGTAGCTACAGCTAGAAGCACCCACCAACACGGAGATGGCAATTAGGAGCTCCCTACAGTGTCCAATCTTCAATTGATTTAACCAAAAATAGATCACTGGAAGTATTTTTTTATTTTATACTAAATAGTTGTTTCTCTAATTGGTTTCTTGTATGGAAAATAAAAGGAATTTAAATTTTATACTAAATAGCATTTGATATAAACATTTTAGTACCATGCGTTCTTTATTGTATTCTTTTAAATTTCATTCTTACACATGGATTTTGCTAAAATTTATTTGCAATATGGCGGCTGCCCAACCACTTAATAAAAATAAATTAAAAATGATGCCTAGCAAGTTAGAATTCCATGTGGGTTTTATCTTGTGTTTGAGGTTGAATACTTATTATTTCTATGGTTGAATTCCATGCTCTCAATTCTGTTGCTTTGAGGTTTGATTTTCTTGTGTTTGTACATGAATTGGTCAATGAATTAGACCATAAGGGTGCTTGGTTATGAATTAGACCATAAGGGTGCTTCATCTATGCTTGGTTGTGGTTGAATTCCATGCTCTCAATGCCTTTTCTTTTTTGTTTTCAATTTTGTTGCTTATTAGTGCTGCTTCTGAATTACTTTGGTGTTTGTTAGGTGATGGACTCACAAAATCAAAATCCCTTCTTCCTTGACATTTTACAAGACAATGAACAAGGTTTTGAGTCATTTGACAGCAGCAATTTGATGTCCACTCCGCATTCAGACATCAATGTCCATCAATCTCCACCCCAAGTTGAAATGGGACAATCTATACCCCCTATTGCAAAAAAATCAACTAAAAAGAGAGGTCAACGGGGAATCAACTTCACCATAGATGAAGACATTAAGCTAGTGTCGGCGTGGCTCAATGTTAGCTTAGATGCCGTGACATCGACGGACCAAAAATACACAACATTTTGGGAGAGAATTTGGTCTACCTTCCACAATGACAAGAAATTTAACCGCACTAAGGATTCTTTAAATAGTCGGTGGGCAACAATTCAAAAGGAGACCAACAAGTTCTGTGGATGCTTGGCCCAAATTGAGAACCGGAATGAAAGCGGTAAAACTGAGCATGACAAGGTATTTCAACTCAACATTTAATATGTATTGTACATCAAAACACTTTTAGTTTTATGATTCTTATTATTTTCAATTTTTTACTTTTGTAGATTGAAGATGCGAAAACTATGTATCAAATTAATTGCAAAAGTGCATTTCAATTGGAGCATTGTTGGAAAATTTTGAGGAATGAAGCTAAGTGGTTGATTCTAAGAGATAGTTTGAAGGCCCGCACAAGATGACCAGCCACACAACCAGTCACACAACCAGCCACACAATCCTTTGCAAGCTCAATAAATGTAGATGAAGAGAATGAAGAGATGAACTCCGGCGAAACCTTGGAGAGACCTATAGGCAAGAAGGCCGAAAAGGAGAAATTAAAGAAAAGAAAGAATTGTGATGACGTGATCCCAACACTTTCCTCCCAATTGGACGAAATCAAGGAAGAAAAAAGAAGAATGCATGAGGAGAAAAAGGAAAGTATGCGCATTGCATTAGAAGAACGAAGAGAGGCAATGCGCATTGCATCCGAAGAACGAAGAGAGTTGATTCGTATCAAGGAAGAGAAGAACGAAGTAGAAAAGAGGAAAATGGAAGATGAATTTATGATGAAAGATACAAGAACTATGGATCCTGAGCAAAAAGAATACATTCGTCTACGTCGTTTGGAAATCTTGGAGAGGTTAAGGTCTAAGTATGCATCATAATGGAATATTATTATTGACAATATCTAATCAAGTAATTTTTTGTATAGTGCAAAGATACTAGCACATAGTTGACATAGATGATTTGATGTTAGACATCTCTTTTGTAGTATTTACTTGTGCAAGGAACATGATTATTCAATCTCTAATCATGTTAGATATATTTTTGTAGTCTTTACTTGTGCAAGGAAATAGATGCAATGTTGTAAATTTTGTATTGTGCACGAACAATAGCACTTGATTATTCAATTTAATTTGTGATTCTGTTCTTGTCATTCTATTTTTGGTGAAGCAACGTCTTTGTTGAAGATGGTTGTACTTGCTGATTTTATTGGTTGTAAATGTTATTTGAATGTAAATATGCTATTTTATTGGTTGCTGATTTTATTAGTTGTATATGCTATTTTTCTGCACTTTCTCAACAGGGGGCTGTACTTGCATTGTGTCATTTTTCTGCATAGTGTCATTTTCTGCAGTGTTATTTTTCTGCATACTGTCATTTTTCTGCATAATGTTATTTTTCTGCAGTGTTATTTTTCTGCATACTGTCATTTTTCTGCATACTGTCATTTTTCTGCGTAATGTTATTTTTCTGCATAATTATTTTTCTGCAGTGTCATTTTTCTGCATAGTGTTATTGTTCTGCAGTGTTATTTTTCTGCAGTGTCATTTTTCTGCATAGTGTTATTGTTCTGCAGTGTCATTTTTCTGCATACTGTCATTTTCTGCAGTGTTATTTTTCAGCATACTGTCATTTTTCTGCATAGTGTCATTTTTCTGCAGTGTTATTTTTCTGTATACTGTTATTTTTCTGCAGTGTCATTTTTCTGCATAGTGTCATTTTCTGCAGTGTTATTTTTCTGCATAGTGTCATTTTTCTGCATAGTGTCATTTTTCTGCAGTGTTATTTTTCTGCATACTGTCATTTTTTTGCATAGTGTCATTTTTCTGCATAATGTTATTTTTCTGCAGTGTTATTTTTCTGCATATTGTCATTTTTCTGCATAGTGTCATTTTTCTGCAGTGTTATTTTTCTGCATACTGTCATTTTTCTGCATAGTGTCATTTTTCTGCACTGTCATTTTTCTGCATAGTGTTATTGTTCTGCAGTGTTATTTTTCTGCTTACTGTTATTTTTCTGCATAAGCTTTGTTGAATAGCTACAGTTGTGTTAAAAATGACCAATGATCAGGATAGTATCTAGTGTAAGTTTACAACTAAACTTGAGTTGACAAACTTACCTAAGGGTTTGTCAACTTATATACGGCTTTTTGTTGTCTCAATTTTTTGGAAACTTAGTAATATTAAACTTAGAAAATTTCAAATTCCAACGAAGGTTCACATTAAATAAAAGTAGTAATGCTTAGAAATTTAGAATTACAAATTCCTACGACTGGCCTTGTAGTTGCCATAGATGCTCAACGAGATCTGCTTGAAGTTGAGAATGAATTCCTCTATCCCTAATGGAATTATGACGTTCAATGAACTGCATAAGGTTACAAGTAGGATTATGTGACACCGGTTCGGGTCCATTATCATTGATTTGATTATAATCAAAGTCATTTGCTCCAAGGTAAGTATGTCGCTCATCTTCAACGATCATATTATGCAATATTATACATGCCATCATAATGTCCTTAAGCGTTTCAAGATGGAAAAAACGTGCAGGCCCACGCACAATTGCAAATCGCGCTTGAAGTACTCCAAATGCACGTTCGACATCCTTCCTGACCGCCTCTTGTGTGGAAGCAAAATGTTGTCTTTTACGGTCTTGTGGTGCTGGAATTGTTTTGACAAATGTTGCCCATGATGGATATATACCATCTGCAAGATAGTACCCCATCGAATAGTTATTACCATTTATTGAGTAATTAACCAGAGGAGCACGCCCTTCAGCAAGCTCAGAAAATACAGAAGACCGCTCTAGGACATTGATGTCATTGTGAGACCCCGGTAACCCAAAAAATGCATGCCATATCCAAAGGTCATACGACGCCACGATTTCCAAAATTATCTTTGGATCACGTGTATGACCAATATATTGACCTTTCCACTTACTTGGACAATTCTTCCATTTCCAATGCATGTAGTCGATGCTCCCTAGCATTCCTGGAAATCCACGATGTTGGCCAACTGCTAACAACCTTGCAATGTCATTGTTGTTTGGTGACCTCAAGTACTCTTCAGAAAAGATTGAAACTACCGCTTTAACAAATTTTTTTAAGCTTTTTATTGCAGTGGTGTCTCCAATCCTTATGTATTCATCCATGAAATCAGCCGACACTCCATAAGCAAGCATTCTGATTGCAGCGGTCATCTTTTGAAGGGAAGACAACCCGAGTGTGTTAGCCGCATTTCTTTTTTGAACAAAGTATGGTTCAGTAGCTTCAACTCTTGAATGGATACGTAGAAAAAGAGAACGACTCATTCAAAACCTCCTTCGAAATACATTAGGAGGATACACTGGTGTTTCAGCAAAATAATCATGGAAAAGCCTATCATGACCTTGCAAAGGATTACGCCAGATAAACCTGCGAGGTTGAACCGAACGACGACATGATGTTGATGCTCCTTCATTCTTTAATTCTTCTATGGCAATAGCTAGAGTAAGTTCCGTCTCATCATCATCAGAAGATGAGTCAAATGGAGGCTCATCATTTGGAAAAATAAAATCAATGTCATAATGGAAATCCATTAAAAGAGAACAAAAACCGAATGGAATAGATAATTTTGTAGAAGTGGGTGGAAATTAGAGAGAAAATGGTCATATTTATAGAGCAAGAATGTGACTTGAGTTTGAATTTCAAAAATTTGACCTTTAGGTTTGAATTTACCATTGGGTTTAAAGTTAAAAAATATGACCTTTAGGTTTGAATTTATCATTGGGTTTAAAGTTAAAAAATATGACCTTTAGGTTTGAATTTACAATTTGGTTTAAAGTTAAAAAAAATATGACCTTTAGGTTTGAATTTACCATTGGATTTAAAGTTAAAAAAAATATGACATTTAGGTTTAAATTTATCATTGGGTTTAAAGTTAAAAAAAAAAAGTGATCTTTAGGTTTGAATTTACCATTGGGTTTAAAGTTTAAAAAAAAAAAAAATGACATTTAGGTTTGAATTTACCATTGGGTTTAAAGTTAAAAAATATGACCTTTAGGTTTGAATTTATCATTGGGTTTAAAGTTAAAAAAAATATGATCTTTAGGTTTGAATTTACCATTGGGTTTAAAGTTAAAAAAAAAATATGACTTTTAGGTTTGAATTTACCATTGGATTTAAAGTTAAAAAAATATGACATTTATGTTTGAATTTACCATTGGGTTTAAAGTTAGGTTTGAATTTACCGTTTGAATTTTAAAATTATGACCGGTGGATATAACAATAAAAATTATGACCGTTGGGTAAAAAAAAAAAATGATCGTTGATCAGAGACATTGATTCAACAGCATCAATTCGGTCACCGATTCTAGTAATACGGTGGTTAGAGACATCGATTCGGTCACCGATTCTACTAATACGGTGGTCGGAGACATCGATTCGGCGGCGGTGGTCGGAGACATCGATTCGGCGGCGGTCGTCTGAGACATCGATTCGGCGGCGGTCGTCGGAGACACTATTACAGTAATCGGCCCACCGGTGATGGCGGTACAATGGTCGGAGACACCAATCCGGTGGGCCATCGGACCTCCACCACAAGCGGCTCTATTGGCCGAGCCACCGGTGTTGGTAGTTTACTTAAAATATAAATATAAATTAAAAAGTATAACCATTAGGAAAAATAATAAAAAATTGATGAATAATGAATATTTTATTGAATAGTCTTGTAAAATAGATAAACTGATGTGGGTGTTTTGTAAAAGTAATGGTGTAAAATAGAAAAAGTAGACTTTTTGTGTAAAATAGACGGAATCTTTTCCACGAACTGATGTGAATGCTCTTAAAAAAGAAGGAGGATGCGTTTACTACGTGCAACTGTAGCGTGGGTCCCATGCCCAAAACGCAAATGCTGAAATGCAGTAAACGCCGAAACCAAACGGGTACTAAGTGAAATTTCTTGGCCTCACAAAAAAAATAGAGAGAGACGCATAGGGTTTCTAAGTCCTTTAAGAAAATTTGAAAAAAGAAAGAAAGAAGAAATAGACATAACTAAAGAAGGTGATGGACATGGACGCGTGGCACTGTCTCATTGGCCTAGTTAGATAATTAAAATAAAAAAAAAGTAATTAAAACGCTTTAGTTTTGGTTTAAAGTTTAAACAAGTGGTCCTAACTCCTAATTAACTAAAGGCTTAGTAAGAAATGAGTTTATTTGTCAAGCTCAAATCAATTTTATTACCAAGTTAATAAACAAACCTAAGCTTGACATATTTTGTATCTAGCCCAATTGTTCAATAGCTTGTTTATGAAGAGTTTTTTTTGTTTGTTTGTTTGTTTGGGTTTGGCTTGTTTATCAAACAAACTTAAAACTAAGACTCTAGTTTGATTTATTTAGTTTTTTATTGAGTCAAGCAAGCTTAAGTTGTTTATGAAAAACTTGGTTCATTTACTACTCTCGTGTAAAATGCGTGACTAGAAGAAAGAAAGAAATTAGTACATACAAAGATAATTGTATTAGTTAAAGCACTAGAAGTCAAGCTATGTGCATTTTTCGTGCAAGGGAAAGCAATCACGCAATGCGAAAGGTAAAATAATAGGGTTACTTGTTCAAAGCTGAAACTTGCAGGATTAAGTTTCAGTATTTTTCAAACTCTAGTGATGCACTAGCAGGTGAGGTAGTTAGGATTGGATTGCAAAAGTCTGGAATTAAGCTTGTAATCTAATTGGACCCTAAAACTTATTTGCAATGTTGCTTCATTTCAACACAAATTGCCAAGTACAAGTTTGTGGGAAATCTTTTTCCCAAATAAAGCAGATTCTGATTATTACACATATTGCACACTTTCATTCTGCTAACTGTTGCCTAGACCTCATTTTATTTCTTTCAAAGGGAGGATTGCTGATTTACAGATTAATTTCCCTTACAGGAATGAAATCCACATGCTATTACATTTCCTTATATTTAGAAACTTTTCTTTTGATCATGCTAATGAATAGGAGGAGCTCTGTGATAGGCCGGCACAGTTACAGGGAAAAACATCTGTCTAACTCCTTCAGCCTTGATTATGGGGAAAATGATACCTGCTGCACCCTGGACAATGAAAAGAATATGATACAGATTAGAAATTTTAATATGCATCTACTTATCAAAAGTACTAGGAAGAAATCAATATGAACAATATAAGCTGAAAGACATATGGAATGGACTCTGATAGAAAACAAAGTGGTAAATGGAAATACATACATAAATCAATCTAGCTCCAATCCAAATGCGTTTTGGTGAAGGAAATGGAAGTAACAAGCGGCCAACACCAAAGACAGCCACAGCGAAGAAATGGAAAACCAAATTCAATGGGCGAGGGTTTAGACCAGAGAGTAGTGACACAGGTCCAGTTGAGCAAACACCTCCAAGACTCAGATAGTCAAAACATGCTTGGCGCATTTCCTTCCTTGCTGGATCAGGTGATGCGCAAAACACTTTGTAGAGGGCACCTGCCAATGTATTTATGGTAGATGCCACTGGCTGCAAAAAGGGAAAAAAAGTGCAATCTAGTAGTTAATTTGATAATTCACATACAATTTCAAATATTTGTCATGAAGGTGTTCATGTTTTATATGCGTAAAAATGGTACAAAACCAATAGGCATTTGTACTTCATGTAAACTAAAGGAATCAGATAGCAAACATATAATGCAGTTTACCTTGCGTAAGGTGTAGAAGGATTCAAGATATTCGCAAAGGCTAGATGCATCATACAGATTTTGCAGAGGTCTAAGAAGATCCCTTAGTATAACAATATCTGATAGAGCCACAGTCATTCCTCCTCCGGTTAGAGGGTGCCTCATGTTGAATGCATCCCCCATTAAAAGTGCACCAGGAGTGGGATAGGGAGCGGCAGGCATGCTTCTATTTGGCATTGATTTTATGTTTCCCTTATCAACTGCAGCTATGAAAGCATCGTACAGCTCAGGGGGAACCTGAAACACAAAATTCATTGATTAGTGAGAAAAATCAGTCAAGTAGGAATCAGATATCACAACAACCATTAAAGATGAAATTTCCAAGTCAGAGTGAGTAACCAATAGCTGAACGAAAAATAAAATTTTTTTTCTTCTTTTAAATCATAAGAATTTAAAGGATTGGGATTTCAAAACCAGATTGATTTAGTCTCAATAAGCGCTTAGAAAAATGCATATACTTGACTGAAATCATATGAGTAAAAAGCAAGACAAACATAAACAGTTCCCAATTAGCAAAGAAAACTTTTTTCGAGTCTTGTGGTTCCTGGATAAATGTACAGAAATCATGCCAAGAAGATTATGGATACCTGGGGGGCCACCACGGATTTCAAATACTGGGCCATTTCGCCATTAGAAATGGACGGCACTTTTTGGCCCGGAACATCAACCAAACATCGAATCTCAGTGCTACTGATAGGATAGAACAAGATAGGTGAAGGATCTCCGAGAATAACATGTCCATGATTTGCATATGGAAGATCACAGTTTTCGAGGATTAAACCAACAAAACAGGAGGGGTTATCAACCTGCAGAATTGATAGTGGAGCAATGTTAAGTAAAATTAGAATGTCCTAATAGTGAGTTACTAGCAATCTAAACCCCAGGCTTTGGGGACAGATTGAATGTAACTTTATTGTAGATTTAAAAAGGCACAAATTCCTATTTTAATCAATAGTGTCTAATTTGAAATCTTGATAGGTTTAAACAAATTCTCTTGTTTTTTTATAAGAACAAAAAATTACCTTAGGGTCGCATAGGGAACGTCGCAAATTTGAAAAGCAACCATCACATACAATTGTGAGGGGAGCATATGCAGTCAGCTCTTGACTAGTCTTGGTTTTGTAGTGAACCCCTTTGATAGTTCCCTTTTCTTCAACTAAACCTGTTACCGTTCCTTGTTCCAATCTGACACTGCATTAAGTTAAGAAAGAGACATTGTAACCATTGAAAATAAGAACTATTGAAATAATTATATTGTATCATAATGAGGCATGGGATTGATCGGTCATACAAACAACATTGCAAGCACCTAAAGTTTTCATAGTTACTCTAAAAATAAAGAATTGACATGTAAGGCAGTATACTTTAAAGAATGCATGAACCAAAACATGAGTCAGAGGACAATGTTAAGATTCAGGCTTTGGTACAAATTTTCAAACAACAATCCTATAGACACAACAAATTTCACCCCAAAAAAAAAATGTACAGTTTAAGATTGCATATGTATCGAGTCTTTATCGTATTAACCAATATTTAGAAATAGGAAACTGAGTTGACTCCTGCAAAGATGAGTTCAAAGTGAAATGAAGAATACTTTGGCAGAGATGCAGCCTTTTCCCTCAATCTTTGTATAAAACGGCCATTGTGAAAGCTTCTCCCAGCAACATCTGCAGGGAACTTTTCCAATGGATAGGACAGTTTTGTATTTTTCCCATCCTTGTAAAGAGCATATCCAAATACTTTCTGAGCATCGATTTCATTGACACAATCTGCAGCCAAAAACTCCTTACCAATTAGAATGGAAGGCTATTGCAAGGCAAGTAAAGAGAGTTCTACAAAATTAATATTAAATTAATTTGATACAAACATAAACTGTAGCAAACTTTTGCTAATATACAAATTGCAAGATAGCTTCCTTACCTTCAAGACCCAACTCAATCAGTTTCAAATAGCCGCCTGGTTGTAGCAGCTCACCAACAATTCTGTCAGGTTCACTCAAGTCTCTTTCAATCACATGCACTTGACGTCCTTCCTACAATAAGTAGCAGAATACAAAGTTTGATCAAATCACACTAAGCAAACAAAAGGGCACAAAGGCATATTCTATTTTCATCAAATTAATAAATTTCTCCACAAATTAGAAACCCGCCTTAGCAAATAGTTCGCCTTCTATTTCACTCTATAATCATCCCAAATAGCAATGCCTCCAAAGTACAATTTAAAATATAAGTCCTCTGCTTATAAAATTTTGGACTTGACAAATTGGATTTCGGACTGCACTGAAAGCAGTAATTCATCAGCATCGAGTAATCCTCAATGAGGCCAATTCAGAATAGCACCTTATTATAAAACTTATTTTAAAAAAATGGTATAAAGCATTCAAAAGGCCTATTGGTTTTAGGCTTTTAGCCAAAACTTCAAATTTTATTTCAGCTTTATTTAATGAGAGCCTTTCACTATCCTACCAACTAAAAGAAGAAAAGTGATACAAATTTTTGATAGATTTATAAATCAACCAACCTCTCTCATTTTTTTAATAAGTTTCTCAACGTGAAACTTTATAATTGCACATGTGAATTCATTGTAAAACAGAATCAAAACAAAGAAAAAATTCACAACAAGAAGTAAACAGACTGTTCCGTCATTATAAGGTATTGACTACGTATTGTACTATTATGAATTGATTTAAAGCTGACTGTTTGCACAAAATCAAATAGGAAAACAATTCATTCTAAAAAAAAAAAAAAAGGAAAAAATGATTTACTTTTTCTTTCCTTTTACCATATTTTCCTCTACAACCAAAAAGAACCCAAACTAAAATACCTTTCACACACCTCCAAATTCTCAACAAGATAAAAAGAAAAAGAAAAATCTACCTAAGTTGTGAAAAAACATAAACATATCCAGTAGCCAATGAATACAGCACGCAGCTTATGGTCCAAAAGAAACTGTCATCATATTCTAATAAAAAAAATCTCTCCTTACACTGATTCTAGTTATTTCAACTAGTATTGTCGACAAATAAAAAACAACATATCATCAAGTACCACTTATGCCAAAAAGAAAGTTATTGATGTCGTATGAACAACAGTAAAAAAGTTTAAAAAAAAAGTATTACAAAAGCCCCGTAATTCATTTGACACCTTTTACTATTTTGAAGAGAGACTTTCGGATTTAGATCTCCGTTCTCTCAACTATAGACTTGGTAAAAAAGAAAAAAAAAGGCTAGGTTGTAGAGAAAAATAAAGAATCACCTTCCCAAGAGTGTAAGCAAGAGCTGCACCGGCAACTCCAGCACCAACTATGACCACGTCGGTGCTTCTAGTAATCTCAGACTGACAAATTCCGTTATCCAACACACTTACAAACCCAGTTCTTGTTATCTCCATTGAAGCTCTTGTGGTCTTCTTTCCGTACAACAAAACAAAACCCAACATAGTAGCCAAAACTACTCCACCGACTATATACTCGTAGATCATCTTCAAAGATTGGTGACTGATTAATTGGATGATGAAGAAGATGAATAGGAACAAGAAAAAAAGGTTAGATGACAATGAACTTTCTACAGTCTTGGGGTGCAAGCGCTGTCTTAGCCTCACAGGTTTTGTACTTAACACAACTTTTTTTTACGTGTGAGTTATGTTTTGCAAGTGAAATGGAATGCGTTTATATAGAAGGTAGGTAAGGCAAGCTTTGTAAGTCAATAATGACTTTTTTTTTTTTTTTTTTTTGGTTTGATAATTAGTCAATAATGGCTCTTGTTGGCCTGTTGGGGATTCTTTTGACATTTTTGTACTCATTGATTATTACTGTTATTTTAACTTTTTCTTCAAAAAATTTAGCCAAGAAAAGAAAATTTAAAAAAGAAAAGAAAAAAGAAAGTTAGGTATAATAATATGAGTGTTTTTGATAGTATGAAAACAATAATCAGGGATAAAATGAAAACTTCGTAAAAGTTCAAAATAAAAATATTTTTAAAATTTAAAATTTTTAAACAGTAATCGGTTACTCTTTCTAATTGCAAATCTTTATACCTAACAATATCACACCAACAAAAGATGTTGCTCCAGGTATAGTATTGAAATTTTGGGTAAAATATTTTTTTTTTCTTTAAATTTTACAAAAAGTTTATTTTTTGTCTTTAAACTAAAAAAAAAAAGTTCTTTTTTCATTTTGAATTTTGTATGATTTTTTTTTTCAAGAGTTAAAAGACAAAAATATGAAGGAAAAAATAAAAAAATTTCAATAATTTAGGGATAAAAAAAAGATATTGTTTAAAGTTGGTGGACAAAAAATGAAACATTTTCAATATTTTAGTGACGAAAGATAAACATTTCAATAATTTAAGGACGAATAATGAACTTTTAAAATTTAGGGATGAAAACAAACTTTTGATAAATTAAGTTTAAGGATAAAAAAGTATTTTAGTCTAATTTTTTTTGCCAAATCAATTATTTACCATGAATATATGATATTGGGCCTATTCTGATCATAAAATAAGTGACATGTTGTTCAGTGTGAAATAGTCCTAAGTCAAAAGAGTTGCACTGGAAATGGATTTCCAAGTAATAATGGATTGGTCAAAGAGAGTTTGGTAATATGGGAGGATTGGATGATGGCCGATGACTATAAAATTGTTTTAATAAGGTTTAAATTTTTTTCAAGGTTTTTGAAAACAATGGGAACCAAACAGGGGGCAATGAAAAGGATTCCCTTATTCCACAATTAGTGTATAACTAGTAGACACTTTATAGAATCAGTCCACACCCGTTTGTCACAAACTAAATATATGAAGTTTGCCAAAGAAGAGGCTGGTCAAGTCAGCTCTCTCAAGAGCAGTGTTTTGTCAATTTCCTCTCCTTCTTTAGTTACTATAATTATTTTTCTTTTGTCAATAACTTCAAACTTGATTTATTGACTTTTAGGTTCTATTGATTTAAGGAAAAAAAAAAAAAAAAAAAAAAACTCTTTGAGTTATCTATTGTTCTCTAGCTACCTCCATTTTTTTTCCACTGGTTGATGTTCCGTGCGATGCATGTATAAACTATTAGTTCATTTGAAAATTTTAATAAATATATTTTTATGATTCACATAAAATATTTCTTATGCACGTCATCAATTACATTTGGGAATCATCATATATTATAAGGTAAAATACTATTTTGGTCTCTAAATTTTATCAAAAGTTTGTGTTTCATCCCCAAACTTTAAAAAGTTCATTTTCATTTTTTTGATAAAAATAAATGAGGAATTATTGGTCATATATTATATTGTGTAATTTAATGGTATGATTTTGAATAATTAAATAAAAAAATATTGAATGATATAACATTAACAAATAGCTACCAACAAGAGCAAGACTTAGGAACAGTACTTAGGTGCTGTTTCTTAGGTTCCCTTTTAATATTATACCATGTGGATTTTTTCTCATGGGATGGAAGTGTATTTTTTAATTAAGTAGCTATATGACTAAATCTTAAGAGAGGAATCTAAGGAATAGTACCTAAAGTACTATACCTAAGTTTTGTCCTACCAACAATGCCATTGTGATGACGTGGAAGACTAAATAAAAAGAATTTGCCAAACACTAAACCTAACAACAGAAACTAACATCACTCCATAGAATACTAACACATGGATTTTCTTCACCCAGGCATAGCACGACCATTCTTTATCACAACAACCTCTTGGCATTTCCTCTTATTGGATTTGTCAAGCTCAACACAGATGGCAGTGCCAAAGATAACTCAAGCATAGCCAAGGGTAGAAGCCTGTTGTGCAACCATTGGATTTGGGGTTAAATGGCGAGGTGGTTCACCTTCTCCTCTCTCTCTCTCTCTCACACATGCGCGTGCACACACACACACAAAACATGGGTTTTTGTATTTGTTAACGATTGTAAAAGATTCTACAGACTAGACATACATTTGTACTGAAAAGAAAACTTTTGCACAAATTGGGTTAGCAATAAGGGGATAATATATATAAGAGGGGGTGGAAGTGTATTTTTTAATTAAGTAACCACATGGTTAAATCTTAAGAGGGGAACCTAAGGAATAGTATCTAAAGTACTATACCTAAGTTTTGTCCTACCAACAATGCCATTGTGATGACGTGGAAGACTAAATAAAAAGAATTTGCCAAACACTAAACCTAACAACAGAAACTAACATCACTCCATAAAATACTGACACATGGATTTTCTTCACCTAGGCATAGCACGACCATTCTTTATCACAACAGCCTCTTGGCATTTCCTCCAATTGGGTTTGTCAAGCTCAACATGGATTGCAGTGCCAAAGATAGCTCAAGCATAGCCAAGGGCAGAAGCCTGTTGTGCAACCATTGGATTTGGGGTTAAATGGCAAGGTGGTTCACCTTCCCCTCTCTCTCTCTCTCTCACACACATGCGTGCACACACACACACACAACATGGGTTTTTGTATTTTTTTACGATTGTAAAAGATTCTACAGACTAGACATACATTTGTATTGAAAAGAAAACTTTTGCACAAATTGGGTCAGCAATAAGGCGATAATATATATAAGAGGAGATGAAAGTGTATTTTTTAATTAAGTAGCCATATGGCTAAATCTTAAGAGGAGAACTTAAGGAACAGTACCTAAAATACTATACCTAAGTTTTGTCCTACCAACAATGCCATTGTGATGACGTGACTAAATAAAAAGAATTTGCCAAACACTAAACCTAACAACAAAAACTAACATCACTCCATAGAATACTGACACATGGATTTTCTTCACCCAGGCATAGCACGACCATTCTTTATTGCAACAACTTCTTGGCATTTCCTCCAATTGGGTTTGTCAAGCTCAACATGGATGGCAATGCCAAAGATAACTCAAGCATAGCCAAGGGTAGAAGCCTGTTGTGCAACCATTGGATTTGGGGTCAAATGGCTAGGTGGTTCACCTTCCCCCCCCCCCCCCCTCTCTCTCACACACGCGTGTGCACACACATACACACACAACATGGGTTTTTGTATTTGTTTACAATTGTAAAAGATTCTACAGACTAGACATACATCTGTACTAAAAAGAAAACTTTTGCACAAATTGGGTCAGCAACAAGGGGATAATATATATAAACTTCCAATTTAGAGCAAAAATAAAGATCTCATGTTTCACTTTAGAGGGTTTCACTTTATGTTTCATCAATTACATCTTATTACATATCATTTCTCTTTTTTATGTAATAAGCTAAGTTTCAAATTGGAAAAAATAAAATAAAATAAAATAAAGAAAGAAAGACGTGCAGGGTATGGTATAATTAATGGGATATGGTATAATAAATGTAATTAGTAGAGTACATAAAATGAAACATTAAAGTGGGATAGAAAATTTCTATTAAAACATCTTAGTCATAATAATTAAGAACGGTGATAACCTACCATTGGTGCTAATATGAACACGTATATTTTCATGTCATGCATTTAATTTGACTTAAAAGTGGGCCTGAAAAGTAGGTTTTAGTTACACTCTTACAATAATATAGTGTTGGTTTTACACTTAAGGCTGGCTTTGGTCAGACTCTTTTGGATATACATCATTGTAAGTTTCTTTAAAAAAACATTCTCCTTTCTCCCTGTGTGTGTGTTAAAAAATACTTAGTATTCTCAAAAGGTTAGCTTTGGTCCGTTCTTGTTCCAACCGTTACATCATTAACATTTTAGCCAAAACTCTTAGCTTATTACTAATTTTTTTCTTTCCCCATTTTTTTAAAGTCTAATAGTTTGGGTCCATTATAGATATTGAATGAAATATAAGTGGTAGCCAGTGCCGCAGGTGGCTTAGTGACAAGGGAGTGTCATGCATTTAATTTGAGTGTCTCTCCACTAATGAGAGTGTTGATACCCATCTCTTTCTCGGTTGTCCTGGGTGTGTAAGAGCCTCTCCATCCCCCACGCATTTTTCTTCTACCTCAAATGGCACTACACACAAAACTAAGTTGTATTGATTACACTAGGAGCTAGACTTGAGCACACATTTGACATTTATGTTTTATAAGATAATGATTAGGTTTAGTGTCTAGTTGTACTAAATCCATCTCGATGATGTCATGTGTCCATTGTTGAATATGTGTTATTATCTGGATGAGTTCAATTCAACTAGACACTGGACCCAAGTCCTGTTTTACACGAACTCTAGTCATATGGTTTTCATGACCCTTATTGGATTTGTTCTCTTTTAGTAGCCAGCTTTACCTTAGCTGGGTTTTCCTCATCACCGACTAGCATTTCTTGCCAAGTTAGAGCCAGTGCTAACATCAGTAGTGGTTCTCTCCTTTTTTTTTTTTTTTTTTTTTTTTGGTGAAAGGGAATTTCATTCAAGAAACTAAGAAACAGGATCAACTACATCAGGTTTAGGACAAAGCTTGAAATGAAACCGACCATAGAGGTCGGAAAGATAAACATCCAATAGATTAGAGGGAGGGGAATCATAATACAAAATATCCGAATCTTGAAGAGATCCTATTATAGCAAGAGAGTCACACATGAAATGAAGTTCTCTTTTGTTGTTTACAATAAGTAGGAAATGTGGACCTATGTTATCCACATGAAATAAATAAGTTTTTTTTTTTTTTTTTTTTTTTTTTTGAGAAGACGAAATAAGCAAGTTAATAGCACTGAGTTGTAAATTGGAAAAATTAATAAAACTTTCTTCTCTTATACATAATTAATTGGATATTATTTACCATATAATCTATAAGTTTATATCTTATGCATATTTTTAAATTACAAAAACTTACAATTTAAAAAATTTATTAATGACATAGCTATTAATTTTTAATTTTTTAGAAATTTTGCAAGTATGGAGGATATAAGAGGAAGATGTAACCCAATAGTGGATTTTTCGAAATTCATCTCCAATAAAAAGATATTAAGTAAAGTTATAACCTAAAGTTACAACCAATTTTGTCGCTAAATTTTGTCATAATTATAAACATTTACAGTACAGATAGTATGTATGTTTCTCCACAACCAGGTAGAGTGAGTTCAATCCACTATGTGTAGTTTCCTTTAAACAAATTTTTTTTTGTTTTAATTTTTCTAATTACTTCGATTGGATTAATGTGCCAAATTAAGGAAAAGTTATTGACCTAGCTTGCTACACTGCCAATAATTATTTTTATAAAAAAAGACATATATATATATATAATAAATGAGAAATGTATGTCTATAATATTTTCATAATAAATTTTATGTAGTAGGTTATAACTTAATGTTACTAATAGGAAAAAAATAATTTCAATGGTAGATTCAAATTAAAAACTTATAACGATTTGGTAGTTATAATTTATTATAAAAATATTATTGGGTAGAATTTCATATAATAAATTCAGCGGTTGTGATAGTGGATCTCGGAATTGACTCTATTTTGGAGAATTTAATGCATAGGAGATGCCACTTGCAAGATGGCGGTTAGCAGCCGTAGCTTGCAAGATATGACCAAAACGCAAACAAAAAGATCTGCCTGTAGGGACCGCTTGTATCCTCTTTTTCGTCTAATAATAGTAAGACGGAATCCCAACTACTTCCATTACTTTGCGTATTTTCGATTACCGTCTCGTGGCACTGGCGGCTCCACGTTAGAGTTAGGGTGATAACAAGACAACTCTAGTCTAGAAAAAATATCATTATTATATATAAAATTTTAAAATTTTATGATTTTTTTACCTTAAAAAAATGTGTGACTATTCTAAATTTTTTTTTTAGGTCTAATATAGTTAAACTTTGGACAAAATTTAGTAACAAATTTGATTATAAATTAAGGCTACAACTCCATTCAATATTTTTCTAATGAATATGAATTTTAATAATTCTACAATTAGATTACATTTTTTTTTTTCCCTTATGTCTTCCATACTTGCAAAACTTCAAGAAGATTAAAGATAAATTGTTTATATCATCAATCAAATGTTTAATTTTCGAGTTTTTGTAGTATAAAATTATACGCAAAAAATAAGTTTATGGATCAAATAGTAAATAACATCTGATTGACATGAAACTTGACATTTGTTTTAAGAACATAAAAAAACATAAAATTTAATGGTTAGATTTTCAAAATATGTAGTCATATTAATTTGTTTAGTGAAAGTTGTAATCTTAGGTTACAATAATTTTGGTCCTTTTAACAATATATTGAGCCTTTACAAACAAAAAGAAAAATCCAAAAAAAAATTATTTAACTAAAATTTTGAAAAAGTTGTAGCTTATAGCATTGATAATAAGATATAGTTATCTTTTTTATTAAATATTGTATAATTTAAATTTCTTAATGACTACCTTGGAAATTTTTTTTTGGAACCACCACTGTCTCGTGGTGCTTGCAACATTTGCACCTAACATTTAGTTTGAGATTTTTAATATTGTTGTTCAATTTTCAGTATTGTGAAAATACGTGTTTGAATATTATAGAAATACGTATTAAAAGTGTTATTATTGTTTAAACACTAATACCAAATAGCCCTTAGTTTGCCATGCACTATTTTCATATCCATATTTTATAATATAAATTAATATTGTTGTCAAATGATCAAATAATCCTTACAACGTGTTAAAATCTACATTTAAATATTTAAAATGAAAACATTCGTGCTTGTTTTAGGAGAGAGATAAGTACTGAAATACCACCTAATTATAGATAAAGGGTAAACTAATTTTTATCTTTTGAATGAAAAATGCTGATTTGATATTAATAGGGTCACGTTAACAGGTGCCTTAGGGCAATTGATAATAATTTATTTTAAAAAAATTTTAACACAACTTTTATGAAAAATTAAAAAAAAAAATTGTCAAAATATTAAATACTTTTTTCTTTTTTTATAAAAACTTTCATAAAATAATTTGTTAAGAGTTGCCCTAAAACATTCGTCAACATTTCTTTTTTTTATTTACCACGTAAATGGGCACTTGTACAACCACATCATATACTTTTTTTTTATTTTTTATTTTATATATATATATATATATATATATTTATATAAACCTTAATTCAGTAATTCACGTGCTTGCACTCTAGAGTCTAGACTGAACTACGTACCAGTCCAAACTTGAAGATTAAAAACATGAAAAGCTTCAAACAGCCAACCACCATATCCAACCACCACGGCACGACATCACCAAATACAATAAAACCCAAACACAGACACATCAATCACCTAAATCTAACATCAAAGTCAAACCCGTTAGAAACCCATCAAAAATTCATATCTAATCCACGCAGGTTGACGAAGATCCATTTGTTGGGCAAAGATCCTATTCTCACTCCAAAACCGAGCTAAGCACCAGATCTATCTAAGCGACGATTTGGAGGATGGTGGTGCCGTGTTGGTGGTGGTTCAGGAGATAGTTATTTGGGTAGTGGGACGGAGCCAGAGCTTTGAGTTAGGGGATAGCTTTATTGTTTGCCGTGTGCAACGGTTTCAACCTTTGACTTTGTTACTATTGAGATTTTTTTTTTTTTTTTTGTCACTAAGAACAAAATTATTATTGTTTAGAATTTTTTAAATGACAGGGTTATTTATTTTAAATAAAATTGGTTAATTGAACTTAATTTTTTTTTTTTTTAAGTTTTACTATTGGTAATTTTTGTTGTTGATCTATTTTTTGGTGCTTATATATTTTTGTAAGGACCAGATTTGGCTTGGAGCCCCAAAACAAGAATGGATCTAGGCCCACAAAGTCCGAACAATAAATTTGTAGAGTGTGGGGTAAAAAGCTAGTCTGGATCTAGGACCAAGATATTGGGTTACAACGTTAAAGAGAAAGAGTTATATATCCGTATCAGCACAAAGAGTATCCTCGGACATGCCCCAATGCTCTTTTTTAGAATATTTTTCAGGCCCCTTTTCTTTCTCCCTCCTTCATCTTATATACTATGGATCCTTTACCTTTTTCCCCGTCCACGTGTGGACTGGGCGTTTCCTGTCCTTTTTCTCCATTCCTCCTGCCTTTTCTTGAATCTTCCATCCTTAGCTGGAAGGCTGCGCGTTCACTGTTCAGGTATCACCTCCACATTAATGCGGCTAGAAGGTTAGTTGGGCAGCATTTAATGCGGAGGTGACAGTACCCTTAGATATTTGTTATTTCTTACTATTATCCTTTATTTGATATATTCCCCTTCACTTTGTGGTAAGGTTTGCCCCAGGCGTTGCTCTAAGTGACTAATAAGTTCACCAGATACCTCGGATAGAAGTTCCGAGGTGACCATCGTCCTCGGACACGGCCAAATTCCTCGCAAGCAGGCTCCACCTCTCCTCGGAGGGTAATTTTATCCCTTCTTTTGTTGGTTGTCCTCGGATATTCGCCTACCCTCAGACTGGACATTGGGCTTGACCCTTTCTTACGCCGTTTGTATATATGGGGCTAGATATTGGGCCTGGCCTCCTCCAATGCAGTTTGAACGCAGGGCCCAATTGGCCCCCACAATTTTGTTTTAGATTTTAGATCTATAAATTTTTTTATAGTCACTAAAATGAGGAAAATACTGGCACTACAATTTTTTTTTAATAAATTATTGATATAATCAGTGGTTACTAGTAAGTAAAAAAATAATGTAAGTGATGGGTCCATGTATGAATCAATAAGAATTCACTATCAAAACAATTTGTAAAAATATTGTAAAAAAATTTGTGAGTATAGCATTACTCTTAAAAGAATCAATGATATTATTTAAGGGAAAAAAATGTAATTTTATAAAACAAATTTGCTAAAATTAGTACATATATATAAAAAATATTTTAAAAAAAATATTAAGGGGTGCCATTGCCCCCTAGTCCAAAGCTAGTTACGTCACTAGTGGCGATCGAGGAAGTTTGTTGGGTTGTGAGTTTGCTCAACGTTTACAATGGAGTTTTCTGGAGAGGTGAAGAGTAAAAGGGTGTTGAAGGCTTGAAGTTTGTGTGCTCTTAGAGCATTCACAGCAGTGCATCTATAATTTTAGCTATTTCACACCACCAAAACTTATTTTATCTATTTTACCTACACACATGCTGTAGTAGTGAATCTATTTTAACTTTTAACACAATAAAATAATATAAACATCACAATAAAATAATATAACCACTACAAAAAAATAATATATCCTACTGCCAAAAAAAATACACATCACCAACCACAACCACCTTTACCATTAGCCACAGCCACACATAGCCAGCAAGGTAGCAACCACCACCACCACCACCACACACCCCAGCAAGGCAGCAACCACCACCACCCTACCATCACACACACCCCACCAAGGCAGAAATCACCATCAAAACAGGAAAAAAAAAACCCACCGATCACCAATCACCAATCACCAACAAACACCAAACCACCAACAAACCAGCAATCCATAGCCCATCCCATGCCCACCAAACACCAAAACCACTAATCCGGCCACCCAATCACCATACCAACACCGATTCGGCCACCTAAACACCACTGCCAAACGGCATAATCCACCCAACAACAACTACACAAACGACACAATCCACTTTTCCACCGCCAAAGAACAACCACCCACCAACAACTACACAAACCCAGACCACCATCAAACCCACCATCTGAGCTTGATCGAGAGAGAGAAGACCAGCCATCGCCTACCCACTATTTATCTTATGCTCCAGACCAGCCATCGTCGATCACGCCATCACCGACCCACTAATCCATGCCATCGCCGACTCACTAACCCACGCCATCCACGAAACCCACCGACCCACGCCATCGCCGATCACGCCATCCACAACACCCACCGACCCACGCCATCCATGAAACTCGCCGACCCAATCGTCGACACGCCATTCACAAAACCCATCGACCCACGCCATCGCCGATCACGTGAAAAGAAGAGAGAAAAGATAGCGAAGAGGTAGAGAAGGAAGAGAGAGGCTGAGACTCTTGAGTCTGAGACGAAAAGAAAGAGAAGGCAGAGAGAGAGAGAGAGAGAGAGAGAAAGAATATTTTAATGAAAAAGGGGGAGAGAAGTTAAATAAAAAATTTTTTTTTTTTTTAGCTTTGTGCTACAGTGCACATCTATAAATAGATGTGCACTGTCGCTGAACATCTAAATTTTTTACTTATGCCTCCATTGCTGCAGCGTGAGTTTTGTGATCAGTGGTACTAAAAAATAGCAATATAGCTATTTAGCACCGCTAAAAAATAGTAATATAGCTATTTAGCACTATTGCTGTAAATGCTCTTATTAGCCTTTGGTTTGGTCTGTCAATCACTTATTAAATTGCAAGCACATGAGTTATTGACATTCCATTAAGGTTTTTGTTTTTGTTTTTAATGAAATTTGACATGGCTGTATAAGTGTCATTGAGGTGGGAAAAAAAAAAAAAATTTTATTTGTATCATTTGTCACAATATTTTTCATCTAATACTTAATTGAAGAAATCAAATTGACACAGCATTGAAAAGTTAAAAATTTGTTTTTAAATGTAATCTGACATGGCTGTATAAGTGTCATTGAGGTGGCAAAAAAAAAAAAAATTTATTTGTATCATTTGTCACAGTATTTTTCATCTAATACTTAACAGAAGGAATCAAATTAATATAGCATTGAAAAGTTAAAGACTAAATTGATACAATTAAAAAGTTGAGATTAAATTGACATATAGTGTAAAAAATAAGAACCAAGTACGTAGTTTACTTTTATATAAATCATTATTATCTAATAAGTCAGGATGAACAATTTGTATAGGTTCTCTTCGGGCAAGAAACTGAAAGGTACTATTAAACCACAAGGCACAATTAGATTCTATTGTATTGATACATTATCTAAATTCTATTAATATTTATAATATTTGTAATGATGTTAAGAGCCTTGTAATTTAATTGTATTTCCAGATTTTCAAGGACCCATTCAAGCTTTTCAAATTTTCAATAATAGTAAATTAACATTATCAAAAGATAAGAATTTTGTATGATTTAGAAGTAAAAAAAGAAAAAGAAAATAATAATAATAATACTTTTATGAATATCCAAATCAGAAATTAAGAAACAAGAAAAGTGTCAAATGGGAATTAAAAATTAGAAATTTTGTTCTATATAAGATGGAAAGATATTACTATACTTTAAGATTTTCAAACAATAATGAAAAGTTTTAAAACTAAGTACTATTGTAATAAGCTACTTTATTTCACTGCTCTGTCCCCTAAACATTGCACCGTCAAAGTGTGAACTGTGAAGTGTGGTCCCGGGATTAAAAACACTGGCCTCAGTTGAGTCCAAAAGAGTTAAGCTCGGAAAAGGTGTAGCCATCTGGGCTGGGTCTCTAACGTCATTATCTGAATGTGAAACATGCTTAAGAAAAAAATAGAATGTGAAACATCTCATAGGTCAACATTCTTTAAACAATTCACCAGATTTCAGCCCAAAAAAAAAATCAACATGAGTTTTTTTTTTTTTTTTCCAATGAAAACTCTTTATTTTATTTTATTTTTTTATTTTTTACAAACAGGGGAAACTCGGGCCCTGATCATATAAGGCAGGCCCTAACACCATTTGCTACAAGAGCCATTAATTAAGCTTGAAATTTCTATCCAAAAAAAAAAAGAAGCTTGATATTCTTTTTAGAACAATCCATTGAATCCAACATGATTTATAGTGTTGGGGAATTTGATAATTGAAACAAATATTATTTGAATTGGTTACCCCCAAAATAGAAAAAAGAAAACTTAAAAATTCTCTATGTTTTCTTGACTAATTACTATTATTTTTGTTTAAAGTTAGAAGTCCAAAGTTAAGTTATCACGCATAGGGATGGCCATGGGTAGGGTATGGGTCGGGTATACCCATACCCTACCCGAAAAGTTTACCCATGGGTACCCGATTATCAATACCCATGAATATCCATACCCGAATCTTACCCGAATATATTATCCATGGATATCCATACCCTACCTGAAACCCGAAACCCAATTAAATTTTTTTTTTTTTAATTCAAAACATTTTAACATAAAAGCTTACAGATCTTAAAAAAAAAAAAAAAAAAAAATCAATAAAAGAATAAAAGCCTCTCTGGAACTTTCATAAGTGGTGCATCAAAATAACTCTGAAAATTTTCAGCCTCAAGAGTAGTGCTCATTACAATTAGATAAAAAAATTTTAAAAATAAAATAAAATAAAGAAGCAACATTTTCCTCTGCCTCTTCAGTTGTTTGTCAAGAAAATGCCAACTCCTAAAATAAATCACAAAATACTACTATTTCCATGGTAATGAAGATCAGCATGTAACATTGCATTCCCATCATGAACTCTAACAGTGCAGGACCTGTCAAAACAAACATAAATAATATTAAAAATCTAATGTAGTGATTCATTAGATTTTTATGGTAAATATAAGATAACACTACATCTCATTACTTAGCTATATTAGTAGTTCATGCTACTCATAGCATGAACTACTGACAACCAGCACACATTATGGGTTTTTGTTAAACCCTCAAGCATCACTGCATGTGGATAACCTCCAACAAATGCTTCTGGAAACACAACTATTTGTGAGCCATATGCAGCTGCACCGGCAATCAGTCTCTCTGCCTTATCTACTCACAAGAACAGGACAATGATTTAATGGTAGCAAGAACAGGAAAATAATGTAACTAACTTTTTAGCAGATAGACTCCTCAAAAGAACCATTTAGCCGTGACTTTTGCCATCTTAAACCGTAATTAAAAATTCAGACAACACTTAAAAAGGCATAGAACTAGATTCATTTAGATCACACTAGAATGTCACTGTTTCCCTACTTTAATCAAATGAAGGTAAACTAAAGCATAAAAATTGTGTTCAGCAATATGAAAATCATTGTAATAATGAAATACCATTATATTGCCCCCTTGAAAGCAAAGCAAATACAAGAAAACCCATGATCAGGACATTAAAAAGAAAAAATATATATACAATAAGGCTAGAGACAATCTCCAACTGCTTGTGGACCTGAAAGTGCATTCTTTAACCGAACTTGTTGTTCTTCTTTTAGTGCCTTGTTGTTGTGGATTCTCAACCGGAATGGACTCAACTTCCTCTCCAAACAATGATTGTGATTCTGATGTTGTGCTAGTTGGGGGCCTTGGAGCTGGGGTTGAGGCAGAGGATGTGGTAGACATTGAGCACACACTCTTACTGAAATAGATTATCATAGCAGCTATTAATTGGATATAAACTTTACACTTGCAAAACTTAAACCAAATAAGAGAGGATGGATTACATTATCATAGCAGCTAGGAAAATAATTTTCTTTTGCTAAACTTTTTTTCCCAGGAAATAGTTTTCTCCTATAAAAACGTAGCCTTAAACCAACTTTCTTCTACATGTACAAAATGGAACATACTTAAGAAATAAAAAGTAAAAAAAAAAAAAAAATGCTCATACACACAGTAGCTAGATAACATATAACATGATAAAAAAACAACCAAAATGTGCATAACCAAAAATCCAAAATAGAAAAAACTAAAAGGAATCCAACAATTGATTATAATAAACCGATAAAGCCAAATGGGTTTTGTAATAACTTGCATTGCTTCCAACACATACCCAGACGATAAATTCAACAAGACAACACAAGTAAACAACATGCAAAGAAAAAAAAACCAAATCTAACACATACCCAGTTGATAAAATTCAATCAAAAACCAAATTTGACACATACCCAGTTGATAAAATTCAATCAAAAACCAAATTTGACACATACCCAGCTGTATTCAAACTCTAAAATCAAAATATAACACACAATTGATTCAAACTAGCAAAAGAGGGAAAAAGAATGAGTCATTTACCTGAGGAAAGAGAGTGGTAGGAAGACCCAGTTGATTCGCAGAGAATGACGGTGAGGAGAGCCGGAGATTGGAGATCTCTGAGAGAGAGAGAGTGACGATGAGCAGAGGCGGAGATTGGAGAGCTCCGAGAGAGAGAGAGTGACGATGAGCAGAGGCAAAGATTTGGAGAGCTCTGAGAGAGAGAGAGTGACGATGAGGACTGAGGAGAGGCAGTGTGAGTGACGGTGAGAGCCTGAGAGGTTTAGGGTTTGTTTTTTTTTTTTTTTTTTTTTTTTTTTTTTTTACGGGTTGGGTATGGATATTATCCATACCCGACCCGAACAATTCGGGTAATATCCATACCCTACCCGGTTCTTCATGGGTAGAGTTTAACCGGGTATTACCCGAAACTTTTGGATCGGGTAGGGTCGGGTATCCATTACCCAATGGGTATGGTCATCCCTAATCACGCAATAACAAATACCTTTAATACTTTTTATTATTATTATTATTATTATTATTATTATAAAGTTATTCCGATTTTTTAATGTTATCCTAGTCAATATGTAAAATTCCATATAAAATTTATAACAAAGAAAAAAAAAATTCATCCATCGTACTATTGGTGAATGGTGTTATCAGGATATCTCATGGATGATGAGTAAAATAGTCTATGCATGGTGTTTTCAGGATATCTCATAGATAGGGAGTAAAATAGTTTAATTTAGAGTTGTAAATGAATCAATCCGTTCATAAAAAGCCCAGACTTGACTTAATAAAATGCTTATTCATATTTGTATGTTTATTAGCAAAATGCCAAACCGGAGCTTTAATTTTAGGTTTGTTTAATAAACGAGTTGAGTTCAAGCAAAAAATATTGTTCATGAACATGCTTGTTAACAATAAGGCTAAAAAAGAAACAAATCAAGCTTAGGTTGGTTTATGTACTTTGTAATAAGTTTGACATGAGTTTGAACAATTAACTCATATATTACTAAACCTTTAGTTAATTGGGCATTGAAATTAATCATCCAAACCAATAGGCCTGATAATCATAATATACTTGGTATAAGATTGATAATATACTTGTATTGGATCTCGATCTCATGAACTTGATATTGAGCTTGGGCTTTGCTTGAATAATGAATCAAGCCAAGCCAAATTGAGCTCAAGCTCAAGTCAAGTTTGAACATTTTATATTTGTTGTCGAGCCAAACTTGAACATTCAAAGTTAAAATGAAAATCATCATTCAGTAGATGGCATAAGATGAAAACATATTGAATCTAAAAACAATTATTTATTTATTTATTTTAAATTTTAAAATCCAAGTAAGAGAAGGGGAAAAAAAAAAAAAAATACAATGCTGGGCTTGGGCTTGGGTTTGTAGTGGAGCTCTTGGTCAAGTAGGCTAGTAGGCCGGCCAGCTAAGAGATCCGGTTTGATGGGGTCGGGGATATCCAGAAGAGAGGTGAAATGACGAAAACGCCCATAAAATGCCGTTCTCTTACCCACCTGTCCGAATCTTTAAAAAAACAAAAAAAAAAAAAGTTTTTTTTTTTTTTTTTCTCCAACGGCTACTTCCCCACAAGAAATTTAAAACTCTTCCTCTTCACCTCGGGATGCCAATCTCCCAGAGTCAAGACCCAAACCAAGAGTGCTACTCACTCAAAACCTAGCTCCTCTTCTCCTCCACTTTCTCAAAACCTAGCTCTCTCTCTCTCTCTCTCTCTCTCTCTTTTTCAATGGAGGAACCACAGGCAATTATAATGCAGATCAACGGTGATGAAGAAGAAGAATGCTGCGGAAGCGGCGGAGGAGGAGACGATTTCTACGAGATGATCGAGGCGCCGAAGTTCGTTGACCTCACCAAACCCGATCACTACCGCCCCGACCACGACGATCGCTTCTGGTTCTGCTTACGTGTCGGTCTGTCACTTTTCTTAACTCTCTACTCTCTACTCATCTCAAAGCTTTGAAAATTTTATATGAATTAGCCAAATTAGGTAGTTCTTATTTACTACAAGTAGATAAAAGTACCTTTATGCTTCAAAAAAAGTGATTTTTAAAAACTGGGTATGGCCAAATAAGCTAAAATAAGATTATGAACCAAATGAACAGCTGAAATTGACTTGTTCCCCAAGACTTTCAAGGATTGGTGGATCATGCAGCTAATGGGGTTTCCTGGTTATGTTGAAATTAACCAATCCCACATTGTACAAGGCCTTATCATCAATTTTTAATAGCTTAATTTAGTGCTTAGTGGTCTTTTAATGGAATTTGATTTGACTTTTGAGCTCAATATATGTCTCAGGATGTGACCAGAAGCATGAGGAAGAACTCGATTCTGAAGCCATCTACAAAAATTTTGTTCTCCGGGTTAGTCCTTGTTTTTTGTCCAGTTTTTAATTCTTCCTCAAAAGTGGTTCTACTGTTGGATCTAAGTTAGAGATGATGGCTTATTAATTATACAGGTCATGGCAGCAAGAAGTCCCAATATACGCCTTCGAAAAGCCCTAAATAGAAAAGCCCCAAGGTACTTAAATATATAGACAAGCACCAATTTAGTTGTTAACTATTTCGATTTTTGTACCTGGGCTTTTAACATGTTTCTCTTTTTTTTTTTTTTTTTTTAGTGCAAATGTGAAATGCCCACATACAGCTCCCCCGAAATCATCCAAGTCTAGAATATCAAGATTAGCCCTCATGTCTTCAATTTCTCAAAAAGTGGTAGAGACCAAATTGAAAGCCAGGCCACCTACTAAGCTCTGTGCAACCCCAAATTTAAAGGCAAAGCAATCTTCTGATGTGGCTAAGGCTCTTACTACTCCAAGGAATCGAAAGCCCCTCTCAAATCCTAATACATTTAGAAGTGTTCGGAACCCAAAAGCAACATCAATTGCTGTGCCAAAGAATAGAGTCATAGCAAAGGCTTTAGTCTTTAACTCACCAAAGAAAGCAGTAAAGGCAAAGCCTTTTTCAGAATTGAATACTTCTGTGAGAACAATGTGTGCAGCAATGAAGAAGCTTGAGATCACCAGTGGAAAGAAGCAAGTATTAGGCCATAACAAACCACTGCCTAGAGATGCTTCAAGAAAGCCATTAAGAGGACGAGAAGTTAAAAGTCGGGTTTTTAATTCCTTGCATTCTCACAACCACAAGGTCCCGGAAGCCAAATCTTCAAGAACCTTGAAGAGAAAGAACGATGAAATAGGCGCACAACCCTATCATGATCATGTGCCCCGTGAAGGGGATGATTCTAGTGACATGGATATAGACGAGAAATCAAGGGGTGGTTCTTTTGAAGGGTGCTCTGCATCAGGTACTTCTAATAGCAGTGAAGGAAATGGGCGTGAAGAGTGTTTGAAAACTGTGAAATCACAGAAAGGTGAGAATTCAGTTGATGTTTTCTCAGATTCCTCAAGAGGTGACAATATCGCCCTATCAAGTTCCGAAGAGAGGGATTCAGTAGATAATGATGTTACCAACTCCCAATCTCTTAGTGGAGCAGCTGAAGGGACCAGTGAAAGAAGTGATTGTGAGGAGAAAGTAAAATCAAGTTCAGGGAAAAGGGAAATCCATGAAGTCAAGGAAAGTGACGATAAGGAAAATGCTCTCCTGACCTGTGATGATACAAAAAATGACTGTGAAGTCATAGATATTGATGACAAGGAAAATGCTTTAGCATCAGATGTTAACAGGTATTGAACTTGAGCATTCAAAATTTCTTGTTATCATGATGGTCTTTTTTTTCTTGCAGTTCATGTATCAACAATGTTTTTGTGTGAAATGACTGCAGGGTGCAGAATCTGAATAATGGCCACCGTGAAAGGATAACTCTGGGGAAGCATGAGACTTCAAAAGTTTCACAAAAGGTTGCCTCTTGTTACATCTGCTTCTAGAAAAACTGTTCATCATAGTCTCATTTCCTTAAAAAAATGATGCAGGTTAACCGAGTAACAGGTAAGACTTTAAAAGACAGTTCCATCTCCGCCGCACAAGGGGTGAAGTATAGGAAACCAAAGCCCACAAATCCCAAGCCTTTTAGGCTAAGAACTGATGTATGTGAACTTTTTCAGCCCTGTTTTGTTTAAATAAACAGTTACAGTATTTTCCTTCACATCTGATGCCAATTAAGTTATTTTAGGAAAGAAGGATTCTTAAGGAAGCAAACTTGGAGAAAAAACTCGCACCCCTGAAAGAAATTACAACAGCTCCAAGGCCTCTTGTTAGAAACTCAGAAAGAATGCATCAGAATGTAATCCTAGTAAGCTTGTTTATTTACTATTGTTTCCCCCTCATTATGGGGATTCTTTGTTTCTGACACCTCTAAATTGACAAGTTGTTTCTGATCTCAGAAAAATGAAAAATCCCATGGAATAAGTGAACGTGTGTATGATATGCGTGAAGGTGTTGAAAAGAAAGTAAAAAGAATAACAAAAGATGATCAATCTGTAAGCCTCTAATACATAAAGAAAGTAAATAGAAGAAAAAAATTATGTCCCACTTACTACTCTTTGAAGGTTTTTTATTTTATTTTATTTTTTATGTTGAGACTAAAATCTATAGTGACAATATACAGATAAGGATTGGAAGTACTTGCATCAAGGCTTCAAAAGTAGATGTGAAACGAAAATCATCTCCTACGCATAGACGAATTGTTTCTACATACCAGAAAGCCAACCTTCCTACTTCACTGGTGGAACATGGAGCAGCTCAAAAATTGAAGGACAGCTTGAAAAAGACTAAATCACCAATGATGCAACAAAAACTTGCAAAGCCTGGAGGGTAAGTTGTAAGCTATATCAAATTTCCAGTCCTTCATGACTTAAATTTATGTGGACTTCTAAGATAAACTTAGCTGAGTTCTCTTTCTCTTGCAGAGCTACGTCAAGCAGGAAAGAAATGGTTTCCCACATGACATCTGGTCAACTCAGTGTAATTAAAGAAACCTCATCAACAGTTTTAACACCCCAAGAAGAGGCAAAGCCATGTGAGAGTGGTGCTTCCCCAGGAACTAGAGCTTCTACTCAAACACGGTCATTGTCACGGGGAAGAAGGCCTCTGACCATTCCAAAGGAGCCAATTTTTCATAGCATCCATGTGCCCAAGAGCTGCACAAGGAAAGGTGATTCCCATCAAAGTTAAATTTTGAGGGTATGATATCCTGTTGTTCAATAACATCATTGAATTGTATTTTCTTGTTTAAATTTTACTGTCTCCTGCTTTTAGGAATTGGTTCATTTAAGCAAATGTGTGTATGTTGTAACATTTGAGATTCAGAAATGATTAGTATTTAATTATTTATTCATTTAAAAAGAGAGAGGCAATTTAATTGATTATTTTCCTACATCTATGTTTTGACATATTTCTTTTATGGACAGTGGGGGAGAACATTTGAATAACATAGTCAATATTTAAATAAATGTTTTGAGGTATCTTTTCCAGTTCATGAAGGACAGATGGAGTCTGCTTTGGACATTTTTAGTTATGACTTATGAGTATTACGACAAAGGTGATAAGAGAAGAGAACTATAGAAAACAGTTTCACTGCACCTATAATGAATTTTCTTTCACATTACTGATTTCTATAAAAATATCAAGTATTTTCCTTAAACTATATCACTCAAGTGGCAATACCTCGCCTAATGTTTAAGACTAAGTATTTAATCTTCTAATGTCACTGTAGTGGAGATGCCTCGCCTAATGTTTAAGACTAAGTATTTAATCTTCTAATGTCACTGAAGTGGAGATGCCTCCCCTAATGCTTAACTTTATTTATCTTCTAATGTCATTTTCCAAAAATATGTTTTTTGAAAAATTTTTGGCAGCTGGACCTTGAAAATGAGATCAAAATGTTTTTTGGTGTTTGATATGTACATAAAATTCATAACATTTCTTGTATAATTCAAAAAATGACGAACATAAAATTTATAACATTTCTTGTATAATTCAAAAAATGAAAATGAAACTATAAAAATGACATCGTATTCTAGAAAATAAAAGCGGAAAACAACCTCTTGGAAATAAGCCAAGTTTAAGGTTTTCTAATGATCAACTTTTAGATTCCTTTTGTCCCACATTTTCTCATGCTAAACAACTAGAAATCTCAAACTAAGCATTATATTCAGAAGGAGCATAGGAGTAATGTATTATATAAATGTGCCACCCCCAAAAAAAAAAAAAAAAAAAGATGTAATCTCAGCTCTCTCATTCTCATAATTGTTTATTTGCTATTGATTGCACTAGAACTTTTAAGAGGACATTGCAACTTAAGTGAGAGTTTAAGGTTTATATTAGCAATTAATTCAATATCAAACCTCTCCAAAAAAAAAAAAAAAAAAAACATTTATGTGCATTTCTAGTGTGCCCCTTGGTAGGAATATTGTAAAGAATCTCATTCTTCGTCAGCTTTATCTAAAGAGGTTGTGGTGTTTGTAACCAAAGTTAATAATGAGATTAGGACTCATGTCTCATAAAAATAAAAGAAAAATAAAAAAAAGAAGAAGAAGAAGAAGAAGAGAGATTATGACTCATGTTAGATCACAGTAGATGAACTAATAAAGAAGATCAACGTTGTTCTTTAAAGACGTTCTTCCTCTGTAGCCACCTACTTTTCCTGATTAAATACGTTGTGTTGTTTTACATGAACAATATGTTGTCCTATCGATTATTCTTTATAGCTATTATTCCCCATTAGAAATATCTTCTCCTCAAATTGGATGGGATATCATTTTCCAAAGAGGAGCATCTAAACTGAATGGGGATATAGTTAGGTTTTTTAGCAATGGATCCCTATGTCAAGAAAATTATCGTATGAGATGATCTTATAAGACATCCCTCTCACAACATATATTAGTCCTACCTGTTATGAAAAAGATGTCTCATGATATCGTCTCATGTCACCTTAGTAAAAGTTTGTCGCAAAGTACTTATCATATTTGAAATTGTTTGTAATAACTTATATAGCTCATATCAACCTACTATGAGCCTTATGTGAGACTCATCACATAGCAGCACAATGCCTTAATGATCCAAATTCAAACACAAATACACAGGCCTTAGAAATGTGGTACTCATATTAGTTTTTTAATCACAGTTGAAGAGGTAGAGTTGATGAGGACAATGAGACTTCCAACCTGCCAACTTTGCTTGCTTTCTATATCAAAAATTCAAAATTGAATCATTTCTCTTTCTCCCTATATGTTTGATGGGAAAGCCCAAGTACCTTCCCAGATATGTCCTGATCAAACCAGCAGTGGGAAAAAGGTTCAAAAGAAGTGGACAGTGATAAGAGTAAGTCTTGCTCAAGGGAAACACCTCTCCTCGCTTGACCAGCATTGGGAAAAAGGTTCAAAAGAAGTGGACAGTGATAAAAGAGGAAGTCTTGCTTAAGGAAAACACCTCTTCATTTTTTACCATGTCATTTTTTGTCCAAAAGACGTATGGTCTATCATATGACAGATATTCTTGATAAGCACCAATTCTTTCTTGTTAGATCCGGCAGCCTTCATATTTTGAGTAGGTTAATTTTTGTTGCAATCCTGATATGTACAGATATTACGACCACTATATTTATCGTCTCCAGGACATTGTATCTCCAACAATGGCCCAAGTGATGTTACGAGAACCTGTCACCACGGTTCTTCCACAACAGACATCTTTTAAAAAATCTAGGACTAGCGTAACTATAACTTTGGAGCCAAAAGTCAGTAGAGTCTTTTACCTCAACCAAGGCACGAATTTCCTGCTTCATCAAGGAAAGAACTGCCACAACTACCCCGTCGGAATGCCAAAGTGGCCACAACCCCCTACAAAGCCAATGATATTAATAGTCATTGCCACATCAAAGGGTAATTTTCTAATAAGATCATCAGCTTTGTCACACCAGGTTCCACAGGGGCCAAAAATTTCACGTTCAAAGCGTGAGACCAGTGAGCCTTCATATTTAGTTTATCCTCTTTAGGACTAATGGCATCAAAACCATCTCAAGTGGAGAGAAAAGTCCTCAGCTCCTTAGGTTTCGATTGGGCAAAGAGGTGTACTGCTTCGCTGGCCATATTGCTTCTTTCAGCAAAGGGCATGCCAACCATTTAAGTGGTTTTGGTGAAACAAAAACAGTATACCATTCAGTTTACAGTCCAGCTCACCTGATTACTACCAAATTTCTAACTGAACAATAAATTCATATGAACATAAAACTTTATTCCAAGATAAATAATTTCCATATCTGTAACTTTGGTACAGTCCAAAGACTCCAAACACACCACCTTAAGCCCCATTTTGCAATACAAAATTCTACCAAAGGCTAAAGATTAATGCATTATCATCTTCAAGAGATCACCTCAAGTCCATCAGTCAAATGACCATTTCTTGTGCTCACCTAAGTTGCAGCTGAGGAATAATTTCGAATAAAATTATAGCCGCTGCACATTCCTGCAGTGTATGGAACCACAAATTACGAGTTTCAAGAAATAAGGCAGGTGGGATGGGCAAACCATTGCTCTGTTGACTAGCAAGGTCTTCATTCCAGTGAAAGGAGCAGTGTCAATGCAGAGCAATAAACAATCTTAAATATAAACTCAAAACACATTAAACCCAACATACATTATATTCCTCTTAACTGGCTTCAATTATTTGAAACCTTATTTCTCCAAGATGTCATCATCTAGGAACATCAAACAAGAAGCTTGTTTCTCATGTGCAAGTCCTTTCAAAGTCCATTCTTGATGATGTTTTTCAGCTTCTCATTTGCAGCCACAAGTTCTGCAGCTATTCCTGGTTCATTAGCAGAATGTCCAGCATCTGGGACAACCTGTTGACAGTGATGCACATTATTATGTTGCTTATTAATGTTTTTTTTTTTTGGGGGGGGGGGGGTGCGGAATCAGAACTCCAAGGGCATATGTGAAACATTGAAAGCAAGTAATTATACGTTAATTAATAACAACAGCTCCATTCCCTGAGTTAATCAGGGTATCTGCAAATGAAGAATTCTAAACAGTTTGCCCTACTTTTCATACTTGGATATGAGAGGAAAACAATACTAAATAGAAAGGAAAAGAGATAAAAGAAATTTTTTTAATGAAAATTTGGATTTTCCATCAAGCATACTTAACTCATTTAGAACCACGGCCTTAGTTCAAGGCCATGATGCCTCTTTCTGCAACCTCATTCCAGTTTATACACATAATAACACTTGGAATGAAGGAAAATTTTCCCATAATTTTAAGTTGACAGTTGGTTCCTTGAAGATATGTTGACTATGAACTGCTTATCCACACCTTAACATGTGCACTACTTCTGTAGCAATGGCATAGAATTACCGCATCATTTGATAAGTTATCTTAATGTCCTGCACCCTCATAACAATTAGGTCTTCAAGAAATCGATGATCTCAACGGCCACAATTAGTTCGAGAGAAACTTTCTGGTTTTATCACACACAAGCTAAATTATAACATAATCAGTTAACATCATACACCGCCAAAGTCTACTCCCTCATCTGAAAATAGACGGGCATTTACAAAATGCATTTTAATGAGACAAAGTAAACAACAGAATCTTCCTAAAATGCCCTTAAGCAGGCTAAGAGGGTGGGTTAAAGTTTGAGAAAATGTGGTCTCAAATTAAGGTAATAGGGGAAGTTAAATGGATGGATGCTTTCTTTCTTGGAAACTCCAAAAAAATTTGGGATGGCCCAAAAAAAGAGCACCCTATCTATTTGGGGAAGGAAAATCTCTATATGCTTAACAAATGGATTGAAAAGTACTAAGCCTGTGCTAGAGCCAAACTTATTAGAATCCTTTGCTGTTTTTAACCACAAGGGTTAGTCAAAATGTTAAACGAGTCCACTAATTGCTTCTAAGAATTGCTCCTTATGAGACAAATACAACATGATGGCTTTACCACGATCAATGAGGAAAAGAAATTTAAGATGTGACCAGATGACAAAAAGAAACTTTTTAAGTAACACACTAAGGGCATTTGGTTTGCACTTTTGCTATGTTGCATTTCTATTCTGTAACTGCACTGTCTGAAACTGCATAATGCCACCACAAGATTATCTACAGGCAAAAGACGGGGCACCATTATGCAACACATGCAAGACATGTTTCTCTATCATATACTGACATTTTAAAAACTTGCTGACATGCCAGGGCAGTCCGCCTACATCAACTGCTTATTCAGATTGACAAAAGTCTACCTTATCTCTCCAAATTGTAGAAAACAAGTAGAACCTGACCAGATTGTCCAAACATCAAAGACCAGTGCTCTTTGCAATAGAGGATAAAGAAACTGGTATCAAGCAAGATAAATGGTCTTGAGCAGTTTTCTTACCTTAAAATCTGCCTCTGGCCATACTTTATGGAGATCCCATGCTGACATCATTGGACAGCAAACATCATATCTTCCCTGCAAAATTAAAGAGTGAAAAATTCCTTTCATTTGGCATCAAACTTTGAATTCTACTGAATCCTCAGAAGGCATACCTCATGCAACTTATATGATAGCACGAGATACAGATATTGCTACAATGCAATATCAACAATTCTCAGAGTACTCTTTACAATCAAACTCTGGAAATTTCGATCAAATTGCAAGCACTTAATAACAGAGGATGTTAAAAGCTAAAATTATGAGAACAGGGCCAACAGGCAGCATATCAGCAGGTTGAAGTACCACTGGCACTATAGCCAGGTGACACTTTTTCTAAAAGAGGGAGGTCATCTCAGATGAACCAGTGGAAGGGATATTTTAGGGAGTGTAGGCAGGTTCCCTCAAAAATATGGTCCACTATTGCTTGAAAAAGAAGAAACAAGAAGAGTATATTGATTAGGTGGCTGTGGTGGCAAAGAATAGTTGTGGTTGTGGTAGGTGAGTAGGTCTTAGGTTTAAATCGTACTATCAGAAAATAAGAGGCTACATCTACAGGGGTGTGGGTGTGTGGGGATGTGTTTGCGTGTGCCTGCAAATGCACATGCGCGCATGTGTAGCTAAATAACTTATTGTTCTTTACTGTGAATGTTTTGATAACAATAAGTAAATAACTTATTATTATTATTATTATTATATAATTTCAAAATTCTCATATAGTATACTAGAGGTCTTATAATTTCACATGGAAGGATTTTTTTTTTGTGTTTGGATAGATTTTAGCTACATTTTATGTGAGTTTCTATTGCTTTTAGTTAATATAGACTTAGGAAAAGTGTAAATTGAAATGATTTAAGAAAAGTAATGGTTTTAACTATTTAAAAAAAAAAAAAAAAAATTTACGGTTTAATTTGAAATAACCCCAAACTATAGGGGAATTATAGCCACTTGGCCAAGAGTATGGTACCGTTTGGATTCCACGTCTGCGTTTTCAAGTTGCGTTTTGTTCTTTTTTTTTTTTTTTTTTTTTTTTTTTTTCCACGCGTTTTGGAGTATTGCGGTTACTGTTCAATGAACAGTAACCGCAAATGTTGACTTTCTGCAGTGAACAGTGCATATATGCACTGTTCATGGACCCACAAATTTCATTTTTTATCAATTTTTTCATTAAAAATGGGTCCCACAGTACTATTCACACATTTAAAAATTATTTTGCTACAGTGTTTTCAGTTTTCAGTTTTCAGTTTCAGCAAAATAAGTTCAATCCAAACACACCCTATATATCTACTTGCCGCATTATAGCCACTTAGCCAAGAGTATACCTACTTGCCGCATAGAGAAAATACCACTTGACACAATCATAGCTTCTGAGACCCATATTTTATTATATAGTATATGGTGTCGCAGCATACAGATCTTTTTAGTTGACCCAATTAGTTTAGAGCTTTGTTAAGTTGATGTCCTTGTTATAACCTTTTGTCCTTGATGTCCAAGAGGAGTGCATTGCCCCCAGTTCACGGACATTATTATAAAATCTATCTGTTTATAGAAGTTAATAGATTGATGTACTTAGATCAACCCAATTTTCAGAAATTCTTAAACAAATACTTATGAACATTCTTCCAATTACCATCCAATAAGCACTTATCGAGATCATGACATACATGCGCCTTTGTAAAGTTGAGATATGAAATACAACCTTGTATAAATTACTATGGAGTGATAGACAAAATCCATGTACAGGGAAAAAAAATCACGAAATAAATGATAAAACCTTAAGAAAAAAATATATTACCACACACATTATGATAAGAATTAACCAACATACTTCTAAAAATATGTATGTAATACAAAATTAATAGATTTGCTTAATGACTACTTATATCATACTAATGAAAACAATTATGAGAAGGGAGATTCAACTATCTTAAAAGTGTGACGTAAGATATAAGTGAAAATAATAAAAGAGGTCATAGTCAATGCACAACATTGCACCCTTGCAAGGTTTGGGAGAGGTGGTTGGTAGGCAACCTTATATATAAGTAAAAGTCATATGTTAATTAAATCAATTTTCTAAACATTAGGGCTTCTTAGAGATTCACCCTAGAAGCTTCACAAGAAATACACTACTAAAACATATTGCTTGCTTAAATGAAAAGAAAATGAAAAATAAGGAGGTGGCAATCAAACAATTCTCCAGCATGACAAATGTTTAATATCACATCAATAAACATTACGCATGTATCATCCTTCCAAGTAGATTACTCTTGCTTCAATAGTTACTAAATAGCATTATCACAATGTATGGGTGATAATCAAAACATTTACCTGTACAATAGTAGTGTTAATATGCCTTATCTTATCAACATTATCTAACAGGAATGAATCTGAAGGAAAGAAACCCTGGTTCACGAAGTAATGATTTTCGATTCTTGCAAATGCCTGGAAAATTTCAAAAAAAAAAAAAAAACACTTTTCATTAACAAAAGCATAATTTCAATTATTCAAATATCCACAGCTCAGAAGATATGAAATAAGATGCAAATGGCATGGATCTGTCTGATCCTCAGTACTACAGGCAATTATTTACAAGACTTAGTTGCATACTGTTCATCTTGCACCCATGCCACTTATAACCCATATGTGGAAAACCCAATAAAATTTTAGGTTTCTTGTAGTAAATATACAGAGTCTTTGGTGGTTTGAAATTTCAAATTTCTTGTGCCTGTTCTAAACAACAGCAGATTAAAAGGAGACACAAGTAAGAGAAGTTTTAAATTACTATCAAGTATCTATCTCCCACTGTAAACCCTTTACTTTTACTTTAGAGGATACTTATATGGTCTTTTTTAAACGATAGAGAAATAAAAAAGAAGAAGGAAGTGAGAACAGGAAAAATGAGGTAAAAAAAAAGGAACAAAAAGAGATGCATTGTTGATCAGAAAAGAAACTATATAAAGCCGAAGAAAATGCCATACTTTCAACAAGCTTAAGTATGAAACTTTCCTCACAAAGCTATTCCACAGATTTGCAGCAAGACTTGAGCATCATCAAGCTGTTTCTTAACTTTTTCAATACCTGAAACTATTTTATGAATTTAATTTCCAGCTAAGAGCCATGTCTACTAAAATGAATACTTTGCATTCCTTTTAACTATTTAAAAAAAAATATTATCCCTTTCTTATTTTCTCTCAGCATTCTTATTTGCTCCATTGCTACCCCACAAAGAGAATCGCATCATCTGCAAAAACAAAGGCAACTTTTTTTTTTTTGTTTTGTTTTGATAAGTGCAAAAATCAAAGGACATAGAGTCAAGGCTTCTCCACTACTCCCCTTGACTATAAACCCCATCAGAAAACCTTCCTCTACTGACCAATTGATCATCTTACTAAGAAACTCCATAATTAGGATGAAGAAAACAGAGGTTAAGGGGTCCCCTGATGTACCCCTCTTGAATTCTCAATCAAAAAAAAAAAAAAAAACTGCAGGGCTGCCATTAATGAGAACTGAAAATATGAATGAAGAAATACACATTTTGATCCAAATCCTAAATTTCTCTCCAAACTCATATCACTGTTGTAAATAAAGGAGACTATCCCAATTGACGTGATCATAAGCATTCTCTATGTCCAGCTTACAAATGATCCATTGGATCCACTATGAACTCTGCTATCCAGGAATTCCTTTGCTATTAAATCTGAATCTATTATCTACCTTCCACAAAAGAATTTTGTGAATATAATGAAGATTACCAATACCTTCACAATACGTTGGCTAGTACCTTTGCCAATATTTCATACAAACTCCCTATCAGATGGGTCTAAAATCTCTAATATAAGTAGCTTCTCACTAGACTGAAGCTAGTTGTTCCTACTACAATATAGTTGTTCCAAACACTCCCTCACCTAATCAATAAATCCTGGGGCTTGGAGCCACATATTCTCAAACCTGAAAGGAGGATTGAATGATCTGATACCAGCATCGAAAATCTATGAAGCACGGGTGCGTATTCGGATTCGGGTGCGGTTGCGGGTGTGGATACGGGTGCGGGACTTGGCAATTTTTGAAAAAGTAGGATGCGGGTGTGGCGGGGTGCAGCAATTAAAAAATTATTAAAAATATATTTATTTATATTTTTTATGTATTGCTAAGCATACTTTTTCATATAATTGTAAATATATATCAATTTAAGAGTAATAGTAGATAATAACTAAAAAATGATATTCATAAATTAGAATACAATCCACAAGTTTATTTTTATTATTTTTAACATGTATCTCGGCCATGATTTCGGCCAATTTCAGCTGGTTTCGGACTGAATTGGCGCGAATTGGGAAAAAAAAAGAGGCCAAATCGGCGTGTCGGAGGAGCGTCACCATGTCGCCGCAAGTCCGGCAGCCCTAGAACCGCACCCGTGCTTTCTAGTCGAAAATATTCTTTTAACTACATTGGAATAATTATCATCCCATGCCACTAAGGTTGAGAAACGATTTATTCATGACATACTTGGTTCCTTCTGATACTTTCCCAAGTGTAGAAGCCCTTCTGGACACTAATAAATCATGTGTACAAGCACATTTATAATAAAAAAAGGTGAATGTGGTCTAAAAGTATCAAATGACCATCATGACAGCTCATTATTGTCACATGGAATTGTTAAAAAAAAAAAAAAAAAAAAAGTTTCTACTTGCTAAACTTTAACTCGTTAATTCTCTATTCCATAGCAAAAATGTCAGGAAAATACCAAAAAAAAAAAAAAAAAAATGAAGGCAATCATTTTACAAAATTTTGAAAATCTAGAGACCAAATTGGAAAATGGATCAAACTTTAAGGAAAAACATGGATTATCTTGTAAACGTGCTACTTTGTAACTTTAGGACCAAATTCAATAATGGGCCAAACTTTAAGGACCAAAATTGGCTATTGCCCTTTATATGTTTGCAAAGACAAACGATATAAAAGACAAAATAATTATCATTGAATCAACTTACCAATGAAAATTTATCATCATCACCTCTCTTGATATTCTCTTCATTTGGGAGAAGATGGGCTGTCATCATTTCCCATTTGGTCCAAGCTCTAGCAGCTGCATACTAAGAGAATAGGAAAGGGTTAAGAGTGCCATCTGATTTTTCATATATAACAGCCAAGACAGAATCGCAACCATTCAATAAAAAAATGTAATGCATGGGAAGACCTTTTTTTTTTTTTTTTTTTTTAATAGGTGCTTGGGAAGACCTATTTCCTCCACAATAAACAGACACACACTCTTTTGTAGCATTTAGGCCTATGGAAACTCAAACCAGGAAGAGTTCGAGACTACCCCACTAAGAATGCTGCACATAGAGAGTGCTACCTTGTTATGAGGAGGATCTTTTAATTGACTTTCAATGTATATAAAAATAAAGGTTCTACCTTCAGAACATATGCTAGATATGTTTCTCCCACGTGTGTCACACAAAAAATATTTAATTCAAATATTTTAAGGAGAGAGGCCTTCGAAGTTAATATGTAACAATCTGACATACCTTATTTAACATCATTAACATGAGTTGCAAATTTTTCTTGTGTTCGTTTCCCCATCAAACAGATAAGATCTTCAAGTAATTGTGCAAAAATGAATATTAGTTTAATTTTTAGTTCTGACCATAATTTTCAGCATTTATCTAGTGAGGCCAAAATGTCATATCCACTGTAGTCTGTAGGCCACATCATAGTTGGGTTAAAATAATTTTCATTTAAAAGATTTGCTCCAGAGTCCAGTTCATTTATATGCAACAGCAGAATCAAAAGTGTTCAGGAATTCTACACAGATCTTTACTTTAGCTATTTAGGCTTATCCACATAGTTTAACTGCAACTCAATTTTTATAGGAAAACAGTTCTAGGTGTGCTTTCTTCAGTTTCAAGGCAGTTCATTAGCTCTTCATTGAATTGTTTCTGTTGCAAATTAGTAATTTTTTTAAAAAAATAAAAAATTGGCTACACATGTTTTATATTCACTGTTATTTTAAGGTCCATTCAACCAAAACAACATAAAAATATATAATTAATGGGAACTTTACAGTTTGTTGGTTCATTGAAGGTAAGGTAGCCAAGACTACTTTTACATCTAGGATTCAGTGTCTAAGATTCAACAATTATGCCAACATACCACAACAGAATCACATTCCAATCATTTTTTATAATTAATTATTTTCTTGTTTTATACGTTATTACTAATTGAAAATAGGTAATAACTTCATTTTAAGACAGAAGTACATAGAGAATGTACAGCATGCCCAACCCATTAAAATCATATTCGAGGAAGGGCAAATTATATCGTGAAATTATAAAAGATTATTGGATGTAATATGAATTGTCACTGAGTTTGATCCTTCTTTGCAACATATCCCAAACTTATTGATTTAGGAAAGGTTATCAATTATAATTCCTCATTGAAGCCACGTGGATAACAGGTTCACAATCATAAGTTCATAACTGCAAGATAGGACCACCTTCATGCTATGTTTGGTTTGGTTGAAAAGTGAGGGGATGGAAAATGGGGGAAGAAAAAGAAAGAGGAAATTATGATTTTCAGTTATTTGATTGGGGTGAAAAGGTAGACGAAAGAAAATGGAGATGGTGGGGATTTTCCCAGGCCCACCAATTTTGTTCCTTCCAAATTGAGGAGAAAATGGCCATGAAAAATAAAATTACAAAAGTATCCCCATTACCCTAGTATTTCAAACTACAATAAGGGCATAGTAGTCTATCCCTCCACTTTTCCATCGCTCTAAGCAAACACAAAGGAAAAACAAAAATCTTTTTTTCCTCCCACTTTTCTAATCTCCCTATATTTTCCATCCCCCGATTTTTCCATCATTTCAATCAAACATATCCTAAATAGCCTAGGAGTTTAAAAATATTTTCCATCTTGCAGAAACCTTCAAAGTTACATACTTTTAGATATAGGTAAAAGATAAATTTTCTAAATAGATAATTGTTTTTGATAGATAACGTAAAATTGTATTAAAAATCATAGCCACCCAAAGTACACCGGAAATGTACTAAAGGGGCAAAAGTCAGAAACCAAAATTACAAAGATCAAGTAAAACAGGTAGGGAAAAACAAGAAACAAAAGGCAGAACCAAACTACATTGAAGGAGAGTTTGAAAGAAAAAAGACTTGAGCTCAAGCATAGACTATTCACATCCCTCAAAACTTCTAGCATTTGGTTCTTGCCAAATACACCACATCAAGCAATGCGGTACAAGCCTCCAAATAGATAATTAAAGGAAGCTCAAGGTCTCAATAGACACAACAATAGCAAATATTAAATTTCACATGTCCAGCCAAGCCAATACATGCCTCACTCATTGGGCAGGACCAGCTGCTATTGTAATTTTAGATAATTCTGAAACTTCCATTCCCAGCAAACCAATATTTGATAGATTCTTGTGGTCTGAGAAATTGGACACAGATCTCACAGCTAATAAATCTTTAAAGATAAAATTTTCAATAAAGTAAAAGGAAATTCTTACTTGTGTTTCCACATCATCAGAGTTTAATCTCTTTTTGTAGGCATGAATGAAGCTTTCCCTTTCATTTTCTGGAATGAGATCTCTAAATGGCTCCCAAGCTGTACATTGAGACAAAATGCAGAAGCATTCAACCAATTAAATATTTTCTCAATAATTTAACCAGCAAAAAGAAAAACACCAAATAAATTCATTAACAAAACAAAAACCTCCCATACCTGCCTAAAAAAAAGTCAAATCAAATTTGGTTATCATGAAACTACCCGGTATAGTTCATAAGCAAATTAAAAACTCCCTCATGGTTTATCATTTTTAAAACAGGATGATTTAGTATGCCTCATAGTCATTAGCCAAACCTCATACAATATTATGTAATATCTTATAATTGGAAGGTGTTGCAAATATCAATTTCTTGTAATGTTTAAAAGAATAACCAAATACGAGCAAAGTTATCATAACTAATATGAAGGATTTTTCCAAATGCATGAAAGTAATTCCACAGATGTGTTGATGACATTCTTAATTTTAACTGCATATACTTTTTTTGATAAGTTTTTTAAAAGTTAAAAAAATAAATAAATAAATGCATAACCTTAGGATAGATTGAATCCTAAAGCTCACATATACTTTCCAGAAAAGATATGACATGAAACTTATATTGCTTATACCACACAATCGCAATAAATCTAGTAGACCAGCAAAGAATTATAAAAAAAACATACCATCAGGGTATATGGCAGCAGCACCACCCTCATAAAACCAATCAATCTCTTTCTTTCGTACAAGAAAGATCCCTCTAAGGACAATGCCAGTGACCTGATAAAGAAATACAGAGATTGTCAAAATTTGTATATAAAGGGAAGAAATTTCTTAATTACATATGGCATATTACCATTTTCAACAAAAGAAATAATGGTCAATGAAATAAACTTACGCACCTTGTTAGGGTGTGCTTGGCTGTACGCAAGAGCTAGTGTACTTCCCCATGACCCACCAAACACCTGCATAACAATAATAATGTTATCCATAGTTACAACCACCACCACCTACAGCAACAACAACCAAGCTTCGTCCCAAACAGTTACAAACACTAAAAATTAAAAATTTTCTTTTAGGTTAAAAACCAGATGTGAAATATTGACCTGCCATTCAGGAATTTCCAAGTGTTCTCTTAGCTTTTCAATATCATCAATGAGGTGCTGTGTTGTGTTTTCTTCCAAGCAAGCATGAGGTGTACTTTGTCCTGAACCTCTCTGAAAGAAAGTATATATTTCTTGATTAGAACGTGACTTCAAATGCAATGGAGCAAATAATTTAGAATAAACATTCACAAAATAACCTGATCAAATAGAATGATCCGGTAAAACTCAGGATCAAAGAATTTTCGATTACTCGGCGAGGTTCCTCCTCCTGGGCCCCCATGAAGAAAGACAACTGGCTGCAAGATAAGGTTCACAAGAAGATTAACCAAAAATTTTTCTTTATTTCTTTTGTTAGGTAAAAGAAAAAAATCAGCACAGAAATGTAGAGAGATACGAGCTAGACAACGAAGCTCTTTGAGACAATATTCCTTGTACAACCTTGCTAAATAAGTGCTAACAATAAAGGTCAAACATTCACAATAATATTTATTCTAAACGGTGCCATAGATTGAACTCATGTTAAGAGAAACAAAATTCCCAATTATGGTCCCCTTCAAAGGCCAAAGATAGTGCTTTCCTTGAATTTTTCAGCCACAAGTATTGTGATAGTACAACCAATACACTCTACCAGCTGGCCAACAGGCATTTTCCATTGAAACACACGACATTCATCACAACAATTTGAACACACAGCAAGCCTCATAACTCTATATATCAGAACGATAATATATTTGATTAACCATTTGGGAATGTACATATGTCTGATAAAATACAGACAAGATTTTCCTCCAAACCAGTTTAGACAAAACTTGACCGGTCCATACATGCTTTTAGTCTCATAACCTATCTAATGGTCATGCAACTTGTTTAAAAGGCTTAAATGGATCATCTAACTAAAAGTACAGGTGAATGATCATTTGAATTGTCATATAATGAGTCCAAGGAGATTCCTCTAGACTGGTTTGGATGAAAACTTTGCAGCGATAAACATTGAATTATCCAATATGTATAAACTAATTGTGAAGTCAGACAAGTAAAGAGAAAAAGGACCCATATTGGCAATTGCCACTCACATGCCCACTGGGGTTTCCAGATTGCTCCCAATAGATTGTGTGAATGTCAGAAACCTTCAAAAAGCCAGTACCATACGGCTCAATATTCGGATAGAGGTTTCTGTTCAACTCCACAACCTCCTTCTCAGACTCCATCAAATCAATTAGCTGATGATCACAGTCACTCTTATATCCAAGACTCTGCGCACGTAGCACCAATTTCTTCCTTCCTGCACAAAACCAAATTGAATTCTAGCCTTTTCCAGCAAACCCATTTGAAAAAAAAACAAATTTTGAAAACCATGCTGCCTCATACATACATAAATACACACACATGTGTGCCTATGTGTGTATATAGAGATAGATACTTTTCTGATAGGTATTGATTAATTAAGAACAGAAAACAGTAATCAGAGAAGAAATTGAGATTAACTAAACCAAGATAATTCTTTTAATTAAAAATCATGCATAGAAAACAACCAATTTTTTTTTTATAAAAAAAATTGAACACACTCAGAGAAAAAGAGTGACCTGAGGAGGTGAAATTGTTGGAAAATGGAGGAATGGGAAAGTGGAGGAGTGAAGAGGGAGTATTTGTTGTATTTATGGCAATGCCAATGGTGGTGTTAGTTGGAATAAAGAGCCCTAATGAATTCATTGTTCATTGCTACTGCTAAAAGTAGGGTACCAATTCTCAAATGTAGCTGAAAATATGGATTCGGTGCCCAATTGCAGACTTGCGTTTTTTTGTGTCTATCTGTGACTGTCTTTTCGTATGTTATATTATTCACTGTCTTATCCATACATCTATGATGTTTTTGGAGAAAAATGAGTAATTGCAGGGAACTATTTTATAATATTTTTATAAAATATCAATATGGTTAATTTTTTATTAATTTTTATTTAAATTTATCATTAATATCATTTTTTTTATTTATTAATAATCACTCGTTATATTAGTAGTTTATAAAATTTTTTATAAAAAAATTTGTGTCTCTAACATTATTTTGAGAAGATATCTATAATGTTGATCCTATGAATAATTCCATTTCATGTGGTTGTTATTATTATTACTACTATTTATCTTATTTTATTTTTATCAAAATATTTTTATTTATTTTCTAACCTGCATGATTTCTAGGAGTATCCAAAGATCCATAGAAACTGAGTGGTTTGACTCAGACCAACTCGTTGACACGCCAATAATTTCGAATGACTAGGTAGGTGGATGAATGTGGGTCATGTTTTTTATTTATAAAAATGTTGTGTTTATTACATACAAACGGTTTTTTTTACTTGTCAAAATACAAAAATTGTTGTTTTTTTTCTTTTTTTGAGAACAAAACCTGAAAGCTTTATTAAAGAGGACCAGCTATAGCAGCCTGAAAAATGGAATAAAACTATGGAGAAACATTTTCCATCCACACAACATAATCTATGACATTAAAATACAAAATTGATTTGATTGATAAATAGTACACTCTCTCTCTCTGTCTCTCTCTCTCTCATTTAATGTATTACCGTCTCACTCAATTGCTCTCACTAGGTTTGGACTTTGTCATCGTAACTAGATTGCACCATGCACCATTGCCCTTTGACGGAATTTCAAGATCTCCACTAGATCACAACTCCCATGCCCCAACAATTCGAGTCAACAACGATGAGATCGCTAGTGCAATGTCAACTCATGAGTTTGACTAATCCAATTACCAATGTATTGTCATCAAATCGACAAACAACCTGTATATTTACAATCGACAATGGTTCTAGCATCTTAAAAACCAATTGCATTAGGTTGATCATTGGTTTTACCTTAAACCCAAATCCAACTTATTCATGGACACCTCTAATGATTTATATGGATTTTTTGGAATTATTCGATTGTTGAAAAAAGTTTTTATATATATATATATATATATGTTACAGGAATATTATTTTTTTTTTGTAAAATAAGATGTGCATTGGTTGGATAGATATAATTTTGTCTATTTTAGAGAATGACTTGTACCTTTTTTGGTGTCATTTGGCTCTAAGTAGCTATAAAATACTTCAGGAGTACCAAAAATAAATATTTTTTTCACTAAAAAAAAAACATAGTAATAGGTCTTATTAATTATATTCATAGTAAGACTTATAATTCATATGGGAGGAAGTAGTGCGCATTTATGATAATCTTAAAGTATTCTATAATTTTCCTTATCATAAAGTAGTTATATTTTTTTCCCATATGAAAAGAAGCTAATTAGCAATTTCATGAACAACAATTATTTCTTTCGACATAAACTGTGAACTATAGTTTGCTTCAAATTATTTCAATAAATTCAATTCTCAATTCCTTTATATGGAAGAAGTTTGTATTGTGTCAAATTGAAAGGGGGAAAAAAATCAATTAGGCTCTTAGTGAAATAGGAGGCTCCTTAAGAACTCAATTAGCATTATTAACTTGTTGATTTTTTTTTTTGTTTTCTAAAAAACAAGTTGTTGATTTTTTTTGGGATATGAGCCAATCCTAAAGATTCTTTCTAATTTCCGTTGTTCTTGGTGTATCCTTTTTGGCAATAAATTAGGTTCATGCCTCTCTTTCCGAGAACCCTTAAATACTTTATATTATGAAAATTAAAATTTCAAAAAAAAAAAAAGAAAAGAAAAAAAAAGCTAGGTGGTGATTCAAAGTCGACATTTCCTGTTTTGTGTTTTTCCCCCTCAACATAGACATTTCCGAGTTGTACTAAGAAAATTAAAATTTATAAAACTAAATGAAAAAAGGAATAACAATTAGGTGATGATTATTTAAGTATCAACATATCACATGCGTGCCTGTATATTTCTAAGATTTCTTTAATCTATCCATATCACCCTAAAATCTTCCTTCTATATGTTTTGTGAATCAATCATTGCATGTGAGTTGTGACACACGGATCATATCTGATATGTATCTATATTCTTTACATTCAGACTACACTAAAAATTTCCATGGTCATCGTAGTGCTTGTAGTCACTGTTAGCGTGCAATATAATTCAGTAATTTACCATATCCAACATTATAAAGCTAAGATGCACCAGATTCGTGCTTAGTGCTTACAAAAAGGTCTTCCATGTTGCTTGTAGTATCTGTTAGCGTCCATTTTATATTTTACTACTACATCCTAGAGTTCAATTCATTTACTAAAGCTTATCTATTTATTTTAAACAACCTCAAGGGATTAGTTTAGTGAGTCTCAAGTTCTCATGAAATCGTGGGTAGTTAATTTAACTAATAAAGTTTTTTGTTAATGAATAAGAGATTTAGGATTCAAACCCATTAATACCAAAAATCAATTTGATTTCTTGGCATGATAATAAAAGAAAAATTATTAGGAAGCAACATATGTAAGCCCTGCATTAAAGTATTAAAGTCAATGTAGGTTGGAGGAATCTATGGACAAGATAATAGGATACTTATTGCTTCAGCCTCTCTTATAACCACCTTTTGTCTTTTATTAATCTAATCTATATTATATACTCTATAATTTTATGCCAAACAAATTTTGTACAAGCAAATGATTCTGGTTGACAAATTATGAACTTTATAAATAAAGTAGAAGCAGAAAAAATAAAACCTTCATGATGTAACTTGCTTAATGTGAGGATGATTATTGCATATAAAATATAATGAAAATATGTACTTCTGTCCCTTACGAGCAGAGATCAAAATGATAATTTCCCTTTTTGCTATGACTTTCTTACCTAGATTAAGCTCATAAATCTATTTGGACTCTAACAAGAAGATGTCCAATTTACTAGACCATTGCTCCAAGGCCTGGGTGTCAGTAAATTTTACTTTCAAATTCAAGTGCTCCAATCTTGCCAGTAGTCTTCAGACTCTCATTTGAACTGTTTTGGCATTCTTTGTTGACAATAATGTTGGTAAGTTTACAAGGCTCAGCCTCTTCCAGCATCTGAACTACCATTCTCATGGAAGGCCTTAGACTTGGAAGTTTTGATGTGCAGTGGACTGCTATTCTCATCACCTTGATTGCATCTTCCTTGAGGGATTCTGAGATGGTTGAGTCTACTAAGTCAAGCAAACTCTCTTTATTACTGATTTTGCTGCGTACCCAGTAGACTATGTCGTTGTTTTCTCCAAACTCAGGCTCAATCGGCCTCTTTCCCATGACCAGCTCCAATAGGACTACCCCAAAGCTGTAGACGTCACTCTTCTCATTTACCTTGTATGTGTATGCATATTCTTCACCACCAAAATAAGAAGAAAAACAATCAGTTTTCATATGAACAGCAATTTGGACAATGCTAGAGTTAATGTGTTTTTGGAAATCTCATATCCTATTAGTCATCTTAACTTTGATCCAAATAAGTTTTCAAGCCTCTAGGAGTTCATGATACAAGAATTAAAAAAGTAAAGGACTATAGAAGAGCTAGCTAGACTTTGGTATTAATCACCAAGAAAAAGAGGCAAAGAAAAATGGACACACTGCTTAAGAGACTAGTATTTTTTAAAAAAACTACCTTTCCCTATAAAATTAGCTTGTTTCTTGAGAAATGAGCATTTGTATGTTTTCCTTTATCGTTCTCTTTTGATTATTGGGAGAATGCAACAAAGGAGAGAAGAAACTTACCAGGAGCCAAGTATCCAAGTGTCCCAGCAATGACATGGGTCCAGTCCCCTCCAGTAGCCTGCACAATCTTAGCTAACCCAAAATCAGCAATCTTTGGCTTCCAATCCCCATCCAGCAAAATATTGCTGGATTTCACATCACGGTGTATCACCGGTCTATCACACCCATGATGAAGATACTCCAATCCTCTAGCAGCCCCCAATGCAATCTCATACCTCACCTCCCATCCCATCTCCATCTTCCTATTACAATTGTGCAGCCGATCCCACAAGCTCCCATTGGGCAAGTACTCATATACCAGAAGATTACTGTCCTCACTTGTGATACTACAGTATAGCTTCACCACATTGATGTGCCTCACAGAGCTCAATGTGGCCACCTCGGCCTCATATTGAGCAGACCGGATATTCCTTTTTGTTAGCATAGCCGAGCTGCTTTGCCAGTTTTTCCGGTCACCCGAATCTGATATCCAAATGTGCTTTACAGCAAGTTCTTTACCATCAGTTAATTCAACCCTGTACACATTCCCTGACCCTCCTTTACCAATCTGATTCTCCTTTATGATGCCATCAATGATCTCTTTCTCTGTGAAGGTAAGTATGTGATAAGGCTTCATATCCCAAGAATTAGGCTTCAATGGGCTTTCAAGATTTTTATGTCTTAGCTTGACACATAGGCAACACACTAGTACAAGAAGCAGAATCACAGCTCCAGCAATTAAACAGGATACCAGTGTCCCGAGGTGGCTCCGTGTGCTGGATCCTGATGAACATGGCTGGAAATGCTTTGAATTCTGACTACATAAGCCTGGATTTCCATTAAAGCTGGCACTGAAGGCTAGGATGGATAGAGAGTCGGGAATATGGCCAATCAACTGGTTGTTTGATAGGTCAAGAAGGGTTAATCTCAGTGATGACAAACTGGTAGGAATTTCACCAGAAAGTTCGTTATTGGACAAGTTCAAGGAATTGAGATTAGGCAAATGTCCAAGACTCCCTGGAATGTTGCTTGAAAGTTTATTGCCTGACAGGTTTATTTCACTGAGGGAAACACATGAGCCTAATGAGTCCGGTATATAACCAGAGAACATGTTTTCATCTAAATAAATATTGCCTAGTGTCTTCAATCTACCAATTGTTTCTGGAATTTGACCCGAAAATTGATTTGAACTCAGCTTTATTGATACTAATGATGAAGCTTCGGAAATTGCCAATGGTAATTCACCAGAGAAGCGATTGTTATTTAGAAATAATTGTGCAAGGGATTTAGCATTACCTACATTAGATGCCACAGGACCTTCAAATTGATTCATTGAAAGATCAAATATGGATAAGTTCGGCAAGCTCCATATCCCAGCCGGAACAACACCCGAAAGAGAATTGTTATTTACTCTTACACGTGTCAAAGACAAGCAATTAGCATAGCTTTCTGGGATTCCACCAGTGAACTTGTTCTGCATCACAATCAGGGCAATCATTATACCATTCTTACACATATCAGGAGGTATAGGACCCGTCAAAAAATTCTCTGCAACATCAATGTAAAAAAAGTCCGCTAAAGAGCCAAGCTTTTGAGGTAAAGGACCAGTGAACTTGTTCCTGTAGAGTGAAAAATTACTGAGGTTCTTGAACTCCCCGATCTCTTCAGGTACCTCCCCTGTGAACTGGTTCTCAAAGAGTTGTAAAGAAACAATGTTTGTCAAGAATCTCACCTCAGAAATATTGCCTTGGAGATTATTACGACTCATATCAAGGTTCTTAAGACTAGTAAGATTTCCAAATCCAACTGGGAGCTTCCCTGTCAATGAATTTTTGTAAAGCTCCAGTTGCCAAAGGTTCTTGAGTTTTCCAATATCAGCTGGGATTTCACCAGTCAATTGGTTACAAGAAAGCTCAAGATTTATGAGCTGAGTAAGGTTTCCAAGACCTTCTGGAATTGGTCCTGTAAGGCTGCAGTTTGAGAGGTAAAGCCAGTACAATTTCTCAAGCTTAAAGACTTCCACAGGAAAAGTACTTGGTTCAAAGAAATTGTCACCAAGGCTTAAGAAAGTGAGACTCGTAAGATTTTCCAATGATCTCCATGGAAATGGCCCAGAAAACCCGCTGTTGTTCAAACTCAAGAACTCTAGTTTGCTCAAAGGAGACAAGTCAGGGACTTTTCCAGAAAATTTATTCAAACCCAGGTCCAAGTATTGCAAACTAGTACAATTCTTCAAGTCCTCAGTGATGGTACCGTACAAAAAATTGGACCCCAGAGAGAGTTTCTCAAGAGACTGAAGCGAGCATATTGAATCAAATGGAAGAATCCCATGTAGATTTTGTTGGGGAAGATTGATTTCTCTGACAAGTCCATTGGAGTTGCATGCAATCCCAGTGAAATTGCATAAGGAGTTAGCTTGTGTCCATGAACTGAAAACATGATTGGTATCTGGGTTCTGGACAGCAGACTTGAATTGAAGAAGTGAATTAAGCTCACTGGATTTGGAGAATGACATCAGGCTGAGAAAGCATAGAAAGAGAAGCAATAAAACCGGCCTCAGCTGGAAAAATTGGTGGGATAACATGGTCAGAGTGAATGCTAAGATCGAGGTGGTGGTGGTGGTGGAGGTGGTGGTGGTGGTGATTTTGGTTTGGTCTGCGAGTCAGTGTTGTAGTAAGAGGAATGTGGAAACGCAAAAAATACTAGGACAAGTAGGAGAGTTGATTATAGCACGAGGGCGGCTTGAAATTCTGAACATAGTTGAAGTTTCTCATCTCTCATGTGAGTGAGGTTGGAGAGGAGAATTTTGGTACGCAAGGCAAGGTTGGCATGTTTCGGTAAAAGGTTGTTGGGACTTGGGACCTTTAGACCCTTTGTGTCCCGTGATTTTGAGGCAGGATGTCCCGAAAGAAGAGAAAATTACCGAAGGAATATGACTTATTACACTTTGACTTCACTCAATCTGTGGTCCAGTGGCCCCCACTGAATAGATTTTTAATTTCCAATTCATGCACTAGGCCGATAAATCACAAACAATTTATTTCCTTATAGTTAGAATGCTCTTTCACCGATCCAATTATTTCCTACTCAATTTCTTTATGCTTGACTTTTATTATTTTGTCGTGGTATAGGATAGCCGTCTTCTACTTCCTGCGATTCAAAACTTGGACTTGAGTCAGTGACAGCAAAGAAATCCCAAAAGGTAAAGGCCAAAATAGATCATATCAAAAAGAAAAAATCAATCTTGCGTACGTGTTCAAGGCTACTGGCATTGACCCAAAGAACGTAATTATTGAAAGCATTTTGAAATGGTTGTGTTGTGTTTCCACGTAACTACGAGGCTTATTCCACGTAGTAGCTGGGCAACTAGGCATGGAGAGCTGAGCTAAGTCAATCTCGGTGGCCGTCGTTTTCCACACTTGGCTCTTTGCTCGCTACATCACATTCTTTTTGTCCTTTGGCAGTGACAGATGGTTAAAATAAGAGTATGGGAGCAGGGAGCGTTCTCTTGCAAAACTTTATGTCGAATTTTAAATAAGAATTTACCTTTTCTATTTTACTTATTTACATTTCAAAACACAAAATATTATAAATATCTATTTTTCTTTATTTTTTTAATTATTTTTTTTTCACACACCATAATCATCATATTTCTTTTCTTATTCTCGAAATACGTAAAAAAAGTAGAAGTAAAAGTAAAATAAATAATGTTAGTGTAAATTCATACGGTTATTGTAGCATCAATTTATTTTTACACAACTTTACATGATCTGTTGTGGATAAATTTTGGACTTGATTAGCTTAAATGTGGCAATTTTTCTATTATACAAGCACTAATGCGAGTTTTCTTATATGGCAACAAGTGTGTGAGGGGATAGGTGTATGAGAGACTTTACAATTACACCTATTCCATTACACACAAAATTTTCCCTACAAAAAGAAAACCCAAACATTCTCCTTCATGATATTTAGTTGAATAAAACCAGTATGATTAATTTTGCGTGCTTTTTTTTATTGGAAAAATGTTAGATATATAATTTTACAGCAAAAGAAGCAGAGTGTTAATATTCAATTTTTGTAATATGACCAATTGAACCAATAATGAAGTGGCAACAAATTAGAATAAGACAAAATTACAATTTATATCTTCTAATTTTGACTAAAATTCAATTCAGTCTTATAAATATTTTTTTTCCTTTCCTTTAAGTCTTTTAACTTTCACTTGTTATCAATTCAGTCTTTTCATCACATTGTGCCATTAAGTGCCTTAAAAAATGATGTTGTTTTGAAAATTTTGAATTTTTTAAATTTAAAAAAAATTAGAGAAAAACTTTTATTTTTTTATTTTTTATTTTTAGAAATAAGAGTTAATTAGGGTTAACCCACCTGTGGTTTGGTCGATTTTAACAAATTCTACTATGGTTTGAAAATTATCACTTAATCAACTTGAGGTGCCCTTCATTAGATATCCATTGTCCAGCTCTTACCATTAGTTTTTGTTCTTGTTACTTAATATTAGTTTTTGTTAGAACTTAGTAGTTATGACTCACTTTGTTAGAAATGATTCTATGGGTTGGGACAATCTCATCTTTATCTTCCATTCAATCTTTGTTACATGAATTATTTGTGCCTACTGAAAGCCGCACTTTAATTCCTTATATTTCCAATGGTTTCGGGTTTCTCCTAAATATACCAACAATGTATTCTCACCCCACACGCATGGTCCCACCAAAATTAAAATCAAACTTAAACCATGGGTCTAATAACAACACACAACAAATTTTTGGAAAATTGTACAACACTTCAAAAGTACAATGCCGTATAAATTATTCTCACATAACATAACAGTAGATTCTACAAATTAAATTTACGGTAATACTTATTATTCATGTAAGAGGATGAACTACAATATTAGTGTACTCCTAAGATAATTTATAATTTTCCCAAATTTTGTGAATAATTGATTTTTGAAGACTTTCCCATTTGAAAAATATATCTAGGAGGCCACTGTCTCGGTCCTGGTCCAACGTTATAAAAGCTTAGAATGATGATTTCAATAACAAACACTTAGAATCATGGGGATTCAATCCTTCATTTTTTGATGGATTTTTTTTTTCTCGCATCTCTCGGCTTTAGGTTGATAAATTTTTATGTTCTTTAAAACTCTATTTTGGGCTAATGCAATTTAGTTTTGTTTTTTAAATTGTTTTTGTTTTCTTTTTGTTCTCTATGATTGTTAAATGTTATTCTATTGCGTTATAAAGAATTAAATAGAGCATATAAAAATATAATATTATTCTATTACATAGCATGATTTAAATAATTTGGTTTTTATTGTTATATCTTTTATTTTTACTTTTCTATCTTCTCATCTTATGTTATTCAACGTTTAAATTCTGTCACATCTTTCATATCTTTTAATTATTTATATTATCTTTCTTTTTTTTAAGAAATTAAACACAATATTTTATTTAAATTCAAATAAATAGAATTATCCTTAAAAAAGTGTACTCATTTTCTTTTACATTTATACTTTGTCAAACATTTTTCCTTCTGTTTTATCTTCTCATCTCCCCACTACCCTCTACATTAATATCATTCTTTTTCTTTCCCTTTATCTTCCTTTATTCTATTTCTTTTTATTCTTATCAACTTAATATAAAATTTTCAATCTCTCTTTCATTCTATATACAATTTTCCCTCACAAAAAAAAAAAAAAAAAAATGTTATTTCTCTCTCAATTTTCTGGTGGATTTTTTTTTTAAATTTTTCTTTCAACTCTCCTTTAGGTTGATAAATTTTTGTGTTCTTTAGAACTCTACTTTGGATTGATACGATTTAGTTTTGTGTTTTAAGTTGTTTTTTCTTTTCTTTTTTGTTCTCTTTGATTGTTACATTTTATCATATCGCATTATAAAGAATTAAAGATAGTATATAAGAATATAATAACATTCTATTACATAGCATGATTTGGATAATTTGGTGCTTATTTTTATATCTTATATTTTTACTTTTTTTTTCTCTTCTCATTTTTTTTATTCAACATTTAAATTCAGCCACATCTTCCATATCATTAAATTATTTATATTTTCTCTAATTTTTATTTTAAAAAATTAAAATTTAATATTTTACTTAAATTTAATAAATGAAAGTTTCCACATAAAGTGGAGTAATGCTAGGGACACACTCATTCTCAAACCCAATACACCAAAGGAAAAATGTAATATGAAACAAATGCCAGTTGGGAAACGCTAGATTAAAAAAAAAAATAATGAGGATATCAAACCAAATATAACATAAAGAAACTAATAGTTATGAATATACTAACTTAATGGTAGAAAAATTAAATGAAAAAAAAAAAACTACAATGCATATTTAATGCAATAAAATCATCATCAAATTTAGGAAAACAATAGGTTTTCAATGGAGAGAGAGAGAGAGAGAGAGAGAGAGAGAGAGAGAGAGAGAGAGATGGATGGTAAAGAAAAAAAAATACTATACAAAGTAAAAAATAATAGTTAATGAGAAAAATCAAATGTCAATTAGTAATTGTTAATTGGAAAACAAAGAGGTTGTAAGGAGAAGTAAAAAAAAAAAAAAAAATACATGACCATACGGAGAACATTAAAAACTTTACAGTACAATAAAATCAACCCTTACATTTACTTAAAAAATTAAATTAATAATCAACAATCAAACACAATCATAATAATACATTTAAACTTAAAACTAATCAAACTCTAATTATGAAAACCATATTTTCATTCATAACTAAAAGGAGATGTTCTCTTGTAATAATAGAAATTACATAAGAAATAAAGTTATAAAATTTTAAAAATCCCTTTTTTGACATTTCATTTAACCTTATATATATATATATATATGAGATGGGTTCAAGTTACATTTGATGTAACTTCACAAGAGTTGCACATTTTTTGGACCGTTGATTACTATTAGATTTAAGGGTAAAAAAACACTCATAGTAATGTCATTATTACTTCTTAGAAATTAGTAATTTAGGCATTAACTCTTCTTATTAAAAAGAGGGGGGGGGGGAATATATATATATATATATATATATATATATATATATATATATATATATATATATATATATATATATATATATATATATATAGCATTAACTCTCCACTATCCTCCACGTATCTTCTTCCTCTCATCCTCTCTCACATCTTTCTTCTTGCACTATGTACTTTTAGGCAATCACCATTGATTTCTAAGGAGTAATTTATTACTCACTCAATCTTTTCTTCCCAACAAAAAATCAAAGAACCTTTTTTCTTTATAATCTGGAAAATAAAGAACTTATCCCATTATGTACCTAAAATCTCATAATTGGTATGATCTATAAGATCAAAGACTGAAGATTTGTAACTAAGAAATGTGGATTGAAAGAGAAGAAATTAGGACGACAAGTTTTGAACTATTTGTTGGGAAATTTAGAATCCGGTTGATAGAATTAACAAGTTTTAAACCCAAATTGTTAATTAAATTTATTATGAATAAACCTTATTAAAACAACCTAACATCAATATCATGCATAGCGGAAAATTTAAATAAGACAAGATATGATGACCCAGGAAAACCAATGAAACAAACTAGTTTCATAGTAAAAAAAACCTAGGGGGAAACCTTCCCGAAAAGCAATTCGCTATAGTAAAGAAAAGTTTCAGATCTAGTACAAAATCTTTGTCCCTAGACTCTACAATCCCCGTAGATGAACTTACAGCAGAAACCTTCTACTGCTTCAGAATCTCTGAACTTTTCAATATATGAATGCCACCATTTTTGCATGAATCCTAGTATGTGACTAACTCCTTTGCATGAATCCCAGTATGTGACTCACTCACCAACTTGAGGAAGAAGAATGTTGGCTGCAAAGTTCTTCACTTCATCAACAATGAAGATCAAGAAGCATTTAGTTACAAAACCCTAAGGCACAAAGACGCAGTAGCTTCTTTTAGAGAGAATAAGGCATCGGTCACCTTTTTTATATGTTCTCCTTGTATTCTCTTATGTAACAGCCTCTAAAATAAGCCTTATATATGTCTAGGGTTGTGAGAAAAGAAACCCTACACAAATATATAAGCATGGGCTGAAAATCAAATTTTAAAATCTGAATTCCCGTAACCTTGATAGATAGTATCTGTTGAGCCTCATTAAACCTCGATAGATAGCTATCTGTCAAGCAAGTGTCGAGCTATCTGTCTAGCTTTAGTGAACAGCTTTTCTTCACTTGTTTCTTGGTCTAATCTTCATGGCTTTAATACTAGACTTGAAGAACATGTTTCTTGAAGTATTAAACACATCCTAGACCTACCCAAATACAAGTAAAATGCGTTTTGTCAAAGGATTAGCTAATTATACAAAATATGTTCTTAACAATCTCCCCCTTTAGCAATCTGTGACAAAACCACGACAGACAAATGAAATATAAGAGAAGTCATAAATCACTCAACTCATATTCACTTGTTGAATACAATAAAATCTATCGTGACACAAACTTTTGAAAAACTTTGCAAGAAGAGAGTTTATGGCAAGTAGACTTTGACAACCTGTATTTCTGAAACACTTGAAACAAAACTCATCAAGGCATCTTTGTGTGAAACATAAATAATAGATTGCATACAAGAATAAGAAACATGTGTATAAAGATAAAAAAGAAACAACACATGTAAAGGTGGGTGAAGAAGACATACATCATCATAAAAATATCAAAGATAAGCACAATGTATGTAAACATGGTCACAAGACCGATGTACACGAAGAAGGAGGTAAGCACTCCCCCTAGCAAGATGAAACACATCTCCCCCTTTACAGAGGCATGTATTTCTCCCCCTAACATATAAAATCTTTAAAAAGAAACTACATATTTCCACAATTTCTCCCCCTTTTTGTCATGATTGACAAAGGGTATAAGAAGTTACAACGCTTCACCCGAGAAATATAAAGATGATCAAAGATGATCAAGGGGGCACAAAGAATCCATAAAAATGCATGAATGTAATGAAACAAGATGCTATGGATGACAAGATAAAAGAAAGATGCAAAACATGTGAAAAATAATGCATGCAAGAGGATCTCGATCAATTGAGAGGTGTCGAGATGCTATTGAGCCAACCTCGATGGATCGAGAAGCTATCGAGGATCCAGGAACTTTTTTGATTGATCCACCTAGCTGTCGAGAAAGTGTCGAAATTGCGATAAGAAATAGTTTAAGAACTTGACAGATAGCTAGATGTCAAGGATTTGTTGAGGTTGCTATAAACAGTTTTTCAAGAAGAGAAAAACATAAACATGAATGCAATCAAGCGTACAACTCAACCAATGATCCAATCAACATTTTGAGCTCTCAAAATCATCTCTTAACAACAATTTTAAGCACAAAGATCCCAAAAACACACACACACACACAACAAGTCTAACCAATTTTATATTTCAAAAACAAGTCAAGACAATTTAGTGAGCATATATTAACACATGTAAATTTTGTGATGGCCAAATCACATTGTACCTGCACATGTATCAAGAGTAGCAAAGAATATTGCGTGTTGTGTGTGAAAAATATCGCAAGATTGCATAAGTGTCTACATGTTATGACGATTTGAGATATGAGAAAATCACTTTAACTCACACACAATTATAATTGTTTGATGGGGACTATCACCTTCGAGATATATCCTATAACTCTCATATCTCCTAAAAGTCACGCTTGCAATCATATTTAAAGCATTTTGATTCTTTTTGCTTTTATTTTCTTTGCATATTTTCTTTTTAAGCAAATCATGAATGGGCATATAAGAGATAGAAAAGAAATACCCAATTATGTTAAGTTTTTGACATTGCACTTTTGCTATGTCGAAACATACAGACGTCATTTTATGATTGGCGGGCAACAGTGGTGAGATGGTTATTTATGCCTTTCTCTTAGGATTTTTTAGTCATTTCCATAAAAAAGAGTGATACGAGTGTTAAATACAAGATATTACTTAATCTAACTCATCACAAATAAGAGACACAAAGCTCACTTGCTTAGTTGTGCATAGAGATGCTCATCTAAGCTATAAAAGATACAAAGTTTAGAAAACTCTGTTTCAATGGCCATCCAAGGTACATAAACACACACTGTTTTTGTATTTTTTTATTTTTTCCTTTTTATTTTTATTTTGAAAACAAAACAAAATAAAAACTAAGCAACCAAACAAAAACAGACAAGCAACATGAAAGCATGAAAGAAAGATGCATATGCATGAAGACATGATAGAAGGGTGCAGATGCATGAAAGCATGATTCCAAAAACAGATAAAAAAATAAAGCAAAGAGAGTCCTTGATGTAAACCCCGTCAAGATTAACGAGACCCAACAACGAAAGGGAACCCAAAATCGTTCTATGGACAGATTCGAATGGGAGACCTCGACCCATTGTTTATGACAAACAAGAACCTCGGTATAAGGAAGACGCCACAAACGGTGGTGGAAACTCCGTTTGATAAGTCGAGATGAACGCCACAGGAAATCACGATAAGTTCGAGTTGTTCTTCAAAGAACCCAAGAGAGTAAACCTTACAAGTTTTATTAATAATCAATGTCTAGCGTTTCCATTTCTTATGCACCTATTTAAAGGGTTGAACATTGCAAGAAAAAAACCCTAACATAGAAAACCTAATTAAAGCCGAAAATGGGTAAGGAAAGAAATCCTTACCTTCCTAAAACACACAAGACATATAAGACAATAAAGGCTGGACGCCTAGAGTCATATAGAAGGAAATAAAAGACAACATAAAAGGAAAGAAAGTGGTGCCTAGAATAGCCATGCAACCCGATCCTTCTAGAATAGACCAAAAATATTTCTTGCCAATTCTTAGCCTTGACTGGATCCTTCTAGAACTTGAATCAAGGTGATGAATTTTTGTTGCCCACGTGGATCATGCTCATAGGCCTCCACGAATTTGCTTGAGCCCATAACTCTTGGATGAGTCCATTAAGTACATCCTTGAACTTCTTTGCTCATGCTTTCGTAACTGGCCCAATTGGTACTTGAACGAGATCCTTCGAAGTGGTGCCTTGATCTCCATCAGTCCTACTTTAGATAGAAAGAATTAAAGCAGAGAACAACAAAAAAGACAATTAACTCTTAGGCTCCTTTCTCACCCACACAGCACGAGTCTTTGGCCGTGAAGATGAAAAGGCACGTATCTTAATATGTCTACTAAAGGACATAGAAGAATTAAAATTCTTCTGAAATTGAGTTAAAAAACTCAAGGCTTTTAATAACTCTCCAAACAAAGGTGTAGTTCATTGAGAGGAAATCTGTGACCGTTTGGACACTTGCTTTTGAGGATACAACTTAAAGCAATTAGGACGAATGTGCCCATAAACACCACAATGATGACAAACATTAGGTCTAATAAAGGATTTAGAATTAGCCAAATTAGTTTGGATTTCATACCTTTATCACCTTTCTCAGATTGGGGCACAAAGATAGTCTTTGATCCAGAAGCCGTGGAAGAGGAAGGGCTGGAGAAAACAGCATATCCTAAGCCATTCTTACCATAATTAGGCTTCTGAGCACTCAATACCTCGTCAAGTTTTGCATTAGACATCCTTTCTATTTGAGTCCTAGCTTGACTAATCTTTACCTCAAGATTCTTGACCTTCTTTTCTAATAAGGCGTTCTCCACAACAAGATTCTCAACTAACCTTGTAGTCTCATCTAGTTTGACTAACAGATTAGCTTTTTTAGTTTTTACCTCATTAAGCTCTTTTCTACAAAGATGAGAAGTCTTTTCAGATTTTATAAATTTAGTGCATAGCTTATCATAGGCTTTCTAAAGGGCTATTTTCTTGGGTACTTCATCATCAGAAGAGTCCTCACTGTCACTAGCACTCTCCACAATCACCTTATCGGTTGAGGCAACAAAGGCCATAACGTGACTACATTCATCCACATACTCATCAGAAGAATTATTTTCAGTATCACTCCAAGTAGCAACCAACCCTTTATCTTTTGACTCTTTGGTCTTTTCCTTCGTAAGGTAGTTTAGGCACTCCATCCTCATATAACCAAAACCTTTGCACTTATGGCACTGGATGAGGGGTTTCTCACTCTTACCCTTCCTAAAGGATTTAGATTTCCTAGGAGGTTTGCCCTTATCTTTTTTCCTGAACTAAAGGAGCTTGATAATCTCATCAGTTATGAAGGTTAGATCCTCATCTTCATCTTCACTTTCATCCTCATCTTCATCTTCACTTTCATCTTCATTTTCAGAGTCCTCAATCTCTTCCTCTATACTTAAGAGCCAATTTTTTACTCTTTCCACCATTTACCATTGAGCCTAATCCCATTTCATAGGTTTGAAGATTCCCTACAGGCTCAGTCAAAGGAAGTTGATTAATGTCCTTCACTTCTTCAATGGCAGTGATCTTGGCATGGAATCTTTCAGGTAAGGACCTAAGGATTTTCCTCACAATTTTGGATTCTGCTATAGATTCTCCAAGGTTAAAGACAGAATTCACAATATCCATGAGTTTAGCATAGAACTCATCAAAGGTCTCATCCTTCTCCATCCTTATTTCTTCAAAACTACTAGTGAGTCTTTGAAACTTCACAATTTTTACTGCCTTGGTACCTTCATAGGTGGTCTCAAGAATAGTCAATGCTTCCTTGGCAACTTCTGTGGATGATATTCTCTTGAATTCCGTATTGGTTACCCCACAAAACAAAGCATTCAAAGCTCTACTGTTGAAATTTGCCGCATTGATTGTTGCTTCATCCCAATCCATTGGCGCTTCCTTTGGCTTAATCCAGCCAACTTCAATAGCTTGCCATACCTGTTCACCTAAAGCCTGCAAAAAAACTTTCTTACGAACTTTCCAGTACGCATAATTAGTTCCATCAAATAAAGGAGGAATCAAAAGAGATTGTCCACGATCCATGACAACAGGGGTCAAGGATCACACTTAGGAAATTAATCCAATCAGAGTGTACCTGTTCTGATACCACTTGTTGGGAAATTTAGACCCCAGTTGATAGAATTAACAAGTTTTAAACCCAAATTGTTAATTAGATTTATTATGAATAAATCTTGTTTAAACAACCTAACATCAATATCATGTCAATATCATGCACAACAAAAAATTTAAATAAGACAAGATATGATGACTCAGGAAAACCAATGAAACAAACTAGTTTCACAGTAAAAAAAACCTGGGGGAAAACCTTCCTGAAAAGTAATTCACTATAGTAAAGAGAAGTTTCAGATCTAGTACAAAACCTTTGTCCCTAGACTCTACAATCCCTGTAGATGAACTTATAGCAGAAACCTTTTATCGCTTCAAACCTCTGAACTTTTCAATATATGAACGTTGCCTTTTTTGCACGAATTTCAGTACGTGACTAACTCCTTTGCACGAATCCCAGTACGTGACTCACTTACCAACTCGAGGAAGAAGAATGTTGGCTGCAAAGTTTTTCACTTCATCAACAATGAAGATCAAGAAGCACTTGGTTATAAAACCTTAAGACACAAAGATGCAGTAGCTTCTTTCAGAGAGAATAAAGCATCAGTCACCTTTTTTATATGTTCTCCTTGTATTCTCTTATGTGACAGCCTCTAAAATAAGCCTTATATATGTCTAGGATTGTAAAAAAAGAAACTCTACACAAATACATAAGCATGGGCCAAAAATCAGATCTAAAAATCTGAATTCCCTAACCTCGATAGATACCTCGATAGATAGTATATGTCGAAAAGCTGTCAAGCTATCTATCCGCAGGTGTGGAGCTATCTGTCCAGCTTTAGTAAACAGCTTTTCTTCACTTGTTTCTTGGTCCAATATTCATGGCTTTAATACTAGACTTGAACAACATGTTTCTTGAAGTATTAAACACATCCTAGATCTACCCAAATACAAGTAAAGTACGTTTTGTCAAAGGATTAGCCAATTACACAAAATATGTCCTTAACATTATTGAAGGAGACTAGGGTGAGAGAGAGCAGGAGGTATGAGGACTTAAATAGAATGAGGGTTAAAGTTGTGGAAATAGGCTTGGGATTGGGGGATAATTATGAAAGTGCACCTTGACTTCCTTTAGAATGATGTTTGAACACGAATGGTTGAAAGGGAAACAGGGACAGATGCTGGAAAAAAAGGCTATGATTTTGTTGGTTTATTCACTAAAATGCTCTTTTGACTGACTGGGTATAGTCTCAAAGGTAGTAATAATGGTGATGGCCTAAAAGTACATAATGCAAGAAGAAAGATGTGAAATAGGATGAAAGGAAGAAGATGATAGCGTGAAGGACAGTGGAGAGTTAATGTTATAGTTATTATTATTATTATTTTTAAGAAGTAGAGTTAATGTCTAAATTACTAATTTCTAGGAAGTAATAATGACATTACTATGAGTGTTTTTTGACCCTTAGATCTAATAATAATCAATAGTCCAAAAAATGTGTAACTCTTGTGAAGTTACTCCAGGTGTAACTTGAACCCAACCCATATATATATATATATATATATACACGAATTTGTATATCAGTCGGCAAGTTGGCAACAACACTTCTTAGAGTAGCTTGAGTCTTAAGACTAAGTTTTGCATAATCAGTGCCCATGATAGTCATTATATCCATTGAATGGATATCCTCTTTGTCAAAGAGTTGACTAGAGACAGCTGCATTTCCTGCCTCAAGGTTAACTAGGTGGATTTCTAATGCTTTGAGGGTTCTCTAGAAAAGGTCATGATGACTTTTGGTATAGGTTCTTTGAAGGTTATCAAGGAGGGTTTTAATGGAGGGTGGTAAATCTATGTACACTCCATGATTGAACTGTAAAGTCTTGGATAAAACTTCTTGTAAGGTAATAGCCATTATACCATTGGAATATGTCATTTTTGCTGGGACAAATTCTTGAAAGGATGCTGCTTTGCTTGGTTCTAAACCAGAAGAAGCGCCTTTATGCATTTTAAAAGACTATCCCATTGATGGTAGTCTTTGAGAATAGCCCTGTATAGGAGTTTTTCCTTTGTTTTTTGAAGAAGCCATTTTCCACGCACCGGTGGGGCTAAACTTAGGGATTATTTGCTTTTCTTCCTTCCAGGACTTGTTTAAAAAGGCATAATGAATTTTCAAAAATGCATTTATTAAAAACATGAGATGGTACGAAGCAAATATCTTGATGATGAAAATGTTGTGATGAATTTCGGGATTGAATTGGGCCAAAAAGATCATCAGCAAATGAATCAAGGTTCTAGACTTGATTGTGGTTATTTGAAGTTTTCTGAGTGGTTTTGGCACTTATTAGGTTAAGGGTCTTTGAGACAGAAACTTCCTGGAGGCTACTGATGTCTCTAGGTTCTAGGCTCCTAAGAAACTTAAACTTGTCTGACTCGCCAAAGGAATGAGTAGTGATTCCTTCACTATTTGTGATGAAAGGATATAATAGACACATGAACGAGTTTCCTAAGATGACCATATCTGTCATATTCTTAACAATGACAAATGTGGTTTTGAAGCATGTGTTGTCTTGGCACACATGGGCTTTGGGGATCTTGAATTCAATCTGCATTTTTCCACCACTCGCAGAAGTTAATCTTTCCCTAATCTTTTTGAAGTACTTGGAGGGAATGATTCCTTCTTGGATGCAGTTGAGATCGGCACCTGAATCTATTAAGGCTATGACCTCAAATTCAAAATCTTTGCTAATGACAATCCTGACTTTGGAATGCCATTTCTGGAAGTTAATCCTATTGATGGTTTCAAGGAACTTCACACTGGATTCTTCTTGAACCATATCTACTGTAGGGTTAACTGTTTCATCTTCATCATCAGAAGGATTATGAAATAAGGTACCTTCCTCAGTGCCTCGATGAGAATTGTTTTCCAATTGTTTCAATCTTTGATCAAAGAAATTGTGGTCAACTTTAAGGATGGCTAATTCCTGCTTGAGGGTTCTAACCTCAGACTTGGTTTCCTTGATTTCTTTATGAAGGTCGTTAACTGTAACTTCCTTCTTGGATTTGGTAAATCTATTGTAGATTTTCTCTGGTTTACTGGTTTCCTTAACTAAGGTCTTATGGAATTCACTAAGCCATTGAGCTTTGATGACTGGGTCTTCGATCTGTTCTATGAGATCTAAGATAAGCTCTTCATGCTTAGTGAGAACATTGATAGTTTTGTTCCTACAAAAACTATCTTTGCATGCCATACCAATATCTAGGCCACTAAAGGAACTAGAGAAGGCTCTAGAAGGTTCAGAAGATGACTGGTATATCTGATAGATCTCATGGTCGCTAGAACTACTAGAAGACTCACTTTCTAAGTGGTCACGTTCTAAGAGTTTGAAGATTTCATCCTTACTAGTTTGGTTACTAACTAGAGTGTTGATAAGGGCTTTGGCCTTGGCTTTACACTCCTTCTTGAAATGACCTATTTTACCATAGTTGTAGCATTTTCCTGATGCTTTGGATATGGGTTTGCCTGTGGATTTGGACTTTCCTTTCTTATAGAAATCATCAGCTTTAAACTTCTGTTTTCTATAATACTTGGCTGTTGTTTTTCTTTTTTGGATCTTTCAAAGGAACCTTTCTCTCTAAATTTGGATTTCCTTTTGGGGATGATAGAGGGTAAGCCATACTGTGTACAGAAGTTTCCTACTTCGTACTTGGCTTTACTCTTACTGGCTTGGCTTTGGATTTTCAAATCTCTGCACATCTTAATTCCTTCACTTCGGATTGTGCTAGAGATATCTCCATAGGTTAGGTTATCATAATCTATGACACCTAAGGGGGTGCTAAGGGTTTCTTTGACCTTCTCACCGAACAATCTGGGTAAGCCATTGATAAACTTCTCCTTCCAAAATAGAGAGTTACAATCGCTTCTATGCATGACTCTGATGGTAAAGACATTTTCATACCACCTGTACTCACCAAGGTTCTTACATCTAAGGTTACTTAACTGGTCGTAAATCCTAGATGTGATGTTGCTGGGTTTTCCTACAAAGTGTTTCATGATCGTATAGATCAGGGTGTTGACTCCGTCAGGAACTCCTTTTCCTATGCGTTCGTCAAAGATGGGGGTTCCTTCCTCATCTTTTTGGATTGCATGTTTGATGTCTTCCTTAGACTCTTCTGTTAGGCAGTTGTTCCACCATTGTAGAAGTTTTCCTTTGAATCCTAAAGACATGAGCTCTATAACTTATGTATGGGAGCATCATTAAGGTAATTGTTTGCTACCATGGTCATATGTTGGATTTTGTTTAGGATTTCCTGTTCTACTAAACCATCTATGTTCCATTCATAGAGTTTACCAGAAGATACTAAGAATTGGTTGTTATTCCTTTCCTCGAACTGGAGGTTAAGGGGTGTTGGTCTGGGATACTAATTCTTGGTTAAGCTAGTTGGGGTTCGCCTCTAAACCTCGAAACTAGGTTTCTAGTCGTTCTATCTCCTTTTCACTGTCTGAGGAGGTTCTGCTAGAATTGCTAGAGGCTGTGTGAGCTTCTAAGACTTGGAGTCTACTAGATAAAGTGGTGTTTGGTGAAGGGGTGACTGGTTCCTTCTTCACAAGTTCTTCTAGCTTCTGTGCAACAATTTCTAAGGCTTTTTTGTCCTTAGACTTAAGATTGGTTTGCTTAGTGGTAGGGAGCTTGACTAAAGGTTTTTCTAGGGCTTGGATAGGTTTGCTAGGGTTTCCTGGCTGGAGGATGACCTTGTTCTCAACCTGTTCTTCCATCCTATCAAGTTGTTTACCTATGACATGTAGGCACTAGTTGGTGTAGTTGTTTTGTGCTATGACCTTACTGACTATGGCTTCCTTACTGCTGGGAGCCTGGAAAGGTGAAGCAACTACATCAGTTTTCTTATGTTTGAAGGTTATCTTTTCCAAGGGTAGGTGACTGGACTGAACAACTTCCTTGGTATCTTCCTTCGTCCAATTTGTTTTGGTAACAACACAAGACTTTTTGTGCCATTTAAAATGGTTCTCAAAGTATTCAAAGAAAGGGACATTGCTGGATATCTCTTTCATGAATTCTTTCCATTTTGCCAAAACTTATTTCTTTTGTTCTAGGGTGTGGTTGGCTCTATAGGCTTCTCTTTTCACTCTATTCTTCTCTATGTCAAATTCTTTGCCTAAGGCAACTAGGTTAGGGATGAACTCTTTCTTGATGACCATGAGACCTTTGTAAGGGTCCACTGGTGGTTCGGGTTCATCTGGTCCTTCCATATCCGTATGGGAGGGAGATGTGGTTTTGTGACTGTCGTTGTCATCCTAATCGGCAACTAAGTCCTGTTTGGCTGTGTAGCAAGGGGTACTAACTTGGGATCTGGTCTTGACACCTTGAAGTTCTAGACCTAAATCTCTAATTGATTTGGGGAAAGGTGCTAAAGGTCTGGATGAGCTACACTGGGATGCAAGTCTATCTTTCAAAAGGATAATGGGCTGCTTATAGGGTTGGTGTAGATCTATTGGGGATCTAAACCTGGGATCATTAAAGGCTGGGGGAATTCTAAACCTAGACTGGTCAAAGCTTAATCTAACCATTCCATCGGCTAGTTGCTGGACAAAATCTAAGTTTGGATTCTGGGATGGGTTTTGGATCTGTAAAGGATAATTCTCATTCTCTAGAGTCCAATTTTCTGGGAAAGTAACATCCGACCATTTCAGGGTTCTGGGTACCTGAATCTTGGATCTGATGTCTCTAGTTTGGATGAAAGTGGTTTCTCCTATCTTCTTCTTGTCAAGTGCTTGAACATTCATGTTCGTTCTGATGCACTTATAGTACACTCTGTATATCAAGGCTATCTACTGGAAACCTTGTAACATAAGGGTTCCATGGGTCTTGATATTGAGGGTGAGAACTTTCATGATATGCATGTCATGCAGTCCAACTGTGAAATTGGGGAAACAGTCAAAATGAAGTGGTCCACAACTAAGATTGGATTCAATCGTTCCTAAGAGGCTGTCATTAAACCTGATATGACGGGTGTCTCTAAGGGCCATTAGGATTGAACAATTTAACCCTTCTCTGATTAAAGGTTTAACTCCAACTTGGACTAAACCTATGTGAAGGTAATTGTGTCCTTCTTTTATGTGCTCTTTCAGGACTGAAAAGGGTAACAAGTAGCATGTTTCATACTCCTTGTTGATACTGTAGACTTGCTTTATGGTTCTTATATGATAATCTGTCTTGAAAGCCTTTTTCAAGGACCATGAAGATTTCTTATAGATCTAACTTGTGGGGATTTTAGGGAAACTCCAATCTCCTAACTTTAGATCTACATCTGATAACTGGTATTCCTTGGAATTAAGAATTCCATCTTCCTAGGGAATCTCTGGGAGGGATGATCTATGACTGGTGGATGATCTCATGCTGGTAGAAGAGCTACTTCTAAACAACCTATTCATGATTCTGTATCAAAAGCTTAAGATAACACAATCACAACCTAATCACCTTTATCCTCAAGCAATTGGATCTAGCTTTAGATCTGAAACAGGGTATACACATAGAGATGATTGCCTTTCTGCATAAACTACACACCGCTCACCGCTTCTATCCTAACTTTTAAGCCTCAACGCCTTACCCCGGCTAAACGGCCACTCGGTTTAGGATACTGAAGACTTACTGGGTTGTAAAACAGCACAAATCTGGTCTTACTTATCTTAACAGTACACATCTGCAACAAACTTTTGGGCTAAACACAGAAACAAGAAAAAGCAGGTAACTGGGAAATGAAGGATTAGCTTGAACAGATTTTATAGAATAATGAATAAACGGAAAAGAAGAAGCTTAATGCCAACAAATATTAAGATACCAGTAGAACATTACTGCAAAGAGATAACAAATATAGAAATAGATGAATGGGAATGGAAGAGTTATCATGAAATAAATGTAGAACAAAATATGGGGAATGGGAGATATATCCATGAAAATAATCAAATTAATGATAATGCTAAAAATAATTGATAACTATGGTTGTAGAACCTGCCAACTTGATTGAATATAAAATGTAACTTACAACAACTATTATCAGCCAACTTGGCTCTGATACCAAAAAGGGCTAAGTTACAAGTGCTGGGGTTCAAGCGATTGGGCTCTGAACTAAAGGGAAGTAGAAATGTACAAATAAAAGGCTGACTGAGGCCAATTGGTTACAGGTGTAAACACTGACTGGGGTGTTACAAATGCAGACTAAGGTTGCCATCTGATTACATGACTGAGGAGGTAGTTACTATTGTGAAGTAGTTTTCTAAAACTAAGCTTCCTGAAGGAGGTATTTTTGCTGAAATTAAACCTGCTGAAGACTGAGACTTGAGCTTCCTTTTATAGGCTGAAAGGAGCTTTGAATACTCTGTCTTGATTGATGAAAATCCAGAGAGTGAAATGCTTTTACTGCAGGTGAAAACCTTTTCCACTGAAAGCAAACAGTAACTCTAGATTATTGTGTCGGGCACTGTAGATGAATACTAACTGATACAGTTCATGAATAGTGACTTGTCCCCTTGCTTTTCTGAAATACTGTTCATCAACAGTAACTGGTTCTGTGGATGAATAGTGATCTATCTGGAATCCTGCTAAGTGCGGGTACTGTTCATGCATAGTGACTGGTGCTGTAGATGAATAGTAACCGGAGCCATTTTGGATAACTTTAATCACTGTCTAAATTGTAACCATCATACGGATCCTGAGAGTCTTGGAATAAGGGATTTTTTGGATAGTGACTAACTGAAGCTCCTGAAGAGGCAGGAGAGTTCTTTTCTTCGGACTCTAACTGTTCTGACCGAAGGAACAATTGCTGGGCAAGATCTTTAAGTTCTTTACTAGATTTTCCAGCGATCTGGACGGAGTCTAGGCTAGACTGAGACCTTGTATTGTGAGCAATGGCTCTCTGGAATGGTTGGTTGTGCTATTCTGTACTGGGAGCATCAGATGGGTATCCATCATAAGGATCCCAGGGTGAATTGTAGTCATAATCATGATCATGATACTTAGCATATTGGTTGCAGAAGCTACAGTATAAAACTGCTTCATACTCTGGGTTCTTTCTTGTAAAGCTCCTAGGATTCCTGTTATTAATACCCTGGACGTTGATGGCTTCAGAATAAAGTCTGTTGGTGAATACTGTAATTCTGCCAGTGTTTCCTACGAAATGATAGTTTTTCCATAGTTCACTAGTGACTTCTAGAATTTCATTATTGAAGTGGTTCCTTCAACAATCTGCAAGAGCATATAGTTCTCTGTAAGATAGGTAGGAGTCTCCTTCATACTAGGGACCATTATGGGTATAGTCATTAATAAGGACAAGGTGGTGAGCAAGTTGTATAGTCATCCAATTGTTGTCGTCCCATTGTGGGAGGGTGCTCCAACATCTGATAGAGACGAATGGACTGTTGATCTGTGTGACCACATGTTGAATGATCTGGGGGAACTGGCTGATCTGATTATGGCTTGTTAGCTTGATGAGCCTGATGAAGCCATACTCAAACATTTTTGAAAGCCAGCTCGGATCTCTATCCTTTTTGTCTGTCCCATCTTTATAGTTGACTAAGAGGCCAGGAAAAGGATGCTTCTTTTCATAAACTCTGAGACTGCTCCTAAAGTAATCTCCTCACTTTGTTAGGATAAAGACATCTTCAACATCGTCTGAATCCTCACCAAAAATAGGGAAATGGGTGGTGACCAATATCTTGAAATGCTTGAACCATTGGTCACGTGATTCAAACAGAGCCTCTTCTTTACAACCCTCAGTCTTGTAATCAGATGGCAACCTTAATTTGCATTTGTAACACCCCAGTTAGTGTTTACACTTGTAACCAATTGGCCTCAGTCGGCCTTTTATTTGTACATTTCCGCTTCCCTTTAGTTTAGAGCCTAGTCACCTAAACCCCAGTACTTGTAACTTATATATATATATATATATATATATATATATATATATATATATATATATATATATATATATATATATATATATATATGGGTTGGGTTCAAATTACACCTGGTGTAACTTTAACCAATGTTACACCGCTCAATATATTTTAATTGAATGTGAATTTTGACAAATTCACCGTTAAATTATATTATCTTTGTATATTCTCTATGCTTGCAAACTTTCAAAGTGATTAAAGATTTATAGCCATTTCATCAATCAATTGTTTAAATTCAAGTTTTTGTAGTTTAAAATAATGCATAAAAGATGAATTTATGAATCGAATGAAAAATAACATCCAATTGACATGAAAATTGGCATGAATGTTAAGAATATATAGAACATATAATTCAATGGTAGGATTTCCAAAATATGAATTCTATAACAAGTTATCAGGTGGTGTAATATTACTTAGAGTTACACTAAGTGTAATTTGAACCCAACCCCTATATATATATATATATATATATATATATCTTCATACACCATTACTTTTAAAAATCTAATGAACAATGCTACATCTCATTTATATATATAATCTTCATACACCATTACTTTTAAAAATCTAATGAACAATGCTACATCTCATTTAACACCTCCGTTATACAATCATTAGCTAGTAAATCTATATCTATATTATATCTAAAAGCTGAATCGTATCATTTATTATTTCTACACTCCTGTTGAGCCACATCAGCGACCACATCATTATTTCTATTAATAAAAAAATTATTTTATTTTCATTCTTTTGCTATTAGTGTTTTAAAAATTTCCACTTTAGCTTCCATGACACACATGACTCCCTATCTCCACTATTTTCAAATTCCTATATAACTTATTTAATGTCTGAGACTTCCCCTCCCCATTCCTCGCTTCTTCCTCTCCTCATTGAACCCAACCATTTCATACCTATTTAGTTGCCATTGTCCCTATAAAATCAAAGAGATCATGTATAAATAGTCCTCTATCTCTCTTAATTGGAAGATGAATAGTTTTGGATTTAGCTCTTGCAAAAAGCATAGGACCAGTGGTATTAGAACAATGTTTAAGATTATTAGCTCTCTACTTCCTCACTCTAAAACCCAACTCTATATGTCCAATCACATTACAGCACCTAGCTAATAATATCCAACTTTCATTTCAATTTGACACACTCTATCTCTCATTGAGGCTTTAGCTTTTATTTGACGGTGATCTATGGTTTTGAGGTTCTTTGGTTGTGACCCACAAAAGTAAACTCTTTTTTCTTGGTCTCTTTGGTGCTTTTTTGGTGGTTTTGTGAGGTTTTTTCATGTGAGTTTTTTGAATTAGGTTTATTTATATGGTATGTGTATGTGGGATTGCTTCAAAGTTGTGCTCTTTGCTATGATTTTGTGGTTGTGTTCTCTTTTCTGCACCATGAAATATTTTAAATTTTAAGGTTTTGTTATGTGGGTATTTGAACTTTGACCTCTACATGAGGTATTTGTAAATTGGTGCCCTTCAAAAACTTCAAGAGCTGTTTATTTATTTATTTTATATTCTATTTTGTTGGACTGCTTTGGTTTTGGGGGTTTGGGTTCATAATTTCCTCTACTTTCATAGATTATTCATTAAAGTTTTGTTCTTTTTGCAATTGGGTTCTTTATTATTGATTTATATTGCTCAATTTTGTTCAACTTATTGAATTTTGGATTCCTTAAGCTAGGTTTATATGCAATCCAAGTTTCAATAGTTATTCCCAAAAAAAAAAAAAAAAAAATCAGCTTTTGTTAGCTATTAATCTTGGATTACTTTTTGAAAAAAAAAAAAAAAAGATTACTCAGTAACAATGCGTTATAAATAGAGTGTGTAAAATTAGAAATGTTTTGCTTCTTCACTCTAAGTTTCTATGTGTTCATGAGTATGCAAAGTGATTGGAATGAAAGTCCAAAGCCTATGAAATGTTTGCCTAAGCCTAATGCGTTATAGGCTTCCTCTCTCAATTGTTATAGGCTTTCACACATTAACACTATATGTCTAATGCGTTATAAAAACTTAGGTTTAGAATTTTTTTTTTGCCTTCGCTAAGTTCTCTCAACTATCTTATGTGAAATAGTCCTTCTCTAAAACAAAAAAAAAATCTTATGTGAAATAGGGAAAATGTTTTGTACGGAAAATACTGTTAATACTCAATTTAATTTCTTCCCATTCTTGGTGTACTGTTTCCAACATTTTTTTTTTTTTGGGTGAGAGTTTCATCAACCTATGACGTCTATTCCTAATAACAGCTCTTTTATTATTAGACTAAGACACTAGTCAGTTAATATGATGTGGTCAAATTCAGTATTGGGCCTTGGTACACCTTGTTTTATTGGGTTTATGTCAGAGTCTGATGTGAGGTAGAGCGTAGGGTTTTTGAGCCTGATCTATGATGGGTGGATATTTACTGTATATAATATAAGGCAAGGTACCCTCTCCACTCCTTACGTTAGACAAAACCCTAGATCTCATCGTTTAGAGATTAGGGTGGCTTGCCCCATCGAAAGCCATCTTGTAAGGAGGATCGTGGAGAGGAAGATCTGCTTCGGCTGTGTGCCAAGTGTGCACGTGCGTGACTATTGCTACTCATAATCTATTCAGGTTTGCTGACAATTTAGGTGTGTTCTTTTTGTAAACACAAGGGCTTACTACTCTTTTGGGAAATTATAACAGCATTTTTATTTTCATTATCCATATCATATGATAATGATAATCAAATTCTTTTTTAAAACGGTTCATTAAATATAAAAGTTATCAAATATTATAAGAATGACTCTTTATTTGCCTAGGTAATAATTCAAACGTATGATTATATGAGTATATTCTCTATTGGTTTAATTAAATTGAATGACAATCAACTGCATCCACCATTATATTAGAAAAAAAAAATTAAGTTTTAATTTATTATTATTAATTATTATCAATAAATCACAATAATCATTCAAATAATAATTACATTTTTACTATATATGAAAACATATAGTCCACAAGTATGAGAGTAATATTCAACAACACAAAAATTTACACCATGATTTGTCTTCTTTTCATTTTTCTACTTTTTATTATTTTTATTTTTATTATGTCAATTTGAATTCATTGTTTAATTTTTTGTAAAATCCATGTTTACTTTACACTATATTTAATTATGAAGTTTCTAGGGTATGCTATACATTTGATGGCTGATTCAAATGATTTCTTAACAAAATTTTGTTTGAAACATTTGATAAGTTGTGTTATATTTCTTTGATTTTTTTTATTTTATTTTAGTAATGGTAGTTTATTAATTTATGCAATAAAAATTTTATTTTGACAATTCACAAAATGATCCTTAAAGAACTATTATTATAAATTTTTTTACTTTTAAATAAGTTTATCCACATTTTTTTTTTTTAGAGTCAGTTTATCCAGAAATGATCATTAATAATATTCCTACGCATCGCATGGGTCCACGACTAATATATAATAATAGTAAGAAATGTTATAAATGAGGTTATGAAAAAAAATGATAAAACTAATAAGCTACTATCATTATGAAGTAATAGTATATGATTTTACACGTCTAAAGAAATGGAATATATAGAGTTTATTAAAGGTATATGTAAAGATTCACATTAAAAAAATATATATGTAAAGGTTAAAAAAAGGTATATTCTATAAATAAAAAAATGGTATATGTAAGGTTTTTATTAACAAAAAAAAAATGAAAAATCAATTATTAAAACTAAAACAAAAAATAATAATAATATATAGAGGTAATTATATTCCTCTTCCTTAAGGTTTAAAGAAATGACACTCTACTCCAAACTTGAAGGGAAAAAAATACTTTCTCCATTTACATTTGTTTGACCAAAATTTGTTAAATTAATATTAAAATATTGTGTACTAACCTACCTATGCTTAAGGGTAGATTTCCAAAATTATCATCAATTTTAGAATTAAAATCTCTTATTTTAAAATTTTAAAATTTAAATTAAAGTGTATTTTTAAATATTAAGTAATGACTTTTGCTTTTTTCCCCCTTTTCTTTTCTCAATGAGTTATGGAGAGATTTGTCGTTTCAAATGTTTTGGAACTTGATAAATTTTATATTTTTATTCTAATTTTATGAGTAATGTTTTTACTAACCATGGTTAAACATTTAAAAAGAATTTTTTAAAGAAATTTAAAATATTTTGTTATTAATATAGATAGAAGGGGAGAGTGTTGATTATATATATATATATATATATATATAGAGAGAGAGAGAGAGAGAGAGAGAGAGAGAGAGAGAGCGAGACTTATGGCCTGTTTGGATGGAGGGGGGAAGGAGGGGGAGTGGAGGGGAGTAGAGTAGTGTAGGCTAAAAATAAGCTAATTTTGTACTAAATCTACTCTACTCTACTCTACTCCCCCTCCTTCTCCCTCAATCCAAACGGACTATTAGGTACAGTACTTAGGTACTGTTTCTTAAGTTTCTCTCTTAAGATTCTGTCATGTGGTTTTTTTTTTTTATGAATAAAAGTATATTTTTTAAGTTAATTAGCAACATAACAGAATTTTAAGAGGTAATCTAAGGTACAACGCCTAAAATACTGTACATAAATTTTGTTCATGTATATATATTCTGATTCTCGCGCAAAGCGCCGGTCTTCGTCTAATGTATAAATACTTCATTACCGAAGATATTCGACCTGTAGTTGGCTTCTTTATATGGTGACACAAACTCTGTAGCTTCCAAAATTTTACACATGGTTGTTATTTTTTAATTAAATTCAGTTTTTTGCTTAATTTTTTTTTTTACTTCCCATTGGATCATTACCTCTCTCCTCCGGATAAACCCTTTCTTTTCTTTACCTCTGTTCAGACTTCAGAAAGCTTCAATGGCTAAACAAAATTTGCGATTAAAGAAGCCAACTTCCAAGAACACCGAAACTCATTTGTAACTGTCAGTTTGTGACCACTTGCACTAAGATGGTCCACCATATCCGATATTATGTGAAATCCAATCCACAAAGGGACAAAGTGTATGACAACAATTCCCATGGCTTTGGCTGGGTTTATGATGAGAGAGTGAAAGAGTCTGGCAGGACGTATAAGGTTTCTTTTTTTTAACATTAAAAAACAATTCCACCCCTCTTCTTCCTTACACGTGATATGATTATGTTCTACTTTTACATACATATAATTCTTTGTCTCTTAAAATTTTTACATGTATATTCCAGAGAGACAGGTCCGGCTGCCAGAATTAAAGATTTAATTCTTGCTTTTATGATGATTCCTGAGTACCATTAGTTAAGGTTTTGAAAACAATGGCGGAGGGGCAAGACATGGCTACAATGATGGCTGAAAGATGCCGGCATAGATTCCATTGGCATGCACCAAATACCTGCATGTGAGGTTGTCTACAGATTCTACTAAAATTTGAAAATTTCATAGTTAGAAAATGAATATATATAAATATATATATATATTTTTTAAATTGTTATGAATAGATTTCTTTCAACAACTGAATGAACAAGAAACTGCTTCAAGCCTTCAACAACACAAATACAGGCAACTTAAAGTTGTAAACCAAAGCACCTAAAAAAAGGGTGCAGCTTTCCTTGTGTCCTTCCCCTAGATGCATGACAACTTCCTCTTCCTAAAGTGCGCTGAGCTTTTCCCAAGCTGATCACAAGCTCCACTCTGCATAATGCTTTGATCCCCACCCAGTTATTGGGTTTCCTCCTCTGCCTCATGTGTCTAGATTCGACTCAAACTTGTTCTCCCAGAACTGAGTCATTAGTATGTTTCTATTATCATTTCTCCACCCGGCATTGCTTGATCACTGCCCAACTACCTTACCGGGCCATGCTCTTGTTTCGATCTAAACTAAGGTATACAATAGCTACAAGATTTCATTCTTAGTAGGGATTTGATTGATCAAAGTCAGCTGGTGATTCTTAGTAGGGATTTGATTGCAGGACGTAGTTATTTATTTGTTTAGTTTGGATTAGTATTTGAGTTCCGTTAGGATTAGTTGTTTATCTTTAGCATTTGATTAGTATTGGATTAGTATTTGAGATTGTTTAGAATTTGTATTAAGAGAGTTTATCTTTATCATTGTGATTCCTAGAAGCTATATATAAAGCTCCAAATGATTTCTTTTGTATTCAAACTAGGATTATTATTATTCAAATTATTTGCAAAAATTGCATTGCATTTGTTTGGTGGTGAACCCAAACACCTTAGGTGAGAAGCCTAAGGTCTACTGTGGGACTAATCTAGGTAGGAAGCCTAGATTGTCCTGCATCAACTTGGTATCAGATGAAAAAAAAAGTCAGTAATGTTTATCTCAAAAAATGTATGTTCTGTGGCAAATAGTATAGCTAACTTCCTTGGGTGCAAAAGTATCAGTCTGAACATCTGGGTACCCCCCTCTCTTCCTTACTCAAAGGAAGATTGTAGATTTTAATTTTTTTGAAGGAGAAGCTGGAATCTAAGCTCAATTAATAGAAAGTCCTACTACTTTTTCAGGGATGGTAGAGTGACAGTGATTAAGGCAATAGCTGAATTCTTACCTGCTTACACTACACTATGACCACATTTAGGATCAGCCAACCAATATTGTTAGTATCCATGTTGTAATTATGAGCACTTAAGGTTTGGACATGACCAAAAAAGCCAAAATGATAATTTTGACAGGGATAAGCTTGTGTATCCAAGCCTTTGGTACTCAAACTTGAACTGGAAAACCCCATAAACATCTGGAACCTTAAATGCTGTAAAATAACTACCCTGCAAGATGACGTAATTATGAATAGAGGTGTTCTAGAATCTCAGGCAGTGAAGTTGCATGCAACATATGCCGTAAATGGTCTAATAAAGTACCTTCTTGTCAGTTGATAGATTCTTCGTCAGAACATAGGGACTCATCATGTAAAACTGGACTTGAACATTGTCAGCCGCATATGGTTCCCAACTTGTACCAGACCACTCATAAATCTCAACTGAATATTCCTTCAACCAGATTTAAAAGCCAAAACCTTTCCTTTCTTATTAAATTTTAGCACTTATATTTTAATAATTACTCCAGTACTAAAAGTAAAATTACCAAGTCGTCGTTGACCCTATGGATGGTAGGTTCATTGGCCTCTCCAGCTTTGTGATGTCTTGCATTCATAGCCTATGATCCAAACATGATGCAGCAGGCAACGATTTAAAAAAAAAAATGTTGTCAAATGATGACATAAAATAAATGATTTTTTTTTTTTTTCAGAATCTTATTCAGATGGAACTAAGTAACATCTAGGTTACAGTAAGAGACCTACCTTAAGATGAACTTTTTCATGGAAAGCCCATTTGCTAAGTTCAGTCAAAAACTGCTCATTACCCGATTTCTCATGTCTGATACCACAAAATAAATCTATAATCAGTTTCTATTTAGAAGCAGATGACCATTTTCTAAGTATTAAAAAGAATATGCATAAAATAAGACGCATAAGTATATTTATATCACGACCTCATTTTTCATGGATATCCAAATATTTAGTTAGGAGATTCTAAATTCCATGAAAATTTGTACTGTAATCATCAGACAGAAGGCCATCATGAGAGATAGAGAGACCGCAACAATTGTTGATGGATGAGATATTGAGAGGGAGAGAGAGAGCGTAGCTCATTTGTCAACAATCAACACCACTTCCAAACCATAATTTGCACTAAATTAGTATGACATTATTATCATTATTTACTTCTCTCTGTTCTGGAGGCCCCTATTGATAACCGCACATCCTGAGCACAGTAATCTCCATAGACGTCAACAGCTCTATCAGAAACTGTATTGGGTATTATGTCCAAAGTTCTATTAATTCATAAATTTATATTGCACTCTTACAATGTATAAATATATCCAATTTGCTTATAGGATTAGGCTAAGAGTTTGTTGACAACACTTATAGCTGCCTCTAACAGATAATTTATTCAATTTCCTTGTCACCGTCAACGAATTATGAAGCAAAAAACTGCAAGAATCTACCTCAGCAACAATTTGTGTCTGTTTGGAACTCCATTGTTTTCACTGGCTTATTTGCATACTGTTTATCAAAAGTGTAGTTTTTGGTTGCTTTTATATTAAAGGTGTGACAAAAGGCTAAAAAGCTAGTTTTTGGTGTTTATTTGTTAAAAAGCAGAGGCCAAAAGCAAAAAGCTTTAAGCTTTTTGCCAAACACACACGAATGTTTGACCATTGAATTATTCCTAATGCAGCTACCATTAAACATATTTAGCATAAGATAGTTTAGGCATTTGAATATGGGTAGTCCAAACGTGTCATATTTGTATACAGTCTTCACTAAAGCCTGCCACTTGCTTGACACTGAACAAAGGCAAGCCAAAGTTTAACTCACTTGGTTGGACTCCCAGCCTTCTGCACCTCAGATCTGAAGAATCTGAAAACAAAGCCAATATTTATTAATGAACATGACATGAGCAAGAAAAAACAGCCGGAGATTAAAATCCGAGCATTGTTTTTAGTCTGCAACAAAAAACAGCTGAAACTGTTCAGATTTTATGAAGATATCAACTGCACTAAAACCATGCATTATAGAGATCAAAGCATCCTAAAATGATATTGAGAACATAAAGATTTCATATACATGCAAAGTTAATAAGACAAATCCTTCTCATCAATATTAAACTTATTCTAACCATAACCTACTAAGAATCTGTGTTGCGTGCACTACAGTAACAAAACATATCCCCAAGACCAAAAAAGTCATCAACATAACCAAAAAATTGCAACTTCTCGAACACAAATAAACATGCCGTAGGGTTACATCAAGCAGGAAATATATAAGATTTAATTAGTTAAGATCAAAACCACAAAATTTGGTCCTGTTAGAATGTAAATATATCATACGATCTTATTAATAAACCAATTCCACATAGAGGATCTACCCCAACATGAAACACATTACAATAACAAATGTTATCGGCCTAAACTTCAATAATGGAACAATTGTCCATATTTCCAATGTCTCAAAAGAATTAAAATATATGTTACTCAAATTAATAAGCATCATGGTTGCTCTTGGTATATCAAGGTTTATGAAGTCACCATTATTTTGAGCATAATGATAAGGAATAGGTTGGGAGGCTGATTATTTCTTGGCTCATTAAATTTATGGCGAAAACCACATTTTCGCCCCTACATTTTCACGCGATTCTCACTTTGTTCCATAACTTTTATTTTCACTGTTTTTAGTCCCTATCCTGAAAAACGTGTCTTGTTTTTGTTATTGCCATTATATCAGAGATGGAAAATGCACACGTGGCAAACGAAGTGCACTGTTGGCACACTAAAAGTTGACTTGACCATTAAAATAATAACAAAAATGTTATTTGGCATTAAAAAATGCCACGTCAGCATCTAAATTAAAAATTTTAATTTATTAATTTTAACTAAATAAAAAAAATTAAAAACTAAAAACTACATGAATTGAGATCTAAGTGTGTCTTAAACAAGAACAACAAGAACACAAACCCAGAAATTAAAAAAAAAAAAAAAAAAAAAAAACCCTCAGAAACACAAAAGCCCTAACCCTCTCACCCTCATCTCTTTCACTCCATGCCAATCCCATCGTCGCTCAGGCCACCACGTTGCTGGTTTAACCCCAACATAGACCCAACACATCGTCGACCCACGCCTCCCTGCCCATGTTACCGTCGACCTAGCCTTCCCTGCCCACGCCGCCGCCAATCCAATGAGACCCTTCCCTTTCCCCTCCCCTTATCTCTCTTTCTCTGCTTTTTTGTGTTTTTGTTGACAGAAGATCTAGCTTCTCTTTTTCTTTTTTTTGTTCTTTTTTGTTTAGGTAGTAAGAAAAACATTTCGAATGAAGCATAAAATCTAGCAATATTTGTGCCTCTGACCTTGTGCTTATGTTGAAATTTGGTTTGCGTTCTTGGATTTGTGCTATTGTGTATTTGATCTTGTGCTTATGTTTGAATTTGGGTTTTTGTTCTTTGATTTGTGCTGTTGTGTATCTAATCTTATGCTTATTTTTAAATTTGGGTTTGTGTTCTTAGATTTGTGCTATTGTGTATTTGATCTTGTGCTTATTTCTAAATTTGGGTTTGTGTTATTGGATTTGTGCTATTGTGTATCTGTTTTTTTTTTTTTTTTTTTTTTTTTTTTTTTGGGGAGAGTGAAAGACCGTATAACAGAGAGAGGTTGGTGAGGTCGATTTCAAAATCAGGGGTTTGGGTTTTTTTTTTTTTTTTTTTTTTGGGTTTGTGTTCCTAAATTTGGGTTTGTGTTCTTGTTGTTTTTGTTCAAGACAAACTTAGATTTCAATTCATATGATTTTTGGTTTTTAATTCTATTTTTAATTTTTTTTATTTCATTAAAATTAATAAATTAATTTTTTTAATTTAGATGCTGACGTGATATTTTTTAATGCCAAATAACATTTTTTATTATTATTTTAATGGTCACATCAGCTTTTATTGTGCCAACACTGCACTCCTTTTGCCACGTGTGCATTTTCCTTTTCTAATGTAACAGCAGGGACAAAAACGAGACATGTTTTTAAGGATAAGGACTAAAAGCAGTAGAAATAAAAGTTAGGGACCAAAGTGGAATCTCGTGAAAATATAGGGATGAAAATGTAGTTTTCGCCTAAATTTATTTCTTAAAAATCACATCAATTTATCTAATAATTTGACAATTACACAATTTGACCATTACATAAATTGATTTCTATACATCATTTTCATCCCAACGAAGAAGAAAAAAAAAAAGAAAAAGAAAAAAAAAACTAGTACAAAAGACTTCAAATTGAGACACATATACAGGGGAGAACCTTCATAAATACAAATCAAATGACAATACATTTGAAAATTAACACTTGCAAGGGGTCAATCTTTGGATTGTAGTTATAATAGATCAGGCAATCAATTTAGAAATATACTCTCAAAGCTTCAACGACTTTCTTGGACTTGTAAAAAAAATATAACTTTCTCCAAACCAGCAATATTTTTTTTATTCCTTCTACAAGTACAAAATCCATAAATTCACAATTCATTAGCAGAAAGTTGAACACCATATTAGTAACGCAAGAAAAACATAGAGTTAGTAAAATACACAACTCTATTTATTTCATCTTCGAAAATATGACCATTGTCGACTTTATAAGACTAGCCATAATTGTTGCTGAATATAAGCCATGAGTGTGACAAGGTGACTACACCAGCCTTGCTTACATCGCCATCTCTTCCACCTGAAATATGCCATCTATTCTATTGCAAACCAGCTTATTTGGAACTCTAGCCTCCGTGGTTGCAGTGCTCCCTTGCCTGCATATAGATGACTTAAAAATGAAATACATAGACATTAGTTGATGAAACTATATCACCTATTCACCTTTGAAGGCTGCCTTATATCAAAATTTCCATAAAGACCAGATAGTAGCTGTAAAGACTATAGAAAAATCATCCAAAGCACATCTTTCAACAAATTGCTAGTTAACCAGGTAGATACCCAAGCTTTAATGAGTTTAGCTATCAAGTTATCTACTAGGATTGATAATACAGAACCAAACCACACAGCTTGAGCCAAAGAGCATATGATTCAAATAAGATAAAAGAGTTTCCTCACGAGCCTTACATAGAGGACACAATATCCTACAATTTCTGTTCCCTCTCCAGTTGTTTATATGTTTGCTTAAGAAGATTATACTTAATTTAGTGTTCATTTTGAATGCAGAGGCAAACTTTCTCACTAGTAAAGCAAATTAGTGCTACGTAGAACTTGCATCAACAAGTGTTTGTACCTCACCCTCGAATTTTTCCAGGTCCTTTTGTAAGATTAGAAGAAAATCATGATATTTGTATCACATAATGTAAAACTCTAATTTATGTTTACCTATGTTCTGTAAGTGATATTTTTAAATGGCTTCCTTGTCCCTTTTTGTCAGAATGGGAGATTAAGATTATCAACAAGGAGGGAATTAATTATGTGCAACAAAATAAAATAAATAAATATTCTCTTGCGGTAGAAATCCCTCCTTTGTTTTGGTCTCTTCGACTCAGAGTCGGAGACGGAGATGGAGAGACTGACTCTGCTTTTATTCTCCCACTCATAGAAGGATATTACAATGTTTTTAATTAATATAAATACACTCATTACTCAACCCAAAAAAAAAAAAAGCACTCATATTTCCATACACAAGAACAAACCCTCTCTCTGTTTTTTTTTTTTTTTTTTTTTTTTTGTGCTTTATCTCTAAAACTCAGAGAAAAAACCCACTTTGTAGCCCACAATTTCTTTCTTTTTCTGAGTCTAGAAACAGATATTAAGATTCTTGGAGGCCAATTGAACTTAAGAATTGAATTTGGAGTCTCTTTCTCTTATCTGTTTTTTGCTTCTTGTTTTATTTCTCTGTAACTCACAGAGAATTGATTGTCAAAACCATTGTGATTCCTGGTTCACTTTGTGAGTGTGAGTCATTCAATGAACTCAAAAGAGAGTGCACCAGAGATGAACAAGAGGACTTGGACTTGCTCACTCTTAGGGTTTTGAACGACTTGATTCTATTCCTCCCTAAAAAACCGTCTCTGCCACTGACTTCATAAGAGAAGAAACTTCAATATCATTTCAAACCCACCTGGGGCTCCTTCCAAAGAAAAAGATAATCCTGCTTCTTCCAAGCCTCATACCCATAACCAATTGCTAAATGGAAGAGGTTTTCTCAACCCACTGGCATTGTAGATCCGGAATGGAAAGCTTCACTACCACTAGAGGGTTTTGCTTGTGCTGCCCCCAACTGTCAAGGTTTGAAGATTGTTACCCAAAAGCAAAGAAAGGCCACCAAAGAAGACCAAATTGAAGAAAAGCCACCAAAGAAGCCCAAATTGAACCCAACCTTTCCACTCTCAAACCCATCAACAAAACTGCCTTAAAATTTCCAGAATATCATTGACACAATGAGTGGAACCCAATTGGTTTTGGTCATACAGAAACCTCTCACTAAGACTAACCTAAACCGACATAACGCTCGGTTGTCCATGCCTTTAAGCCAAATCAATGGCAGTTTCTTGAGGGAGGTAGAAAGAGAATATCTGGATCAACAACAAGCAATGGAAGTCCCATTCATGGAGCCCTCTGGTAAGTTAAATCAAATTGTTTTAAGGCAATGGAAGAAAAGCTCATGCTATGTGCTAATAAAATTTTGGAACGAGGTGGTGGAAAAAAATGAACTTGGCAGAAAGCTTAACCAAGTGATCCAAATTTGGTCATTTAGAGTAGGTAATGAAGATCAACTCTGCTGGCTTTTGTTGTGGTCAACATAGGAGAGAACAATGAAGGAGCAAGTAGCAGCAGGCGAAGAAGAGATATATGGATTTACACTAATTTTGGACTTTTGCAATTGACCAATTTTCTTGTAATTAGATATTTTGTTTAGAGTTTATTGGAGAGCAATCATGTCAATAGGTTATGACTCATGACGTATTGTTTATTAGTATTTTATTTTTTAAAATTTTTAGACAAGGATCTATTGTCAATTAATGTAAAGAGTTTGTTCATTTAAATTTTGATTAATAAAGTTTCTAGAAATTTTTTGATTAATGAGACTGAGCCACATACTCTTTTGATTTTGATACACAATGTATATGCGTAAGTGGGTTTGCAATTGATTTGGAATCCTAAAAGAAAGGAAATTTCAACAAATTGGGGTTTCATTGTAAATTTTATCAGAGAAAATTTATAGGCCCAGACGAGACCTGATATGCATAAGTGAAATGCCAAATTTACCCTCTTATCTGATTTCAAACCCACTTCTCTCTCTCTCTCTCTCTTTCTCTCTCTAATCTGAAGTCCAAACTCGTCTCTCACTCACTCAAACCTCCATTTTTAGTGGCAGATGGGTTGGGCTCGATAGAGCCAAGTTTCGAAGCCCCGAAACTGTTCACAAAGAGATGGTGGTGCAAAACTTTGTATTCGAGAAGCAAGCTAAGCAAGTAAGCTAGGTTTTTAGGTTATTACAATCATGGTTGTCAAAATCGCGATTTGGATCGTAGGATCGCACGATTTTACGATCTTACCTCACCAAAACATTTAGAATCGCACTAGGATCGTAAAAATGGTAGGATCGTATGTAGGATCATGTAGGATCATATGGGATCCTACCGATTCTACCGATCCTACCAAAACATCATTTTTTTTTTTTTTTTTTTTTTTTTTAAGGATAAATTTTTGGTTTTGATGAAACTTTTAAGGGTTTTTATTTTTCTATGTTGTGATGGTATGTCTTTTTATTTTTATTTTTATTTTTTATAAAATTATGTTAACCTAAGCAAATATTTTCTAGTTTTTAGTTCACTTGTTATAAAAATCAAGGAATGCTTCATCATTTCTAAATGAAGAATTTATATTGGCTTTGCTATATTTTAAGCTATAATGTTGTTAAATTTTTTTGATCAATATACTAATTTGTGTTTTAATATTACTAAAAAAAATTTCTTATATATAATTTTATTAGTATGCTTGTATTTATATATTGATTGATTGATTTTTTTGAGCACGCTTTGTAATTGTTGCTGAGCGGTATAATTTGAATAGTTGAGTGTGAAGTTGTATCTTGATCTCCTTTACAGCTCTAATATACAAATTTACAATGTCTATATAGATGATAAAATTGTTGATGATGATTAGGACAGTGATCATAAGAACCCTATAATGAGAATAATTAAATATTCACTTCACCTTAATATTAATCTTGCTTTTGGATTTTATATTTTAGTTAGCTAGTTTCCATTTGATAACTTATTTTGGATTTTAAACTTGGAACTTGGAACTCAGAACTTGGTAAATATTTCCATATTGTTGATAAATATTTTGGTATTTGGTTGCTAATTAAATATCTATTGAACTTTTTAGAAACATTGGGTCAAAACGTAAATATATTTGTTTCGTTATTAGATGTAGCAATGTAAGACATGCAAATTACATCATTTAATGCAAATCTTTATTATTTTTTTATATGGATAAATTCACAATTTATGTGATTATTCAACATACAAAGTCATTATCAATGCGTTTTTTGCTTTAAATATGAAAATATATAGGATCTTATGATGTACGATCCGATCCTACGATCCACGATCCCATCTACCTCTCACGATCCCACCTACCTCTCACGATCCTACGTAAGATTCCGATTTTGACAACCTTGATTGCAATAACATCAAAGTCATTGCAACAATTTATGCAAAGTGTTGCAATAAAATTTGAGGTAATAGGTTTGTAGTAAAAAAAATCTCGTTGCAATAAACTTTAAATATTTTAATGACAATTTTGATGTAATAATATATTTGATGTTGTAATAAACAATTTACTACTTCGAATATCTTGTAACAATAACCTATTATTTCATGAATTTTATTGCAATAGATTACAAATAATTGGCAAAAATAATTTTGATCAGGTTATTGCAACGATATATTCATTGTAATAGATAATTGTTTCATATTTTTCACAAGAATAGATTGTAAAATAATTGATATTAGATTATTGTAATAATATATTATTTGCAACTTTTTGTTGTTGCAATATATTGTAAAATAATTGATATTTAGTTATTGCAATGATATATTTGTTGCTTGTGCTACCCCCAACTATCAAGGTTTGAAAATTGTTACCCAAAAGCAAAGAAAAGCCACCAAAGAAGACCAAATTGAAGAAAACCCACCAAAGAAGCCCAAATTGAACCCAACCCTTCCACTCTTAAACCCATTACCAAAACTACCTCAAAATTTCTAGAATATCATTGACACAATGGGTGGAACCCAACTGGTTTTGGTCACACAGAAACCTCTCACTAAGATTGACCTAAATCAACATAACGCTCGATTGTTTATGCCTTTAAGCCAAATCAATGGCAGTTTCTTGAGAGAGGCAGAAAGAGAATATCTAGATCATCAACAAGCAATGGAAGTCCCATTCATGGAGCCCTCTGGTAAGGTAAATCAAATTGTTTTGAGGCAATGGGACATGCCCAAGGAGTTAGGGAAGAAAAGCTCATGCTATGTGTTGATAAAATCTTGGAACGAGGTGGTGGGAAAAAATGATCTTGGCAGAAAGCTTAACCAAGTGATCCAAATTTGGTATTTTAGAGTTGGTAATGAAGATCAACTCTGCCTGGCTTTTGTTATGGTCAACATAGGAGAGAACAATGAAGGAGCAAGTAGCAGCAAGCAAGGAAGAAGAGATATGGATTGACACTAATTTTGGCCTTTTGCAATTGACCAATTTTCTTGTAATTAGATATTTTGTTTATAGTTTATTAGAGAGCAACCATGTCAATATGTTATGACTCATGATGTATTGTTTATTCGTTTTTTTATTTTTTATTTTTTATTAATTTTTAGACAGGGATCTATTGTCAATTAATGTAAAGAGTCTGTTCATTCAAATTTTGATTAATGAAGTTCCTAGAAATTTTTTGATTAATGAGACTAAGCCACATTTTGATTTTGATACACAATGAATATGTGTAAGTGGGTTTGCAATTGATTTGGAATGCTAAAAGGAAATTTCAACAAATTGGGGTTTCGTTGTAAAATTTTATCTTATAAAATTTATAAGCCCAGACGAGACATGATAAATGGTATGTAATGGAATCGACTGATTGGATTCTAGTAAAAAAGTCGAGCAGATCAAATTATAAACTTTAAAAAAGTGAAATGCCAAATATACCCTCTTATTTGATTTCAAACCCACAAAAACAACTTCCTGCTCACCAAACCCACTTCTCTCTCTCTCTCTCTCTCTCTCTCTCTCTCAATTTCTCTGATCCAAAGTCCAAACCCATCTCACTCACTCAACTTCCATTTCTCGTGGCGGATGGGTTGGGCTCGGTGAAGCCAAGTTCCAGAGCCCCGAAACTGTTCACAAAGAGATGGCGAAACTTTGTATTCGGGAAGCGAGCTAAGCAAGTAAGATAGGGTTTTTTTTGGTTAGTGAAGATTAGTAAATTTTTTGAGCCCAAAGAAAAAAATGTGTAGTTGAGAGTTTATAAAGTTCATGAGTTTTTGATGCTTTTGTTAATGATAATTATTATGTAACATTTTGGCTATAAATTGTGACATGGATGGGATACTTGTATAGCTATGATAGGCAGTGCATTGGGTTTATTTGTTTTGTGTTTGGGGGTTTCTGTTGTCGTGGTTTAAATGTGCAGAGGGGTGAGTAAATAAAGCTTCTGCTTTTGTTAATGAAAATTATGTAAGATTTTGGCTTTTAATTGTGACATGGATACTTATAGAGCTATGATTGAAACTGCATTTGGTTTATTTGTTTTGTTTTGTGTTTTTGGGTTCATTTTGTTATGGTTTAAATGCGCAGAAGTGAGGAAATAACATTGTAATAACATGCGCAAAAGTATTCTCAAGTTGGATTTTTATTTTTATAAATATCGTGCCATCCCCCATGGTAGATGTAATAACATTGTAAAGGATGCCCAAATAACATATCATGGAGTTCTGATATTCAGAGTTTGTGCTATGATATACATGATTTATATGGCTCTAATATGGATGGCATAACTTAGTATTCCTCTACAACTGTTTTTGCAAAATTCTTAATTTATTTTCTAATTGAATTTGGATGTTTGGTTTGGTCAATTTTAAAGAAATACTCAATATCATTTTTAGATGGGATTAAGAACTTTACTATTAAAGGGTTTTGAAATTAACTTTGCTCGTGCCTGAACATGTGAAAATGTTTTGCCCTTGACAGTTGAGCTATAGGTCTTAGGCACTTTTGATTTTTTTTTTTTTTTTAATGCATATATTGCTCCTTGTTCCCAAAAAAAAAAAAAAAAATCACCCAATTCCATGGGGAGAACCAATGAGAAACCAAGAAGTTTCTTTTGTGACATTGGTGTGGATGCATGCTTATGTTTATTTTGTTTATTCTTGGTATTTTATGTAATCTTTTTGTTGGTTGGGAAATTGATACCATTTTGTTGAAGAGGTAATCCACCTTCAAAATAATTAGTGTAATACTGTCTCACCTCTAGCAGACATGGGCATGTGTAGCTAATTATTGGAAATGTTACTTACCCCTGATTGGTTAATAAACAGTTGACACTGAGATATCATGTTGAGCTTGCAAAATTCGTGCTAAACTAGAACATTGGGAAAAGCAACTGATTGAACATAAGGGAAAACTTGAAGTTACATGTACTGAAAGCAAGCTTTTGAGTGAAGAGGTGGGTTTTGGTACTTTGATAGTATCTTTTTAATTAATTCTAAGGGGTGAGAGCATTAGCTACTTGTTAGTGTCCCCTTATTTTTCTTTTTGACATATAAATGGAAAAATTTGTACTAAGCACTTCATTATTTGTCAAGCAATTCATTTCTTGTGTTGATTGACATTGTGAGAAGTAAAGGTCCTGTAATATGAATTGTGTAGCAGAGATTAAAATATAGTTGGCTGAAAGTGATGGTTGTTGTTTCAGCATGAAGTCGGTCTTGCAGCATTTGAAGATGCTCAAAAGTAGGTGGATGTTATATTGGGAAAATTAAAAACAAAAACTGCAAGCATTGCAGATATTCAAACTGATATAGAAAAGAAGAAGCTTGAAGTATTGGGAGCTCATAAAGTGGAACAAGTTCGTGTTTTCATCATAATTAATTTGAATTTCAAGTTCACTTGTTGCTTTGCCATTAGGAAATATGATTATAGTAGTTGACCCTTATTTCAAGAATGCATCAAAGAACAAGATGCACTGATTCCTATTGAACAAGCTGCAAGACAGAAGGTTGCAAAACTTAAGTCTATTTTGGACACTGAAAAGAGTCAGGGATCAGTTTTGAAAGCAATCTTGCAGGCTAAGGAGTCCAATTGAATTGAGGGAATATATGAAAGAATGGGTGATCTTGGTGCTATTGATGGTAAGTCTTCTGCTTTGTTATTAATTTATAATCTTTGTTTTCTAGCCATCTTTTCAAGATTAACAATGACATAAGTCCAATTTTTGTGACTTATAATTGATGCCTTTCTTATACCTGCTTTTCCACAATAGTTCTTGTCCTAGGTATACAGAACAATACATGTGATTTATATGAGTTAAGATTTGTGTTTGATGTTTGTGAAATTGTGTTTGACTTTATTACTTTACCACCCTTTCCAATTATTGCCATGTTTAATGCATTGACGAGCTCATCATTTTCTTTACCAAATAGTATGATATCAAATCCCATATATGTTTTTAATTTTTTAAATAAAGTTTGTCTATTAACTTCCTTGTGATTTTCTATTTGTAGCTAAATATGATGTTGCTATATCAACGGCTTGCCCTGGACTTGATTACATTTTAGTGGAAACAACAAGTGCAGCACAAGCATGCATTGAGCTACTTCGGAGGGAGAATCTTGGTGTTGCAACTTTCATGATATTGGTACCAATTTCATATTACCATCCAAACAGTTACTTTAATGTTTTGAGTATCTGAAAGACCTTGTTTAATTCTAAGTTGGAATTTTGAGTAAACCTTATTTACTTATAAATTGGAAGCTTGACTGGTTTATTTGTTTGATCCTAGGAAACTTGACTAAAAATTTTCAGAACTTGTGACACATTCTTTGAATCTTTAGGCCGAAAGTTGGCTGAATCTCTGTGCATAAGTTTGATACTCTAGTATGTAGATTACTCTAGTTTAATATTATGACAATATAGATTGTTCCCATTGAATCTGCTAGCTGGTTTTGAAATAGTAAGAAGAGACAATGTAGAAAACAAAGCAAATCTTTACATATTGTAGGATCTATGGGATTGCTCATTTGGGTTCAAGTTGCAAAAAATTTTGGTTAACTTTTTGGTGATGTGCAACCAAAACTTGCAGCAATCAAAGGGGTTTTGAAATTTTAATATCACAACTTACTTAACAAGATTCTAGAGTCAATAAATTTAGAAAATGATAATTCAGATTTGGTGGCCACTTAATATTTAATGCCATACAATAGTGTGTTTGCGTATGTGTGTGTATCTTTTGCTCAATCTCAGGCTTTTACCATCTTGTTCTTGTGGTAAGTGTGTCTGTGGAGTGAATGACAAGATCACATTCTTTCATCATCAAGACTCCTTGATGCAATTCCTCAATGGCTTGAATGAAGTATATTCACAAGTTAGAACTCAGATTTTGATGATGGAGCCAAGTCCCTCAATTGACAAGGCTTTCTCTTTGGTGATACAAGAGGAAAGGTAGAGGGCTTTAGGCTTCAATGGAGGAATTTTAGTTGATTCAACTGCTCTTGCAGTCAAGACTCAAGCTTTCAATCAAGATGGAAAGAACACAAAAGGAAATGGTAGACCTGTTTGCAGTCATTGTGGTAAAATTGGTCATTTCATGGAGAAATGCTACAAGTTGGTTGCATTTCCACTAGGCTACAAGCAAAAGGGCAAGGTATCTATGGATAATCAAGTGGTTCTTGATGGTGAACCTAGTCAATCTGAGGCTGCATCCCAGTCAGGATCTTTTCCTTTCACATCTAAACAATGTCAGTAGCTGTTGTCATTACTGAGCTCACATGCTTCTTCTTCTAGCATTAATAAAGCTATTCACTCAGCAAATTCAGCACTCTTAGGCATTTCTTGTGCTTCTTTCTAGGATTCTACTTGCCTTAACTTGAAGAATTCAATTTTTACTAATAATCCTTCAAACAAAATAGCCTATAATGAGGAAACTTGGGTTCTTGATGCAGGGGCTACTAACCATATTATTCATTTTGTGTCCTTGTTTACTAAAATTACTAGTTCTGTATCTGCTTTTGTGCATTTGCCTAATGGTGAAAAGGTTCTTGCTACACACATAGGCATAGTTCAGGTCACTTCATCCTTAATTCTTGAGGATGTGATTTGTGTTCTAGCATTTACATTCAATCTAATCTCAGTAAGTAAGTTAACCAAGTCTTTGGCATGTTGCTTGGTTTTTCTTTCCAACTATTGTTTCATACAAGATCTTACTTGCTGGAAAATTATTGGATTCGGTAAGCTTCATAACAATCTATACCTGCTGCAAAATTCAATCAATTGCAAGTCAATCTCAGAAGCTACTACTATCCTAGAGTTAGTTTTGCAGTCCTGTGTTCATTCTATTTCTTCTGTTCCTAGTATTACTAAGCCTTATGTGTGGCATCTTAGATTAGGCCATGTTTTTGATGACAAACTCCAACATTGTACTTCTGATGTATCTTCTTTCCATTCTAATAAAGATTGTGTTGTTTGTCCTATTGCAAAGCATAAAAGGTTACCTTTTCCTAATGCCAATCACTTGTCTGATCATGCCTTTAATTTGATTCATTGTGATGTGTGGGGACCCTTTGCTAAAGCAACTCATGATGGTTTTAGATACTTTCTTACCATTTTAGATGATGCTACAAGGTCCACATGGGTTTACCTTATGAAATCTAAAATAGATACTGGCCTTTACTCATTTCATTTTGCAAAATGATTCTCACTCAATTTCATACCAACATCAAGGTGGTTAGAACTGACAATGCCCAAGAGTTTTTCCTCAAAGACTTTTATGCTCAACATGGAATTATTCATCAACATTCCTGTGTTGCTACTCCACAACAGAATTTAGTTGTGGAGAGAAAGCATCAACACATTTTAAACATTGTAAGGGCATTGAAATTTCAGTCCAACATACCACTTTGTTATTGGGGAGATTGTGTTTTGACAGCAGTTTACTTCATCAATAGGCTGCCTAGCATTGTTTTAGATCATAAGACTCCTTTTGAGAAGCTTTATAGCTAGATTCCTTCTTATCATCACTTAAGAGTTTTTAGCTGCCTTTGCTTTGCTTCTACATTAACTCACAATAGGTCTAAATTTTCTCTTAGATCAATCCCTTGTGTTTTTCTTGGTTACCCTTTTGGTGTTAAAGGTTACAAGTTGTTAAACTTGATCACAAGGCAGATTTTCATTTCAAGGGATGTTTCTTTTCATGAAGCTGTTTTCCCTTTCATTTCTTCTACCTATACTTCCATTTCCCTTCCTCACATTTGTCCTAATGTGGCTCTTCCACATGATTCTACTTTTCCAAAACCTATTAGTCCTTCACCAGATGTTCCTTCTTCTGATTCTAGTCCTATTCCTATGTCTAATCCACCTTTGGACTCTTCCATTCCAATCTCATTTGATTTTGTCACACCAGTCTCTCTTACACCATCTTCTATAGGTTCAGATTTTGGCTTTACAGATTCTGCAGAACCTGGTTCTTCACTCCTTGATCAAGGGCCTAATGTTTCTCCTCATGCTTCTATTCCTTCTTTAAGAAGATCATCTAGATCTACTAAACCCCCTTCCTACTTGCAAGACTACAAGTGCAACACTATCAGTTCCAATGAGCTTCCCCAATCCACTCCTCTCAGCAAGTCAGGTAGTTCCTCAAGCACTCCTAAATACCCTATTTCTGATTATCTTGACACTTCCCTTCTCTCTCCTTCCTTTGCCAATTTTTGTTCTCTTATTAGCTCTATTCTTGAACCAAGATTCTATCATGAGGCTGTTAAGGATCCTAAATGGCAAGAGGCCATGAATGCTGAAATTGTAGCTTTGGTTTCAAATAACACTTGGACCCTTACTCCTTTGCCTTCAAATAAAAAGGCAATTGGATGTAAATGGGTTTATAGGGTCAAATACAAGGTTGATGGTTCTATGGAGAGATTCAAGGCAAGGTTGGTTGCTAAGGGGTTTACACAGCAAGAGGGGTTGGATTTTGCTGATACTTTCTCCCCAGTTGCAAAATTAACTACTGTCAAGACTCTTCTTGCCATATCTGCTATGAAAAGTTGGCATTTGGTCCAATTGGATGTTAAGAAAGCTTTCTTGAATGGTGATCTTCATGAAGAGGTGTATATGCAACTCCCTTAGGGCTTTCATAGCAAAGGGGGGAATGTTGTTTGCAAATTGAACAAGTCTTTATATGGGCTTAAATAGGCATCAAGGCAATGGAATGCAAAATTTTGTTCTGTCATTAAGCAACATGGTTTTAAATAGTCTAAGGCTGAATACTCATTGTTTACAAAGAAGTTCAATGATTCTTTCATAGCTTTGGTGGTTTATGTTGATGACATTCTCATAGCCAACAACAATGTTCAAGCAATTGAAAAGCTCAAAGTTTCTTTAGATCAGCATTTTAAACTTAAAGATCTAGGAGGTCTAAAGTACTTTCTTGGTCTTGAGATAGCTAGATCAGACAAGGGTATCACTTTGTGTCAACGAAAGAATGCTTTAGAGGTCTTAAAGGATGCAAGAATGTTAAGCTTGCAAGCCTAGCAAAGTGCCAATGGAGCAGAATTTGAAGTTGAGCAAATTTCAAGGAAAGTTGCTATCTGATCCTAGAGTATACAGAAGGTTAGTGGGTAGATTGTTGTATCTAACAATCACTAGACTTGATATTGCCTACCATATTCATAAACTAAGCCAATTCATGTCCAAACCTAGGAAACCTCATCTAGATGTTGCTTAAGATGCTGCAGTACATAAAAAGTTGTTATGGTCAAGGCATTTTCTATCAGCTACATCATATTTCCATTTGAAGGCTTACATAAATGCTGATTGGGCATATTGCATTGATACCAGAAGATCAACTACAGGGTATTGCATATTTTTGGGTGAGTCTCTTATATCATGGAAGTCCAAGAAACAGTCCATAGTGTCCAATAGGGCTGTAAATGAGCCGAGTTTTGTTGAATAGTGAATGTTCTAGCTCGGCTCGACAGCAAAAGTAGAATGTTCAAGCTTATCTTGAGCTTGATACGAGTCTACAAATAATGTTCAAGCTTGAGGTTGTTATAAAGTATAAAAGCTTAAGCTTGGCTTGGCTTGACTTGATTCATTGGTCAAGCCAAGTCGAGCTCAATATCAAGCCCAAACTCAAGCTCAATATCATGTTTTTGAGCTTGAGATCCAACACAAGTATATTATCAAGTCTATATCAAGTTTATTATCTAGCCTATTTGGTTTAGATGAGTGGTCTCAACTTATAATTAATTAAAGTCTTAGAAGGATATGAGTTTACTTGTCAAGCTCATATCAATTTTATTACCAAACTCATAAATAAGCCTAGGCTCAACTTGTTTTGTTACTTTTGTATCGAGCCTTGGTGTTTACAAGCTTGTTCACGAACAATATTTTTTACTTGGGCTTGGCTCGTTTATTAAACAAGCCTAAAACTAAAGATTAAGCTTGGCTTGTTTATAAACAAACAAATATAAACGAGCTTTTTATCAAGTCAAGCTCAAGCTGTTTATGAACGGCTTGGTTCATTTACAACCTTAGTGTTCAGATCCTCTGCTGAAGCAGAGTATAGAGCCATGGCTGTGACAATTTGTGAGATGACTTGGCTATTAGCTTTATTGAAGGATTTGGAGATCTATCATCCTCAACTTGCCTTATTGTTTTGTGATAATCAGGCTGCTATTTACATTGGAGAAAATTCAGTGTTTCACGAAAGAACCAAGCACATAGAAGTAGACTGTCATGTAGTTAGAGATAAGGTGCAAGACAATGTAGTTAGATTGTTCTTTATTCCCACACATTCACAATTGGCTGACTTACTTACCAAAGCTCTCAACAGTCAACAATTAAAGTACTTATTAGGCAAGAAGAATGTTGTGAACATCCATAGTTCAGCTTCTCATCTTGAGGGAGAATGTAAAAGTTTGGTTGACTGTACAGATGGGAAACATAAGAAGAAGATAGATACAAAGAAGATAGGTGCAAGCAATTCAAGTTAATTGGGTTAAAGAGTATTTGAAGATATGTGCTTAGGCAGAGAGGCAGAGCAACAGAACAGAGTATTGGAAGACTTGTGTTTAAGCTTGAGCTAAACAACTGTGATGCTTCATACAACTTGTAGTTTAGACTTAAATCAATTAGACACTTAGATCAATTAGAAGCTATGTATATGAACACGTGTAAAGCAGTGATTGGTTGTAGAGGTTAAGCCCGTATAGTGTGGAATTAGTTAGAGTTTAGTTATTTTCATTTTGGGATTAGTTCAGGTATATATACCTCTTGTACATTTAGTTTTGGTAATTAATGCAATTATAGAAATTTCTACTTCAATCTTTTCTCTCTAGCTTTTTGTGATCTTCTCTATCCTCTAGCTCTCTGTTTTCTTATATAGCATCCACCAAAGAATTGCTAAGGCAGTGCAATGTTACAAGGCATCAAAAAAGCAATTGCCATCCTGGAGATGGAATTAGCTAATAGTTAGAAAGAGCTAATGCTCAGTCAGGGGTTTTCTAAGGTACCTTTTAGTTGCTAAATTTGAAGGGAATATGATGCACTGGGAACTATGTTTCAATAGATTGACAGCTTGAATTCACAAAATAGTTATATTGAGAAACAACTTGATTCACTGGAGGTTGCATCACAACCAAGGAAGGATGAGCTTGATGGGTTGGAGGAGCTCAAGAAAATAATTTCTATAGAAGAAAAGGAGACTGATAAACTTATACAAGGGTCTAAAGAGCTGAAAGAGAAGGCGGTTGATGAACTCTATTATGTTTTGTTGTCCTTGCATGTTGCATGTTGATCATTACATTTACTTATAGAACAAAATTTAGTCTAGTGGCTTCATGGTAGGTGGTTTATGACCTAGCATTCCTACTAACCTGCTATTTTGCTTATTAAATACATCTTTTTTTTTTTTAGACAAGAAAAAGGGGACTCGCATGTGGCAGTCATTGTCCCACAACCCATGGTACAGTTGGGTAAGCCCATAGGTACCACCAGCTCGAACTGGATCTTGGAAACTCCGAACCCACACACACCCCAGGCTCTATTGGTTTCTGGGACTTCCAAAAATTGCAATTACAGTCCTCGTGAGAACTCGAACCTGGGATGTGGTGAAGCCTCAGCAGTCACCTACCAGTTGTACCACACCTGCTGGTGGTATTCCATACATCTTGTATAACATGAACAATATATAACTTTTATTTTAACTAGTTGCAAACCTGCACTATGTGTGGGAAAATATGATATGATTATTTTTTATTGGATAATTATTGAATTAATATATTAGATTGTATATTATTAAAAATTCAATATGTGTTATTTGAAATTATGTTTTAAATTAGAAATTTTTTGTAGTGTAACAAAATATATTTTGTAGTCGGGTATTATATATAGTGAGATATGTATGAAAACACAATGCAATAATTTAAAAAAAAAAAAAATTTGATAGTGTGAGAACTATTAGACCAAGTTGTAACAATGTATACTTTGTTTATTACTATACAGATATATGAGATTTAACTCTTATAGATATATTTTTCTCAAAAATATAGATCCACGTCTCTTTCTTCCTCACAATTGAAACTAAGTGAAAAAGTAAATAAAGATAGCTATGCAATAGATCATTATCAATAAATCATATATTATAAAGTGGAAATATAAAATAAAATAAAATTCAAAAAGAAAAAGTTCCTTAAGTATCTATACATAAAAACATTAATAGTATAATGATGCTATAAAGTAAATTATATTTTATCTTATTCTCTTTTTGTCATTTTTAGTAAAGATGATCAACTAAGCAAAGTAAAAGTTTACCAAGAAAAGATTAACTAAAAATTTGATGGTAGAGATACTAATTATTTGTAATAAAATGACCAAAATAAAAATAACAAATAGATTTGAGAAAAATATATAAGATTTCTAAAAGAAATTTTATCAAAAAAATGGGATGCAACAATACAAAATTACTATCCTAAATATTTTTTTTTACTTTTTTGATACTCTACAAATAAAAAAACTTTATTCACTTTTTTGTCACAGTATAGACTATAGAGCAATTACAAAATAACAAAAGTTAAGAAACTTATAAAAAAAGGCTTTCTATACAAAATCCCAATAGAAGGGAGACTAATAGGCCCTCCACTTTCTTCAAGATATAGGAGATTATGAAAGACCATACATCCTTTGCCTACCCTTTTCTCTTTCTCAAATTCACATTACCAAAGAAGTATATGAAGCTAAAAACATTGTGAATACATCTTTGTTTAGTGGAAGCCCATTGGTAGGCTTATTCAAATTCGTAGCCATGTATATTTTGTTTTGATATAAACTTAAATTTCTATATATATATTTTTTTAAAACTACATATTAACCCAAACCAAAATTCAACCAAAGCTATAAGAGTGATTTGTGATATGAAATTTAAAAAATACAACACAAAAAAATTAAATAAAAAGACCATCAACCTAAATTAGAGTTATAAGAAAGAACAATAATCAAGCAAGAGAGAGAGAGAGAGAGAGAGTACTTACAGTTTTTTGTGTGAAAAAAAATATGGATTGAATCGAATAAATGATATCAAATTTATACAAAATAAGATAGGGAGAAGAAAAGTTAAAATATAAGAAAGAGGAAATAATGAAGAAAGTTTAACGGTAAAGTAAAGAGTAGTAGAGAGATAAAGAGGCAAAGAGGGAGGAGAAAGGTTGGAGGAAGAGAAGAAGAGGTTTTTTTTTTTTTATAGAATAGGAAGTTGAAAAGTTTAAATATTCAATTACTTGAAATTAGAAAGAAAAAAACAAAAAGTTGAAATCAATTTGGATAGCTAAATATAGTTAAACATTTGCATCTAATGAATAGTAACGTTTGTAATGAATAGTAAATATTTGCATATATCCACTAAATAATAATAAATTATTCAATTTTAACAATTACTTAAAATTAGAAATAACAAAATGAAAAGTTGAAATCAATTTGGGTAGCTGAATAGTCAAATATTTGCATTTAAAACAAATAAATAGTAACATGTTGAATAGTAATGGAGTGCATCAATAGGTTTGTCCATTAACTATATTTAATTATTTTATATATAATAAAATAGAAAAATCATAAAGGAAATTTAAAAAAAAAAAAGTATGACATGGCTAATAGGTGGCTCAACAGAAGTACAACAACATTAAATTTTACGTCTCAACTTTTAGATATATATATAGATATCTCAGTTTGATTTATGCTTGATTGTCTCTGCTTTAGGCTTTGGAGCTTCAGAATAATATAGAAAATGGTGGCGGTGAAAGATTGGAAGCACGGAAGCACAGTAGTTAAAGGTCAATAAGATCCAATCTGTAAGTATATGAAACACTATGAAACAATCAAACATCCAAATTACTAGATACAATGGAGTGTTGCTACTAACTCATGCTACCAACTGTTAGGATATTGATAAAAATAGCACAGATATCAACCGCCATAGAGTCCAAATAGAGACTGGCCAAAAAATGATGAAGAAGTTGAATTAGCCCACAATTCTAAAGTCTAATATACATAAATTCTTTTTTTTTTCTTTCACTTTTAAATATTTTTCCATGAACTAGATGATTAGGTTTCCATGTCAATTAAATGTGTTGCAAAGAAAAAATATGTCTGTTTTGTGTATATAAAATATTTTAAATAGAAAGAAAAAATTAACCAAATTCATATTATAATAATATTAGAATATATATATATATATATATATATATATATATATATATATATATATATCTTGTATTTTGTTTATCCTTGCTTTAAATAGAACCAAAACATTGAATAAATTACTTTTTTTTTTTTTTATAAACAATATATGAAATTACTTAGTTAATATCTTATATCGGTTATTTATTTGTAACATTATACTGGTTGGATTTTGACAATATCTAATGAAATTTTATTATGATGGTGTATGATTCCAAATAATAATAATGATAAAAAAAAAATATATATATATATATATATATATATATATATATATATATACACACATTAATCATTGTTTTAATCCTATAATTTTTATTATAATTCCTAATAGAGCAAGACTTAGGTACAGTACTTAGGTGCTGTTCCTTAGGTACCCTTTTTAAGATTCTGCCATGTGGATTTTTCCTCATGAGATGAAAGTGTATTTTTTAATTAAGTAGCCACATGGCTAAATCTTAAAAGGGGAACCTAAGGAACAGCACCTAAGGTATTGTACCTAAGTTTTGTCCTTCCTAATATAACCTTAGGTATTTCTATTTAGGTCGTTTTTATTTTCATTACTTTTGTAGTCATTATCCAATGTGAGAAAACTAATCATATCTTTCACACGTTAATATTCTAATTCACTAATGAACACTTGCTATTATAATTTATTGGGGAAATAAAACCTTAGGAAGAATATTATTGAGAGGTTAAAATAATATATAGGAACATTACTTAATGTTAAATTAGGAACATATAGGTCCGGGTTTAGTAGGTAGAGTGTCACTATGGTCACGCTCAGGTGAAAGACGCCAACTCAAGACGCCTCTTCTATCACTTTTTTTTAATATTTGACTTAATCCAAAAATTTAAAGGTATTGGGTTTTAGTCCAGTTTTGTTAAATTATAGTTTCTACCCAAACCCAATGCACAAATAAATTTGAATGAGGGATTAGTAAAAAAATTTACCTCCAATTAGTACTATAAAACCAATATTACTGCACAACGAAGAATTGTAGGAGACTTAAATCAAAAAGTTGTGGAGTAATCTTATCACACCAAACAGTCTGTAGAACTCCAATGATTTAATTATGTGAAACCATATTCTAAAATAAAATTTGGATCTAAAAAAATAAGGAGTAATAGACATAAACATCAATCCCAAGTCTGTCTCACTTTCTCAAAAAAAAAAAAAAAAAGTCTGTTTCACTCCTCCAGTCTTGCATTCAATGGCATATAAGCTTGAAATTGAATTCCACCACTCACATTTTTTTTTTTTTTTAACTTTATTTGGCTGCTTGAACTTAATTATCTGGTCATAGTTGTGGTCGGTGATGTAGATTTTTTAGTTTAAAATATTGATTAAGACTTTAAGAAAGCAAAGTGTGTTGTCAGATTCAGAATCTTCAATTACTAGCTACCTTTCCAGTTTTCATGGAGTGGAAATTTGACATGTAGAGTGAACCTTAATCAAGGTCTAATTAGTTGACAACAAAGTATTTCTTTATCATCTATTGGATGAATATCAAATAAAAGCCAGTGATTATAAGTGGAGGAAAGCTGGAAATATTTTAAATATTCATGGCTGTATTTAACGAAACTGTTGGGTTCATCTTCCAAAAAAACAAAAGAAAAGAGAGAAAAGATTAACGTTATGTTTCAGATCGGCTTATTTTGTTGAAACTGAAATTTTTTTGTTGAAAGTACTATAGATAAAAGTAAAAATTAGCTAAAAAAGTACAGTAAGACCTATGAATAGTATCAAAAAGTACAGTGGGACCTATAAATAATAGCAAAAATAAGTTAGATAGTAAAATAAACTGACTTTTTAATTTTTACCAAATACACATTAATTGTATTTGTCTTGTTATTTTTTAATTTAGAAGTAAACTATTTGTGTCCTTTCTTCCAAATACAAATTTTTCATTCCTTTATAAACTTCCGAACCAAGTGTTAAAGTCTTAATGTTTATTTATTTATGTTCTCACAATAAACTTTTTTTAATTTTTTGGTTGATCAATAATTTGTTGATGACCAACAGCAATGATACACTACAATTTGGCTAAAACTTTCATAAGTGACTTAAGGTTCACTGGTAACTGTCCATTTCATATAATAATCAAATACGGTTATTGGTTGGCCAACTTTACCTGTTCATTATATTACATTACACTTGCATCACCATGACAGAAATACTCATGTGATTGGGCTTGTCTAATGCTTTCAGGGAACCAATGATGGTAAAATGTAATAGTGGCTTCTGACTAACCTGTACTAAAAATCACTCAGGACTTGATGAACTTGCATCGGTTTGGTAATGCAAATGCAGGTCCTAAAGTACAATATTTGACCATATCTCATTGCTTTCTCTTCGAAAGAGTGAATTCTATAGCAATGATAATTATCAAAACTATAAAAATCTGGAACCTGAAAATGAAAACTTCTTACATATGAGTAGCAAAAACAAGTAACATAATGCATACACAAAACTAGCAGGATTACAAACAGCACCGCTAATGGCCATCAAGCATATATATATATGGTATGAGCAGGACATCACGTTAGATACATATACTGTAAGAACACAATTGTGGTCAGCCTTGGAAGGCAGAATTGTCAATGTCCTTGCTAGGGTTAGCCACAGGTGAACATATCTACTGAAAAGTTCATTTAAGGAAATGATTCAAAGCACTGCATAGCAAGCCACTACAACGAATTTCGGGGCTATAAAATGTTATGGCCTTATGACAAAATGCACCTGAAGACCCACAACTGCACTTCAAGTAATGGTTGTCTCCAGCAGCCAGAATTAAAGATTTAATTCTCGCTTTTATGATGATTCTATGTACAATTAGTTAAGGTTTTGAAAACAATCGTGGAGTGGGGCGAGGCATGGCTACAATGATGGTTGAAAGAAAGGAATAGCCGGCATAGATTCCATTGGCATGCACCAAATACCTGCATATGAAGTTGTCTACAGATTCTACTAAAATTTGCAAATCTTCATACAATTATAAAATGAACATATAAAACAAAAAAAAAAACAAAAAAAAATTAAAACTATAATGAATAGATTTCTTTCAAACAGTTGAATGTCCAAAAAAGTGCTTCAAGCCTTCAAGGAAACTTAAAGTTGTAAACCAAAGCACCTAACAAAAGGGTGCAGCTTTCCCCGTGTCATTCCCCTAGACACATGATAACTTCCTCTTGCTATAGTGCACTGAGCTTTTCCCAAGCTGATCACAAGCTCCACTCTGCAAAATGCTTTGATCCCCACCCAGTTATTTGGATTCCTCCTCTGCCTCATGTGTCTAGATGCGACTCAAGATTGTTCTCCTAGAACTGGTCATTAGTATGTTTCTATTGTCATTCTCCACCCTGACCCGGCATTGCTTGATCACTGCCCAACTACCTTACCAGGTCATGCTTTGTTTCAATCCAAACTAAGGTATAATAGCTACAAGATTTCATTCTTAGTGGGGATTTGATTGATCAGAGTCAGCTGGTGACCCTTTATTTTCCTCCTAGTTTTTTCCTAGTGTTTTAGAGTATGTGCAATGCAAGCATTCATGTGGAGTTGTTAAAGAATTGGTAATGCCTACATGGTGAGGGTTAGAGTCTTCATGAGGTACCATGACCCATACATTATTTTCTTATTTGAGACTATGGTGGAAAAGGATAAGATTAATAAAATCGATGACCTTAGGTTATGTGGATTGTCATTGTGTACCAGTGGTAGAGCTGGTGTGGAGATGGTGGTCTAGCTTTTTATGGAAAAAGGAAGTTGTTTTAAAAGTAGTGGATGCATCTGCCTAGCAAGTAAGTGGTGTAATCTCTTAATCAGGTTGTAGGGATTGGTTGTTTGTACGCAGCTATGGGCTTCCTATTTTGCCAAGAAATAGAGATTCTGGAAGATCATTTCAAGCTCAGTGAATGCATTTAAGGCCCTTGAGTTTGCTGTGGGGATTTCAACTGTCTTGTAAGAGAAGAAAAATTTTGGATGCAAGGCTGGCTCTTCCTCAAGAAGAGGTCTCAAAGAGTTCATGTAAGAATAAATTTGGGTTTTATTGGAATTAGGCATACTTGGTGTAATAAAAGGGAGAAATTTCCAGTATAAGATAGAGGCTATATAAGGCAGTGTGTTACCGGGGGGATGAGGCTCTTGTCAACCACAAAATGACCACAACCCAATTATACTAGATTCTAATATAAAATTAGGGAGAAGATCAAGACCAGGCTACTTGGTTGAGAGATGAAAGGAGTGATGATGTAATTAGAAGTTTGTGGGATGTGAGTGTCAATGGATCAATATATTTTCAATTTATGAGAAAGTTGGACAAGTTAAGGGTAAATTCATAGGAAGTGGAACAAAGGTGCTTTGGGTGGTGTCAATCTAAAAAACAAGAATTGCTCCGGCTTCTAGAACTCTACCAAGCTAATGATTCTACTCCAAAGAATGCAATTATGATTGAGAATCAACACAAAAATCTAGAGAACTTTGGCTTCAAGAAGGTGACAGAAATACAAAAAAATTTCATTTTTCACAATTATTCAAAGAAAGTCCAACAACATTGATAAGATAAACTTGGATAACTAGTGGATAAATTATCCAAAGAGATTGAGGAATACTTCTTAGCCAATTTTAGAGAGCTATTTACCTCATCCAATCCTTCTTGGCTAGAGGATTTGAAGGTTTCTTTCAGCAGTGCAATGATGAGATTGAGAATGTTGAGCTGTCTGCTTTCTATTGCAGAAAAGGTGGTCGATAACATCTAGTCCATGCAAACCCTCAAGGCTCCAGGTCTAAATGGCTTCCCTGTCCTTTTTTGTCAGAATGGAAGATTAAGATTATCAACAAGGAGGTAATTAATTATGTGCAACAAAATAAAATAAATAAATATTCCGTAGTGGTAAAGAGTGCTTACTAAGTTTAATCATACTTTTGTTACACTTATTCCAAAAGATGCAGGACCTAAATCTTTTAGCCATTTCAAGCCATAAGTCTCTACAACATCGCTTACAAAACTATTTCTAACTTTCTGGCCATTTCAATAGTTCGTTGCAATGTGCTTGTTTAAATCTAAACCACAACAAAGCCAAAAAGAAATTAGCACTTTGTTAAGTATAAATAGTCAAAAATTAATAGACATTTTTCATTTTTTAAGAAATAGTTTAATACATTTACTCATTCAAGCCCAAGACTATATGGTCCAGATATTGTCACCTATTTTAGACATTGAAGCCAAAAGTGTACAAATAAAGCTTCCCCAAGGCCTCAACAGTTATATTACTGCGTGGTTAATATCTTGGAACAGTAATTACCAATTTGTTTCTTAAAGCAAGAAAACTAATTCCAAAATGTTAACCAAATCATACTTACATTCCTAAATTTATCAGCTGTTAGGAGTTAGAGATGAAAGTATATTATTTGGAGGTTTATTGAGCAAAGGGAAGGAAAAGTGGGTAAGATCCTCTATGGTTCTATAAACAAAGAATCAACATACAAGTATTGCTTCAGAGTAAAAACCAAAATTTGTAAACATTACAATTGTGCATATGGTTGAAGCTTACAGAAGCAGCCCTTTCTGACTTGAGTCGCTTTTCAATGAAGTTGGTGAGTTTTTTTTTGCATAAATTTCTCTGGCATCACTACACAAAGAAGTTACAGTATAGACGGGTAAGTCACATTTGAGATATAAAACTAATTGTTTTTGAAGAACCAAGTTTACAACAAAATTAACATAACTTAGACAACTGAGTGGATCAAAATCAAATAAACACATCTCAGCATAAAATAAAATGAAACCTAGATTTAGATGGACAGGGGTAGCAGTTATGATGACAAAAGAAGATAAGGTACACATGAATGGAAGTATATATAATTTAAATTGAATTTATGTGATGTTTGGTATGGGAGAATCCACAAAACAAGTAACGTAACCATTGGCAATGTCAAGCCATTGTAATAATTCTATACTCAATATTTGGCTGAAACATTGAATAAGAAGCATGTCATACGACTTTCTGGGTTCTGAGCAAGCAAGCTAACCAATATGACCTTCAGTTTTTTATGCATTTATGAGTAGCATTTGCCAAATAAGAATCAACGCTAAGACAATCATTATTTTTTCTTGATAAATAAAATTTTATGCAATTAACAGTTTTTACAAGCCCATTGATTTTTTTTTTTTTTTTTTTTTTAAACTATGGATTGATGTGTTTTTCTTAGGTGCCATTATTGTCACTAACAGTTAATACACACACAGACATATACATATATATATTCATCACCATGAAATCATCCAAACCCAACCAATTAATTGCAGCAATGAATTTCACTCTACTTTTTATCGTCTCTCCATTCATTAACCAAATTTATGTTCTTGAGAAGTTCTCAGCATCAAAGACAGGCTAGATTTCAGACCTCCGGAAATTGTACTGTGCAAAAAAGGCTTTTTGGTAGCCAAAGACATTTCAGCAAATTCATGCACAATCTCAAAATTGCTATGAGATGGGTTTCTGTGTCCAAGTAGTTCCTAGTGGGAGAGCTAGCATTAAATCCAATCAAGTAAAGAAAAAAGAAAAAAAAAGAAGAAGATACCAAACTTAATCCTTGTAATCAATTTTCCCATGAAGAAAATTTTCTGGAGAACCTGCTGGTCCCACTATAGCAATATCATCAATCTCCGGTTTTCTTGCATGTTCAAGTAGTTCTGACCTGTTTTTCTAGCATTTATGAAAACTTAAAAAAAAAAAAAAAAAAAAAAAAAAAAAAACAATATCTGTAGTACAGCTACTAAGAATTTTCACATCAGTGTGAAGTGTGAACAGATAAAAATTAAAGAAACCTGAAAAAATTTAAGGTTGTCCAAGATGGAAGACACGATTCCAAAAGCTTTCATTTTGAAGTGTGGAAATTTACTCATTGACTTGCAAATTTTTAGAGAACATTAAAGCTAATAATAAAAAGATTATCAAACCACTAATACAAAGATATACCTCAATGCAGTGTGTCACCCCCAATCCTTACTCTCCCCATGCCATGCCCTTGCCGAGTAAGTAAAATTGCAAGGAAAACACATTCCAAAATATGAATATTTAATCAAAGATGGTAACTAACAGGAAAGGAAAAAAATGATCTTACATCTAACAAAATAAAATAAATTAATATTCCGTAGTGGTAGAAAGTGGCTGGCGGTGGCGGGGGTTTGAGGGCAAAATTGTCATTTGCTTTGTGTTGGTAGGGTGAATTGCGTGGCTTTTGTTTGCTGACCAGGGAGGGCAGGTATGAGAAATAAATGTAAAAAGATAGGGGTAAAATAGGGAACAAAGAAATCCCAACTAGCCGTTATTTTTGAATAATACAAATACAAACCCCTCCTCTGTTTTGGTCTCTCCGACTCAGAGTCGGAGACTGAGACGGAGAGACCGACTCTGCTTTTATTCTCCCACTCAGAGAAGGATATATTACAATGTTTTTAATTACTATAAATACACTCATTGCTCAACAAAAAAAAAAAAATACACTCATATTTCCTACCCAAGATCAAATCCTCTCTCTCTCTCTCTCTCTGTTTCTAGTTTTATCTCTGAAACTCACAGAGAAATTCCACTTTGTAGCCCACAATTGCTTTCCTTTTGTGAGTGAAGAAATAGAAATTAAGATTCTTGGAGGCCAATTCTACTTAAGAATTGAATTTGGAGTCTCTTTCTCGTCTCTGTTTTTTGCTTGTTGTTCTATCTCTCTGTAACTCACAGAGAATTGATCATCAAAACCATGGTGACTCCCGGTTCACTTTGTGAGTGTGAGTCATTTAATGAACTCAAAAGAGAGTGCACCAGGGATGAACAACTGGACTTGGACTTGCTCACTCTTAGGGTTTTGAAGGACTTGATTCTATTCCACCCTAAAAAGCAGTCTCTGCCACTGACTTCAAAAGAGAAGAAACTTCAATATCGTTTCAAACCCACCTGGGGCTCCTTCCAAAGAAAAAGATCGAATCTTGGTTCTTCCAAGCCTCATTCCCATTACCAATTGCCAAATTTGAACGTCAAAAGGAAGAGGTTTTCTCAACCCACTGGCATTGCAGATCCGGAATGGAAAGCTTCGCTACCACCAGAGGGTTTTGCTTGTGCTTCCCCCAAGATCATCACACGCCTCAAAATAATCCCACCCAAGAAACCCCATTTGGGAATCTCTGCTGCTTCATCCATTGCTATTCCCAACCACTCTGAATGTCCCAAACCCACGCCACCCAGAGTAGTTGGTGGCCTCAACTGTCAGGGTTTGAAGCTTGTTACCCAGAAGCGAAGAAAAGCCACCAAGGAAGAACAAATTGAAGAAAAGCCACAAAAAAAGCCCAAATCGAACCCAACCCTTCCACTCTCAAACCCATCACCAAAACTGCCTCAAACTTTCCAGAATATCATTGACACGATGGGTGGAACCCAACTGGTTTTGGTCATACAGAAACCTCTCACTAAGACTGATCTAAACCGACATAACGCTCGGTTGTCCATGCCTTTAAGCCAAATCAATGGCAGTTTCTTGAGAGAGGAAGAAAGAGAATATCTGGATCAACAACAAGCAATGGAAGTCCCATTCATGGAGCCCTCTGGTAAGGTAAATAAAATTGTTTTGAGGCAATGGGACATGCCCAAGGAGTCAGGGAAGAAAAGCTCATGCTATGTGCTTATAAAATCTTGGAATGAGGTGGTGGAAAAAAATGATCTTGGCAGAAAGCTTAACCAAGTGATCCAAATCTGGTCTTTTAGACTTGGTAATGAAGATCAACTCTCCCTGGCTTTTGTTGTGGTCAACACAGAGGAGAACGATGAAGGAGCAAGTGGCAGCAGGCAAGGAAGAGATATGGATTGACACTTATTTCGGCCTTTTCAATTGACCAATTTTCTTATAATTAGTTATTTTGTTTAGAGTTTATTAGAGAGCAGCCATGTCAATATGTTATGACTCATGACGTATTGTTTATTAGTATTTTTTTTTTTTTTTAATTTTAGATAGGGATCTATTGTCAATTAATGTAGAGTCTGTTCATTGAAATTTTTGATTAATGAAGTTCCTAGAAATTTTGATTTATGAAAATTTTGTCAATTGTATTGTACTTAGTTTATCTTTGGTGTAAAAAAAAAGGCTTGACGACTTGCAAAATTCTCTTATAAAGCATATGGAACAGTATGTCTTTTTTGTGGAACTCTTAAGAAGCAGGGGATCTTTATGATCTTGAAGCATGCTTAACATTGTGTACTGGTTGCAGAATTCAGAAAGACTTAGTGGACCCTGAAAAGCTTCAGGTGATCTTGACTGATGAAACTCTTAGTGAGGCTTGTGACCTAAAGAGGGCTCTTGAAATGGTAGCAGTGCTGGAAGCCCAACTGAAGAAGATGAATCCTAATCTTGATTCTATCTGAGAGAATGACTTTCTCTGTTGTTCCTTAAAAATCTTTATCAACTTGAGTTGAATTCTTCAGGGTCCTCTGCTAAATTTTTCATACTATGATTAAAAGATATCGGACAAAGGTATCATTATATAATGGACAAGTTGAGGAACTAAACAGGCTCTTGTTGTGGTCAACACAGGAGAGAACAAATGTAGTGGTAGTGGCAATGAGGGAGCAAGTAGCAGTAGCCAACGAAGAGAATGGGTACACAGTATTGTCAGTAGCAGAGTTGGAGATGCAGAAAATAGAGATATGGAATCAGCATGACACTAATTTTGGCCTTTTTATTTGACAAATTTTCTTTTAATTAGATATTTTGTTTAGAGTTTATTCAAGATCATGACAATGTGTTATAACTCATGACCTATTGTTTATTATTATTTTTTTAATTTTTGGATAGGGATCTATTGTCAATTAATGTAAGAGTATGATCATTTAAATTTTGATTAATGAAGTTCCTAGAAATTTTGATTTATGAAAATTTTGTCAATTGTAATGTACTTAGTTTGTCTTTGGTGTAATATTTGAGTGGATTCATGTTACAAAATAATTTTTTAATTCCCATTTTGGAACATGCACATTATGCATTTGACAAAATATCTCTCTTGCACCATGAATTTGTGATATTATAGCACCAGACGTTCCATTTTTAACAAATCCATAGCCTTCGAATTGCCAGATTCCACTTGAATAGTCAAGCCCCTACAAAAGGAAACAGCTGCTTAATCCTTCTACATTTTGTGAGCATTAATAAACACATGAATTCATACATACATATTACCTTTATTCGAGTTTTAGTCCGTGGTTTGGTATGAATATTGGGATTATATGGCTTGTCATCGGAATAGACCCATAATCAGTAAACCCCATTAACAAAACTGTACCGTTGCTCGAGTGGTATGTCATATGGTTTCTGTTGCTCAAAATTTGACTCTGCTAATGTGACAGGGGTGAAACCTTCAGTAGGATCAGCACCACATAAATTGAACATCTCTAGTGAGCCGACCAGAACTAATAAGACAAGCAGACCTACGAAAATCATTCATTTTTCTCACTCTCTTTAGTGTGGTTGGAGCTTTAGAAGTTGCAGGCATCCATTTATTCTACAAACTGCCAAATTGTCCTCCGGAAATCAGCCTTAAAAATCTCAAGCTTTTTATATGCTCTGAACAATGGATTACTCAAAACTTGATTGCTCCAACCCTTTTGAACAATGGACTGGAAATTCTTATACTCCAACCAGAAATTGAAGAATTTAGATGGTTGGAGCCAGAAATATCAACAGGAATCAAAGAGATCAACATAGGCGAATGATATGAGATGCCAGGTGCTAGGAACTGTATTCCTTGGCCTAGGGAAACAATGGAAACCATTGCTCATTAGCCATTAACCATTAACCATTAACCATTAGCCATCACTCATTAGTCATATTGACAACAAAAGTTGTCCTAGTTCTTTATTTTTGTATTATTTTTCTTGGTTATCCTGAACTTGGTTTGGTATGAATAGATTACCTTTTTGGTCTTTTCTATAAGATTCAAGTATTGAATATTGACACTAATTGTAAAATTAATCTCTAAAGCATCTTTCTCACCTGGTCTGCACTAACTGATGTTGGTTTTCTATCAAAGAATCAAGTTTCATAAATAGCTATTATGTTTTCATGGCTTTTGAGTGGAGTTTGTGGTATGCCTTTAAGTCAAACTTAGAACCCGATGTCCTCTCCCTCATGTGTGTATTTGTTTCTAAAAAAAAAATTACTATTATCATTATTATTGCCATGGAATAAAAACATACATTGGGTTTTAGTCTAAATTTTGAAATGTACCATTTTAGTCTTTTTGTAACCTTGTTATAATTGTTGCTTAGATGACAAGATTTTTTTTTTTTTTTAAGTTTTCTGTTGTGAAAAATGTTGTGAAAATTTGTGTCGGCATTACTCTCTCCTTGAACTTAGCTTTGATGCAGGATGGGTAAGCAAACTGTGACCAACACATCCCTCTTCCTTACACCAAATTCTCATAAACCCTAAATCAATTCACCCCCAAATTCACAAAATTCTTAACACTGTTATCAGTGGTTCCTAGAAATTTTGAACATTAGTACTAACATGAAACAGATAAAAAATGAGATAATTGATCATATTATGAAGAAAGATACAGATGCTATAGACATCTTTGGATCACTGAAGAGGCCAACTGATCAAGGTCTAATTTTAGAAGTCTGCAGGACAGACCAACATAGGAACATAAATCTTTTATTTTATATATTTATCTCAATTAATGTTTATATATTTTGATGTCTCTCCACCTTGATTCCATGTAGTAGCTGATGTTAGTCGGTGCAGCATAAGCCCCACATTTGAAGTACAAGTCTCCTGGTCCTTTATCTTTTACTTGAAAATTTTGGACACCATCAATGAAAACAGTTACCATCCCCATATCAACATCATGACTGAACCACTTATCATAAAGATCAGTAGCCACCAGAACTCTACTGTAATACCTCATGTCCCCATCATAGATTCTTAGTATCAAAGTGGTGGCACCATGAGCTGCACCATGAATCTGTGCTACTGTAGCACCAGATGTTCCATTTGGTACAAAGCCATAGCCTTCAAATTGCCAGACTCCACTTGAATAGTCAAGCCCCTACAAAAGGAAGAAGTTGCTTAATGCTTTTTGCATTTATGAGCATAAATAAAAACCTGAATTCATGCATACATATTACCTTTATTCGAATTTCAGTACGTGGCTGGGTATGACTACTGGGGTCGTGGGGCTTGTCATCACCATAGACCCATAAATGGTGAACCCCATTAACAAAATTGTAGCGTTGGTCTAGGGGTATGTCATATGGCTTCTGTAGCTCAAAATTTGACTCTGTTAATGGCACAAGGGTGAAGTCATCAGTAAGATCAGCACCACAAAAATTGAACATCTCTAGTGCGCCGACCATAACCAATATGACAAGCAGACACCTACCGGAATTATTCATTTTTCTCATTTATTCTCTCACTCTTTGGTGTGGTTGGAGTTCCGAAGTTGTAGGCATCCATATATAGTGGTTATGATCTATGCTGACTATTATTTTCTAAGACTTGACAAACATAGATATTGTTTTATTTGTTTGGACTTATGTTCCTTGCCCAACTAACATGGGAATATGACCAGTCTGCTCATTAAAAACATAGCAATGCCATGGTTACAGTGCTCCCAAGAATATTTTAAGGACAGTCCAGTTATAAGCTATATATGGCATCTTGTACTCAACTACCTGAGGGAGGCATGTCATGGGTTGAGCAAGGTGACTTGTTGTGGTCAGCATGTTGTGCTACCCCTTTGTGCATGTCTACACAGTTTTTTTCCAATATGTTCAACCTTATTACCTTCTCCATCTACTAATCACTTGATCAAATTTCTTGCATTTTTCACTTTCACCATAGTATGGAAGAATGCAGTGTTTTGGTCTCCCAGGTTCACCAAGCAACTTAGGATTTTTTTTTTTTTGAACAAAGACTCCTCAGGTCTTCTCAAGGACAAAATTTCATGCAGCGTCAACTTCTCTCTCTTAATATAATCCTGCTAACCAGGATTAGCTAGAACAGCCCTTTGATTCTCCTCCATGTCCAATCAGGCATCAATAAATTATTCTCCAAACTGCCAAATTGTCCTCCTGAAATTAGCCTTAAGCATCTCGAGCTTTTATTCGCTCTGAACAATGGATTACCCAAAACCTGATTACTCCAACCCTTTTGAACAATAGACTGGAAATCTTTATAATCCACCAGAATTTGAAGAATTTAAGTGGCTATAAGCGAGCAATATCAATGGAACCAACGAGATCAACATAGAAGAATGATATACAATGCCAGGTGCTAGGAACTCTACCTTGGCCTGACAAAACAACTGAAACAATTGCTCATTAGGCATTAACAATCACTCATTAGTCATACTGACAACAAATTTGTTCCATTTCTTTATTTTTTGTATTCCTTTTCTGGTTTATCATGAACTTGGGTTGAATTGTATAGATTACCATTTTTAAGATTCAAGTATTGAATATTGACACTAATAGTAGAATTATTAATGTCTGAAGCATCTCTCTCACCTTGATCACAATTACTGATGTTGGTTTTGTATCAAAGGATTCATAACTGATTATCATTTTTATGAGCCACCATGAGCATTTTTTTTAAAATTAAACTGATTGCGCACGTTGTCAGTATCATATGCAGAATCTATGAGCTTTGACAACCATATGCTGACAGCTTTACTGGGTCACTGTCCAGTAATGCCTCATTTTTTCTCCAGCATAGCAGGCTAGAAATCTCTTTGTTGATCTCAAGATCACTGAAATCTGGAATTTAGAAACCTTACTGATCTTATTTCTTTGGTTTCAATAAGTATTAATTCAATTGAAAGCACCAAAGAGAGTGTATGAAAGCATAACTCAATGAAGAAAGGCAAAGGAAAGGGGAAGGTAAAAATATAACTCAACTATAAAAATCATGGAGCATCTATAAAAAATTTGTAACCATTAATTTGTTATGTTCGTTCAAGTTGTCATCTTACATAGGAGTCATTATAATATTATGGATAGCCTCTAAAGCAGCAATGACTAGTTGACCGATTCACGCCTTTTGCTTCAACATTGCAATGTCTGTTTTGTCAAGGCCACATAAAGGGGGGGAAAAAAATTTATATATATATATATATATATATATATATATATCTTAGAAGGGGAAGCAAAAAATTAACAATTTTATTGCTTAATGATTTTCATCCAATTAAAAATATACATGGTGGTTCAAAAAGAATTGAATGGATCTTTTCTGCTGTTAAAGAGCCAGCCCCTGCCTTAAAATAAGAATAATGCTAGAAATACAAATTATTTTACAAATTGCTAATGTGGTGAGTGATTATTGGTAAATGAAAAAGTGATATTAATGATAGGCCTAGATGAAAACCAATAAGATGTTGGCCACCTCTACCTTTTGTAAAAATGTTGTAAAATAATTGTGACTGTAATATTACTCTTAAAATAAATGCCACATCAGCACATGTAAGATTATAAAATTTATTTTTGTATTTAAGAAATTAAAAAACTCAGAAGATCTGAGTCTCAATCTTAGGGCCTATTTAGATAAGTTGTTTCAAAATGTGTGTTTTAAAAACTAGTGTTTTTAAAACGTGCGTTTTGAAAACTCCATTTTAAAAACCACATATAAGCGTTTGGTAAAAATGTGAAAATATACGTTTTCTATTTTTAAAGCCAAATTAAGCGTTTGGATAAGCTATTTTAAAAATAGTTGTTTTGAGTGTAAATTCCAAAAAAGGACTTAACTATATTGTTAAGGCTATCTTAATTTTTCTGTAATTAGAATAAGTCCTTTCTCTAAAGACCAAACTCAAATTACAAACTAGTTTCTAGAAATTATAACAAGACAACAAAAAACATTTTGCTTCTCCTCTAGGACCAAGATAACCCCCAATTATTACACAACATTCTATTAAGAATTGAATTACAAACAGGTCTCTTTGTAGCCATCCTAGCCATCCTAGCTTTTACATATCTGCAAATATCTCTTACCAACTACTCCTCTGTTTAAACTACCCTAATTGGAACAGAATATTTCAGTACCGGTTTATTTCGGTATGCCATTTCGGGTTATAGCTATTTTTTATATATTGTTAGTTATTCATCAAAATCCATATAAATTTTTAAGAATTTTATAATTATAAGTTCATATTTCAACTAATATGTCAGACTTATTAAGCCCAAATCCCAGATATCACTCAATAATAATAATAATAATAATAATATTAATATTAATATTAATAATAACAATAATAAATTAATAATTATTTTTTATATTATAACAAGAGTAATGATAAAAGTAAAATTAAAAGAAGAAAAAAAAAATAAAAATGGTGAGACATAGGTTAGCCATGTGGAGTGGGGTGTCTTAGAAGTCAACACAAATGACTAAAGGATGAAACTTTCAGCTTTCCCAAGTGACTCACGCGTGAAGGGCTCACAAAACTAAAAGAAATTAAAGTATTAACTATTAAACAATAAATCAATACAAGGCAATGAAGGCAGACTAAACGCAAAGGACTGAAAAAGAAGAAGAGAAGAAGCAGAGAACACAAAAATGCAGAAGAAGAAGCAAAAAAAAGGAGAAGCTAACAGCTGTGAGGAGGTGGGTCCCTTCAAGAAACCAACAACGTGTTGGTGACTGCTGCCACAAGATCATTTCATTCAGCAAAAATCGTTTAAAACGTAAAAATGTATGTTCTTTTCAGTACTGTCCGAAATTGATATATCGACCAAAATTCAATAAAGTAGAGGTTACTGAGGGAAATTGATGAAGAGTGACTATTGAAAGAGAAGAAAAAAAAAAAAAAAAAAAAAAAGGATAATATAGCCAGCTATTTGGGGGTATTTTTGGTTTTTTGAACGAAAAAAATAGCAATGCGAAAATGTTCTATTTGCTCAATATTGAAAATGCAATTAGATACTGCTTCTTTGAAACCGCGGATTTATGCGATTTGTAAATGTGATTTAGCTGAAACAGCTTCTCCAAACGATTGTATATATTGCGTTTTGTATCAAACTATGCGTTTTTGTCCAGAAAACGCCTATCCAAATGGCTCTTAATCTTATTATTGTGCCAGCTCCAACAGCAAAGAGCTTGTCTCCAGCAATAGTGAGTTTCACCAAAATTGAAATCTTGATTCAAGATTTGATTTCTTTTTGACGAATGGGTTTGTGGGGTTATGTTGATTGTTGAAGAACTTTCTTTTTCCGAGAGAGAAAAGGAGAGAGAGTTGCACTGACACCAAAATTTCTTTGATTTTTTTTGGTTTGTGTTGAAGCAATTTTTTTATAGCCGTTGTACATATAGCCTCCATAAGTCGGTTTAGACACAAGGAGCAAGTAAATTTAAATTCTTTGGTGTAGTTGGTTTATTTACTTTTATACCCCAGTTTTTTTTCTTCTTTGCTTTTTTTTTTTTTAAAAAAAAAAAATTGTATTTGCTTTCATTTTATTATTGATTCTATCTTTTTTTTTTTTACCTTCATTTTAATTTGAACTATTACTGTCTATATTCTAACATGATTCACACATTAATTAAAAAATATTTTAAGAATTTATCAAAACTATCTTAATAATTAATGAACAACTTGAAACTTTTTGCACCTATAATAAATGAAATATTTAGTAATTAATGGGTCATTTGATAAAAAAAAATATTAATTTTATAATTTGTAACACAAATATTGAGCCACTTAGGGTAAAAACGATAAATAGGCTGTAATTTTTATTATAGTAAAGCACAAAATTATAAAAAATAATTATAATAAATAATAAATTTTATTTTGAAAATTCTTGAAACTTTTGGAAATAGAATTTCAGTTTAAGTATCATTTTAAATTTCTAGAAATTTAGGCAATAAAGTTTTACTTAAAATACATGATTTTAACAATTAATAAAGCACTTGGTATTTTGGTAATAAGGTTTCATCTTAAAGTAATCTGTCTTAATAATTAATAAAGCACATGACAAAAGCTCATTTTGTGTACCATATACATTGCTCAACCACATCTTATAGGATTCAACTTTAATCGTATAAAGATATAATATGATATGATATTTTTAGTTCTTCATCCCTTTTCTAAAGAAAGAGAAAAGGTAAAAAATAAAACTAAAAATAAAAAATTTGATTGATTACATTTAAAAACCTATAATGTATGAAGTATAACAAATTAAATTATGTAATTTCAAAAGTAACTACAATGTGAAATTGTCAACAAATTTACAAACCAAACCCTAACCTGGAGGTTTCAAAAAGTAAAAAATCAAACATCCAACCTATATTAAACCACTTAGATGAGTTGAGAGTTAAGTTTTTACTTTTTGATATTTTATAGGGCTTAATTTGTTACTCTTGAAATTATTAGGATTTTTTTTTTTTTTTTTTTTTAACAAATGAAAATTTTTGTTTTATTTTTTAGGTGTATGGACGATAGTGTGTTATTTAGTATGTACTTATTTTTCTCAATGCCTGCAATTTAGTATTTGCTAATAATTATCATTGCCATCTTAATGATTTATAATATTCTTTTTTACCTTTTATTTTTTGGAAAAAAAATCCATTATTGTGAAATTGATTGCCTTCTTTACAATTATGTCGTTCATCTATTATATGTATAATCTCTCACGTAATATGTGGATATGTTGTGATAGATATGAGTATCTACTAAATACACAATATTCTCATTACAGAGTAATAAATCGGGTAATATTCTTGCTAATAATTGTTCAAATAGGAAACCTAGTTAGAGAAGCCCATTAATCGAATTGTTATTTTTAAGAATAACGAGAATTCTAAGTCATACAAGTAAAGAAATCTATTCATCAATAAAGAAAAAGAATGCAATGGCGTGCCTTACGATATTAGGGCTTCTAGAATAAATTTTTTTACCTAAATAATAATCCAAAGCCAATAATCAAGCTTTAATGCATCATTATTAAATTTATAATCCAATCATGAAGCAAAAAAATCATAAATGAAATCCATAATTAACAGAACAAGCATTTCTCATTGAAATTTGATTGCAGACTCTATTTTTACATTTTTTTTTTTTTTTAAAAAGGAAGTACTCATTCCCTAGTTGTGGAAGTCAATAGGGCACTTAATGTTGTCAATCTTTCAACCTTCTGATAGAAGTACTTGTTTTGCATAAAAAAAAAATTGTCTGTCTCTTCAGTAGTTTGTGGTTTGTGCTAGCCAACAATAGTAATTAAATACAACATTGTCCAAGGGAAACCCACCCCTTAATTTTCCAATTCCATTGATTAATTTATTGAGGAATATATTTAATTTATTTATATACACCACTTAATTTACTATATGCAATAACAAAACCAAAAAAAAAAAACCATTTGGACTAGAGTATAGAAACATATAGAGGTATCAATAATTTAAAATTTATATTTGAATTGAAAGAGAAGGAAGGCAAGCAGTGGCGGAGCCAGGAATTTATCTTTAAGGTGGGGCCATCTATAAAATTTTTTGTGTGTGTATGAAATTTAAAATAGTAATGTACAATACTTCATAACTTAACATGTGCTATAAACAACAATTAAATACATGTTAAATTTTTTTTAAAGTGCTAAATAAATGTTAATATAGTAGTATATACTTTATATTTTAATCAAACTAATCAAGTACATTTATAAATTATAACGTCATATGGTATATAATATATTGATTATTATAATAACAAATAATGTATTATAAGGAATATAAAAAAGAAAGCAGATGAAAAGTAAAGTAAAGAAATCAAAAGAAAGAAAATGAAAAGTAAAGTAACACGTACAGGAGCACTGTACATGGGTGAGGGGCCTACGGAAACTTCAAACATGTCTTTCACTCTTTCTTGTCTAGTTTAGTCACACTGAACTTTTACTTTTATATTGTAAACACAAAACTATAGTGGCATTAATATCACTTTTTTATTTACCAATAACTACTTATCACATCAGTCATTTGTAATATTTTTTTGTAAAATAGTTTGTCTCTTTAGCATTATTCTTCTATTTAAATTAGAGTTATGTTTATTTTTAGACTTTCTTAAATATATATGTGTATATTATTGGGTATGGGGGCTAAACTGATAAGTTTCTTTTAAAAATTTTCAAATTATTTAGGATAATTCAAAAAAAAAAAAATATATATATATATATATATATATATTCATTAATTTTTTTCAAAAATTTGGGGGGGCCAAGGCCCCCTTCAGTCCTTGTGATGTTCCGCCATTAAGGACAAGTATGAGAAATAAATTCTAAAGCCGAGGGGTAAAATGGGGAAGATGAAAAAAATGTTAACGTTAGAAAGCTTGGTGAGAAAGAATTAAAATTATAAGTGCTGATAGAGAGCCACAGCCCTCAGCCCCCATAATCATAATAAATAATATATGTGGTGATTCCATTGTCTTACTTTTCTTGCTTCTCACTCACTCACTCACTCTGCTCCTACTGCTTTGATTTGCTTTGCTTTACATACCCACACCCAATTGTGCCTATCTCATTCTAACGCTCATAATTCGTTCAACAAACTCTCTCTCTCTCTCTCTCTCTCTCTCTCTCTCTCTCTTTGTGTGTGTCTCTGCTTTCTGTCTCATTGCTTTGTCAATCAAATTCCTTTCTCACTCTCTCTAAAGATGGAGTAGAAAGAAATTTTGGTCTCTAAAATATTGCTCCGAATTCCGTTCCTCGACTCACAATGCCAGTTCAGATCTGGGTATCATTTCAAACCCATTTGGGGTGACCACAGAAGAAGATCAAACTTTGCTAATTCTAAACCCCAATCCCATCCCCAAATTCCAATTTTGAATCTCAAGAGGAAGAGGGATTATGGGTTTCTTCCAGAACTTCCAATTTGCGTAAAGCCCTCATAAGAATAGAATTAGCCTCTAATAGGATTTATCTGTTATTAATAATTTTTAGTTGCAATAACTTATAATATTTAGTTGCAATAGAGGCTTTAATACTAAATTGCATTAAAAAAAATTGCAATAACTTTAATTGAAGAAATCATTGTAATAATTTGATACCAATTATTTTGCAATCTATTACAAAAGAAATTTCAAAGTGTCAGCTTATTGCAATAAATATATTATTGCAATAACTAAATATCAATTATTTTACAATCTATTGCAACAACAAAAAGTTGCAAAGAATATATTATTACAATAATCTAATACCAATTGTGGGAGGACCTTCGTCTCGACCCCTAATCAGGTATTGTTCGCTTTGAGATGGGTAAGGATTGACCTACGTCCCACCCGCACGAATTTGCTCAATTCCACATTGAGGAGAGACGCCTCTCACCCTTGCCTTATAAGCCTTTGGCCTTAGGAAGGGTGTACCCATCAGGTGTGTGCCTTTTGTAGGAGGACTTTCGTCTCGGCCCCCAATTAGGTATTGTTCGCTTTGGGATGGGCAAGGATTGACCTACTTCCCACCCGTACGAATTTGCTCAATCCCACATTGGGGAGAGACGCCTCCCACCCTTGCCTTATAAGCCTTTGGCCTAAGGAAGGGTGTACCCATCAAGTGTGCAATGATAGACCAAGAAAATAGGTAAACATATATGACATTAATAAGCCTCAAGTAAATTATAAGTAAAAAGCCTAGTGAAAAAAATAGTAAACTCATGTCTATATCTATTAAAAAAAACTCTAAAATTCAAGTATATATCTATGACTTAAAAAATGTGCAACTCTTATACTAGGTGTATTTTGAACCTATATATGTTTGTAATTGTGATTGTTTTTAATTATACCATATATACACACGAGTTATACATTAATAGAGTATGATATTAGTAACAAAGGATGGCCAAAGGAAATACAAAAAAATAGAAGCACCAAAACACAACATCAAATGTGAAAAAAACCTTGAGAAAAAGTTGTACTTGAGACACTCTACTTTTCAATTAACTAGGGGCTGTCTGGATTTTAAAAAATGCTCACTCATCACTCAAATATCATCACTCATCACTCATTACTCTATAACTCATCACTTATCACTAAAAATACCACAACTTCTTAAGGTGGCATGTTTGGCACTTGTTTCCAACTTTGATTACTCAAAAAATTTTACTTTTTGTGGGATCCACGGATTGACTTAGTACAGCTTTTACATTTTTTTTTTTCCTTCAACCCCCAATACTCAAACTCACTAAACCCAAGGCTTCTTATTTCTTTTCTTTTTTTTTTCCTTTTTTCCTTCAACCCCTAATACCCAAACTCACCGAACCCAAATTGCTCTCAAGCACCATTCATCGCCTCCCTCTTCATCCATTCACCAAACCCAGCACCCAACTAAAAAAAACCATCACTGTGCAAACCACAAAACATCAAACCAAGCCACCATAGCGAATCCGGCCATTCACACCACCAACACCTTCAACACCACAACAAATTACACTTTAAAGCTTAGAAAGAACTAAAAGAGGGAAAACAGAGAATAGAAAAGATCGTGAGAAGTGAAGGAAAAAAAAAGAACCCAAGCCTAGAAACCCAGTGAAAAGGAATGGAAAAAAAGAAAAAGGAAAAAAAATGAAACCAAACCCAAAATCTCAATGAAAAAAAAAAAAAAAAAAAAAAAGAAAAAAAGAAGAGAACCCAAGCCCACAAACCCAATGAAAAGGAATGGAGAAAAACAAAATGCAACCAAATCTAAAACACAATGTGAAAAAAAATAAAAAATAAAAAAAAATAAAAAATAAAATAAAAGAGAACCCAAGCCTAGAAACCTAGTGAAAAAGAATAGGAAAAAAAAATGCAACCAAACCTAGAAACCCAATGTGGAAAGAAAAAAAAACGTGTTGGAGAGAGCAAAAGGTCTGACCATGGATTCCATGTATGTGCGTTTATTTACCAAAATGTCATGGAAACTCAATTTTGATAACTTGAAAACACCTAAAATGTGTTTTCAGTTTTCATAACTCATCACTCAAAAATCAGAAAATTGAGTGATGGAAACAAAAACTGAAAACACATCCAAACAATCTACTCAGCCGTGGGATGCACTAGTTTTGAGTTATGGGTGATGGAAAACTACAAATCCAAACAGCCCCCTAGACACTTGTTGATAACGTAACTATTCAAGTGCTAATCTAGGAAGCAGGAACGCAGATATGGATACAAGTACAAGTACAACACAACAATTTCTAAAAAATTAGGATATAGGTAAAAGCAGGAATACGTATATTAATTAATTATTAAATATATTTTAATTTATATATTTATATATGGTTAAGAATTTATTTTACATATAATATTATACACACATACATATATATATATCAATTTAAAAGCAATAATGAATGATTCATCAAATAAAAGAGCAATAATGAATGTTTTTTTTTTATCAAAGTCTGTCGGGGGCAAAAAAGTTTCCCTCCCGACAAATGAGATTTATATTGGGTTGGAGGTCTAAACCGAAACTCAACGATGGGCTTGATGCACAGCCTAAAGGCTATCGATGAAGATCCAAGAAATTCACTATATTTTATGCCTTGGGCTTAGATTGGAACTGACAAGAGTGGCCCATGAGCAATCCCTATAGCAGACACGTCAACATGATTAAAAAGCACACTATAAGAAAAAGCACACTGTAAGAAACAGCCCAGCAGTAAAGTATTTCTACAGAAAATAGTCCAGCGGTAAAATATTTCTACAGAAAATGGCTCAGCGATAAAATAGTACAAAATAAAGTAAAGTTCGGTTGTTAGCTATTTCACAGATTAAGGGAAACATCTACATTTTCAGACTCATCATTCGTTAGCTCTGGAGAAGAGTCTTCTAATACAACAATATGAGGGAAAAACTCTATAGTAATGGTTACATCATAACCATTAATAGTAAAAGAATAAGTAAATATCATGGGTTCCATAATAACAAATAATGGAGAAAACTTAGTGTGAGATGAAAAGAGAGAGAGAGAGATCCCAACTAGCGTAGCAAGATCATTTGGGTGCCAAAGCATGCTCATGAACATAGTATATGTAGTGAGTAGTAAGTAGAGAGAGTCATTTGTGAGTAGTATGAGTAATGAGTGAGAGTGTGTAGTAGTATGAGTAATGAGTGAGTAGTATAAGTAAAGCTGGTGAAGCTTTCTACTGGGGCAAGTAAGTGTTTATAAGTAGAGTTATGAAAAGTGTTTATGAGCTAGGAGCTAGGGAACTCGGTTTCTAAGCTTAAGACTGAGAACTCAGTGACTTTTCAGAACTTAGAGAAAACTTTTTGCAGAGAGGTTAAGGAAAAATCTTGGTGTGTAGCTTAGTGAGTTGGTTGTTGAAGCATTAATGGAGAGTTCCATTTATATCAGGGTTTTCAGGGGGTGATTAGTAAATAATCTTTGCTAAATCTTTCTCAATCTCTAGAAAATCGTTCTTAAGATTTTATCTAAGAGTAGTAAGCTTAACTTTCAAAAGGTTCTTGCTGTTTTGGGCAATAACAACTGGGTTTTTGGCTTAGCATTGAATGATGATTAGCCTTGGCTAATGGGATTAGAGCATGCCTTTAGGCTAATGATCGTGGTTGTACTGTAACTAGAATTAGAGTTCCCAAGAACAGATTGGACCACCCCAAGCCAGGTGTCAACATTGGATCCCTTTTTGGGAACTCTGCTGGGATCCCCTTGGTGCCCTCTAAACCACATTTCCCTAAGTTTCCCTATTTGTGGTTCATGTGCTTGGTTCATGAACTAGAGAATACACATTTTTAGTATGAAAATGAGCTGATTTTATGTCGTTTCAGGAGCTTCATTGGTCTGATCATGGTTGCTCTTGATTTTTGACTGGTTGGGTTGGAGAAGAAAGAAATGACAACTGGCTGAAACTTTCCCAGCTTTCTGTCACATCACCTTTAGTTTTATGTCACTTGAGAAATGATGGGATTTCAACTTGTGGAGAAAGGATTCATCCCCTGGTGGACACGTGTCTGTTTTCTAATTTGATTAGACAAGTTGTGACATGATGGGAAGGGGCTCCAACTGTTCAATTGTTGTTGAAATTTGGCTGACTAGTTCACGTGTTCTCCAATTGTTGAGATTTGTGTATGGGCTGGCTTGACCTAGCTGGGCTTTGCAGATAAGCTTGCTTGGGCTTGTTAACCCTGCAAGATGAGTAGTTTTGCCATGGGTGATGCACATGGGTTTTTATAAATCTTGTAAGAGATATATTTCTTAAGGGATGAATAATTATATTTCCCATGAGTGAGGGATTTAGTACATGTAAAGCAAGTGTCAAAAATAATATTTGAGTTTTGTAAGCATGTGCCAAAAGAGCATTTGGGCTTAGAGTATAAAGTAATTGTCTTTGCCAAAATAGTATTTTGGACTTTGTGAAATAGTTGCCAAGATAATATTTGGACTTAAGAAAAATAGTTGTCAAATTAATATTTGGGCTTAAGAAAAATAGTTGTCAAATTATTATTTGGGCTTTGTAGAATAGTGTCAAATTAGTATTTGGGCTTTATAATGTAAAGATAATTACCAAATTAGTATTTGGGTTTTGTGAAATAGTGTAAAAATAATTGCCAAATTAGTATTTGGGCTTTATGAAATAGTTGCCAAAATAATTATTTGGGCTTTATGAAATAAGTGTCAAATTAGTATTTGGACTTTGTAAAATAGTGTCAAATTAGTATTTGGGCTTTTAGAGATAGTTGCCAAATTATTATTTGGGCTTTGTAGGATTTTGTAAAAATATTGCTGTATTGTAACGGGTTTTAAAGATGCCGGATCGTACCGGACTTTAAAGGTGCCGGATCGTACTAGGCTTTTAGAGATGCCGCATCGTAGCGGGCTTTAAAGGTGCCGGATTGTATCAGGTTTTAGAGGTGCCGTGTAGCAACGGGCTTTAGAGGTGTCAGATCGTATCGGGTTTTAGAGGTGCCGTGTAGCAATGAGCTTTATAGATGTTGAATCGTACCGAGCTTTAGAGGTGCCGTGTAGCAACGGACTTTAGAGGTGTTGTGTAGCAACAGGCATTAGATGTGTCGGATCGTACCAGGATTTAAAGGTGCAGTGTAGCAACGGACTTTAGAGGTGTCGTGTAGCAACGGGTTTTAGAGGTGTCGGATTATACCGGGTTTTAGAGGTGCCGGATCGTACTGGGCTTTAGAGGTGCCGTGTAGCAACGGGCTTTGTAAAGGTTTTGTTGGGCTTTTGAGCTTTGCCCACAAGGTAAATGAGCTTGGGCTTTTTATAGAGATGGTATAATTTTATGGTCCAATTTTGGTAGTAACATGGTGAGTATTTTTTGTGGATAATCTAAGTTTGGATAGTATGGGTAATATCTGTGAGAGGGCCCAAGGTAATTTATGGGACTTTATATAGGAAATATTTGTGGGAGTCCAATAATATGGAGAATATTTGAGTAATATGTGAGAGATATTTATATGGGTTTAAAATAATGTGTGGGCTCACGTGAGTATTTTTATGAGTGAGCTAATGAAATTAAGACCCGAAAATTTGTACATCAACAAAGTCTAGGAGTCTTTTATATTTATTTATTTATTTAATAGAGATCTAAAATATTATTTCCTTTAATAATTTAAGCCCATGTCCAAAGTATATAAAAACTCATGAGTGTCATTTTAATATGTGAATTGAAAAAAAAAAAAAATATATATATATATATATATATGAAGAGACGCGTGTATGAGAGAGAGGAAGTGGCTAATAGCTGGCCACTTGAAAGTCAAATTGTAAAAGAAGAGACAGCTACACAACTACTTAAAAAAAAACAACAGAAAAGTTTTGAAAACAAAAAAAGGAGAGAGAAAGTTAAGAAAGATGAAGAAACACAGCGTGAGAGACACTGGAAAAACGTAAAGAAGACTGAAGACGGTGAATGGAGAAGCAAGGTTAAAGATCTTTTCCCCCACCCCCTCTTTTTTCTTTCCTTTTTTTGGCATAAGTAGTGTCCTAGGCGTGTACAATAATTTATAATTAATAAATAAAAAACAGTTGTGATACACGTGCAGCTGTGTCCCATGCGTATTCGACATGGGCACAGCAGGCAAAATTCCTTTTGCGCTTTCCAGGTGCCAATACACAAAGCCCTTTTCCCTAGATTATGTATCCCAAATATTATCATCAAACTCAACTAACCTAAGCCTTCATCCCTACAAAGTAGAGGTCAACCTCATGGATCTTATTAACTAATTGAGCCTGGATATATCTTTTTTCTGCCAGTTAGTCCTACCTAAGGATCATATTGTTCATTAGCTCCCTTCTTAACCATAAAATAGAAATAATAAAATATATCATCTACAACCAACAAATAGATTGAGCTATTTGGTCACGAATGACTTTCACCTCCTCACAATGTCTACTCTTCACATTTTCCTAACTGCTACTCTACTTCAACGACATTGCTTCCCAATTCACCTGAGTTACACTCATCCCATCTAAATCACACACCCTCCCTATCATGTATTCTTAAAAAAAAAAAAAAAAATGTAAGATACCATTAGCAACTATAATATTTATTTGGATTAAGGGTATCTAGCATCAGCCAAACAATATTTCCTAAACAAAGACATAATAACATGTGAGATATGCATGAACAATATCCACTCATAGGTTTTAAAACGCTGGTGTTGGTCTTTTTTTGGTTTTAATTAGAGCCTATTGTGGTGCTTCACTGCTTCAAGGTATAGCCCAAATGGATCTATGCCAGCACTTTCAAGAGCTATAGCAGCGTTTTTGAAGCGCCGGGATAGACTTTTTTTTTTTTTTTTGGGTACCGAACCTGGATTTAAAAACTTGTTGCAAAAATGATAATTAGTTCATGAAGTGCATATAGTTCATAGATGAATCCATGACTTGACATGGACACTTTGCTTCCTACCTACATACAATATGATAAGAATGTGATGATAAGTTGTTGTGTGCACTGCATATTATTAGCAGAATGAAGAAAGTTATCACAGAACAAGTTTTATTTTTGTCATTCTTTTGGATAGCTTTGTGTGTCTTTACTAAAGCATATTATATTGATGAATAAATGTTTTAATAACAATTACATAAACACAAAAAGAAAAAAACAGAACAAAAATCATGAGAATTGGGAATATCAAGAACTGTGTAATTAAAGAAAAAATAATGCTTATCTTATTGTGACACACAACATAAATTAGAATAGCAAGTAATATCTTATTATTCTGACAGACATAAACACTGACACAGACAAACAAATCTTTGTCAGTGTCAATAACTAATAAACTGACACACATCCACACACAAAGACATCGTCTATAACAACCCAAGACCCCTGAATATCAATGTCTCAAACTCTCCTTTACGGATTTTAATATTGATTATTCCCATGATCTCCTTTCATTTTAAATTCTTTACCCTATATTATATTAGTTAATTAATTAATTAGCATTTCTTTCATTTTTCATGGTCATAATCATGGGATCTCCCCAACCCAGCCTAGATTAGTCAAGCATCAACTACTATTAATTAATTCCTATAAAAAAGAAAAAAAAAACTATTTTCACTTGATTTTTTGTACCTACTATTTTATAATATTTTCACTACAAATTTTAGGTAATAAGTTATTACAGATTTTTAATTTAAATCTACCATTGAAATTACTTTTTTTAACCCATTAGATACAACAAATAACAACTTACCACCGAAAATTTGTTATGAAAATATTGTGAACATATCATTTTTCAAATTATTTAATCTGTATCCTAAAGCTTCAGGTCATTAAATTTTACATCTTAAAGTTTCCAAATTTAAATTTTACTTCTAAAATTCTATATCATTTATATAAGTAGTGACTCAATCTATATATTTCCTTAAATAAGTATTACGTAAACTTACTGTTTAGTTATCCAATCATTTGCACCCGATAACTTACCATTTAGATAAAAATTCAAAGTGTCATAATTTGCACCCCCTAAACTTCAACCAAAAAAATAATTTATTTTAAATTTTTAAAAATTTGAAGTTAATTTAAACTTTAATTGGTAATCGACGCGGTCGTGAAATTCAAAATCAGTGTCTGTCTGTGGACACATAAGTTGAATTTGTATGGACTTGTAGAGTGTAGACAGACACTTTTTTCGAAGGTGACGAGGAGGGAAGATGATGATGATGATGAACAACAACAGCAACATCAAGACATTGTCGACATCTCCAATGCCCCATCATCACTTTGAACGAAGCCGAAGCCGACTTCGTCCATGGCGTCGCAGCCGCATAGGCACTGCGGCGGTGGCCGTGGCGGCACTTCTCCTCTCCACCACTGCCTGGCTCTCTCTCGTTTTCTCCGGCACCACCACCAACTGCTGGCACCGCTTCAAGAATTGGGAAGCCAGCCCCCATTCTTCTCTCCGCTGGGCCTGGAACAACCAATCATTTGTGTCATCACCACCGCCGCCGCCGCCGCCCACTCAGTCTCGCAATCGCAGCCTTTCCGAAACGGAAAAGCGGGACGAAGAAGAGGAGTTGTCACTGAAACACATCGTATTCGGCATCGCCGGGTCCTCGCAACTCTGGACTCGTCGCAAGGAATTCGTGAAGCTCTGGTGGCGGCCAGCCGAGATGCGTGGACACGTGTGGTTAGAAGAAGAGGCAGAAGAAGCAGCAGCAGCAGATAATGGATCGTTGTTGTTGCTGCCGCCGGTGATGGTTTCAGAGGACATATCCCGGTTCCGGTACACGAATCCGACGGGTCACCCATCTGGGCTCCGCATCTCCCGCATAATCACTGAGTGTTTTCGACTGGGATTGCCCAATGCTCGCTGGTATGTGCTTGGTGACGATGACACCATCTTCAATGTCGATAACTTGGTAGCTCTTCTTCACAAGTATGATCCTTCTCAAATGGTCTACATTGGTAGCCCATCTGAGAGCCATTCTGCCAACACCTATTTCAGTCACTCCATGGCCTTTGGTGGTGGCGGCATTGCCCTTAGCCACCCACTTGCACAGGCGCTCTCTTCCATTCTCGATGACTGCCTTGATAGATATCCAAAGCTCTATGGCAGTGATGATCGCCTCCATGCTTGTATTTCTGAACTCGGAGTTCCTCTCACCAGAGAACCCGGCTTCCACCAGGTCTCAATTCTCAATTCTCATTTCATTTGTAGTACTAGTATTAGTTGAATATTGAAAATTGAAATTGAAACTAGTTAATTAATTGCAGTGGGATATCAGGGGTAGTGCACATGGTATTCTATCCTCACACCCAGTTGCCCCATTTGTGTCTATCCACCATGTTGAAGCTGTTGACCCTATCTATCCCGGGTTGAGCTCTCTAGACAGCTTGAAACTCTTCACTAAGGCCATGAGACTCGACCCCTCTAGCTTCTTGCAGCGATCAATTTGTTATGATAGACCACGGCGTCTCACTTTTTCTGTCTCGTTGGGTTATGTTGTTCAAGTGTTCCCAAACATTGTGCTCCCCCGTGAGCTGGAACGCTCGGAGGTCACCTATACTGCTTGGAACAAAATTCGTCAGAGGAATGAGTTTGATTTTGACACCAGGGATCCATACTCTTCTCTTTGTAGAAAGCCTACCCTTTTTTTCTTGAAACATGTATCAAAGCAAGGTAATGCTACATTGGGTTTGTATGCGCGGGCCACACCAAGAGATGATTTCAAAAGAAGAGTTCTCTGCTTTCCTCGTTCACCTCCCCTGCGCGGTTTGAAATTTATTCAGGTCATGGGAAATCCACTGACCAAGAATTGGCATTTGGTGTGTTTCTTTTGCTTTGCTTTTTGTTGTTCTATCTCTACAAAGGTTTGTTTCAATTTTATGTAGTTTAATGGTTTAAATGTCCTTGGACAGGCACCGCGTCGCCTATGTTGCAAACTTAACCAAACCACTGAAGAAGGTCTTATATTAACAGTTGGACAGTGTGAGAAGGGCAGCTTTCAGTTCTATAACTGATTTTCTGTGACTTTTGTTTTAGGATAGTGGCGCATCGGTGTATTACTCCTCAATTAATCTGAATATATGAATACTGCCTAAAATGCAAGTGTCTCCACTAGCATGCGCTTTATCTTGTTCAGGCACATTAACTCTAGCTCTGTCTTTCAACAATCATTGATAACTGAGATATGGACATTTGATAGTCCATGCTTACAGATTGCAGATATGAGGGCATTTTATTTTATACAAGCAAGTTAAATTGAAGATGAGTGTGCAATCCTTCGGCTCGGTATTTACTCTCTCTGCCTTCAATTTTTCTTCAGAAGGTATTTAGTCATAAACTAATATCCAACATCTCGGAATTATTATTGATGTGAGGAAAGTAGTAGTTACACAACATGAAATGCTTATATTAGTGATAATGCTTAAATTGATGATGATGGGAAAAAAAAAACAGATGGGCATGATTAACCAGCTTTAGGGTATTCAGAGACAGTTTAATTAATCCCTCTTGTGCAGAATTAAAGTTATAAAAGGGAAGTGCAACTTTGTAACCCATGTTATCACATGATAGAAGCATATATTAGTCCTCCATTGTTACATGTATGTTAAAGGCATTTAAACTTTATCAACTCTTTTGTATTCAAGACATTTTATTGTTATTATTATTAACAGTTGATATTATAACTTAAAAAATGATATTTTAAAGTTACAATATAAGTTTTTGTTCATGCTGGCTCCATTTGTGTAGCCTGGGTTCACACTTATCTACTAAAAGAAAGAAAGAAGCTTATGGACTATGAAGAGTCCTAGCAACTGCTCTTGGATTTGGAGGAAACTTTTGAAGCTAAGAATTACGCAATATCTGTTTATAATGTGATGTACACAGAGGCGTTACTAAAAGTTTTGAGCGACTGAGCTATGGTGATCATCAATGATGCATGAGAATGCTTTATTTGATGACTGTTATAATCTACTACATCATTCTTTATTATTTTTTTGTTTTTTTTGTTTTTTGGATTTTGACTTTGGATAATGACCAAGGTTGTATCAAGTATTTGATAATGAATGAGAAGCCTCAACTGTTGAACTTGTTATATCTAAATAAAAATGTTCTTAATTTAACAAGCCCTTAAATTCAATTCATTTTCTTTTAGCAAGCACGATTTTTGTGCCCTTTACCTCTGTGTAAGGTCATATCCCACTAAATAAAACTTGAGCCACATTCTCTTGTTTGTACTAGTGGAGTGTGGACTCATAAGTTCTGGTGTCATTATTTTAAATCAAATTTCTCTTCCCTGCTACTGTGTATGTTTACCTAGGAAGTACGGACACTTTATTTAGGGTGCCGTACCCATGTCGTATCTGTGTTGTACCCATGTCATTCCAATGTCGTATTGGCCGTTTCATATTATAATTTTTCAAAAATTGCTCATGTCATTATGTCGTACCCGTGTCTGTTTAATGCTTCCTAGATGATTATTGATAGCCATTGTACATAATGACAACCATCTGAGAGAACTTCCCTCATTCTTTCCTGTTGTGCATTTATTTCTACTGTAATTTTTGTAACAGGATCTAATTACCTATGTGATACATAATTTTCAACAAAGTTGAAATTTTGGCTAATGCCCTGCCTTCTGATGCTAGGAAATGAAATTGATGTGATATGTGGATTATGTAAGTTGGAGGAATACTTTAGTTTGAGGATGATAAGTTGCTGAGCTAAAGGTGGGGCAGCTGGGTTCAAAGTTGCAATCTTGGTTGCTACTGGGGTTTTGGCTTGCCTCTTGGCTATGCTGATGAAGATGAACCCTCTAGTTTCGGTTCTTCATCTTTATGATGTTGTAAACTCACCTGGTGTTACTGCTGATATTACTCACATGGACACTGGTGCTGTGGTAATATTTCATTATAAATGCTATTAAATTTTCTTATTCTTTTGTCCCTCCCTCTTACAATCCAAATCGACTTCTGGGAATTACAATGCATAATGTTGAGTGATCAAATACTTTTGTGGTAGGTAACAATAACTGGATATGTTGATTTGTGTTCCCCATTTTAAGGATTCTGCTAATTTGCATTTGGCTTCATTACAGAAGATATTGCAATTATTTGTTGAGAAAAAAAGATAATTGTCCAACAATAAACATCCTTCTATTGCAACTATTAGGCAAAAAACATAAGGCAGTTTGAGAAATGATCAAGTAAAAAACAGCTCCAAATGCAGCAACACATGCATAAAATAATATATATATATATATATAAGTTAAATATATCATGGATTCAAATCCGCAATGATGTAATCCTCTCTTCTTCTTTCCCAAGAGGCCTGATTCACCCCTTCCTCTTGAGCCTAGGCCCGATCTGCTGGGGATTCAGGGAAGGCTGTTGCTCGGCCAGGTTTAGGATTTATAAGAGACCTTTTTGATCAAAAGCATTGCTTCAGCATCCCCATGCAAGATATTCTCCATATATTGTTTTTCTTGTTTAGATACTAGAGTAAATTCTAATTGTGGATCCTCAATTGTTGCTTATGATTTTGTATGCTTACGTATCCTCAAGTGATCCACTCTAGTCTTTGTCATTTTCATATTGCTAACCTGTGAATATTTTCCTCACTGATTCTCCTGAAACTGAGTGTGACAGAAGAAAATTCCTATATTCTTTAATGCACCTCTTCAACAATGGATTGCAAGAATAAAAATAAATGAAATATGCCAGACCATGATAAATGATGGTAGTGCACTATTTCTTGCAGAGTGCAAAGTAAAAGCATATCTGTTTAATTGATTTCTACTTTCTTTTTGGTTAATAAGTTGTATCTTATTCTATATAATGATTTTTGTACAGGCAGAGGTGTTGGGGCTTGATCCTAGGGAAGTTAATGTTGACAATTTTGCCTCCTGTCACAAGATTTGTAAAAATGAATTTTCAACTTCAACAATTCAGACCCTGTTAATGCAGCCATCTAAGTAATGCATTTTATAATGTAAGCTGATTTGAGCTATCAAACAGTTGGTGAAATTAAAAATAAAATAAATTTTATGGGTCTTCTGCAAAAATAAAAAATCAACACTTCTATTGCTCATTATTTATTTTCAAATTATACAATGTATACATGATGTGGTACTGTTGTTTAAAAAGAATTTAATCGAGTATTTTTTTCTTCTGTTACAAGGCTAGCTACAGATAGCCCCTCTTTTCTATTTCCAAATACACCACAGTCTCTCCAACAATTTGTAATGTGTTACTCCCTGTAATGTTAGACTCAACAAAATTCATGAACATCTGACACCTTTGGGAGGAACAAAAATCTTGGAGAAGACAAGACTCGAGCACTTTAAGTCTGAAGCTTTTTTATGGGTCTTCTGTAGTTATTGTGTAAGGGATTGATGGGTCCACTATATTTTTCTCCCCCTCAGAATCTATAGATTTTCCAGGAAAACCGTTCTCTATATTTAGTTCACAATATAAAACGCCCTTGCCTGAACCCTCGGACTGTTGAAGCTCACCATTATATTTTGCTTGATCTACTTGTTCTTGAAACCTCAAGAGGCGAGTTGCATCCTTCTGGTTCGTTCCTGAGAAATTGCCTTCAGGTGAAGTTAAAGGTGCTTGGTCACCCATTTGGTCACCAATTTGGTCAGCAACTCTCACCTTATCAATCAAACCCATGGGTTAATTAGTAATCGTTCCACTGGTTACAAACTTCAAATTAAATGTGTAGCATATAAATAAATCATAAGCAACACAGTAATTCATGTAATTTAAGAAGTTGGAATTAAACAGCAACAGGGCTTTAAAAAAATTGTCAAACTTGTCACCAATGGTAATTCAAAATAGGAAATTATACAGAAAAGTACATTGCAAAAGAGGGGAACAGCTGCATAGAAAGAAAGTTCTAGTTCGTCTAAAAATCTAGCCCTAATTAGGAAATTGTTCATTATAGTGAGGTTTTGTGAATAGAACAATTATGCTACAACATCCCAATCAGGTTTAAATCTCAAAAATTAAAAGGAGAGACAATACAATGTGATGTAAATTCAGTGCTGATGTAAATTCAGTGCAGATCAGTCCTTGTATTGGAAATTATTTGCAAACTGACCTCTTCAGTGTTCAATGGGGGACCAAATTATTACATTTGAAATCAGTAAAAGTACCTGTAATGGCTTCATGATCTCGTATTCTCGATCATCACTTTTGCTGAGTGCATCTTGAGCTTGTAGTTCCATTGAGTCACGGAAAAGCTGGCTGAGAAAGTTTACATCATCAGACATTAGACCAAGCCCCTTCAAAAGTTTAGAGCCCAGCTGTAAACTTGTCTGCATGAGGAAAGTGATAACTTTAGTAAGCATGCCCAGACCATAATACCAGAGAGCTTTTAGTTTACACTTTACAAGTCCAAACATAACTTAAAGAAAATAAGAATACTTCTATTAATACCTCTGCATTTTCCAAAATAGCATCTGTTGCACCTGCTTTCTTCAGATCTAAAAGATGCATGAGGTCCTGCGCTCTGGCATAAATTGGGATCTGATGGATAGAATTTTCGCCACAAGATTCACAATCAAACCAGCAAAAATACAACTAGAAATATAGTATTATTTATGAAGTAACAACATTAACAAAAACTCAATATAACTTTGAAAGAATAATATTAAGAAAAAATCCTAAAATATTCTTTTATGATGGCACACCTAGTTAACCCCATATACTTTTCCCACTCTTTCTGCATTCTGTGATTAGTGGTGAGCTGATTTTCTGATCTTGTTTGTCATGGTTGTCACCAACAGATCATGCACGAGAGAGAGAGAGAGAGAGAGAGAGAGATAACGAAAACATTACCGCAGGAAAAGCAAGTCGAAGCCTTTGAACAGCCTCAACTGTCCTGTTCTTCTCTGAGTACATAACCATGACAGCCTTTGGAGAAGAGATACCAGCAGACTGCAAAACTGCTGGACGTGATCCATCCCCATAAAGAATTGGAAAGCCAAGTTTTCGAGATGCCTGTCAAGGCAGTGGTGAAAGAAAAAAAAATTTATTTCTTTACCTTGTACAATCTCTTATTTAGCACAAAATAAAGAGAAATTTCCAAATCTACATACAATTCATGCTACAAAATTACAACACAAAGGGTACATACCATATCAGAGTGATCCTATATGGATAAAACTATAGGATTTTTATTTGGAGTATCCCCAAGACATAAATTAATTAAAGAGTGAAACTTGCAATCTCAGATCATGAAGATCACTTAAAATAATTGTAAGAAATTTCAAAATTGCTATACCAAAAATACAGTTAAAATTTCTCATATTTGATTTTCTTTCTGCTTTCTACAGTACAAGCAACTTGCAGTTACCAAAGGGACCGAGGGAGCTTTGAATTGGTCGGAGGCCTTTGGTGGAGCTCTAGTGACCAAACGAGATATTTCATTCTGGCAAAGTGAATGCGACAAGACTTTGATGAATAATGGGCTGAACGAAACAAATAATCCAACCATTGTTCACAAACAATGGTGGCTGAGCTTTGAGGAATGAGAGAAATTAAGAGATCAGACATAATGGTTAGAAGAGAGGTAAAGTGAGAGATTGGAAAATGGAAAGGGGGGCTTGTAAGGATAAAGGGTTTTGATCAGATGCGGGCACACACACACAGATATATATATATATATATATATATATTCTAAAAACTAAATATGTTTAACTCAGTTTTGCTGTGAGAAATCACAGCACCAAACGTCAAAAAAATTTAACAAGGTAAAACTGATACCGACCAACCATGTACAGAAACCAATTGCGGTAGGATTGGTTTTCTGGTTTTTAGTTGTACCCCTAGCTTTTCAAATTACCTTTTCACTATGAGAAATAAAGGAATTTTACTATTTGTATCTTTCCTGTGTACTTGAACATTCTTCTCTTGTTAATAAAATAGTTTTATTTATCAAAAGAAGAGGAAGAAGAAGAAACTATTTGAAATCAGAATTGTACTTGTTAAACTACCAATTGTCCCAAAAGTTTAAGCTGTTAGGAAATGATAAATTTAATCACTTAACCATAAGTCTAACAGTACTAATGGAAAAAAGTTTAAGCTTCCATCAATTTGTAGAGTTCTTAGGGAAAGCATGAACTCCAAATTGTAATCAACAAGAACATCATTACATATGATCAAAGAGTTATAGAAACATTTTTAAACTGAAGAAAAAGTGCATAAAAATATTCAAAATTGGATAAAGTTATCTGGATCATGTGGCAGTTCCTAAGAAGTCATGTGACTATTGAGTAGGTCAAATGACTAAAAGAACACGTGAATGTTCATTTGACTTGCCACAGAGTAGGTTGGAGGAACATTCCTCGAAACTTTGGATGAAAATTCTGTTCTTCAAAATTCTGGTACGCTAAAATCAGGCACATATCCACCAAGAAAATTTAAATACATCACGGCAATTTACTTTTGGATTATTGAAATCATTTAATTGAGTCAAATTAAAGAAAGCAGTCTTTTAAATCTAATGGTCATTTACCTTAACTATAGAAACATCAAGATCAAAAGCAACATAAGCCTGTCCCACAGAATCACCATCTAATCCAGAAGCCAATGGGGTGGCCAAAAAATTGGCAAGGACCTGCATCAATTTTTTAAAAAAATTTATTTTTATTATTATTTTTTTAACATAGAACAAAAATCATCGACAATGGAATCATGAGCTACAGCTCAAAGTAATAATTCTTACTGTATAAAAATTACTTTACCTGACTCATTTGTCCAAACCCAAGGATCACTACAGGTTCACTAGCATCAAAGTTTCCCATCTCATCAGCTTTCTGTGGAAATTTCATATTTCAATTTAAGCATACTAAATAGTTACCGAAGAAATGGGATTATATTATATCTGTAGAACTATCTAGCAGAACTGACACATTGAATGAAACACTACACGTTCAAAGTAAGGCCAAGAATGCAAGAACTTAGTGGTAGTTACTGAGTAAATAAATTTAATTATTTAATATTATAACTTTCACTTGTTACTTAACCCTTTCCTTGTTTTCATTAAAAATACAATTAAAAAAAGCAAGTGAATGGTTTGAAGAGTAGGGCTGGGAAGATGCAATCAGTATCTAAACTTTTTTTTTTTTGTTTTTTTGTTTGAGAGGATTTTTTCATGAAAGTGATGGTTCAGTTGGGTTGGCAGTGGCCATGTTGGATCCAATTGGCACTGGCCCGTTATCTTTCCACTGCAAAGAGTGGGAGGTAGTTGCTGCTCTGTGAAACCAGCCTCACGCATTGCCCTCCTCTTTAGGAACCACTGAACCCAGAGCCTTAGCTCAAGTCCATTGGCTCATCTCTTTGCTTGGAATGGGCGGGCCAGAATGAAAGCCTCACTGAATCCAACCAACTGGATTGGGCCAAAGTCCCATCACATTTATGCCCCCACTTGGGTTACAAGCTCACGTTACTGAGCTCGACAATCAGTATCTAACCTAAAATGACTAGATCAGCTACATGTATGGCATCCAAGTTGCACCCTATTTTAGTCGTCATATGCAAACTTAATCCAACCACATTAATGCTAAACATGATTTCCCTATTTATTAAGCCATTTGCTGAGGCTTTCAAGTAGGAACATACATTCTCTTCATCAAAATTGTCTCCAATAAATTCAGCGGCCCTTCTTCCAGCATCATTGAGCAATGGAGTTAATGCCATTGACAAGACAACGACAATTATGAGCAGCTTGTTAAGCTCAAGTGGTAGCACACCAAGCCTGGTTCCAAGAAGGCAGAAAACTCTATAAGAAAAGGGAAATATGGAATGCTTAATCTAAGAAAAGTTGTAAATCAAACTAATTTATGACTCACCTGTTTGCAAGAGAAAAAACTACAAATCCAAACTCGCCTCCTTGAGATAAAAGTAATCCTATTCTTACACTTTCCTGAATAGTCAGTCCAACACGAGGACCTATTGCTGTTATGATCAGAGTCTTGATGACAATCAAACCTGCCAAGAGTGAAAGTACATTTGGCCACTCTCGGATAAGGAGCTGTAGAGACAGGAAAAAATGATGACTAGACTTAATAGTGATTAGTGAGCTAAAAGAACCAGCGCAATGCACAGGAACCTTATTAGATTTTAAATTATTAACATTTTACTTCAAAAACAAATTAACAAAGCAGATGTGAGAGAGAAAGAGACTTTTAAGTTTGTTATCCAAAATATTATCCTTTTTCTTTCTAAGATGACTTTTAATGAATAATAATAACTAATAATTATGAGATACAATGGATGACTAAGACATAAAGAGATATCATTGAGGAAAGGCAAGCTCCACAAAAGTTAAATAATTTAAATAAATGATTAGAATAAATATGAGAGGATCTCACATAGGATTAATCAATGTAGAGCTATAAAATCAACAGATTCAGGATGACTAAAATATATTGAGATATTATGCTTTTGCCAATATGGATATTTCAATATATTTACTTATATCAGAGCCAAACGCAAAGAAATAAGTTTCCTTGTCACATAGGTTAAAGGGAATTATGACTCATAGATTTCATGTTTTTCAATCTTCCATAAGATAAATAAGTATTTAAACGATTAAAATTTAATTCAGCCACTTCAAGTGAACTCTTCCCATGCTCCATTTTTGAGAGTATCCATCATAAACACAAATCTTACAAAACATTGTAATCAGAATTAAAATGCACACCCATCTGGGTTGAAGAGACGTATATTTGAGAAAACTGTTACAAAAACCTTGTGTACTTAACAGCTTCTCATCATAATAAATTTCCAGCCAAATACACAAAAATTAAGAAATTCAACAATGCATAATATTATATACCTGCATATCAATTGATGTCCCTGTAGTGACAAAAAATAACCCAAGAAGTAAGCCTCTAAATGGCCTTATATCAGCTTCAATCTGTGTCCGGAAATTTGTTTCTGCTAATAGTGCACCAGCCAAAAATGCTCCAAGCTGCAGTTTGAAATCAAATTTCACCACTGGATGGAAATTAAGAATATAAAAATATCAGCCATTCTCCATGCTTAAGAAAAATATATCAAACCGTATCACTAAAGCCCAACTTCTGGGTGGTAAGTGAAGTCCCAGCAACAGTCAATAGGCAAAGAGCAACAAATCCCTCTGAGCTTCTCGCTTCTGCAACAAACTGAAATAGGAAAAATAAATTAAACCTTCTAAATTATAAAAGTGTCTTGGGCCCTCATAAAATCAACATGATACGAACCTCGAAAACTCGTCTAAGAAGATACTTCCCTGCAAGAGAAAGCAGACCCAGTCCACCTAAAGCCTTTAAACTTTCTTGTGCAAGCATTGGCCAAATACTTTCCTCTACTAGATTCTGCATAAAACCACAGAGAGAGAAAGAGAGAGTACAAACATGCAAGGGGTCAATAAATGAGATTGTATGTGAGAAGCAAAAATATAATAGAAAAAAAGTAAAGTGAAAATACAAGAAAATAAAATATTATCAGGGGATATGACTATAAATGTGATGAGAAAAATTCATTGACAAATATTACTTAGAAATTTTTAACTCAATGAAATTTCTGAATATATCTAGATTAAAAGCATGGCTAATAAAATTCAAAGTTTTTCAGCTGGATTTTGATAGCGTACACCCACGCACAGACATAGGTTTTGTTCATCAATAAAATTTCTGAATATTATCTATAACTAAAAGCATGGCTAATAAAATTTAAAGTTTTTCAGTTGGGTTTTGATAGTCACACACACACACAAGTTACTTTTGTTATTTTTAAATTAGCTTGTTAGCTTATTCTTGTATTCTTGCCATATCACTCTAATATAAATATGAGCTAAGGTGAGGGATTGATTGATTAAACCCAAAACCTTTTTCTCAAATATCTCTCCACTGATTCTCAAAAAAAAAAACTCTCTCCACTATTCGTTCCACCATTAACCCTAATATCTCATACTTACAACTTAACTATATTTGAACAAAGACATCACAATATATATTGCAGATCACAAAATGCTCAATCCATCTTACAGAGAATCTCACCAATCATATCCATTAGAGACTACTAGCTGGTTTATAAAGTAAAAGGCAGGTTACATCGACCTCAAAGATTAAAACTCTATAATTACAAGACATTAAAAATGAACATTGTATTTTTGAATGTAAAATATATTTCAGGTACTTAGCTTTAAGAAATTACAGTAATCCTATGTACCTGGCTCTCTAGCACCGGAAGTATGACTAATAGAGGGACAACTGCTATGTCCTGCAAATATCAACCAGTGGGAGTCCAAAAAGTTACTGACATCATACTTGATGTGTACTACTTTGCAAAGATGACCCTAGCAAAATTCAGAAAGGGAAGTAAAAAGAACTATAATAGCACCAGTATTAATATATTGATTTAACAACAAAACAGAAGACCATGCATTCATCAGTCTCATATAGAACCTGTAACAGAAGTATTCCCAGAGTTGCTGAGCCAAATCTTGTTGGGAGCTCGCCTTTTTCTGCAAGAAGCTATATACTATACTATGTAAGTAAAAAAGAGAGGGCAGGGGGGCAGGAGAATCTAAATTAAACCATATATGGAATAGGGAGTAAAGGATATCTACAGTGCAAGTCACTACTAACTGCTCCTAACTCAGCCTGAGAGTCTACTATACTAGGTGCCCACAAAATCTATCAACCTAATCACAAGATCCAACACTAACCCATCACACTATCTCTATTGTCTTGTCTTACAATGCCCCAACTTGTGTCAAGAATAATTTAGAAATTTATAAAAACTTTCACATTATTTTCAATCATTACACACCGATAGAACATATGGTCAATAGATAATTGTTTCATATATGAGCCAAATTGTGAAGTAACAAGTTCATAGCTGTGAGCAATTGCTATGACATATAAGTTGGATTGGCATGCACCTTTCAGGTTACAAGAAATTTGCCAACCTACAGCCACAAGCTCAATCTTCTCTGACAAAATTGATCTAAAACCATGGTAAATACATTTATGAACTAGATTAAAATATGAGGAACAGATAGAAAATTTTCCACCACTGTTGATGGCGTCATTCTGGAGTTGCATAAGCATCTATAATTCTATATGCCAACTTAATAATAAGCATATCATCATACTTCTCCAACAGCCAATGTACAAGCTTAAGCTTTCAAGGCAACCCAATTAAGCAACAGTTCCACTGAATGTGCACATATACTCAACTTTGAACTTCACAATACCATTATGATTCAAACCTTACTTATTAAACTCACAAAGTCATTACAAACGAAACATAAGTTTATGTTTTCCCTTAGCTTAGTTTCCTGATTTCTTGTTTTGCTGTGCTGTTTGTTCTTTTTTTTCTTGTTGTTCATCATCATGAACAACTTGTACTTTTCTTTTTTGTTTTCTCATTTTTAATAATTTTCTGATTACCTATCAAAAAAAAATAAGATAGCAACTCGAATCACCCATGATATATGACTAATTCTCCCAAAAGCTAAAGCTGATAGGAAATGTTGAATTTAATCATTTAACCAATATTCTAACACTCTCCCCCATGCATGGGCCCAAACTCCCCTATAATAAGTGAGTCCCAACATGTGGTATTTTTAAAGTGAGGCCAACTTGTGGGAATTTTAACTTTTTAAATGGGAGGTAAAGTAGCTTTGATACCATGATAAATTTCTAATTCTCCCTAAAGCTTAAGTTGATAGGATATGGTGAATGTAATTACTTAACCGATATAATATTATAACAACCCCCAATCACAATATTAGTTTATTGCATCATCCTCAACCTCAAGTTTCAAATTTGTGTGCTTGGAGAAAATAATTCACATGATCAGGTCAAGAATAGAAAAGGATACAACTCCATATCTTAATATGTGACATTGTGGTTTTTAAAAAAAAATATATATATAGATTCTTTAGCAAGAAGTAAGATTCCAAGTAAGAGTCCTAAAAGTTCATAATGCCACAAAAAGCTAGTGGTGAATCTAGCTCACAATTGATTCGTATTATCAGAAGAAGCAAGTCAACGTAATTGCTACATTGGGTGCTCATTCAAAGATGTTTCCACTTGTTGGAACTTTGAAGTTTTTCAGCATAAGAGAAATCTAGATAGAAAAATTGCCAATATCCGAACTTGAGCTTGACTATTTGTATTTATCAGGGGGTTTTAATAATTGCACAATTATGTCCAAAATTACAATACCAATTAATGGGAACATACTTAATATGTAGATACCTACAATAAGAATACCTGCAGAACAAAAGCTGAAGAAGACAGAGAGAGTGCAGCACCAATCACTACAGCCTCATCAATGCTTCTGATGTTGACCTGCAACAATATGGTTGAACTTATATACCAAAAAAGCAACATTATGTTAGGAGTACTTCGGAGCATATAGAGGATGGTTCCAGTAACAAGGCTTTCATTCAACAAGGTCAATATGTATAGTTAGAGAACTCACAAATTTGCATAATCTATGTCAGTAGAGTAAGCATATATTTACATTCTATTTAGAAACACCTAGCATAGATAGAGAAATACACAAATCTAATGTAAGTAATGATAATAGACATCTCTATCTATAAAAACAAAAAAAAGGGTGTTTGTCTACACAATCAAAAAACCAAAAACCCCATGGTGTCCACCCCAAATTACCTCAACTAACCCTGAAGAGGGGAGAGAGAGAGAGAGAGAATATGGTGAAGACTGTTTTTAGATCAGAGATAAGCCTGCAAATGCAGGTTCCAACAAGCTGAACTATTCATGGCATTAAAACTTTCCAGTAAATAGTCCATTTCATGTGAGATTCCAATTAAAACAAAAAACAAGTGAACAATGATGGTTAAGACAGGTTATTACATGCAAAGTATTGAAGACGTCTAGAAAAAAAGTTCTCACCAAATCAGACCTTGAGTGAAAAAGGAATTCCAAAATTTTTGTTCCAATTGCCCCATTAGGTGGAAGTTCAAATGCTGTGAAAGCAAGAGTAGATAACACAACCTTCAAAAGCACAAAAAAAAAATTGGTGAAACAAGATAGGTAATCAATTTAAGGACCCACCCAGAATTCATAGAATTGTTAGTCATGTCTTGCCACATAACTTCAAGAACCACCATGAGAATTAAATGCAAGCTAAACAAGTAAAATCACAAGCAACAGCTCCAATATGGAATGCATTTTAACAAAGCTAAGTCAAGTGGATTCCTATTTCTGAACAATAAATAACTCAATAAACTTATATACATAATTAAATTGATTAATTATGAACCCAATTAAGTCATCTTTGATGGGAATATTAATCTTAACATTAAAGGAAAAGAAAAGATATAATTAAATTGATTAATTTTCCATGAAAGTAGCTAATTAACTATGGAAACAACTTTTCATACTCAATTCCAGTAGTGGTCTATACTAACCAGCCAACCAAAATTGTTAACATCTATCTGTAAAGTGTTGGATTTTGAGCATTTTTGGTTCAGACATGGCCAAAAACCATAATAAATAATAATTTTTTTTTTTTACCAGTAAGCTATGTACCAACCCTATTGGTCTTGAACCCACAACCTTACCCACCACCTTGTTCTTACAAGGGGATGAGGTGCCATCAAAGCTAGAGCTCATTAGCCAAAAAACCACAGAAACATCTAGAAAATTCCTAAAGAATGTAATTTCCAAGCAATAGAAAACTGAGTTCCAAGTCCAAACATTGTCAAAAAGGTATATGTCTCTCAAAACAGAACCCACATAAACCTCCAATAATATTAGCAAATCAAATTCTTTGTATCATTAAATCTTGAGAGTGCTGCAAAAGCACAATTTTCCATCAATTTCACATCTTGCATGTCAGGAAATTTAATGAACCATTGCCTTAACTTTCCACATTGGATTTTCATTTTCCATAACGCTCAAGAACTGGAATAATACCATCTTATTTACAAGAGTATTCAACCCTTATGGACAATTAGATCTTAGCTTTTGAGATCATACCTGAGTCAAACCCATGCCAAAGGCAAATTTTGCAAGAGCTTTTAGACGTGCAAATGAAAGCTCTAAACCCATCTCAAACAGCTGAAAACGTTACGTGTTAGTCCAAAAAAAAAAAAAAACTTCATCTAAACAAGGTATGCTGCAAAATATTCATTAATCATTACAAGTGGACAATGTGATAGTAATATAATCTATATCCTCTAATCTTTTCAGAGAAGTTAAAATTCAAACCAAGAAATAAATATCCAAAACATTATGCAAAGAAGAGAAACTTTTCTGGGAAAAGAATTCCCACATGTTGTCCTGTATATATATTAACTCTTAAAATTGGAACATGAAACCTAAGTACTTCTCACTGCCCTACCTTTTAGTGTTATAGTTAGGTGCAAGAAACAATCAACTGATAAAAAATAAAAAAAATAAAATCACACACACAGACAGCTTAAAGTTGATACACGTTCATGGTTCAACATCTAACAAACATTTGTGTAGATGTTCTAAAATCAATTAATATCAGATATTTAAGAAAAAGCTAAAACTCTGCATGCAAAATGTAATAGATGTAAATTCAGGTCCCTACCATGTAGTATCAATAGAACACAGTTTGCCATCTTGGCGAAAAGGTTATACAAGGATAAACATTTCACAATAGAAATACTGTCAGGAGCTATGTGATGGACATATAATGGCAGATGATTAGTTTCAGTAGTTGGTATAGCAACATGCTTTATTGCATTATAAATATTTTTTAATAAAAATGTAATGATAAACATCATCATGAATAACAATAGAATTGAAATTGCAATGCTGTGGCTATGACAACAATTAGTTCCAAAAATATAAGGGCAGCAAAAGTGGCAGATTAAGCAGACAAATGATTAAGCTTACCAAAAAAAGAATCCCCCACTCGGACAAAACTTTGACATCTGTGAGATTTCTAAACAAACCAAACTGATTGAGCACAACCCCCGCAAAGAAGAAACCAAGTATCTGCAAATGATTGGTACTAAAATTGCCAATAGAAATGAAATAATGAACTGATAAGAACTATTCACTTCTTCCACACTTGATTTAAACATGAAGCTTTGTCAAGTAGCACTCCATTGTTGTAGGAAGTATGCAAAAACATGCATGCGAGCTATTGCTTTTGTATTTTATATTAATACATTCTGATATCCTTGCAATATTAATTGACTAAGTAGAAAGTTAGAATTCAACCTCAGAATTATTATATTTTCAACAAAATAATAAGCACAAATATATCATTGTAAAATCTAAGTAAGTAAAATCAAGTTAGATTTCTTGCTGATCATTACAAATAAAAAAATTGACAAAAAGAACTGAAATTCAAATGGACAATATCAATCATGTAGATTTTGTTGTATAATTTAGTTACCATAATTATAATGTCTATTTTGCTCATAATTAAGATTGAAAATATTCATCTGTTTGTGTGGTGTGTTTGGATTTTCTTTTCAACAATTGTCCTTACATTGTCACACCTTTTGAGAAAAGCACAGGGACAAATCTAACTCAACTCTAAAGAATATATAATCTTGCATTTGTGTGCATGTGTGTGAGAGAGAAAGAGATAAAGAAAAAAGATCAAAATGCATATGTTACACTTACAGGGCTAGCTTTAATGGTCTTGAAGGCCGGAACAACCAAGACAGTCACTCCTAAGAATGTCAGAGTATCCAAACCTAGATCATTAACGACATCAACAGCACTGGCAACATCAAGTGCTGCAGACACCCGTGATCTTTTGCAAGGGCCTAGTCTATGGTTAGAAAAACAGAATCCTCCGTAATTAGATACCGAGGAAATCAACAAAGGTGTGCCCTCAAAGATATATCCTGAAACAAAAGATCTATGAATAATCCCATAACTGATGGCAGATGATGGAAGACATACTTTACGGTTATAGGAAGAAGATATATGAACATATTGTTCACCAAGTCGTGAAATAGCATGAGAGTAAGCCCGGATTGGCCTCTTTTGTTTGATTATGTTGTATCCCTGGAAGATGACAAACAATTGAAATAGATTAGTGTTACCACCATGGTTTTACCTTTAAGAATTCAAAGTTCAGGTCAATGCACAATAATACACATTTAATAATCAAGCACACACAAATAGTTGAACTAAGGTTTGACATACATGAATAATCACACACATTAAAGTGTTAATCAGGCACCTGAATTAAGAAAGTGAATATCATCATGTCATTGATGTGCCAATTACTCTAGAGAAATTTCCCAGATAAAATTCATGAGCATGTCAAGGAGCACTGGAGCAGGGAGATATCTAACTTGATATTTGCCATTCAAAGATTGTTACTTTAACCCAAGATCTAAAACTATCCAACTTCTCGTTTGGGGGGGGGGGGGGGGGGAAGAAATGATGAAAATGGAGTTCTCTTCAATTCCAAATTGCATATAAAATAGGATGATAAATTAATGATTTCAAAAAATTATTCAGGGCAATGATTATTAATCTGTGGTCACATTAGTGCTCTAGTTCTGTTGGGAAACTAAGTTTGAGTGGAAATTTGGGGAATGTGGGAAACACAACACCAAACAAAACAAAAATAACGTAGCTTGAAAAAGTTATACAGGTATTCAGTGTATGACAGAAGATGTATTAATATTATTACACAAATACTAAATACTCCACCCTATAATTTGGCACTTCAATTCTATTTGCAACATCTAATTTTTAATATCAGTGAGATTTCCAATTAAATTAAGTAAAAAAATTTTAACTAAACGTGCTTGTTGGGCAGTTGCAAAAAAAGCTAACCTCCAAATGAACACACACCAAATTGCATACCAACAAAAGACTCAGATATCATTTCAACAAGAAAACCCAAATCAAGTTAACTAACACGAAGTGAACAATTTCTTTTCTTTTTTTTTCCTTTACTTATTGTTTATTTAAGTGAACAAAGTCAACAATCCTAAATTCAATAAAACCACCATGAAACAACCAAGTTCCAAAAAGAGCAAACACCCATTATTGCATTAAAATAAATAAATAAAAACCAACTGGGTTAGCCAAAAAAAGCACAATAATTTGTAAAAAAACAGGAACTGAAGTACTGAACCAAACAATAAACCAAAACTCTTGGTGAAGGAATACTACCTTAGAGTTATGGTAACAAGCAACTGAGTCCAACATAGTGCTTAGGTTCATCATTCATGAAGCAAGTACTCCCAACTTGAAGAAGTTAAATTGCATTTGGTTGTTTTGCTGACAAACCCAAGTACAGAAATTGCAGATATTTCAAAGAACACCAAGAAAAAGATTGAAGCTTTGGCTATGTATTTAGACAACTCAAAAACGTGACAACCACGAAAACAAAAACAAAAGCAAAGGGTGAAATTGAGGACAACAAAAGCACACGTTGGAGCCCTGTAGACTTGGAACTTTTTTGAAAGAGAAAGAGGAATCTGCTCAATCTGTATCTGTCTGTGAGTGTGCGTATTTTTGTGGAGGAAATTTTAGCGCTCAGAGCATGAATTTGCTACCTGATTGATCATTTTTTGAAGTCAGAAGCTAACGTAATATCCACGTGGCAATTAGGGATTATCCTATAAGGAAATGTTGTATTTTTCATAAGGGAAAAAAATGTTTAAATAATATTTTGACTGAAATACCCTTATAGATTTTAGTCTACAACTCATTCTTTTATGAGTGGTATCCCTCAAATTTAAGAAAGTTATTATTTTACTAGCAATTTTTTTTCTCTGATGTGGCCTAAACTAAATTTAATATAACAAAAGGATATAAATTTTTCTTTTATTTATATTGATTATGTAGTTTCTAATTAGTTGAAACGATAAATGTTTTTATCATTGAATTAAAGAGTTATAAATAATAAATAAATAAATAAAAGAAGACCATCGATATGTTGACTTATGATGGAGAAAACTCCATGATTTGATTGTATTATATCAAAACTAGTTAGGGTTGCAAGTGCTTAGAAAATTTAAGATAGAAATTTTTTTTTGGAGTAGTATGAAATTATGTATTAAAATTTAGAATAGTTTTTTAACATATGTACTGGCGGCTCCATATGCAAGCCAAGGTGATAATAGGACCACCCTAACTTGCAAAAAAATGCATGTATACACTTGCCAAAAAATTATTACATGTTAAACTAACCTATTATGACCACTTTAATAAAAATGTTGAACACCTTAACTTGAGAATTACAAAAGGTTGGGTTCAATAAAAAAAAAAAGAAAAAAGAATAATGTTACATTTACAATATTTTCACAATACTTTCACACCAAATCTAATGTGGTAAGCTGTTACTAATTCTAATTTGGGCCCAATATTGATATTATTTTTTTACTCCCTAATAACAGCTTTTTGCATAAGATTTATTGTAAAAATGTTGTGGATGTAGTATTACTTCAAAATTAATTCTACCCCCCAAAAATAATCCTTAATCCCTTTTATAAAATTAAAAAGAAAAAGCATAAATAAAAATAATAAATATTAGCCCAAATAACAACAAACATAAACCAAACAAAAACAAGACCAGACCAAACTACATTAAGTGATCAAATTATTCAACAAAAAGCATATTATAAAACAAAAAGATAAAAATCGCTAAATATTCAAATTTATAGCTCATTCAACCTATACAATAAAAATAATTTCTAATTTCATTTTTCCCTAAAAAATGGTACCAAGAAAAATATTGTAATTGTTAGTTCCCTTAATGGTGACAACAATTATATTCTTTTTGGCTTTGCAGTCACAACAATTTTTCTCTCCTAAGCGACTTGACTCACTTGTAGCAAATATTCAATTTATCACTTTATTAAATTTTGTATAATTTAAATTTTTTAGTGACCACCCTAATAAAAATTCCTAAAACTGCCATTGAACATATGCCTATTTATTTACTATGATAATTTCTTAGAACCTATTTACTAAAAGCAGTATCTACTCACGAAAAAATTCTACTAAGAATGATAACAAATGCCGTCATCTTCCAATAATAAACAACTAAGTTTTGATAAAATATTGTCACAATATTTAAATTTTAGCAATAAATGATGACATATGCTATAATTGAAACTCTTCGTCAAATTAAATACCTACAACCATTTTGTAATGAATATTTTTTTATTCATACTTCCTTCTTTATCATCTTATTTTATGAGCCTAACTACGATGTTTAGCTTACTTAATTTTTAATGAACACCTTTTTAAGAAAGAAAACAAATGAAAAAAGAACAAGATAACAATAGACATATAACATTGAAGTTTCTATTAGATAAAATTATAAATCTAAAAGATTTAAATCTTTAATAAATTACTGTTCTCTAGGTAACAATTAGAATACCATACATTACTATTTTACTTTCTAAGTATGACTAACACATAAAAATCAAAAGACCCAAAGAAAATTTTTGGGACATTAAAATTTAGTGAGACATTTTAGATATTGCACAATGAAATATTCTAGGAATCATAAGATTTTGTTAGGGTTTAACTAAGAGAGTAATAACATAGACTATATGCTTGTTTACAAAATATAAAGGAGGAAATTATTCAACTTTAAAGTTTAGGAGGGGGGAATGAAACTACCACAAACATAAAGGGGGAAAGTACTTTTTCCATTTTTTTTGCTGTTGGTAAAACTATGCATTTTTTACTTTAAACAATGTGTTAAAAAAAGGTCAGCCCAAGAAAATTTTCCGTAAAATTATGAATTTTGGCTTAATAAATTGACTAAACCAAAAAAAGAAGTAAGGAACATAATAAATGTCACTATATTTTCACAATACCTTTATTTTAGCTATGGTGGGCCCTGCTATGATATTTTCATTATTGAGTCATGTTAACAAATGCCCTTAAGGTAATTGTTAATTAACCATATTAGGAAAGTTTTGACACCACTTTTATGGAAAATATAAAAAGCCGTCAACAAAATTAATTACTTTATCATTTTCCCGTAAAAATATTTCTAAAAATAGTCCCTAAACCAATGCTCTTAGGACATTTATTAGTATTTCATTTTATTATTTTATTTTAGAGTAATGCTACATCCACAACATTTTCACAACAAATTTTAGATAGTTAATTGTTATTGGTTTTTAATTGGGACAACCACTTTAAACTATGCATTAAAAAAAACAACAAACAAAAATCCAACAGAAGAAAATTATGATCAAATTTGACCAAACCAAAAAAGAAGTCTAGGAACACAGCAAAATGTCACAATATTTTCACAATACATTTATTTTCAGCCATGGTAAGTTTCAATTTGATATTGTATTGTTTATTTTATAGAAATGCTATCTCCGTAATATTTTCATAACAAATTCTAGATGGTAAGTTGTTATTGGTTTTAAAATGGACTCACAACTGATATTACTTTTTCATTCATCAATAATAGCTTATCACCTATAATTTGTTGTGAATTTAATGTGAAAATGTTATAAACTTAGTATTTTTTTTATTTGATCTATAAGAAACTAAGACTTCAACAATTGTAAAAATATTGTGATAGCAATAAGTGTTATAATATTTTTACAGAACATTTATTTTCAGTTGTGATTGGTCACAGTTTTATATTTTATTATTTTATTTTGACTTACAAGAAATTGACACCTTAATAATTATGAAAATATTGTAAAATTTGTAGTCACTATAATAATACCATGCCAACTCATATAAATATTTTAAAGAAAAAAAGAGCACAACCGAAATGGAGTGACAGGAAAAAAAAAAGGCAAAATAAAAAACGGTGAGTTTTGCTCACCAATTGACTAAACAAAAATTTTACTGTAGAAGTAGATTAATCTGCTGGGTTGGTTATTAAAGGTGTGTTTGGTAGTTAAAGTTATCAATTTTACATTATTAACATTTTTACAATAATTTTACGACAAATTTTTAATGGTAAGTTATTAATGATTCTAATTTGAACTCACTATTGAAATTATTTTTTTTCTCCATTAATATTAGCAATATTAATAACTTGTCATTTAAAATTTATTGTGAAAATATTATGGATATAACATTTTTTAATATTAAAAATTTTTCTTTCTCACCCAAACTCAATTTTAGCTTGTTACAAAAGACAAAAGTTTGAATAAACCAAAAATACTGTAGTTAGAGCCATTGGCTCTTTTTATATAGTTAGTAGAAATATATAATTTACTATAAAAATCGTAAAATTTTCTATTTTAGAGATGAAAATTAAATTTGAGGCAAATTCTAAGACTAAAACTATTTTGACCTAATTTCACACCAAGAGATACATTTTTTATTAAATAATAAAAAAAAAACAACCAAATTGTAAATTTCTCAATTTTAGAGACGAAAGTTAAATTTAAAAAAAAAAATTATAGGATTAAAAGTATTTTGACATAATTATTACATCAAGAAATACTTTTTGTTTAATAAATAAATGAATGTTTTGAGCATCTATGAAACCACGATTCTCAATTGAATATGCCAAACAGATCATAAAATAAAAAACATTTTTAGACATGTTAATGGAGATTTTGGTCATATGCTATCCTCTCTTTGCGAATAAATCAAGGCACTGAATTCAAAATCAACATAAGTTCATTAGTTTAAGGTCACATTTCAATGCTTCTCACCAAAATAAAAAACAAGCAAACAAACTCACCACCGCCCCACCTAGGCGAGTTGGTACCAGGGTTATGTTGTGACCTGTTGCTCGGGGGTTCAATCCCCCACACTTACCTAGCAAAAAAAAAAAAAAAAAAAAAAAAAAATTTAAAACCCAGAATGACAAAGGCCCAATCAATACATTTCCCAGCTTACCGTGATTGCCTTACCTCCCTTTATTTTTATCAAATAGATCTCGGCCTATGAGCTATCTCGGCCATTCAGGCAATTTCCCAAGATCTCAAGGGTGGTGCAATGGGTCACTTGATCCAAGGTATTCAGCTTGCAAAGTCTTCCTTCTCTTGCTGTTCTTTTCATCACATGAAAAGGGATTACAACAAGGCTGCCCATGAGCTTGCCCAATTTGCCAAATGTAATCATGCCAACAACCTCTGGAAGGGTGTTACCCCGCCCTTCTTAGATCATCTGATTCAATCAGGCCTAGGATGATTTTTGTATGCTTTTGGCCTTTGTTGTACTCCTTTTCTTGTGTTAATGAAATATAAGTTTCTTCTCCAAAAAAAAAAGGTACTCAGCCCATTTTCACCTTGGGATTTTGCATTTGGGTCAAGATCCCTTTATCTTGATGCCCGGCCGGAATAAATATTTCTTTTCAATTTATAAAAAAAGGTAATGATACAAATATTACAAATTTTATTACATTGATCTTATAACCTAGTGTGTATCTAATAAGAATTAAGCAATTCAAATATTCAGTTATAAGGTGGTTAAAAGAAGAAGTGATGTGTCCACAACATTTTCACAAAAAATCATACGTGAAAAGTTGTTATTGGTTTAATCTTGAATCATGACTTATATTACTTTTTTGCTTACCCGTAACAACTAATAATAGTTTGTCACATAAGATTTGTTGTGGAAGTGTTATAAAAATGATGTGAACATAGTAATTCTCTTGTAAAAATGAAATAGACTAGCTCTTCTTGTGTTAGAATAGCTTTTTAATCATATGATCCGATGTAGTCTATTAGATTTGAGTAAGATATCTTAAACTCGAGTTTTTGAGATACACATGCATTTGCTCGATGTCTCTAATTTAAGCCCATTTATTGCCCTACAAAAAATAACCTTGGTATCTTAATGCATGTATTTAATTTATTTAAAACTAATAGAGTAGAATCTACTTTTTGGGAAATATGAATCAAAACAATAACAATAATATTTTTAGTAGATGTCTTTCACAATTCCTAGAGAGAGAGAAAGTTCACTGGTAAAACAAGGGATAAGTAATTCAACGTATCTGGATCATGAATATTTGAAATTCATATTATGCAAGGAGTTGTTCATCTAACCAAAAAAAATCAAGAGTTCCAAGTCCACAAAGACTGAGAAAAGTGACTCAAGAACACATTTTATTTTCATTAGGAGCTCCATTCTAGAATTCAGGGGTAACCATTAATTTTATCTACCTGTTGCTCCACCCTCTCTACATGCTTAGCTTTCTTTTTGCTATCATGCTATGGTCCGTTTACTTTCATTTAAGAACAAGGGCTGAATACTTTAATAAAATCCTTATGTTATTCTTCTACCTCACCCATCGACCTGGAATCAAATAAATTCCTTTGCTTCGGCTGTTTTTTTTTTTTCTTTTTTCTTTTAATCATACCCTCTCTGCATTTCCTGGAAAAATATAGGCTTTCATTTTGATGATGCGGATGGGAATGCTTAGTGTTTGTTTAATACATTGGAATTGACTTTGAATTTTCTATCTGCATATTTTGACCAATTCAAGGTGTAAAATAGGGTTGCTTCCACAACAAAACATGGATAATTAAAGTTGAGCCAAAGAATCTCGATCAAGATAAATTAATGAGGAAGTGAGATCTCTTTGGGATCTACTCCAATGCTTAGAACTTGGTTAATTTGTAAAGAACTATAGTTACATGTACATGTACTCGATGCCTGGCTCAAGAAAGAGACCCAAGTCCTAGTAGCCTAACTAAATGGTGATTCAACATAGATTCTGCATCTTGTAACTAAGCCAATTTTGGAGCAACTATGTGCTAATGGAACCAACCAGTAAAAAGCATTAAAGTTACAAACCAATGCACCAATTGAGGTAAATAGAGTTGTAATTCACTAGTTATTCTAGATGCTCGTCAAATGTGAAGAAGAAGAGGAAAAAAAAAACTTTGGCTCCTTAGTGGCAGAGGAAGGTAAACTGAGATACTTTTCTCAGTTTTCTGCAACTTTTTTTCATTATATTGCGTCAATTAAATTGACCTCCATGCTATTTACACCCAATCAAAAGATACTCATGCTATCATGCAATACACTGCTAAATTCCCACCCCAATAATAAACAAGATCAACTTATCCTCGACCAGTCAGTTGAATCCCAAAAACACACTTACTGCCTATGATAAATCAATGATAGTATAAGAGTATTCAGTATGCCAATGACAAATTTATGGTAAAATTAGTGGGTTTGAAGGATTGAGTTTAGGAATCAGCCTCTCCTAAAAATAAAAATAAAAATTAGGGTAAAATTATCTATTAATCACGTCTTCCACTCCACAAAAATGGGAGTTGTGTGCTCTGAGTGTGACCTTTTTATACTATTTCAATTCCTGATAAACCAATCTAATACTTTGAAAAGGAACATATTATGCCACTATGAATTACATAAAAATTATAATTTATCCAATTACTTTACACTTTTTCTACAGCAAATTTAGCTCTTGACAATTACCTTTTTTATAGAAAATGCCTGCCAAATGTACAAAAGAAATTGTAAAATAATGTAAAAAATATGCTTGTTAGGGAAGTATAGGATAGGAACAATAATACAGTAATAATAATAATTGAGGTACTTTAAAATTTTTCAGTTTAACCCATTTATTAAAACACACGTACCAAACAGTACCTCAATTATTATTAGTTTGGTATTACTATAGGCGGTTCGCAGGGCTCGTTTGGTACGTGTATTTAAATAACAGTTTTCAGTTTTTTTGGAAATATATGTGGATAAAAAAATGTGTAAAAATGCGTATAATAGTGTTTAAATATTAAAAACATGTGTTTAAACAAGTCTACCAAACAACCCTTAACCTCCAATATTTCTAGCCAAAATATCCGCTCATCCATTAACTTCACGGTAAACGTGATATGGGATGCACTGTTTATTGCCTCTTCAAGAGATTCTTGCAATTCAACACAAGTGCAGACAAGCCTAGGGTCATAGTACTGTGGATTGTTAGTAAGGAAATGATAAAAGTTTAATCAAATTCTAAAATTACATTATGGTATTTCCCAATTCCCAAGTCAAGTTTAACCCATAGCGAACCGCCTATAGTTTAACCATATTATTTGTAATTTTACCCAATTTTATAGAAAAGTAAACCCCCTGATCCATTTCCTATGAGATCACGAATGGTCATTTCAATTGTGGTAAATTGTGACAATTATTTTGGGCTTGGTATTACTATAAATCATAATATTTTGGTAGGAAATTAGTACCATTCTCTAAATAATAATAATAATAATAATAATTACTCAACAACAACAATAAAATAATAATACTAGTAAAACCATGATGAACTTTGAGGTAAAACCAAAGTTGTCAATTTCATTCATGTGACTGTTTCAATTTGTCACTTGTGACCAAATATTTTGGTATCAATGTATTTTGACATATCATTTCAGAGTTACTACTACTACTATTATTATTATTATTAAATTGATAAAATATATAATTTATAATCAAATTAATTATAGTTTATTTTTGTATATTTATATCAATATTTAAAAGTATTATCATATTTATTTTGAGTTAATTCATACGTTTTATATCTGGTTTCAGAATAACGTTGAATAATTAATTTTGTGCTTAAATGAATTTTAATACATGAATATGTCTTTTGTAGAGTAATCAAATTAAATGAGTGGATTCTTGTGCAAAGAAGAGGGCTCATGGATTTTACTTTTACAAGGGCCATCCCATTTGTATAGAAACATTTTCCTCCCATTTAAATTTGAGTCAAATTGGAGCAAGAAATCAAATAAAATTTGCACCAAATCCAAGTCTAATCCAAATTAGGATTCTAGCCCGCACACCAGTTAGTATTTTGGGCATATCTTTCAGCTCAAATGTCTAATTGAGATGATCCAAGTTGGGCTGGAAAGCTAAATTAAATGGCTACAAATTTTTAGCTTACCAAAAGTTCGAATTATGAATTTAATGGGCCAAAAATGTCAGTTAAGTGAAACTTGAAAACCTGAGATTTTCTCCAAATGGGAATTCAACTTGTAATAGGATTACTTAGCCTATTTAAAGGCTCTTTAGGGAAAAATTAAGGGGAGAGTTTCTGTAGAACAAAAATTAGGTTTTATAAAAATTTCTTTACAATTTTTAGAGTTTTATTTGGTGTAATGGCTTACTAGAAGCCATGCTAAGAATGGGTGAAACTCAACCGTTTATTGGTATGTTCTAGATAATTATTTTATGGTTTTAATGTTTATGTTCTTGTGTTCTTGATTGATTTACTTATCTAGAAAAGTGTTTAGTTCTATATAATTATTTAATTTATCGTAGACTTTGAGCACGTTAAATGCTTAATATTCCCTATGAATTAATTCACTAGTTTTGTTTTGCGCCTAAAATCAATCAATTTTATCAAACTACCTTAGACAATTAATTCTTGAGTTCTTATTGCTAAATCATCCGACTAAGATCATCATTCGTATAAATTTTAGTTGAGTTATAAAATATATATTATTAACACTACCAATAGATGTATTGAGTGTGAATCCCTAAACTTTAATGCCTTAATATATTGTTATTTTCTCTCAATTTAAAGAGCCTTTATCAAAATATCAAAATTTCTCTTTAATATAATTTTATTGTTTTAGTTTTATTCTTTCATGGTTTGCTAATCAATTCCCTTTTCCTTGTTGATTCGACCTCGAACTCACCGAGTTATTACTTTGCAACAATCTTGCACTTGGGAGCATTATTTAAGTCGCAACACAAATAATAGTATATTATAAATACTAGCTTGTAACCTCATGCATATGTATGGATAAACTTAAAGATATACAATAAGATGCATAATATAATTTCTATATATATAATATAAATACTATTGATAGTTATTTTTATATTTTGTTTACTCTTTAAAAATTTTTGTAAGGATATTATTAGGTATAAAATGTAAATTGTCCATGTTTAAAAAAAAAAAAAAATTATTGTGAAGCTCTTTTTTTTTTTTTTTTTTCTTTTTTTAACAATTCATTTATTCTAGACTCTTTGATTTTTGTATTTAATAACTCACTTGGATGAATATTTATGATGTGGTCTCACATTTGATTCTAAAATTAAGAAATAAAAATCTTTAAGAATAAATAATTTAGGACCAATGGCACAAAATTAGAACTCTAATTTGGAATTTTAATTTGAGTTTCTCTCAGTTTCACCTATTATTATATATATATTTGAGAAATCAATAGACTTTTTATTTTGTGAGAGAGAGAGAGAACATGTAAAGAAAAGACCAAAAAAGAGGGAAAGAGAGCAAATGCAATTCTTTTTTTCCTTCTTTTTTTGATAAGACAAATGCAAGTGTTTATGTTTACATTGTTGTTCAATTCACCATGTTGAACCTTGTGAGAGACCGTGCTTCTTTGAGGGGTGCTCTCAAAAAGAGATTTGGTGCTTAGGGCATCTCTCTTTTGAGTAATTGTGTGGAGTTGCCACTTATTTTTTATAAAAAAAGAAAAAGAAAAAAGAAAATACAATTTACATGTCCAAAAATACCTCAAATTCATTAATTGGTTATAGAAATACAATTACATCATGGTAGAATAACTTTACAAGGCTTTGGTCCTAATACAATCTATGTAAAAATTACAAAGTTTTGATCCTAGTTACAATCTACCAAAAACAAAAGACAAAACACTAGTCTACTATCCAAAAACCTGAGTTCAGGGGCTAGGTTACGTAATGGGAAGGTGTCAGGCACCCATTTCGCCCAGACAGAGTCTGGTCTTCTAGACTCTAATGACCATTATATACCCTTTTGTATGATATTGAAAGATATGTTTTAATACATGTAACTAACAAACACTTTCTTGACAAAATTAATTTAACAAATTTTTCTTATGAATATGTCCTCTTCTCAAGGAAAAATCAGATCAATTTGTAAGGTTGAGAAAAATGAAATTTGATGAAGAAAAATCAGATTTGTTTGTAAGAGATAAAAAAAAAAAGGGGGATTTGGTTAATAAAAATTAGATCTGTTTTGTAAGGGATAAAAAAATGGAATTTTGTTAATAAAAATTAGATCTGTTTTGGAAAAGAAAATAAAAAGGGATTTGGTAAATAAAAATCAGATCTGTTTTGTAAAGGATAAAAAAAAAAAAGAAAAAAAAAAGAAAAGAGATTTGTAAAAGAGGATTCATATTCATAATTCAAATCTATTGTGCATGCATCACATATCTATGGAATGACATAAAAAAATCTTAACCTAGATATCAATCCATTCTTTGAAATTTCAAAATCTGCAACTTTTTATTTAAGAAGAAAAATATTTCAAATTTGTATTTAATGAAAATACAGATCTGTTTTGTGACCAGAAAAATTTTCAGATCTATATTTAGTGAAAATACAAATCTATATTTTGACTGTGAAAATGAAAATACAGATTTGTTTTTGACTCGAAAAAATTTTTAGGTATGTATTTAGTGAAAATACAGATTTGTTTTTATTTTAAAAATGTTTTGGTGATTAATTGCAGATTTTGAAATCAAAGAAGAATTAAAACATGTTAATCAACTAAAGAACATGTCAAAGAAAATTCCAACTAAACATATAAACATGGCAAATATGAATTATGAACAAGATCATGATTAAATCAAACATATATTAACAAAATTCATGCAATGAACAATCACGAAATATTAATTAATGGAAAAGAAAAATAGACATAAGAATGAAACTAAATACCTCTTGCATGAGTGTACCCTTCAATAGAAGAATATTTTAGAAATCAAAGAAGTTTCCACTTCTTTGAGGTCTAAAATACTTTACTTACAAAGAAGAAGTTCTTAAAGCCAAGGCTTCTAGAATGTCTTTAACGTAAGGTGTGAGAGATCGCACTTCTTGAGAGGGTGCCCTCAAAAAAGAGATTCGGGTGCTTGTAAGGGCACCTCTCTTTTGGGTAGTGGTGTGGAGTTGCTACTTATTTTTTATACAAAATAAAAATAAGAAAAAATAATTACAAATTACATGTTTAAAATATTTCAAATGTCATTGATTGAATAAAGACAAGTACAATTTTGGTAAATTAACCTTACAAGACTTTGGGTCCTAGTTACAATCTATGCAAAAGAATACAAAGCTTTGGTCCTAGTTACAATTTACAAAAATTAAAAAGACAAAACACTAATCTACCTATCCAAAAATCCTAAGCTCGGGGGCTAGGTTACGAAATGGAAAGATGTTAGACACCCATTCTGCCCAAACAGAGTCTGGTCTTTTAGAATCTAATGACCAATATAACATTTTTTGCATGATGTTGAATGATATGTTGAACATACATGACAGACGCTTGGCCAAAATTAATTCAAATAAATTTGCCCTATGGATGTGTCCTCGTTCCTAAGAAAATTCAGATTTATTTTGTGAATAAAAGAATTTGATTTGTAAAGAAAAATCAGATTTGTTTTTATGTAAAAGAAAGAATAAGATTTTTGTTAAAAAGTATTAGATCTGTTTTTTGTGTAAAGTTTTATTAAAAAAAAAAGTGATTTTATCAAGAAAGATCAGATCTATTTTTTATGAATAAAAAAAAAAGACTTTTTGAAAGAGGATCCACATTCATGAGATAAATTTATTATACATGCATCACATATTTAAAAAAAAAAGACTTCAACCTAACTTTAAATTTCTTCTTTTAAAATTTAAAATATGCAATTTTGTAACCAAGAAAACTTTTTTCTGAAAAAATTAGATTTGTATTTAATGAAAATACAGATATGTTTTTGTGTTAAAAAAATCAGATCTGAAAATACAAATCAATTTTTGTGTTAAAAAAAACAAGTTTTGAAAATACAAATTAGTTTTTGTGTTTATGGCCCATTTGGATGGAGGGGAGAAGGAGGGGGAGTGGAGGGGAGTAGAGAAGAGTTGGCTAAAAATAAACTAATTTTGGGCTAAATCTACTTTACTCTACTCCCTATTCCCCTCCCTCAATCCAAATGAACCATTAGAGAAAATCAGATCTAAAAAATATAGATCAGTTTTTGTGTTTAAACGAAATCAGATCTGAAAATACAGATCAGTTTTTGTGTTTAAAAGAAATCAGATCTGAAAAATACATCTCAGTTTTTGTGTTTAAAAGAAATCAGATCTGAAAATACAGATAAGTTTTTGTGTTAAAAAAAAAAAGGGAATTTTGTTAGCCATTACAGATTTTGAAACTTAAGAAAAAGAGTTATAATACATAATTACCTAAGCACATGTTAAAGAGAATTCTAGCAATGTATTTAAGCATGGAAATTATATATCAAGAATAGAACATAATAAAAACATGTTAAACATATTCATGCAACAAACAATAACAAAAATTAATGAAAGAAGAAAAGAAAGAAGAAAAGCGAGATACCTCTTGCATGAGTGTGCTCTTCTAGTGAAAGAATATTTTAGGATTCAAAGAAATTTGTTCAACTCTTTGAAGCCTATCTAAAGCAAAAGCCTCCAGAAATTCACGTAAGGGGAATTGAAAAGTCAGAAGAGAAGAGCCAAAAAGAGAGGGGGGGGGGGGGGTCAGAAAGTGTGCTAAATTTTGAGAGACATCCCCTATTTATAGAGGTTGGAATGCTTCAAAAAATAAGTAAAAAATGTATGGGGAAAATCTTTAAAAAAATGAGATTTGGATAAGAGTAAGCTGATTTTCAGATCAGAACAAGCTTCAGTATTTTGATCATATCTTTTTATTCAAAATTTGTATTAAGCTAAAATTTTGACATGGGAAATTCGATTCTCTACAACTTTATCAGAAATAGCGTACTCCTAATTTTGAGTTCTACTATGCCAAAAGTCCCTTGGAATGTGAATCTGAAATTTGCTACTTGATTAGCACGTTTTTGAAGTGTTTTCCAACTCTAAAACTGTATTTGGACGAATTTTAGAGTTATTTTCATGATAAACCTCATTCCAAAGTGATAATTAAGATTTTTAAAATAATTATTTTGAATATAATTATCCCAAAAGTCTAATTATCTATCGTCTTTAAATATTATCATCTTATTTGTTTTAATCCCATGCAACAAATCTCACTTTAAGAAAAATACTTAACCAATCACAAAAATTCATTTAATTAATTTTAAACATTAACCAATCAAAATTAATTTCAATTAATCACATGTGATCAGCTTCACCCCATACAATGCATGCAGACCATGAAAACTTGATCTCGTGATATCTTTCAATCCGATGGTCCGATTTGGAAATCAAACATATCGTCGCGACCGTTAGAATCTCAAGATCATTTATATGATATGCAATGAATGAATTAATGCATGTAATGCAACTATGATTTTTTTTTTTGGTATATGAATGGTCACTCTAGCCATCTTTCAAGATTAAATTATGGGTGCAAAATCAAGTGTCTACAGAATGCCCCTCATTGACAGAGCTTGCAAAGTGAATATCAATGTAAAACAAAGACACTAACTTTAGCAGTCATGATTTAATTAAGGTTGACTTTTCAAAGATTACCTAGCCCTAGAACCTAAAACCTTGGGACAAAAACTAATGTTTTGTTGTTTTGAAAAAAATGAGAACGGTGAATTCTTGACCTACTTGACAACTGATAAATTTGAAATGAATCTTGAAATCTGAGGTGACTGAGAGGCTTCTCTATCTCAGTCAAAATCTATGGTGGATTGAGAGGCTTCTCTATCTTAATCCGCATGTGGGGTTGACCAAGGGGCTTCTCTACCTTGATACCTGGGGCGATTGAGAGGCTTCTCTATCTCAATCTTGAATTTTGACGACCAAGGGGCTTCTCTACCTCGATACCTGGGGTGATTGAGAGGCTTCTCTATCTCAATCTTGAATTCTGACGACCAAAGGGCTTCTCTACCTTGGAACCTGGGACGATTGAAAGGCTTCCATATCTCAATCTTGAATTGTGGTGACCAAGAGGCTTCTCTACCTCGATCTGAATAAATGGTAACCAAGGGGCTTCTCTACCTTGGAACCTGGGACGATTGAGAGGTTGTTCTATCTCAATCTTGAATTGCAGTAACCAAGCGGCTTCTTTACCTCGATCTAAATGGAAGGTAACTAAGGGGCTTCTCTACCTCGAAACCTGGGACGATTAAGAGGCTTCTCAATCTTAATCTTAAATTGTGGTGACCAAGGGGTTTCTCTACCTCGATTCGAATGGAAGGTAACCGAGGGGCTTCTCGACCTCGGAACCTGGGACAATTGAGAGGCTTTTCTATCTCAATCTTGAATTACGGTGACCAAGGGGCTTCTCTACCTTGGAACTTGGGACGATTAAGAGGTTTCTCTATCTCAATCTTGAATTATGGTAACCGAGGGCCTTCTCTAACTCGATCTAAATGGAAGGTAACCAAAGGGCTTCTCTACCTCGGAACTTGGGATGATTAAGAGGCTTCTCTATCTCAATCTTGAATTGTGGTGACCAAGGGGCTTCTTTACCTAGACCTGAATGGAAGGTAACCAAGGGGCTTCTCTACCTCGGAACCTGGGGCGATTGAGAGGCTTCTTAATCTTAATCTTGAATTGTGGCGACCAAGGCGCTTCTCTACCTCGATCTGAATGGAAGGTAACCAAGGGGCTTCTCTACCTTAGAACCTGAAAATCTGGAATTTTTTTGCAATAGACAAAAATTCATATTAGATCTTAATGATCGAGAACCAGATTTACTTAATAGATTTATCTTTTTTGAAGATTTATGTTCAGGAGATTTATCCTTTTTTTTTTTGAAAATTTGTTCATGGAGATTTGTCCTTTGAAGATTTCTTCAGGAGATTTTTCCTTTTCTGAAGATGTGTTCCTGGAGATTTGTCCATTGAAGATTGAAGTGTAGGAGATTTATCGCTTTTTGAAGATTTAATCATGGAGATTTGTCCTTTGAAGATTTATTCAAGAGATTTTTCCTTTTATGAAGATGTGTTCATGGAGATTTATCCATTGAAGATTGAAGTGTAGGAGATTTATCCCTTTTTGAAGATTTGTCATTTGAAAAAGAGATTTATCCCTTGAAAATTTGTTCATGGAGATTTGTCCTTTGAAAATTTGAATAGGAGATTTATCCCTTGAAGATTTGTTCATGGAGATTTGTCCTTTGAAGATTTGTTCAAGAGATTTTTCCTTTTGAAATTTTGTTTTGGAGATTTATCCTTTTAAAAAAATTAGGAGATCTATCATTTGAAATTTTTTTAGGAGATTTGTCCTTTTGAAAATTTGATTTTAGGAGATTTTTCCTTTTTGAAAATTTTTTTAGGAGATTTATCCTTTTGAATTTTTTTTTAGGAGATTTGTCCTTTTGAAATTTTGTTTAGGAGATTTATCCTTTGAAAAGTTTGTTAGGAGATTTGTCCTTTTGAAAATTTTATTTTAGGAGATTTTTCCTTTTTGAAAAATGTTTCAGGAGATTTATCCTTTTGAAACTTTGTTAGGAGATTTGTCCTTTGAAAATTGAAGTTCAAGAGATTTTTCCTCTTTTAATTTCTTGCAAGAAAAACAGGAGTTGATTTCTAATCAGTTAATTTGTATAACTCATGAATTATCATTCTTTGATCTTTGCATTTGATGACTTTGACATGTATGGACTTATTCTTGTAAGAGCTTGATTCATAAAAGTTTAGAGTTTACTTGATGAAGCTTTGTGGTGCAAAGGTTTAGATTTACCTGACAGGTTTTGACATGGTTGATCTTACTTGAATGAGGCATAGTTAAATGCCCATAGTCTACAAATTGAAGCATGATTTTGAAAACCTTGACTTTTGAGGAAAAGATGATTTTTTTTTTTTTTTTAAAAAGGATGAGGCATAGCCAAATGCCCCTACTGTAGAAATGGATGCATGATTTTTGGAAATCTTGATTTTTTTTTTTTTTTTTTGGAAAAGATGTTGATGCATGATTTTTGAAAACCTTGATATTTGAGGAAAAGATTATTTCTTTTTTTTTCAAAATGGATTAAGAATGACCAAATGACCCTAGTTTAGAAATGGATGCATGATTTTTGGAAATCTTAATTTATTTTTATTTTTTTGAAAAGATGATGATGATGATCTTTTTTTCTCTCTCTTTTTTTTGTTTTTTGTTTTTTTTTTTTTTCGAAAATGAATGAGGCATGGCTGAATGCCCCTATTTCAACAATCAATGTGAATTTTGAAAATTCTTATTGTGTAGGGACCTTCAATAAAGCAAAATTTGAGTAAAACAAGATCAAAATCACAAAACTGGGCAGAGCAAGGACTGCTGGAATGATGGGCCAATCGACACTGTTGGAGTGCTGATTGGCACATCTTGAGCCTTGTCCAATTGTTGCATTTTCAGCCTTTTTTCTAGGACCTATGATAGCATCTGAACTAAAGATTGATGGTGAATGTTGAGTAAATGAAAGATCCATGTCCACCTCTTGCAAAAGATTCTTTCCATGAGCTGGTTAGTAATCAATTATTATAAAAATGTTTTGGGCCAATGCCCTATGCTTGTACAGAAAATTGATGATATGCTTAATGCAAAACAGATACTCCTAGCCTAAATTCACACAAAGAAATGTTTTGATTTTGAGCCTTTGAAAAAATGTTTTTTGAGTGACTGTGACTGGGCCTTTGGAAATGCTGCCTACGTACTTTCTCATAGAGGATCAGGTTCAAATGTAGTTCGAAAAAAAAAAGTTTTGAAAAATGAAGTTTTGAAAAATCTTCTTTTTTGAAATGAAGTTTCTTTTTGGGTGATTGTGACCAAGCCTTTGAAAATGCTGCCTACGTACCTCTCTCATAGAGGATCAGGTCCAGATGTAGTTTGAAAAAAGTTTTTGAAAAAATGATTTTTTTATGATTTTTTTTTTTTTGAAATGAGTCTCTCTCTCTCTCTTTTTTTTTTTTTTGAAAAAAGGCAATTTAGTTAGAATGAGACTTTTTGAAATTTTATCTTTTTCAAATGAACAAAAGGTGATCCTTTGAACAACCTCTTTGACCAATCATAATGCTCAATTGTTAACTCGATCTTATTGGCTATGATGGATTTGAAATCATTAAAAACGTGTAATCAAATTTGCTTCTTCATTTTGAAATTTTTTAGATTAAGTCTTCAAAGACAATCAAAGAAATGAAAGGCTTGGGAATCATATACGTTGGGAACAAGCAAGAAAGGGAAAAATCCTAAGTTTGAAGATTTGAAAAATTTTGAGAATTTGGAAATTTGTTCTCTTGAGAGTTTTTTTTTTTTTTGGAAGCAAACAAAGAGAGTGTTTGGAGCTTTAAAAAAAAAAAAAAATTCAAGTCACTTGAGAATTTGTGAAAATTTGTCTTTTAAAGATATCAGCTAGTGGGGCTTGATAATCTTGAGCAGTTTTCCTTCTTAATCCAAAAGAAAATATTATCAGAGCTAAATGTGTGCTTTCAATTAGTAGGACTTCAAGGAGGGCTTTATTCAAAGGTTGTAATGTAGGCCGGGTTCAGGTTATTGAAAGGAAGGATATAAAAGGCTTAAAACCCTTATGAAGTTATGATATTTCCCCAAGTATGCAATACTTTAAATTCAAGCATTGGAAGATTTTTCCACATCTTCCATCATTGACTCTTGTGCTAAAATCCTTGTCATGTCCATCATCTTCTCATTGGTCTTCATTGATTCCTTTCATTTGGTCTTGATTTTTTATAGCTTGACAACTTCCTCTTTTTGGTCTTCTTAGCATTTTATCTTGTGGTCAGATCACTCACTCTTATTTTTGTTTTTCTCATTCATTTTTTTAAAGAATTTTTTTTTCCGCCTAGACAGCCCTTTCAGGTTTTCAGCCTATTTAGCTTTCTTCTTCTTCTTTTTTCTTTTTTTGGAATTTTATTGGCTTTCATTCAACTGCATTTTTTGTTCTTTCAATTTGATAGACTTCCATCTTTCTTGGATGAATTTGTATTTCTCCTTGATACCCTCTTATCCTTTCTAATCCACTTTCATTTTTCTTAACTTGACTGAACCCACTTTTTTTTTTTTTTGGATGAAATGTATCTTATTTTTTCTTTTCCTCATCTTCCTCAATTTAATTAAATTTTTTCTCTTGATGAATCTTCATTTTTGCTCATCCTTCTCAACTTGAATGATCTTTCATGGAATCTGATGTCTCTTATGTCTTTTGGTGAATCAGTATTCTCTCACAACTTAATGAAAATTCTTGCATTTACTTCTCTCTCTCTCTCTCTCTCTCTCTCTCTCTCTCTCTCTTATTTTTTTTATTTTATGAAGTCTTTTCTAGCTTGATGACATTCTCTTTTTTCTCACAGTTTGACGCTTTCTCAAAATCTTATCTTTTCTTGATGGATTTCCTTCCTTTCTAGCTTGATGGAGTGAATTATCCCTTTCTTTGATGAACTCTCTCTTTTCTGAACTTGATGAACTCTTCATCGATCTCATTGTCTTCATTAAGGATCTTACCAAGTGGTGCTGAATCCATAAGGTCAACACTTCCTCATCTTGAGATTTAAGCATGCATACTTAATTTTCCCACCCAAGGTTTAAGTTTTTAGTGGGTTCATTGAAAAATAGGCTAACTGTTTAAAGGCTCAAGTTGGCTAGCAATGGATATTTATTGTAATAGGTGTCAAGGAATAATGTGGGTTACCGAAGGTGGCCTCCTATCCCTAATGATGCTTTCTTGTAAGCACAATGACTTAAACTCCTTTAATAAATTATGCTTGGAATAGAAGTATAAGTGCTCCAACAATGTGAAAAATTCTGTAGAGATTGGGATTGAGTGTATGTGGTTTGAGGAATTTGGATGAATTTCTTTGATTGCCTTTTAGGACATTTTCTTATTATATTTTGAATGTTTAGCAAAAGTCCTTACATGGATTGGATGAAGTTAAATCCTTCTTTGGAACAAATTGATTGGTAGAGCAATTAATCATCATGATTTGGAAAAAGTTTTGTCAAATGGATCATCTTGTATTCTCTTGAAAAGAAGGCCTTTGAAAATTTTTTGGAGTTTTTGAAAGGAAGGTTTTGGAAAACAACTATTTTTTTTGAAATATTTTTCTTGAGTTTTAACTCTCTCTCTCGCTTTTTAAATTTTTTTTTTTGGTTATTTTTTGAATTGTTTATGTACATATGAACAACATGATGAATCAAATGCATCAAACATAACATGGATTTTATTGAGTAAATGACTAACTAGAAAGCAAATCCTAAATAAACAATCAAACCAAAGAGCCAATCTAAAAACTTGTAAATTAAAATTCAAGCAAAGTCTGGATGGCTGGGCAATGATGGCAGAGTAATGACTTGTTTGTCAATCAGATTTTGAATGGCATGTCGCAGATTGATGCATTTTTTTGTCTAATGGCCAAGTTCTTGATGATATTTGCAGAACTCATGTGACTTGTAACCTTTAGGCAGTGGGCTTGGAGGAGGTTGAGGTTCAAGTGGGCTAAGATACCCTTCAAGTTTGAGCTTTCCAAACAATTGACTCATAGGCATGCGAAGTTCATTGAACTTCCTTCGAGGCCTAGAATTGACAGTTGATGATGTTTGGGGAACTATAGCATTGATTTCCTCCTCATTGGTGGTGTAGGTTGCAGCTTTCTAAAAAATGAAGCCTTCTTCTTTCTTCAACATGCCATTATTGATAGCATCTTCCACTTGAGTACTAGCTATGACCAAGGCTTTGAAGTTCGGAAAGTATTGGGCAAAAAGATGCTTCTGGAATATGGGTAACAAATTCTTCACCACCATTTGGATTTGCTCTTCTTCACTAGGCCTTGTGATCATCTGGGCAGCCTTGGCTCTCCATTTGGTTATGAAGGCAGAAAAGGACTCCTTCGGCTATTGTTTAGTGGTCTCCAAATCTCTCCTTGTGACATCCACCTTTATGTTGTACTTGTATTGATTGTGAAACTCACAGCAGATGTCCTCCCAACTCCTTGCTCTAACATCATCTAGGTTGAGGAACCACCTAAAAGCGACCCCAATCAATGTATTTTGGAACATTTGAGCAAGTAGTTCTTCTGTTGCTCATAAGGGTTACATGACCCTCATATACATCTTCAAATGGGACTTTGGGCAGCCAGTCTCGTCAAACTTGTCCAAGGTTGACATCTTGAACTTGGGAGGCAATCTCACATTAGGGAAAAGTGAGAGTGATTGATAGTCCATGAGGTCCTCCATCTTGCGAGCTCTCTTGATCATCTCTTCCACCTTATTTATCCTTTCATTAATCTTCTTCTTACCCTCCAAGATAGTGGAATTCTTATTGGTCTTATTCTCTTCTTGGCCACTCTTCAAGTTCTGAAACTGCTGTATGACAAGGTTCATGTCTTCTCTTAACTGAATTTGGCTCACTACCATGGTGTTTAGTAGCCCTTGAGTGTTCATGAGTTAGTGTTCATGAGTTCTTCAGTGTTCGGATGTTCTCCTTCTTCCGCTATAGTGATGGAGTCTTCAGACTTCTTATGGCTTGGACTGTCTTGTAGATCAAACATGGGATTGTGATACTGTAGCAGTGAAGTGTCTTCTATGCTCACAAGCTTCAATACCGTGATGGACTTGGAACTGGAACTGCTAGCTTGAGTGTTGTCCTTGGATTCTCTTTGGCGTCTTCCCTTTGACCAAATTCTCCTCTAAGAATAGGTTTGGTTGGATTAAACAAAACTAGGTCCCTATCTACATCAATCAACCAAACAAACACATGCAACAATGCAATGCAATTTTAACATGGACTGGCCTAAGGTTAGGTTCTAAGTCATTAAATTGTATGGTGGGTTTTTTGTTTTATTATTTCCCATAGCTAGGACATTACCCCTCCCAACTTGTAATGTAATGAACATTATGTTGGTTCGAACGACACGGTCTATCCTTTATAGTCAACAAGAAATGATCCAGTGACTTTGGGCTATGAGTTGGTGAGTTCGCCACTGGGTACCCGAATCTGATGAAGATTGGTGATGCATGGTTACTACCACCATATTGTTGAGATGGGTACATGCATATTTGTTGTTTTGATGGCATACACCATGACAATTAAGGAAAACGCTTAGCAAACAAACATGGCAACACAAACAAAAATATCATACAAACATCTCAAGACATAAATAAACAAACAAATAACAATATCATACAAAATCATGCAAAAGACAAAGGTATATAGTTGGTCACTTAAAGTCTAACACGAAACTTACCCCTTGACATCCCCAGTGGAGTTGCCACTGTAAGAGACTGCACTTCTTGAGAGGGTGCTCTCAAAAAAGAGATTTAGGTGCTTGTAAGCACACCTCTCTTTTAGGTAGTGGTGTGGAGTTGCCACTTATTTTTTGTATAAAAAATAAGAAAAAATAAATACAAATTACATGTTCAAAATATTTCGAATGTTGTTGATTGAATAAAGACAAGTACAATTTTGGTAAATTAACCTTACGAGGCTTTAGGTCCTAGTTACAATCTATGCAAAAGAATACAAAGCTTTGGTCCTAGTTACAATCTACCTAAATTAAAAAGACAAAACACTAATCTACCTATCCAAAAATTCTAAGCTCGGGGGGTTAGGTTACGGAATGAGAAGGTGTTAGGCACCCATTCTGCCCAGATAGAGTCTAGTCTTCTAGACTCTAATGACCAATATACCTTTTTTTGCATGATGTTGAATGATATGTTGAACAAACATGACAGACGTTTGACCAAAATTAATTCAAATAAATTTGCCTTATGGATGTGTCCTCTTTCCCAAGAAAATTCAGATCTGTTTTGTTAATAAAAGAATTGGATTTTGTAAAGAAAAATCGATCTGTTTTTATGTAAAAGAAGGAATAAGTTTTTTTTAAAAAGTATCAGATATGTTTTTTGTGTAAAGTTAAAAAAAATGTGATTTTATCAAGAAAGATCAAATCTATTTTTTATGAATAAAAAAAAAAGAATTTGAAAGAGGATCCACATTCATGAGATAAATTTATTATACATGCATCACATATTTAAAAAAACAAGACTTCACCTAACTTTCAATTTCTTCTTTTAAATTTCAAAATCTGCAATTTTGTAACCAAGAAAACTTTTATCTAAAAAAATCAGATCTGTATTTAATGAAAATACAGAAAATTTTTTGTGTTAAAAAGATCAGATTTGAAAATACAGATCAGTTTTTGTGTTAAAAAAATCAGATTTGAAAATATAGATAAGTTTTTGTGTTTAAAAGAAATTAGATTTGAAAAATACAGATCAGTTTTTGTGTTTAGAGAAAATCAGATCTGAAAAATACAGATCAATTTTTGTGTTTAAACGAAATCAGATTTGAAAATACAGATAAGTTTTTGTGTTTAAAAGAAATCAAATCTGAAAAATACAGAAAGTTTTTGTGTTTAAAAGAAATCAGATCTAAAAATACAGATTAGTTTTTGTGTTAAAAAAAAAAACGAATTTTGTTAGCCATTGCAGATTTTGAAACTTAAGAAAAAGAGTTATAATACACAATTACCTAAGCACATGTTAAAGAGAATTCTAGCAATGTATTTAAGCATGACAATTATATATCAAGAACAGAACATAATAAAAACATGCGAAAAGAAAGAAGAAAAATGAGATACCTCTTGCATGAGTGTGCTCTTCTAATGAAAGAACATTTTAGGATTCAAAGAAATTTGTTCAACTCTTTGAAGCCTAAAATACTTTACTTACAAAAAAGAAGTTCCTAAAGCAAAAGCCTCTAGAACGTCTTTAACTTAAGGGGAATTGAAAAGTCAGAAGAGAAGAGCTAGAAAGAGGGAGGGGGGGGGGGGGGGGTCAGAAAGTGTGCTGAATTTTGAGAGGCATCCCCTATTTATAGAGGTTGGAATGTTGCAAAAAATAAGCAAAAAATGTAGGGGAAAATCCTTAAAAAAAAGGAGATTTGGATAAAAGTAAGCTGATTTTGATCATATAGTTTTACTCAAAATTTGGATTAAGCTGAAATTTTGTTAACTGAAGGGAAATTTGATTCTCTATTACTTTATCAGAAATAGCCTAGTCCGAATTTTGAGTTCTACTATGCTCAAAGTCCCTTGGAACGTAAATTTGAAATTTGCTACTTGATTAGCATGTTTTTGAAGTGTTTTCCAACTCTAAAACTGTATTTGGATGAATTTTAGAGTTATTTTCATGAGAAACCTCATTCCAAAGTGATAATTAGGATTTTTAAAATAATTATTTTGAATATAATTATCCCGAAAGCCTAATTATTTATAGTCTTTAAATATTATCAGCTTATTTGTTTTAATCCCATGCAACAAATCTCACTTTAAGAAAAATACTTAACCAATCACAAAAATTCATTTAATTAATTTTAATCATTAACCAATCAAAATTAATTTCAATTAATCACATGTGATTAGCTTCACCCCATACAATGCATGCAGACTGTGAAAACTTGATCTCGTGATATCTTTCAATCGGACATACCGTCGCGACCGTTAGAATCTCAAGATCATTTTTATGATATGCAATGAATGAATTAATGCATGTAATGCAACTATGATTTTTTTTTTTGTTGGTATATGAATGGTCACCCTAGCCATCTTCCAAGATTAAATTATGGGTGCAAAATCTAGTGTCTACATAAGGGGAGCAAAGAAGTTAGAAAAGAAGGGCCCTGGATTCTGATCTTTTTCCTCTATTTATAGAGGTTGGCATGCGTAAAAAATAAGTTGAATGAGATTAGATACGAATTGGAACGCATCCTTATCTCTAAAAATTCGAAAAAGATAGGTTTTATCTTAATTAGGAAGTTCCTAGGCCGGGCCAAGCATTTGGGCCAATCGGCACTCCAAGAGTGCTGACAGATCCTCTTTGGTGCCGAGCCCCATTTTCAATTTTGGTTCGATTTGGACTCTTTTTTTTTGGGATTTTTGAGCCGGGAATTGCACCTAGACGCGTTTTTAATTTGTCAACCAATCACAAAATTACTTAATTAATTTTAATTGGTCAACCAATTAGAATTAATTCAAATTAATCACGAGTGATCAGTTCCAACCAAACAAAATGCATGCAGACCATGAAAACTTGATCTCGTGATATCTTTCAATCTGATGGTCTGATTTGGGAATCTGGCATATCGTCATGACCGTTAGAATCTCAAGATCATTTTTATAATATGCAATGAATGAATTAATACATATAATGCAACTCTTAAATTTTGGGTATATGAATGGTCATTCTAGCTATCTTCCAAGATTAAATTGTAGATGCAAAATCGAGTGTCTACAAAACTCATACAAAAGGATTATTTTGTTCTAGCTTCTACCTCTGCTACAAATGAAGCCCTATGTTTCCTATAAATCACTTTTTCATAGCAATAACCATGTTACCCAACGTCGTACATCATATATGAATATGCAACTATGTGTTGCACTTAAAATGTAGAATAGTCTAACAACATCAAATTCTCATATGCATTTCACTCACAAACAACTATGACTTATTATGGGTGCGAGCGCCTGCGACGGTCCTTAGGCATGTCGCTTTGGAGGAGAGTATGCCTCGGCCAAATGGATTGGGGTTAAGAGTATGTAAAATGAAGTCGCCACTTAGATTAGGTTTAGGAATCATATTAATAAGCACATATTGTAGAGGGATTGATTTTACCAGAGCATTTGTCTAGAGTTTAGGTATACTGATGGGAAGGTGTTAGGTACCCAACCCCACCCAACTTGTGTCAGCCTCCACTCATTGTGTTCCACATCTTAATTCCATCAAAGGATCCTCTAATAGGCTATCACACACACACATACACACACACAGAGTATATCCTAACATGCATCTAACATTCAACGTAGCATTCATCTATCATGACATAACATATATTCAACAGAGTATATACCTAGCATTCATCTAAGCATGTACACATGTTAACACAGATACATACATTATCTCATACTCTTCATCATATCATCATCAAGGTAGTAGACGTGTAATATGGCATAGCATTAACAAGGCAGTAAGCATATCATCATCCACACATGGGATCAACCAAGCATATTCATCATGTTCATCAAGCATATCATGTTCATCATCTTGTTCATATGCATGTTCATATAACTATGCTTGTATTTACCTCACTTACCTTATTGCATCATAGCACCATAACACTTATGCATCATAACACCACAACACCTATGCATAGGGGTGTTCGCGGTGTAGTATGGTGCATTTTAGCCAAAACCATAACCGCATTGCACCTCATTTTTGCGGTTACATGTGCGGTGCGGTGTTGTGTATAAGATGCGGTTAAAATTTAATTGTTTTAATTATTTGTTGACACCCCATTTTGCAACCCGTATTTAACCTTACATGGAGGGTAAAAGGGTAATTTCACCTTGGAAATATGTATCTTGATTCTGGTCACTAGATCTTTAATCTCATTTCACCAAGATAATCTTGATGTTGTAACGATCAAATCGACTGATAATAAGCCCTAATCGGACCATCAGATTGAAAGTTATCATTAAATCAAGTTCTAATGGCCGAGATGCACTATCACAAATTAAGTCCGACTATATGTGATTATGAACAATTGATTTCAATTGGTTATAAGTATAATTAATTTGAGAACAATGATGTGTCGTAATTTGATTGGTTTAGACTACATTTTATGGTAGGGTTGCACACACCTAATTAACTAGATAGTTAAACATTAATTATTCAATAAATAATTTGTGCAATTATCTTTTAATTAAGGTAAATCTGGAACCAATTAAGTCTGAAATGGGAGTGATTGGAGCCATTTAAGGTTAAATGTGAGCTAATTTGGGACCTATTAATGTTAATTGTGCTGAAATCATTTTCTAACAAATAACCTCTGCTCGCCATTTCATTGATATCTCTCAGAATATTTTGAATTTGTGAATGAGGTTAATTTTCCCAGAAACTAGACATCCGAGGCTTCAATTTGAGCATAAGAACGAGACAATTCCGATCAGAATTGAGTTAAATATGATTATTCGAAGTTGGCCTTACAAGCTGTTACAGCAGCTACGGGAAAACCGAATTTTGGCTTGCTCCTCACTCCCACCAATCTTTCCATTTAATGTACCAGATTTCCTCCAAGGCTAAAATGAGGTATAGGTTCATGATTCTTTGTCAACCCTCATTAAATGGCCTTCCATTCATATTTCCTCCACTACTACTTATAAACCCCCCTCTCTTTCATTCTAGGGCACACAAAAACCCCCTCTCTTCTCCTCTCTTGAGTTCTAGTGAAGTTGAGTAGTCTTGTCATATCTTGGTTTTCCTAAGACTCAAGGTATTGAGTGAGACTCACTCTCACTCTCTTACTTCTTCTTTTCCTCCATCCTTAGGACCTCCATTAAGAGTCCCCTTTTCCACCATATGAATCTTGCATGAATGTATAATCCCCTTCCCTAATTGTTTGTTTATGTTGCCATGATGAGAATTTTAGATTAAAGCATGATAATTCCCTTGAATATGTTTGAATGTTCTTAATTGTTCTTATTTGTTCTTCATATGTTCTTGGTTGTTCATCACATGTTCATGCATATCACTAGATTTAATCTTAAATCCACATAAAAAATATGAAAAATATGTTTGTTTAATAATTCTTTTAAATTCTTGAATCTAGGTTATCACTATCCACACACATTCACTAGAATTTATTTTTCAATCCAAATGTAATGCTTAATAAATTGAATTAGGGTTTATCACATGCACACACATTAAATTCAACATGTAAATTGATTGACATATTGGATGATATGATATGAATGTTGGCCATCATAGTCTAGAAGACCGGTTTCACCGGGCAAGGTGGGTGCCTAACACCTTCCCACCTTGTAACATAGCCTCCGAGCTTAGATCAAAGGTTAGTAGATCAAATGCTTATCCATGTAAGTTTTCAATTTCTAGATTGTAACTAGGAAACAAAGCCATGTACTTTATCTTAGATTGTATCTAGGACCAAAGCCATGTAATTTTCTTATGATCAATGTAAATTCAATTTCAAATTAATAAAATGAGGAATTTTTCAATTATGATTTTCTTATTTTTCCAATAATTAAATAAGTGGCAACTCCATTGTAAAACCCTTAATCTAAAGGGGAAAATATAACTAGTCAAACCTCCATTTTGAGAGGCAATAACACGACTCCACCCATTCACGTGGATTTGGCCCAACATCCTATAAAATGAGTTGGGGGCGCAGTTTCTCACACTATCAAAATCTAATGCTCTTCACTTTAGATCAAGAATATGAAGTAAAGAGTTTATGTGAAACACAAGATACAAAGCAAAAAAGATACCCAGACTCAAAGCAATGCTAGTCATGCCTATTGATTTCAAGTTTCAATTATCAAAAACATAATGCAAACTAGTCTAAAGCAAAGCATGAAATGAATTACAAAATCCAACAAGAAATTGTTTAACTGAGCATGAACACAACTAAAAAAAGGTTTGTCCATCCAATGCTATACTTCTCCCCCACCCAATTGTACTTTGTAGCTCACACTCCAAGTTTTCACTTAATCTTTTTTCTCTGTTGCCAATAATTCTATGAAATAAATACAGAAAATGTTAGTAAATTAATAAACAAAGAACAATAAGCTGATATACAATTTATGTTTTTAGAAAATAACCCCCTTCAACATCTTGCTTAATATATATATATAAACTTAAATATCTAACATATGCCATAGCTATTGACCCATCACTGTTGGGGTTTATGCCCTAAAATCCAATTTATTGGCATGTTATAAATAATTAAGTTGTTTAATTATATGAGACTATATATGAACTAATAGGACATTATCTTAGTCCATGAGATGCATAGTATGAGATTTATGTGAAAAGTCACAGAAAGATATAAATCACAAGTTCTTTGTAAACTCAGAATTTTAGTTCGTAGTCGGTGATGAAATTGGGCATTTCATCTGCGAAGACTATAACATATCAACTAAGATGATTTGTCTTGATCATGGAAGTGGAGACTTCTAGTTGATATGTTGATATGTTTTAAGAGTTAAAACATATTGAACTGGACCACTGTGAGATTTATTATTCTCTTAATGACTGTCAAATGAATAATAAATCTCACGACTTTTATTTACATCAACTCTAAATCCTGAGAGAATAATGGACCTGATCATGAGATGTAGGTTGCTTTGATATATCAGGAGTGAGATCTATAAATTACGGTCAAAACCTCAGTATGTTGGGCAACTGCATTTAGTGTTGATGGAACATATATTTTCAAGATAGAATTCATAATCTCCTAACGGAGATATAAAATATTTCCTTGAGATAAGTTTAATAGGTTTAGTTATTCAGAGTGTTGGGCCCAACCACTTTAGTAAGGAGTTACTAAAGTATATATATTTATGAAATTGGATTTCATAAATATATATTGAATAACATAAAGGATTAAACCGGGTACTCAAGGATTAAAATGTAGTAATCTTCAAAGTGGCAGTTAATATTCATGACTTTGTATTACTACGAATATTTTAATGAAGGGGTTGCATATACAATAAAGTCTTGGGATATAATTTATAGATAAGGCCTAGAGTGCAACTATATTTATATAGTGGTATTAAATATAGTTAATGGTAACTTTGGACTTGTCAAGAGTTGACAGAAAAGCCCAAGGCCCATCGGAGCTAGTGTCTTATTGGTCCCACTCCAAGCCACACACTAAAGCCCAATTAGGAAGACCCAAAAGGTTAGCCCAATTAGATAATCAGTTATATATATAAGGAGAGAAACATAGAGATTTTCATAAGGCTTTTTCATGAGACTTTTCATTAAGTCTTTTCATGAGAGTTCTCATAAGGAATGAAATGTTTTTATGTGAGTGTTGGACACTCTTTATTCTCTCCTTGGAAACTAATTAAGAGACCACACATCTTGAGCATCAAGTGGAATTGGAGTGAAAATTAAAAGTCTTCCCAAGAACTTCTGATCTTTGGTTTTGAATTTCATCGCACCAAGGTACGCATTCTTGTTCTCTAATTCTGAAACTTACGTAGCACATGTTATCATTTTCTAATGAAGTAGATCCGTTTTTTTCCGCTGCGCACATCTATTTTTCCAACAATCACTTCCCAAATAGCAACGACAACAATTAATAAAATAATAATATAATTAACAATTTTATCATATATAAGCTACTTTGTCTTGAGTAAATACTGAAATAGGCCAATAGATTAACTTTAACAAAGAGAAACTTGAATTGAACAGAGAGAGAGAGAGATAAATACCGCAGTAGTAGATTCAACTAGTGCAACAACAATGGCAATTCAAGTGGTAATATGGCTGCTAAGGTCCAAGGGTTGAAAGAGTGATAAGATTTTTATTTTTTTTAGAAACTGAAACAGTGAGATACAGCTAGGGATACTATTAGGGTATTAAATTATTAATGTATAATGTATTTGATATTTTGTCAATATATATTTTTGTGTGTGGGGGGGGGGGGGGGGAGACAAGAATTTCCCGCACACAAGCCTGCAACAACTACTGCAAACAGGAACAAGTATCAAAAAAAGAAAGAGACACATATGCAAAGGTCATGTGCAACACACATGAACCATTTAAAGAGAAAACTGTTAATCTAACGTTAAAAGCTTCTCTCTCTTATCTAAAACTGACGGCAGTTCCCTCTCTCTCTCTCTCTCTCTCTTCAAACCTACCTCTCGTCTCTCTTTTTCTCTCTCATCCTCCTTTGTTTTTCTCAGGAACCCATACTGGCTAGAGAGATAGAAAATCATGGCCACCTTACATAAAGCTTCTCCCTAAGATTTAAAAAGTGGGGTCAATGTATCAATGTTTGTTTTCAATTTGTTGAGTACCCACTACCCATTATCATGTTTTATCTCAAATTTGAACTTCTTGTTGGCGATTGGTTTTAATAAATATGGGTGATCGGGTTGTACTATTTTTTAATAAGTATTTTCGTTTTATTATATACTTCATTAATTGAAAAAGAAGAAGGATAACTCATACCCATTATCATGTTTTATATCTAATTTGATGATAGTTTTTTTGGATAAGCAATGTAGTTTATTTGTAACTATGGAGTCCTCATAAATTTTCTTAAATGACATTTACAAGAATCTTTGAGAAAAACAAAGGAAGATGAGAGAGAGAGAGAGAGAGAGAGAGAGAGAGAGAGAGAGAGAGAGAGAGAGAGAGAGAGGGCTTGCTGTCAGTTTTAGATGAGAGAGAGAAGCTGTTAATCTATATATATATATATATATATATATAACCGAATCTTTTAAAGCTCTCACAATTTTCCACGTCAGCACAATATTAAAAAAAAACCATAAAAAAAAAACTTAAAATCAAAATAAAGCTTTTCGAAAACCCGATAAACTTTTCTCCCCAACTCTCCTTCCTCAGTCCCACAAAACCCGATAAACTTTTCTCTTCCAATTTCTTTGGTGGTCCATGGCCAATTTACTCCAACCCACAAATCTCCATAAGAGAGGGACAACAAAGAGCAATACTACAAGAGAAGGATTAGTGTAGAAAAAAGCACTACTACAAGAGAGGGATAACAAAGGATTTGATTGTGGGGAAAAGAAAAAGAAAAATAAAGAGGCAAGAAGAGATAGTTACATAAGATACGGTAAGAAAGGGACGGAATTTTTCGTATCGGTACCTTGACATTATCCTGCCGTTCTTCTTTTTTTTTTTTTTTTTTTTGGTTCCTCTTCGTGTTGCTTTACCCAGATGTGTAGTTTGGGTTTCCTTCTTAACTTTTTTAGCCTTTTAGTTTATAATAATATAAACTGTGCTTTTAGCCTTTTAGTTTATTATTATTATTATTATAAACTATTTTTTAAATAATATAAATATAATACTTGTAAGATCAACGTGTAAGATTTTTTTGTTGCTTTCAGTGATAGTTTGGAAGCAGGTGCTTTTAGCCTTTAGTTTATAATAATAATAATTATTATAATTGTACATAAATTTTTATTGATAATATTGAAGTATATCAACTATTTTAAATCTTAAAGTTTTTAACAATTTATTTAAGTTTTGCCTAATAAACACATAAATGCATAAATAAATATTTACATCTATTTATTTATATATAAAATTAGCGGTAACTTCAAAACAATTCAAAGGTATTATCTAAACGTGTTTCTATTCAGTATTGACTCTCTTGAGATAGTCCCATAAGTAGTGGTATATTTTTGCAAAAGTGAAAAATGAAGCTTTTTGGAAGGTGCTTGATTTACAAACACCATTCCATACTTATTTACATAGGTACCTTTTCATTCAATAAACATATTTTTAGTTAATAAGTACATTTTCATTCAATAAACACTTTTTGGTATATCTAATATAAAGAGTGATGACATTTCAATAAGCACCTTTTAGTATATATATTACAATATATATTTTATATACCTATATATACAACACAAATTAAATTAGAGATTCAACATTCTGTCTCTTATTCCTTCTCACAAAAAAACTAATAAATAAAACAACATTTCTTTCTTCGGTCTAATTAATAAAACTTTGAGCTATTTCTTTCAATATATATATATATATATATATATATATATATATATATATATATATTTTTTTTTTTTTTAATTTATGCATTTTTGCTTACTACTCCAACTAAAAAATAATGATTTTTTTTCCATAAAACTCATCCAAAATGTATTCTCGTGCATCGCATGGGTTAGTGACTAGTATATATATATATATACTTTAAGATGAAGCTGTTAACGTTAGGTTAATAATTTTCTCTTTAAATGAGTCATGTGTGTTGCACATGACCCTTACATACGTGTCTCTTTCTTTTCTTGACACATGTTCCTCTTTACAGTAGTTACTGCAGGCTTGTGTGCAAGAAATCCTTGTCTATATATATATATATATATATATATATATATACTAGTTGCTAACCCGTGCAGTGCATGAGAATAGCCACGTAATGAGTTTCAAGAAAAAAAAAAAAAGCCATTATTTTTGAATTGGAGTAGTAAGAAAAAATGCATGAAATTAAAAAAATATGATATTGAAAGAAATAGTAGAAACTTTTATTAGTTAGGTAGAAGAAAGTAATGTTGTTTTATTTATTAGTTTTTTTTGTAGGAAGGAATAAGAAACAGAATGTTGCGTTTCTAGTTTAGTTTGTGTTATATATATAGGTATATATAAGATAGGTTGTAATATATATGCCAAAAAGTGTTTATTGGCTGAAAATGTGCCTATTGAATGAAAATGTGTCTGTTGGCTAAAGAAGTGTCTATTGGTCGAAAATGTGCCTATACACACAATTTTTGTAAAAGAAGAATCACACGATCACGAAATAGTGTAATAAATTATCAATTGTATTGATTTGTATATATGTGAGTACAATCCTCTATATGACTCTTTACAATGAAAGAATACAATAAAACTCCTCTGATTCGATCTCCAAGTAACTTAACAATCCGAAGGGTTATGAAGCTTGATCTTGAATCGTACTTTGATGTCTCCAAGTTGGATGTGTGATTGGATGTACTTGAGTTTTGATTTGAAGTTGAGGGCTGTTGGCTTGATCTCGAACTTAATTGAAGGAAAATCTCTACTTTGATTTGAAGAAGTAGAAATGAGCCTTGATTTTGAGGGAGCAAGGGTGCTCTTTTGGACTTAGAGATAACTCTCTATTTTGGCAGAGTGTCAATAGGGTTTTTCTCTCTAAGTTTCTCCCTTTTTACTCATATAAGAAGCCTTTATTTATAGGCAACTCAATAATATTTAATTTGGAATTTTCTCTCAGCATTTATTGAGAGTTGAATTATGAATTTGATTTGGTATTTCATTTAATAAGAACTTTCCATATAGGTCTTTTCTTCTGACACTGCCACATGGCTTTCTTCATTTGATGTTGCCACGTGGCTTGATTTCATTCGCTAATCGTCCACGTCATCAATTGGAGATTAATTTGATCACAAATATTTTATCATGAACAATCGGACGGTAGTGAGTACATCATAAAATTTTGATGTCTACAGTGCCTATTGAATGTATATGTGTCTATTAAATGAAAAGGTGCCAACCAAAACGATGCTTATTGAAAGGTCATAACTCTTCATATTAGATATACCAAAAGGTATATTTTGACCGAAAATGTGTCTATTGGCTAAAAATGTGTCTATTGAATGAAAATGTGTCTATTGAAAAATGAAAAGTCATCTAAATTCCCAACAATTGGGGCAGTTTTTTTTTTTTTTTTTTTTTTTTTTTTTTTTTTTTTTTTGTAACTTGTTTTTTTTGGATAAATAATGAAAATGTCTAGAAATTAAGCCACACCAAATTCAAGTAATTGTAAAAAAAAAAAATATTTTTATTGAGATAAAAGATAGGAAAAAAAAAAAAAAACTAAATAGAATCACGTTGGGGTTGGAGTTGATAAATGATAGGAAAAAACAAAAAATACTAAGGCATAGTTTGGATTCACGTTTGCTGCGTTTTAAGTTTCAGCGTTTTCCCTCTTTTTTTTTTTTTTTTTTTTTTTTTTCATGCCTTTTCCCCCAACAGGCAGTACTGTTCATGTACGGTACATTAACAGTAACCGCAACTTTTGATCAGTCTTCCGTGAACAGTACATCCGTGCACTGTTTACGGACCTACAAATTTCATTTTTTATCAATTTTTTCATTAAAAATGGGTCCCACAGTACTATTCACACATTTAAAAATTATTTTGTTACAGTATTTTCAGTTTTCAGTTTTCAATTTTAGCAAAATAAGTTCTATCTAAATAGACCCTAAATAGAGTTGCGTTGGGATTAGAGTTGTTATTGGAGTAGAAGTTATAAATAAATAAATAACACATTTATTAAGACTATTGGGAGATAGTTGGAATGGTATTTACATATACATTGCCAGAAAGTTTCTCTTTTAACTGTCCCTCCGTACCTCTCTCCTATCTTTTCCATTTTTTGATTTTTTTTTCTTTTCCATACAATAAGATCATTCACTATCTCCCTTCTCATCTTCTTTTGTCAAACGCTATAAAAGTTGAAAAATCTTTCTTCTCATCTTCGTCTGTCAAACGCTATAAAAGTTGAAAAAAAATGAGAAAGGCTGGATTTGGTGGAGATTGGACCTATGAAATTGAAAAATGGAAAACGTTAACTGAGAGAGAGATGTATTAAATCGTGAAATTGAGGTTCTATTTTTTTGGCCTTACTATTTTTTTTTTCTTATGTATTTTCTGTCTTTTCTCTGTGCAATTGTATTCCATTCTCTCTCCCTCTATGTAAATCAGGATTTATTGGGTTGAGACTTGAAATTATATATGAACAATCAAAAAAATACATAAAGTTACAAAAATATGGTACCTGTATCCAGTGAAATAATATGGTTTTTTAAAGAGAAAGTAAACTTTTGTTAGTGCAGTGCGGTTGGCGAAAAAAACTGTTTTTGAATCCTCAGATTTTTTGCAGTCTAGTTAAGTGATAGTATTTATATGTAGTTAGGAAAAAACAACGCTATGGTGGTGGCTACGCAAAAAAAAAAAAAAAAAAAAACCCAAACGTTGTACGGTGCTTGTCTCTTTTGGCTGTGGTTAGGTATTTATTTTGGTAGGCATTGAAACGGTTAGCATAAGCTACCAAACGAAAAGGCATTTTTTTTGGCTGTTTTTAAATTTTTTTTTTTGATAAAAAACTGAAATTCCATTAACATCAACAAGAAAGAACTACATCAGTTGAGAGAGCATGTTCTAAGAAACAAGGGCTCTCCTCAATCTAAGTAACAAATTGCTCAATACCCTGAGCATGTTTTGCTAATAAGTGGGCTACCTTATTACCTTTCCTACCAACATGTGAAATAGAAAAACTACGAAAAGCACTTAAAAGAGAACTAATTCCACACACAACTGATGCTATCGAAGATGGAGGAGGAGAAATTCCAGCAATTGCATTTGAAACCGTGACAGAATCTCCCTCAAGAGCAATCTCATGAAAGCCCATATCTCTAGCAAACAAAATCCCCAATTCATAAGCTTTTGCTTCGGTCTCCAAGGAACCCAGCTGCTGATTTAGCTTCATTGACAAAGCTCCCATAAGCAACCCTTTACAATTACAAATTACAACTCCAACCCCTGACTTTCTTTGTTGGGCAAAGACAGCCCCATCAACATTTACTTTAAAAACAGAACCTGCTGGAGGTAACCAAACCTGTTTGCAATGTGTTGCCGAAACTAGTGCTGAAGTTGCTGCACTTGGAGAGCTTGCTGAATCTGCAGAATTAGGTGCTGCACTTGGAGAACTTGCTGTATCTGCAGAATTTGCTGCTTTAAATGAATCAATATATCTTCCACACCAATTGACTAACTCCAATCCTGTCATAAACTTCCCGCCATGTCTTTTCTCATTCCGCCTAGTCCACAAAGCCCAAGCAACGGTCACAGCCAAAGAGAGCACATCATTCTCACTTTTCTGAATATGCACCAAAAACCAAAACAATTCCATAAAGTCATTAAAATACAGATCTTGCTGCCTGCAGAAAATTGATGTAAGGGCCCAGGTATTAGAAGCACAGGAACAGCTCCAAAAAACATGGCCTGATGATTCATAGCCCATCCTACATTCTTCACATAAATCATTTTCAACAATCCCCCTCCTTTTAAGGTTAGACAATGTTGGTAGAATGTTTTTACACGCTCTCCACGCAAAATGTTTCACCTTATTTGGAATTTGCAAACCCCACAACACCTTCCAAAGTGACTTCATATTGCTATTGTCTGAACTTGATCCTGAATCAGCCTGCTCTCTAATCTCCATTGCAATTTTGTAGGCACTCCTAACAGAGAACTTCCCATTTGGGGTTGCACTCCATATCAAAACATCACCAGGCAGAGTTGAACTTAGTGGCAAACTAAGAATGATCTCAGCTTCATGCGGTAAGAAAATCTGATGGATTAAATCAGTCCTCCACTCCCCATTGTCACTGTTAATCAAATCAGAAACACGAGCCTCACGACCCAACAATTTTGGTGGAGATATTACTTTAAAAGTTGATGGAATTGGCAGCCATTTATCAGACCAAATTCAAATCTTCTGTCCATTTCCAACCCGCCATCTTACTCCACTCCTAACAATATGTTGTGCAGCCATTATACTCCGCCACAAATAAGATGGACGCCTTCCAACAGTAGCTTCCACAAACTCACAATTAGGAAAATATTTAGCTTTAAGAACCTTATATGCAAGGGAATTAGTCTCTGTCTGAAGCTTCCAACCTTGTTTAGCTAGTAAAGCTAAATTAAACTCCTTAAGTAGTTTAAAACCCATACCACCCTGATTTTTTGGAACACACAGATTCTCCCAACACATCCAACTCATTTTTCTTTCATCACCCTTCTGCCCCCACCAAAAATTTCTTACCATACTTGTCAGTTCCTCACAGATAGAATCAGGAAGTTTAAAACAACTCATAGTGTATGTAGGCACTGCTTAGGCAACAGCCTTTATCAAAATTTCCTTACCAGCTCTAGATAATAGCTTTTCCTTCCATCCCGCCAATTTTCTAGCTAACTTCTCTTTAAGTTCCATAAAGGTATTGCGTTTAGAGCGACCCACCAAAGATGGAAGTCCAAGATATTTTTCATGTTGGCGAATGACTTGGGCATCAAATCTCCTTTTGAATTCTTCCTTGATATCGGTAGGAGTATTTTTGCTAAAAAATAGAGAAGTTTTTGCTCGATTTAAAAGTTGACCTGAGGCTTTTTCATAAATCCCAATTATTCTCTGCAAAGATTCACACTCTTCCATGGAAGCTCTACAAAATATTAAACTATCATCTGCAAAAAATAAATGAGAAATACTTGGACCTCGTTTGCAAGCAGCCACCCCATGTAACACCCCATTCTCCACTGATTTTTTAATTAATGCAGAAAGTCCTTCAGCACAAATCAAAAACAAATACGGAGATAAAGGATCACCTTGACATAAGCCTCTAGTTGGAATTATAGAACCACTTGGTACACCATTGATCTTCAAGGAATAAGTGACCGTGGTTATGCATTGCATCATCAAACCTCTCCACTTAACATCGAAACCCATTCTTTCCATTATCTTCTCCAACCAAATCCATTCAACTCGGTCATACGCTTTACTCATATCCAACTTGAGAGAAACCTCACCCACTTTGCCTTTCTTCTTTTGGCTTATGTGGTGCATAGTTTCAAAGCAACTAAAACATTGTCAGTTATTAACCTTCCATGCACAAAAACACTTTGTGTATCACTAATAAGAGAAGGCAAAACTTTCCGAAGTCTATTAGCAAGAGTTTTTGAAGCTAATTTATACACCACATTATAAAGACTAATAGGACGATATTCAGTGACTTTGGTGGGATTGTTTGTTTTTGGAACAAGAACAATATGAGTCTCATTAAATTTTGGTGGAACTTTCCCATGATTAAGAAAATCCAAAACCGTTTTAATCACACAATCACCAACTGACTGCCAAAAATGTTGAAAAAACAAAGGGGGCATACTGTCGGGACTTGGAGCTTTAGTTGGATACATCTGCTTCAAAGCTTGGAAGACTTCAATTCCTTGGAATTCTGATGTAAGCATATTGTTCGTCTCCATCGAAACATTTGGCTGAACAGCATCTAAGATCTCAGCAAAATCTGTAGGATGAGCTGATGTGAACAGATCCGTGTAGTACTTCATGAAAACTTCCTCAATTTTGATTCATCTTCCTGCCAAATCTGATTATCATCAAGAATGCCATTAATATAATTCCTTTGAAATCTACCTGAAGCTCTTGCGTGAAAGAATGCTGAATTCCTATCCCCCAACTGTAACCAAGTTAGATGAGATCCTGACACCACATAGCTTCTTCCCTATCCAACCACTCATTTAATTCAGCCTTTATTCTACATGTCTCCTGTACAAGCTCTAAACTGGATTGTTGCTTCTCAAGCCATTGGAGACGTTGTTGCAAGCTATTAATTTTTGTTTGCACATGGCCAAAATCATTTTTATTCCAGCCCACCAATCTGTCTCGGCAGAAATCCATACATTTTAAGAATGGAAACTCCACCCCAGAAAGCAACCCGTCCTCCCAAGCATCTGACACAACTTTCTCACAGCTTTTATCTTTCAACCACATAGCTTCAAAGCGGAATAATTTACGCCTACTTCTTCGCTGCAACAGCCGCATATCCAAGTGAATAGATAATTGTGAATGATCAGAGGTTGAACTAGATAAGTGGAAAGCTTTAGCACTTGGAAATAAATTAGACCAGGTTGTAGAGGCTAAAGCCCGATCAATTCTTTCTCTAATTTGAGTGCCATCTCTTTTGATGTACCACCAAGTAAATTTTGAACCCACATATCCCAAATCTCTCAAACCACATACATCAATAGCATCCCTAAAAATCTCCATTTGTTTAGCCTGCCTAATCCTTCCTCCTTCTTTCTCACTCATCCCCATAATTTCATTAAAATCCCCCACAACCAACCATGGTAGATTATCCCTTTGGTGCAAGTATTTGAGAAGTTTCCAAGATTCTTCTCTTTTTGAGGCTTCTGGATTACCATAAAATCCTGTGATGCGCCACCAGCCAATATTCTGACCACCATCCACATGGGCATCTATATACCACTCAGAATAGTGTTGAATATGAACTAAGGACTCAATCTTCCACAACAGTGCAGTACCGCCACTTCTACCTTCACTTGGAATAATCAAACCATGCTTGAACCCAATTTTATTCTAGACATACTTCATGGTGTCTAAAGTAGCTTTATTCTCCATTAAGAAGATCAAAGTGGGAGATTCCTTTTGAATAACATTCTGTAAGGTTTTGACTGTCCGAGGGTTCCCAAACCCCCGGCAATTCCAACTTAGAATACTCATTGTTCCCGGCGGGGTTGCCTAGCAACCTCCACCGCTTCAAATTGGCTGACCTGATCCTGTGAATCTTCATCCAGTTTCTGTTTCTTCTTAAGGTCCATATTGATAGCCTCCACACTGTCAGAGAGTCAATGTTTACCCTCCACCCCCACAGACAAGTCTCCTTTTGAATTAGCATTCTTTTCTCTTGTCATTCTTTTCCACGTAGCTTTTGTGGGTACAAAGTCCCTGCTACTTTTATAATTGTGAGGAATTAGGCAAAACCAACTCACCACTTGTATTCCCACTAGTCTGGATAGTTTCTACAGGACTTCCACTCATCTTAGAAGACTTCCCAACCTTACGGAGATTGTAGCCAGGTTTATTAAGACCACTGGATATACCACCCACGCTAAAAATATCTCCATCAGGTAGGGAAGAATTTAGGGCACGGCATAAACTATCCTTAGTTTTAGCGCTCACAGCAACAAATTTACTTGAAGTCAAATTCGAATCCAAATAGCCCACTGATAAAGCTTTATTAATATCAGGCAGTTTTTCATCAACATTGGAAACTGACTCCTTATTTTTAGCATCCAAACTTACCATTGTATTTTGGATCAACTGCTCGCCCAAATTTTCCAACCGTCCACTTAACTGTCCAACTTCCACCGGAGACAGTTCCATCATCTTCTCAGAATCAACAGAGGCAGAACGTCCGACACTAACACTCTCAGATATAGGTTGTACACTATACCTTGGCTCTCCTGGTGAAACTTTTGATATTAGAGAAGAACTTAGACTACCCTGATGACGACTTGGAGCATTACTCCCGAAACCTTTGACATCCACAACAGTTTTCCTCAAAGGATTAAATTGTGTTGCATGAAGCCACTATCCAAATTGTTGGTCATCGACTTTTAAAGAACCCTTGCTTTGTAGCCAAAGAGAACAATCTTTATCATCATGAGAAAACATTCCACACCAGTAGCAGAAGTTTGGCAACCGCTCATACTTGAACGAAACAAATCCCTGAGTATTGTCATCAAAACAAATTGATCTTCCACGACACAAAGGCTGTGAAGTATCAATGGCAACCCGAATTCTAATAAAATTTCCACCAATCATCTCTGAAAAATTATCAGACTTAATAACCTCCCCCAGAGTATCTCCTATTTCCATAGCAACATCTGATGTTAACCAACTAAATGGCAGATTATGAACTTGTACCCAAAATTTCGTCTTTGAGAAATCCACTTCCTCCATGGGAGTAATACCATCATATCTCTTCAGCACAACCAAGTGTCGATCAAAAGACCAAGGTTCACCCATAAGGACTTTGATCATATCAGATTCCAGTTCAAAAACATAGAGAAGATGATTATCACCTGCATCTCTAATTCGGAAGTCGTTGCTTGTGCGCCATAAAGACCTGAAAGTCTTTGCCACTGCATCAATACTCACATTCCTTCTTGTAAAGAACTTTGCAGCGAGAACATACTCCTCAGATTGATTATTCTTTGTTAGTGCCAATGTCTTGCTCTCCTTGTCAGAGAGAGACAGAGTTTTCCAACGTGTTGCAAGAAATAAGAAAACACTCGGACTAAACAAATTCTACACAAAACACAAAGGAATTTAGAGAAAAAAGATCCCAAGACCAAAGAAAAAGAAACAGATTTACTAGAAAAAAGAAACAGATTTCTACAGTGTGGATAGAGTTGAGGGAAACAACTATACCCAACTGAGAACTTAAACATCTACACTCCCATTCCCACTCAGCATCTTCATCAAACACTTATCCTGTATCCAACACTACTGACTAACGACCACCATCACAATGCCTACACAACCGAATGTGCCATCATTGAGAACATCAACGTATTGCTAGCACGACCATCAAACACAGGTTGCGCAGAATTTGATTTAGGAGAGGAAGAAGTGTGGATTTTGAAATATAGAGAGAGAGAGAGAGAGAGAGAGAGAGAGAGAGAGAGTTACCACTTGGGGAACAAAATTGCCAACTATTAAGAAACATGGCTGTTTTTAATTTAAATGTAGATGTGGCATTAATTTGTATAAATGCGTGACACAATGAGGAGCGGTTAAAATAAAGTCAAACGTTTTCACTATTGGTTATTACTAATTGTTAACCGTGTGATTCATGGGAATAGCTACTAAATGAGTTATAGGGAAAATAAAATATTGGAGTAGTAAGCAAAAATGCATGAAATTAAAAAAAAAAAAAAAAAGATATTGAAAGAAATAACACAAAGTTTCTATTAGCCAAAAATGTGCTTATTGAATGAAAAAGTGTCTATTGACCGAAAATGTGCTTATTAAATAAAAATGTGTTTATTGAATAAAAATGTATTTATTAAATGAAAATGTGTTTATTGAATGAAAATATGCCTATTGATTGAAAATGTGTTTTTTCAATGAAAATGTACCTATTGATCTAAAATGTGCCTATTAAAAAAAGAAAAAATAAATACGTGACACAATGAGGAGTGGTTAAAATAAAGTCAAACGTTTCCACTATTAGTTATTACTAATCGTTAACCGTGTGATGCATGGGAATAACTACTAAATGAGTTATAGGGAAAATAAAATATTGGAGTAGTAAGCAAAAATGCATGAAATTAAAAATATAAAAAAAAAAAGATATTGAAAGAAATAACACAGAGTTTCTATTGGCCAAAAATGTGCTTATTGAATGAAAAAGTGTCTATTGACCGAAAATATGTTTATTGAATGAAAATGTGTTTATTGAATGAAAATATGTCTATTGATTGAAAATGTGTTTTTTCAATGAAAATGTACCTATTGATCTAAAATGTGCCTATTAAAAAAATGAAAAGCCACAACTGTTCAGTGTTTATAAGCATTTATAAATATTATTAATTTGATTTTATAAGAAAGTATTTACATTCAGAAATAGGATTACAATCGTATTAGTGGCTATCAAAAAAAAAAAAAATGATAATAATAAACTGTGAAAGAAAAGAAGAAAGAAAATTCTAATTTTTGCTCCATCCTCGTTGGAAAACCTCTCTGACTTACTTTGGAGTTTACGGTGGGAAAGTCTTCTTCGTCCTCAATAAATTACACCACTGCTTTGCAGATGAATCTCCAACAGATTTGCATCTTGGCAAATAGGCAACATGCTGGCGCTAACCACATCACATTCTCATAGATGAGTTTTTGACTCTCTTTCTCTCTCCTCTCTCAATTCTTTGGTCTGGTTTGCTATTTTATTTTTTTCCTACTTTACTCTTCATCCCACCGTTCCAATTTGCAAGATTTGAAGTCCACTATCCAAATCCCAAGAGAAGATTTTTTTTACAGTTTTGAGATTACAATTTGCTTCAAGCTCCACACGTGTATGGTTTACACTTCAAGTTATCTTCAAAAGCAAAAACAAATACACTCAAGTTTGATCCTTTACTTTTTTTTTTTTTTTTTTTTTTGAGAATCCAACTTCAAATTTGATCCTTTACTTGATTTTTCTTATTTTTCATTAAATTAATAAATATATTATTAGTGTATTTAATAGAATACTATGATTATTGAAACTGATATTATTTTTAATGTATAATATAAATAAACTAATATAATCTTTACATTTTAGTCTATTACGAATTTAGTTGTACCGTAGTCATTAACTCATTATATAGAAGAGTTAAAATTTAATTTTAAAATCTAGGTTTATGAGTAAGTTAAAAATTATTGATTCATTCTTCAAAATAAAGAAAGATAGTACTGTTACTAATTTAACTAGGGTACATAGTATAGATATATTACATATAAATTTTAATCATCTTATTATTTTTGGGCCCCAAAGTCATTTTTTGGCTCCGTCACTACGAGAAGGTGCCTATTGAATGTAAAATTGCCAATTTATTGAAAATGTGACTATTAAAAAATGAAAAGGCACAACTTTTCAGTTTTTTTTAAATGTATGACATTTATTTATATTACCACCTAGTGCAATGAAAAGTGGTCAACAAAAAGTCAAATGTTTCGCTTTTAAATTATATATAGATATAGATTAATTTATGTAGCCATATGGTGCAATAAGGAGCAAATTTTTACTTGCACTTCACCTTCAAGCTTTGAACAGATTCTTCGAGGCATTGACACAAAGGGTACCAATGATGAATGTTGAATTGGCTCGAGATTACACAACAGAGGAGGTGGAAAGTTCCTTGAAACAAATGAAGCCATTAACAGCACCAGGATCAGATGGTATGTCTCCAATTTTTTTCAAGTCTTGTTGGAACTTTATTGGCAAGGATGTAATTGATGCTTCTCTAAAAATTTTAAATTCGGGGTCCATGCCTAATAGCCTAAATCACACATTCATCTCCTTGATCCCAAAAATTAAATCACCTGAAAAAGCTAAGGACTTTTGACCTATAAGCCTTTGCAACGTCCTATATAAAATTTTATCCAAAACCATAGCCAACTGTCTGAAAAAATTACTCCCCAAGCTAGTCTCGGAATCACAAAGTGCCTTCCTATCAAACAGATTGATTTTTGATAACATCCTTGTTGCATTCAAAACCCTTCACCACCTAAAATCTAAGAGAAAAGGAAAAACGGGGCTGATGGCCCTAAAGCTCGACATGGGCAAAGCTTATGACAAAGTGGAATGGATCTTCCTTGAAAAAATAATGGAAAAATTGGGTTTTGATAGGAGGTGTATTTCACTTATTAGCTCATGTATTAGATCTGTGTCTTTTTTTGTTTTGGTTAAAGGTGAACCACATGGTAATTTTACTCCTAACAGAGGCCTCTGTCAAGGGGACCCGTTATCTCCCTACCTATTCCTATTATGTGTAGAAGGGTTACACTCTCTCATACAAGAAGCTGAAAATGCAGGTTCAATCAAAGGAGTTTCTCTTTGTAGTGCAGGGCCAAAGGTTTCCCATTTGTTCTTTGTAGATGACAGCTTGCTTTTTTTTTGAGCAAATACCCAAGAGTGTGCCACTATTTTAGAGGTTCTGCAACAATATGAGGAAGCTTTAGGCCAACAAATCACTGAGACAAAACACATATTTTTTTCAGGCCCAATATAGATCCATACATGCAGTAAAATATCAAAACCCTTCTTGGGGTGGCGATTACTTCCAATTATGAAAAATACCTCTGTCTGCCATCATTTGTGGGGAGAGCTAAAAAGCAAAGCTTCAGCTATATTCAGGAAAGGATTTGGCACAAAATGCAAGGCTGGAAGGAAAGATTATTGTCACAAGGTGGTAGAGAAGTTTTGATAAAAAAGGTCCTCCAAGCAATGCCTACTTTCACCATGGGATGTTCAAAATCCCAAAGAGTTTATGCAAAGATATTGAAGCTCTTATCAGGAAATTTTGGTGGGGGTACAAGGGAGATAAAAGGAAAACTTATTGGGTGGGATGGAAGAAACTATGCAAAATGAAAGACCAAGGGGGGCTAGGACTCAAAGATATTGAAAATTTCAACCTTGCGATGTTAGGCAAACAGGTATGGCGATTGCTCCACAATAAAGACTCCCTTTTCTATAAAGTCTTCAAATCAAAATATTTCCCAGATTACACTATTCTGGATGAGGGGGTAAAGTTGAACGGGTCATATGCTTGGTTAAGTATACTAAAAGCAAGGAGGGTTGTGTGGTTAAGGTCGAAATGGAGGATGTTAGTTTTTAGACCCCTTAAAACACAATTGGATTAACCTAGGAATTTAGCCAAGTTGTTACTTAGTCAAATTAATTAAATCTAGGTTAACAAAATCAAATAATCATATCAAGTATAGCAGCGGAAATAAAAATAACACAAAGATATGATCACCCAGGAAACTAAACCGGTAAAAACCTGGGGAGGATTTAACTTAGTTATCCTCAAGGTAAACTTGAATCCACTATCTTGAAAGAATCGAAGTTTATACAATAAGACTTACAAGCCCCTACGCTCGACTTTTTATTGCTACCCACCAGTAGAACTTACTGACATGACCACGTGCAAACTTCGAATCCACAAACTCCTTCTTTCTTGGATTCTCCACTAAATACAAGCACACCCGCTTGTGTTTTCTTTAAATTTCAATGGCAGTAACTGGAATGATCATCAAGGTGTAGAAAAATTTTCTCCTTGAAAACCCTAAGTTTATGTGAAGGAAAGCTCCTCAAAGATCTCACAAGAGATTCACATAAACCGCAATATGAGCAACACAAAAACTTGGCTAGGGTTTCCCGTATATACCTAGGGTAAATTAGAAACCTAAACCAATTAAAACACTTTAGGGCTGAGTTGGAAAACCTAATTAAAAAACATCAGGTACGATTTTCGATTGATCGAGCCTAAGCTTTGATCGATCGAAATGTACTAAATCAGTTTTTTAATTAGCTTAGTATTTTATTCCAACTTTACAACAAAGAACCAACTTTGAGCACTTCTAAAACAACTTAAATACATTGTTTTGATCATGGTTTGCCAACAATACAAATTAGGATTCTAAATACATAAAACCTAAGTCTTTAGAACCTAACAAACTCCCCCTTTGGTAATCCATGACAAAACACAACTTTTAATAGCTCAAAGTTTACAAGTAAAAGCCCTTTACAAAATAATGCTCAAAAACACAAATTCAATCCTAACTACTATCCATCAGTTGCAAGAGTAGATAGCAGCTTAATTGAATCAATCTGTATATTTCCTGAAACACTTAAACAAAATACATAACCACATGTGTGGAAAAAATACAAGTAAAGTAAAATAAAAAAACTTGATTTCAAACATAAACAATAAAGACATATAATAATGAAGAACTCATAATCATAAATCAATAAGAAGTTTGAAACAAGAAACACAAAATAAACTCCCCCTAACATGAATAACTCAACAAAGTAAAAACAATGTGGCAAGAGCTAAAAAGGTAAGATAAAAAAATACAACCAATCAAAAAAATAAAGTCTCCCCCTAAAAAAAAAAAATAGGTACAAAGTATGCCAAAAACATCTCATATGTACTCCCCCTTTTTGTGACGGAATGCCAAAGGGCAATCAAAATCCATCATCAAAAGGAGGTGGTGATGAAGAACTCCGAAACCGTGCCAAATCTGCTCGTAGACCTCTAATCTCATCCAAAATGTCCACCAAAACCTGTCCTTGAGCCGCCTGAATGGTCAAGACATGATCCAATGTACGTCGAATGTCGAAATCATCTGAAGTTGTCGGTGGAGGAACATTAGTAGCAGCAGCAGCACCAGAAGTCTCAGCAGCACCTGTAAAGGAGGGAGGAGGGGGGACACTACTAGAGGAAGCACCACGAGAGACCGAAGGATTAGCTCTCAAATGAGCAACCCTCTGACGAAGGAAAGTAGCACCTAGGGGACCAACAACATGGATAGGCTCACTAGAGGGAAAGTCAGCTAGACCTAGAAACAAAAGTATCCTATGAATGAAAATAGGATATATAAGCGTATGTCCTATGGCAGAACTCCTATAAACTTCATTCAAAGAACGAAGGAACAAGTGAGGAAAACTGATAGAGGCACCAGACATAAATGCATAAAGAAACACACATCGCTCCAGAGGGATGGTGTGGAGATGAGAAATGGGCCACAAGGAATGACATGTAACTCTAAGAAACAAATATGCGGTCTCAGAAAGCACAGAAGACGTGATCCAAGGATCAGAACCCCACTGGATAGATGATCCAGTGATGTGTGACATGACCTCATCAATAGGAGGTGACTCATCATAGGGATAGATTGGATCAGTGACAATCAGAACCCCAAGAGCCTCAGCCACTACCCTAGGGGTAATGGTGAACTCCTCACCTCATATCCAACTCCGAACAACGGTGTTAGAATTATAGATGTGACATGAGAGGATAGAGAAGAACTCTCTAATCAAAGCGGTCGGGGGTGGATGATTTATCTCTAAGAGTGACACCAACCTCTAGACTCAAGATTAGCCCTAATAGCTGGATTGACCTCATTTAGAATCACAGAACGCTCAGCCCAAATCTTACGTTTACTATTAAGCTTCTCATAGGCCTTACGCGTACGCTCATTCCTAAACAACTGAACCCTAGAAGGAGACACAGCAGGGGTAGAGGGAACCCTATTAGCTCTAGTCTTCCTAGGCATGGTGCTAGAATAAGGAACAAAAGCACACATCAAAAGAATGGGAAAAAGAAACAAAAACAAAAACCAAGGGCAGACTGCAAGTTAGCACAAAAAAATATATAACAAGAAGAACTATATGATGCATGAACAGATTAAATGACATTATGCATGAGCTAATGCAGTAAATTAAGTTCAAAATAAGTTCAAACTCACAAAATTGGCTTGAGCATAGAGTTTCTAACTAAAACCCCAAAAAAAATTTAAACCACTTGTTAATTTTTCAAAATAAATTGACCAATTGACCATTACACAAGTTAGAAAACTAATTAGAATGATCAATTACATCAAAACAACAAGCCAATTTTATCAATTTCAACTCAATTGAACAAAATCCCCAAATCGGATTCAACATAAACCCTAGAATTTTCAATTTTTCATATAACCCCAAATTGATCAAAATAATCAACAACAAACATGAATATAACAGTATCCCAACAAAACCCAATGACCAATTTCAGAAAACAAGCCTTGAATCATCAAAAATCTCAATTCTATGGATGTCTGAAAATGCCCTTTAAATGCATGAAAATATGCATGAAAACATGAAAATAAAACCAAAAGGAGGGATAGAATGGTCTTACCGGCTTTGAAGGAGGAAAACCTTGCAAAAATTTTGGAGGAAAACGACAAAAAATTTGTAGTGCAGCCTTGCCAATTCGGAGAGAGAAGAAAAGTTGAAAAACTTTTTGAAAAAGATGTTTTGAAACAGTCAAAGAACTGTTTTAAAAAACCTGAAATACGATCTTCGATTGATCGAAAAACAGGTTCAATCAATCGAACCAAGCAGAGGCTCATAGAATTTTTAAAGCAAGATTTCGATTGATCGAAAATTAGATTGGATCAATCGAAATTCTGGAAAAAACAGCTTTTGAGAGAAAAAAACCTGATTTTTTGAAATCTTACCTCAAAGCATTGAATATAACAAAGCAAATGCATGAGTATGAGATGAAATGCTCACCCAAAACACAAATTTTAAACCCATTTTTCCAAAAATTTAAATTTTAAACAATCTCCCCCATTTTTAAAGCTAAACAGTTTTGCATAAAACTCAAGGTATTTTTCAAACGTGGTTGGTCAGACCATGAACACACACAATTACATGTACAAAGTTTAACAAAGAGTAACTTGTGTTATGTGTGCAACTAGCAAAAGTTTGAGATACATGTGCGGTGATATGAGAATAGAAATCAATCACAAAGTCTACACAATTTATCACATAGAATTTAAAAGAGACTATCACCTAAAGAGTTACATCATATAACTCCTACATCTCCTAGAACATAAGCTTGCAATCATGTAAGTTTCTTGAATTTTGCCTCATAATATACACACCAATTTTTAATTTAAGTGATTTGGCATTCAGCCTAATAATACACACCAATTTTTAGTTTAAGAGATTTATCATTTAAACTGAAGCTTCACCTTATGTTTTTTTTTGTGCATTTGCTACACTTTCTCGAGCACAAAATCTTATGATATGCACTAAGGTGTTCATGATTGGCTAGTGCACAGTGGTGAGATGGTTATTTATGCCTTTCTCAAAAGGAACAAGTCCGACAGTCAAATAACGTGTGACAACAAGATAAAGACAAAGTGATAAACACCATAAACATCTTTCCCATACAACATGTTCTACAAAGCTTCCACTAGTGAAGTGCAATAGATAAACTCATCAAAGCTAAACAAAGTACAACAAACATGTCATATGAAAATAAATTGACCAACCTTGTTTTCAAAAACAAAGAGAATAGTGCAAGAACAATAATGTGCTTCCTTTTTCTTTCCTTTCTTTCCCTTTTTTTATTTTTATTTTTATTTTATTTTATATATTAAATAAAAAAACACCTAGAATGAAATGCATGAATGTAATGCAATGCAAATCCTAGAGACAAAAACAAAAAACACAAAAACCAAGGAACAAAGAACAATGGTCACAAAGGATAAGCAATGAAGCACAAGGACCATGTCAGAAAGACTCAGTTAGTTTGAGTCTTTTGCATCCAAAACTTTTTAGATGCACCACGAGCATTGGAGTTTGTATTCACATTAGAGTGATTTCCAACTCCAAGATTGGAATAAAGGTTTAGCGCCTTTACCAATTCACCAATAAGTGCTATAGGATCTTGTGCTTGAGGCACTGACACTTTTGGCTTATTTGCTCTCTTAGCAGCTTGCAGCTTGTAACAGTTTGGACGAATGTGTCTAGACTTCCTACAAAAATGACACACCCATGCAGGCTTACCATGCATTTTGTCCTTAGAAAGGGTAGACACCTTAGGTTTAGACTCTTTCAGATCAACCCTAATCTTCCTAGATGATGAAACTTCTATGGGTTTAACAACCTCACTAACAGGGGATTTGACAGTTTCACTCACAACCTCACTCACAGAAGGTTCAGAAGAAGATGAAGAAACAAAGTGTGTGGAATGGGGAGCAGACACAGAGATGCTTTCAACAAAACCTATACCAAATTTGTCAGAAGGAGACTTTTAAACACTTAACAGTTGATCAAGTTTAGAACTAGCAGATCTAGCAACAGACAAATCAAGTTCCAAAGATTTAACTTTATCAAGTAATAACATATTCTTAGTTTTCATATTGTTCAAAAGTTCATTAGCATCAAACAGTTTAACAAGCAGATTCTTCTTATCAAGCTCAAGAGATTCAATTTTCTTCAGGCCAAGTTCAACTCATAGCAACCTTTGCAGCAACTTTGCAAATTTTATTGTAGGCCTCTTGAAGATCTGCATCTTTAGAAAGTTCCCCATCAGAAGGGTTCTCTTCAGTAGATATGCTTTAACTCACTACAGCAGTAGCTGTGAAAGCAATGAAGTTTCCATCCTCATCACATTCTGACTCATCATCAGAAACTTCACCATCACTAAGGGTTACAGGCATAGTCTTACCCTTAGACTTCAAGTAAGTAGGACATTTAGATTTCATGTGACCATACCTTTGACATCCAAAACACTGAGGACCCATAGAATTATTAGAAGATTGACCTACTTTTTCTCTAGGTTTGTCAATATTGTTAACCTTAGTGGGATCATTCTTCCTAAAATTTCTAGGTTCAACAGTGTTCACACCTTTTGCCTTTCTATTGTTATTTCTGAGAAAGTTTCTAAAGTTCTTGGCAAGGTAAGCAATCTCTGTAGCAGAGAGTTCGTCATCAAATCCACCAACCTCAACATCATCAATTGACTTAAGAGCCATTGATTTGGATTTGCTAGTTTTGGGTAGGTCCAACTCATAAGATTGAAGAGATCCTACAAGTTTATCAACAGGAATGGAGTCCACATCCTTACTTTCAGTTATGGCAGTCATCTTGGGTCTAAAATTCTCAGTCAAGGATCTAAGAATCTTCCTAACAATTTTAGGTTGATCATAAATTTCACCCAAGTTATAAGCAGAATTAACAATATCATTCAGTTTAGCATAGAATTCATCAAAAGATTCATCATCAGACATCCTAATGCTTTCAAATTTAGAAGTTAATTGCTGTAATTTATTGATTTTGACAGCCTTTGTTCCTTCATGCACAGTCTGGAGGATATTCCAAGCAGTATGAGCAACCTCAACATTTGAGATTCTCTTAAATTCCTCCATGGAAACAGCGTTAAAGATAGTATTCATAGCCTTGCTATTAAACATAGCTACTTCTTTTTGAGAAGTTTGCTACTCATCAACAGGAGTAGTGGGCTTCTCCCATCCGTATTCAACGGAGTTCCAGACTCTCTCATCAATGGATTTCAGGAATGCTTTCATCCTTACTTTCCAATAAGCATAATTATTCCCATCAAAGTGAGGAGGAATAACTAGAGAGTGCTGTGTTCCATGACAACAGGGGTCAAGGATCAGCTCAAAGATCAAAGGATCAACAACAGAAGAGCTACCCACTCTGATACCACTTGTTAGTTTTTAGACCCCTTAAAACACAATTGGATTAACCTAGGAATTTAGCCAAGTTGTTACTTAGTCAAATTAATTAAATCTAGGTTAACACAATCAAATAATCATATCAAGTATAGCAGCGGAAATAAAAATAACATAAAGATATGATCACCTAGGAAACCAAACCAGTAAAAACCTGGGAAGGATTTAACCTAGCTATCCTCAAGGTAAACTTGAATCCACTATCTTGAAAGAATCGAAGTTCATACAATAAGACTTGCAAGCCCTCACGCTCGACTTCTTATTGCTACCTACCAGTAGAACTTACTGACACGACCACGTGCAAGCTCCGAATCCACGGACTCCTTCTTTCTTGGATTCTCCACCAAATACAAGCACACCCGCTTGTGTTTTCTTTAAGCTTTAATGGCAGCAATTGGAATGATCATCAAGGTGTAGAAAAATCTTCTCCTTGAAAACCCTAAGTTTATGTGAAGGAAATCTCCTCAAAGATCTCACAAGAGATTCATATAAACCGCAATATGAGCAACACAAAAATGTGGCTAGGATTTCCCTTATATATCTAGGGTAAATTAGAAACCTAAACCAATTAAAACACTTTAGGGCTGAGTTGGAAAACCTAATTAAAAAACGTCAGGTACGATTTTCGATTGATCGAGCCTAAGCTTCGATCGATCAAAATGTACTAAATCAGTTTTTTAATTAGCTTAGTATTTTATTCCAACTTTACAACAAAGAACCAACTTTGAGCACTTCTAAAACAACTTAAATACATTGTTTTGATCATGGTTTGCCAATAATACAAATTAGGATTCTAAATACATAAAACCTAAGTTTTTAGAACCTAACAGAGGATAGGAGATAGGAAATGTGTGAGGATTCGTGGGGATAAATGGATGCCGGATTCACAAGCAAGCCAGGTGGTATCGCCCCAAAAATCTTTCCCAACAACACAAAGGTTTGTGCTCTCATCAATGAGGAAAGGGGTAGATGGCTAGAAGACAGAGTGAAAGAGGAATTTCTCCCCCACGAAGCAGAGGCAATAATCAGTTTACCTCTAAGTAACTTGGGCATCGAGGACAAGCTCATTTGGTCTGCCACAAACAATGGCTGTTACTCTACCAAATCTGCGTATCACCTTCTCTTAATGGAGGCAGTAGTTTCAGTACCTGGTCCATCTAATCCGAATGCACACAATCAGTTTTGGAGGCAGTTGTGGTCGTTGAAGGTGCCAAATAAAATACGGCATTTCCTGTGGCGGCTTCCAACGATTCTCTGCCTACAAAGAAAAACTTGCAAAAACAGAATATCTTGCCGAAGTCGACTTGTGATCGCTGTGGTGACAACACTGAGGACACGATACATGCACTTTGGGGCTGTCCGATGGTTAAAGGCACTTGGTGGGAGCTGGAACAATGCAGAGCGTTCTTATGGGAGAAATTCAAGTGCTTTCGTGATTTGCTCCAAGGAGTCTTTGCACAAAACAATTCATGAATGGTAGAGTTATTTGCATACATTGGAAGGAGTATATGGCATAATCAGAATGCAAGGAAGTTTGGGATGGTGACAGTGCCTATGGAAATGATCTATATTGATGCAGTTCAACGTCTTCAGGAATTCCACTCAGTGCAGGATCCACCACTGACGCAGGAAGCAGCCACTCATCCGACCCATTGATTGCCACCCCCACCGAGTTTCTATAAAATAAACTATGGTGGAGCAACGTTTCAGGATTTGGTAGCGGCAGGGTTGGGTGTAGTGGCACGTGATTCAGACGGTTGAGTTATCGCTGCACTTTCGGAACGTATTTTCCTCCCCCCAACCGTTGAAGCCTTGGAAGCCTTAGCTTGTAGGAAGGTAGTAGCTTTTACCACTGATCTGGACATTCAGGACGATGTTCGAAGGTGACTCAGAGACTATCTTCAAGCATCTCAGCTTTGATCAGCCAAGCATGGCTGCCTTTGGCCACTTAGTTGATGAGGCACGCAAGTTAGTAGTGACTTTGAGGAGTTATCAGTTCTCACATGTCAAGCACAATGGTAATATGGTAGCAGATAAATTAGCAAAGTTAGCTAAGACCCTATATGAACCAACAATTTGGGTTGAGGATATCCATAGAGATGTAGCTACTCTTGCAGTTTCTGACAGAAGTTTTCTGTCCTATTAATGAAGTTTCACAATTGGTTTCTCAAAAAAGAAAAAAAAGTAGCAGTTAACAAAAAGTCAAAAGGTACTTATTGACTGAAAAGGTGCCTATTGAATGAAAATGTGCCTATTAATTGAAAATGTGTTTATTGAAAAATGAAAAGTCACACCTGTTAATGTTTTTGAATGTATACATGGCAGTAATTTATGTAGTCATGTGGCGTAATGAGAAACGGTTAATAAGAAGTCAAATGTTTCAACTATTAGTTATTACTAGTTGCTAACCCATGCGATGCACGAGATAGTTGGTTAAATAACAATTACAAATAATCATACAAAACCAACAAATTATTCTTTGATTATAAATGCAGGGTGTTTCACATAACACATAAAGATCACACCTTGGTTTCTCTATGCTGATGAAAAAATTATTACCAACATTCCAATAGCTCATACACAAATCTGGGCATAATATGAATTCACATAATGCTCAAGTGCAAATCAATTTATAGTCTACCACCAATATAAATCATATAAATCATGTTGTCTTGCGCACTTATTTGTAGAAATAACCGGATCACTTAAAAACAACTTTATAGGAGTCAATTGAGACTACACACAAGCAACTAATGTAATAAGAGAAACTGAGAAAAGATATTGCAAAATTAATTATATAGCATTTTTAAAAAAAAAAACAAAACAAAACAAAAAATGTTGCCAAGTCCACTAATTTTTTTTTTTTAACGACAATTTATCCAGCAAAGAAGCTCATTTGTTCATAAACAAAAAAGAAAAAAAAAAGAAAAAAAGAAAAAAAGAACCACTATATAGGATAAACAAAGGCCCAAAACATAATTGTCAAAATATCAGTAAGACATTAAAACAAACCTAGTTCACATGTCAATGAAATGTAACATAATATCTATGTACCTGAAGCTAGAGATTGTTTGGATAGCATGAAAATTGAGTAATATCACTCAGTTTTCATGATCCATCATCCAAAACGAGTGGGTCTCATAGAGGACAAAGTGTTTGACTTGGTTTTGGATGATTGTTTCCATTACTCAAAAACTCAAAATTTTGAGTTTGTATGATGGAAACTGAAAATGCAAGTTTGACATTTTCAGATGTTTGAGTTATGAGTTTAATGGTAGTTTGGTAATAAAATACAATTAGTGGGACCCTTGACAAAGACTTGTTGCAGCTCAATAGTCACGGGTGGGTTTTTTTTTTTTTTTTTTTCATCTTTCTTCTTTCTTTATCTTCTTCATGCCTATTTCTCGGGCTTCTTTTTATTTATTTCCTTTTTTCTTCACCTATTTCTTTTCTCAACTTCGTCCTATTTCTTTCTTTATTTCTTCTTTCAAGATCTGTGGGTTTTTTTTTTTTTTTTTTTTTTTTTTTGTGGGTTTGTCTGGTACTTTCTATGGGTTTCTTTGTTTATTTATTTATTTCTTCTTTGTTTTTTTTTTTGTTTTTTTTTTTTTTTTGTATGGGTTTTTTCTGGTACTTTCTATGGTATTTTAATGGTGATTTCAAGCTTCTGATATGATTTGTGGTTGTGAAGTTCGGACTTGAGATGTGGTTGTGGGGTTTGGATTTTTGAGATGTGGTTGTGGGTGTGGTTAGGGGTTCAGATTTTGTGGTGTGGCTGTGGTGGTTTGAATTTGAAATGTGGTTATGGGTGTTAGTGTGGGGTTTAGATTTGTGGTGTGGCTGTGGTGGGTTTGGATTTGAGATGTGGTGGCCATTTCTATGTTTGCATGTTTAAGACAGTTTTAATTTGTTTCAAATTTGATTTTCAAATATGGTGGCTGCTAGGTAGAGAAATTAAAGAGAAAGATGAAATTGCAGAGAGAAAAATGAACAAGGAATTAAGAGAGAGAAAATTTTGCAGGTGTGGACTTTTGTGGTACTGTTACCGTTTTGACTTGTGGGCACCAAAACTTTTGAGTTAAAGAAGTGAAAAACAAACCAAATATTTGAGCCAAACATGTTATTAAGTGAGTTAAGAAAAAAATAGAAGACAAGATATGAGATATGAGTTACAAGTTTTGAGTTTTGAGATATGAGTTTTAAGAACTGAGACTAAACCATTTGAGCATTCTGACATGTTTATATCTCTTTGAATTGGGAAAGTTGATGATCTAACCAGGTACAAAGGTTTTTCAATGACTTATAAAACATAAGTCCATGAAGAAGTCAATAACAAAACAATTATGCACGAACAGCATATTGCAAGCTGTCAACAATTTTTAGGACCCTGCAAATGGAAAAAGAATAGTTGTAGCACTTTAAAATCTTCAAACTAATAAATTTGCTATTCCTGCTTTGCCAATTTGTTCTACTCCTAAAATGCACTTTTTTTATTTTTATTTTTTATTTTTTATTTTAAGGATAAACAATAAAATTTATTGATAAAATGAATATATAAATGTGTAAACAATCTCATGACAGCATTAGCGAGACCATGCATTTGTTGCCAGGGAATAATATGCCACGTAAACACATGGGGCACTATGCCACTATCTCTTATAAGAAGCAACTCATAAACACAATATTCAAAACTTTGAAATGAAACAACTGACAAATAGTCTAAGTATCTCTGCTTATCTACTCTTGATGGCCCCCAATTTTGATTATGCTGGCTTTTTGGAAACTGTTGAGGAGATCATTTGCAGCAACATATATTTGTGCCAGATGCATCTGATTACCTTTAGATACATTTTAAGTACCTGCAAATAATAGTAGTTTGAAAGAGTGTCTATTTGAAAGGAATTAAATGAAATACCTATTTATTTCAGTTTCAACTATCTCTATAAACAATTAAAACCAAATTTCATAAACTCTTTGGATACATCTTAAGAAAGACATACAATCAATTTCAAAAACACCAAATGTTGGGTTGAAAGTAATACACAATTATTCCAAGCGGTGCTATTAGGCTTAACCAAGCCACTCTCTATGGAAAAATTTAAAATACAGTAATGTTCATTTAAAGAGAGACAATGCAATAATGTATTAAAAGCTATTTCTATGAGCAAGAACATAAAAAATATTTGAAGCAATTGCTTGAAATCATTTGAGTACATGCCATCAATGAAGCTGCTTGAAATCATTTTAAGTACATACCATCAATGAAGCTACAAATAATTACCAGCCTATTAGGTTATAAACTGTTTTCAGACTTCTCAACCTAGTCTAAAACAAAGACATTAAAAATGGATATCATAGAACATCCAGGTGTTGCAACCAAACATATATGTGTTCATAAGTATGTTTCCTGACCAGATTTTAACTTAAGCATTTAGTCAAACACATAATAGCCACATTTGTGTGGACCAAACTAATTCAAATTCTTAAATCAAATGATTCAAAACCAATCTGATTAGTGACCACAGTACCAAAACCTAAATCATATTTCCAAATTTAAAAAAGTGGAAAGAATCAAAACTAAAAGCTATAAAATGAAATTGGTATATATATTCTGCCTAGGTCTATGGTTTCTCAGTGACAGATAATCAATGTATCTATATAAAGCTATATAATCAATATCGCTATAGGCAAACAACAAATTTATTGGTAGACATATAATCAACATCTCTTTAGGGAAGCAACACTTTCTAGCGTAAAGAAAATCAATAATTTTTGCCAACAGATTCAAAGTAAAATCTTCCAAGGCAACATTGATATTTTCCCCATATTATATACATGTTCTGCACATTCATTGAGAAATTTAAACAAACACAGAGACATCAATACCAATGAACCAAGCCAAAACCTTCAAACCCACATTAATTCCTGGTTGATCATACACAGATACTTTCATAAAGGAATAAAAAGTAATTGACTATACAAAGAAAACTGATCTTGAAAGGAGATTTGTGTTCGTATTTTTGTTTTTCATGGGGGAGCAAAGGCTAGTGATAGTGAAGGGTTGAGGGAAACGATGAAAAGAGGGAGAGGAAGTTGCGTTACAATGAGAGAGTTGAAGGAAGGAGATGGGAGCTGAGTCTGTGTTTGAAGGAGAAAGACCGAGTTTGATCTGGCTAAGTTTGTGTTTAAAGAAGAAAAGAGAGTTTATCGGGTTTTGCTTTTGGGGAGAGAATTTGAGGGAATTTGCAGACTAGTAGAGTGAGAAGAAAGAATATTATAAGTTAACATACGGTTGGAAGAAAATTGCAAACTAGCATCTCGAGTTTTATGGACTGAATTTCAGTCTAAAACTCGAAGATTAAAGACTCAATTCCCACTTGGTGAGTTGGAAATATGATGCTAGATAGATCTTGAGTCTTATAGACTTGAGTTCTAAAAAGCAAAACCGAGTCTCTAAGACTCGATTTTGGTACTTGAAGAACAATAGACCTAAAGAAGAACAGAGGAATGATTTGACGATGAAGAACAACGATCTAATGACGAAGAAAAGAGGAACAATTTGACGAAGAATAGAGACGAAGAATAGAGGAAGAACAGAGGAAGAACCAAGAATGCTGGAGCTCCTATTGGACGATTGAACGCTGGGTGGGCGATTGGACAATCTGGTCTTCAGATCTGCACGAAGAAGAATGTTGGATCAGAACTCAGAAGAACGTGAGGAAGAAGAAGTTAAAATGGTGAAACTAGAGTCTTTAAAACTTGAGTCTTAAAAGTGAAACTCGAGTCTTAAAAACTCGAGTTCCACTTGGATTTTCTTCCACGTTAGCTCCCACCACTTACAAATCGAGACTTAAAAACTCGAGTTTTATCTTAGAACTTGAGTTTTAGACACTCGAGATGCTAGTTTACAACATTGTTTTGAAACGTGACAACTAACTAAATTTTTTTATATTTAATGTTACTCGGAAAAAAAATTCGAAAGAATTTGATCAGCTAAGTTTTGGTTTAGTTTTTTTTATTTTTTTAATTTTTTTTAAATAATAACTAGAGCGCATGCACAGAGCTCTTCTATTATTTATTTATTTATGGTAAAAGTTAATAATTTGAATCTATTATAATTTGGGATTACTATATTTTTCAATCAGAAAAAAACCTAGGAGTGTGATGAGTAAATTATTTCATCCAAAACGCAGAACACTCATCACACCTTAGGTATTTCTATGATTAAAAAAAAAAATAATTTCCAATTATAATGGATGCAAATTATTAACTTTTACCAAAAAAAGAAAAAGAAAAAAAGAAGAAGAGCAATTTGAAAACCATCAAGAGAGTGGTCTTGTTTTGTAAGCAACATTTTAGTGGGAGTTAAAGATGTATTTATTTATCCAAAAAAAAAAAGTGTATATATCTATTTAGTTTAGTTTTTTTTTTGGGATAACTATTAGTTTTTTTTTTTAATATATTTTTTATATTTAAGTTTTTTTTTTGGATAAACATGGGGTTTTTTTTTAAGGAAAAAAAAACAGCAACGTGGGTTGTTTAACTTATTTTTCTATTTAAAAAAAATAAAAATAAACGTATAGTTACTTTGAAGAAGTGAGTTAGTGGAAGAGTGTTTCTATTTTGTAGACAATGTTTTAGTGCAAGTTAGACATGTATTTTTACCAGATTATTCTTTAGTTTTGTCTCTACTTAAACCTAGGGGTGTAGAGGTATTTTGGAACAAAAAAAAAATCAGTCCAAATAGGGGAAATCCCTTAAATAGTAGTATAGATAATGATGTGGCAAACTCTGAAGAGGTCAACAAAAAAGTCATAGTCTTCAGTTTTATATATATGCATGGGTTAGCGACTAAATATGAGTTAGAAAATTATTCTAATCACACACAAAATCTTCTCTCTTTTTCCCCCAATTTTCATACACTGCCAACTCTGTCTAAGGCTTGAACTCAATATAATTTCATTTAGTTTTGTATTGCGTAGGATTAAATGTGTTTTGTTTCCTATGTTGAGGCTCCTTTGTTACTGTTAATGTGCATTTCTAAGTTCTAATAGTTACATTGTTGTATGTCTTATATATCTCTCTACCTTTATCCCATAACATGTACCACAAACTATAAGATACATGAGAAAGAAAAATAATTCATTGACCAAACATCCATTCAGTAAAAAAGAAAGACCAAACAAACACCTAATTAACCATGGCAGAAGCTGGTAAGGCATTTACAACATAATGTGACTTGTGAATCATCTAAGACAACCTAAGACTTTACAAACGTAGTCCTAGTACAATACTAACTACAATAATATTTGCTAACAACTATTGATTAATTATTACAGTTTGTCAATGAGTATTTCAACACTAAATATAGTAGCAACACTTGATTGATGCAGCCATAATGCAACAATAGCTCATCATTATTTGCAATTTAGAAAATGCAAATCATGAGTGGAACACACTGTGCAGGTCAGAATTAAAAGCCTAAAAGTATATTAAAAACAATTAGACCTATTAGTAGTAATTTGAACTCTAGTAGAATAATCTACTAATAATTTCAAGAAATTAATTCCTGGAAGACATTTTCTTAGCCTAAAAATAAGTTTATCAAAAAGAAAAATAAAATAGGGAGCACCAAAAAAAAGTATCCAATTGAAATTAGAAGGAAAAGTTTCATGTACCTAGCATATGTTCATGTTGTCTTTACCACATTGGCTCCTGCGTTTGCACATCCTTGAACTCACTCTAACTTGAAACACCTAAGCATTCCCAACCAAAAAGAATATATTTTTTTTTACAAAATATTTAGTAAAATTGTTAACAAAATTGGGGTACAAACACCGATCCAAAAGAAGGTTCAAGTTTTGTATAGTTTTTGGCAGTAAAATACATAATTACATGGTTAGATTTAGTATAAGAGATTTTGTCACACCAAATTTCATACCAAAAGCTCATTCTTGCATCATGTTTCAACTCATTCAAAGTTCAGTGCTAACTTAAATTCTTTAGCTAATAACTCCCTTTCTAGAATGACTAATAATAATTTTAAGCCAGTTACTCTCTGTTAGAAGTAGAAGCAAACAACATTGTACAAACACCAAGAGGTCTAAGACAACTATAGAAACTATCTGCAACTATTTAATCTACAAACTTCACCAGTTTCTGGATGCTTTGTGTCTATTTAGACATATTTTCACTTAGTGGAGATTAATATTCATTATTTAACAATGCCCATGGGCATATCCTCACCCTGAACAAATTCTTCCTCTTTTACTATAAATTAGTGTACACTGCATTGCTTCAATTTTATTTGTTTGGTTCAAATTGGTTATTTGACCTGTGTTAACAATGGGGGTATAATCAATATTTTTCTTTAGTAATAGTTTGATAAGTTGATGTCCTCATTTCCTGCCACTTCCTGCATCTTGTTTTACTGATGCTGTCTAGGGTGTTGTTCTAGATTCATCTAAATAACAATAGTAATAGATTTTTTCTTTGTCCAAGAAATTTTAGGTTCCATCAATACATTTTTTTAAAAAAATTCCCCCTTCTGATATTTTCGTTTTTAGGTTGAAACTAAGCTTGCCTTTTTGAAGGACTGATGTGTACAGATTGTGCTCATGAAGTTTTCTAATCTATGAAACTATTAGGTTACTCCATTATTTTTTAAGTAACTCTATACAAATATTAAGAGAGCTACAAAAACTATCTGCAACTATCTAATTGAATACATTACAATTAAAACCCTAAGTGGGTTTGAAAGAAAACGGAGGCAATGCTTACAGATGTTTAATTTAAACAACCTATGTAAATAGATTAAGTGGTTAGGACTGCCCATCGATTAATCATAAAAATAAACTAATCAAGAAATTCAAAAACCTAAAATCAATACCCTAAGCAGGAGTGGAAAAATTAGTAGGCAATTTGAATCTATATATCTACCAAAATTGAAAACCCAAAGAGTGAGAGAGAAAAACCTGAATTACCAGTGTTCCAAAGAGAGAGAGAAAGAAAATGAAAAGCTTCAAGCAAAGCCATTTGATGATGCCGAAAAATCACCAGTGAGCCACACAGTCCTTGCACACTCAAAGCAAGACCTGCACAACAAAAAGAGAGGACCTAATAGAGAGCACCGGTGTGGTGCCGGCCAAATACCCTCCAAAGGTCAAGTTAGAACTATTCTCACAACTCTAGAGTGCTAGAAAGGGGTAAATTATGCATACCTCCATTTGTGAGAGCATTGGGGCTTTTTATAGTAGTAAAAGGTTGACCTCTCTTCCTTGGTGTAGAGTTCTTTTCCTTATAGGAATCTTCATGAGTGTATTTTTCGGAATCCTTTCCTTGTAGGAGTCTTTGATTAACACCAAGTGTGGGGCGCAATATATTTCTTTATATATGCAAGCGTGGAGACCAAGCAAGGCCACATCAGGGTCGTCAGCTTCGCCTACTCCTTTGTTGGGGTCATAAGCTTCGCCTGCTCCCTTGTCCAGGTCATCAGCTTCACCCACTCCCTCGTCCGGGTCGTCAGCTTCGCCCACTCCCTTGTCGAGGTCCTCAGCTTCGCCCATTCCCTTATCCAGGTCGTCAGCCTCGCCCATTCCCTCTTCGGGGTCATTAGCCTCGCCCATTCCCTCATCGGGGTCGTCAGCCTCGCCCACTCCTTCGTCGGGGTCATCAGCTTCGCCCACTCCCTCGTTGGGGTCATCGGCTTTGTCCACTCCCTCGTCCGGGTCGTCAACTTCGCCCACTCCCTTGTCGAGGTCCTTAGCTTCACCCATTCCCTCGTCCAGGTCGTCAGCCTTGCCCATTCCCTCGTCGGGGTCATTAGCCTCGCCCATTCCCTGTCGGGGTCGTCAGCCTCGCCCACTCCTTCGTCGGGGTCGTCAGCTTCGTCCACTCCCTCGTTGGGGTCGTCCATTCCCTCGTCAGGGTCGTCAGTTTTGTCTACTCCCTCGTCGTCAGCTTCGCCTACTACCTCGTTAAGGTCGTTAGCTTCGCCCACTCCCTCGTCGGGGTCGTCAGCTTCGCCTATTCCCTTCAGCTTAGTAGTGTCAGCTTTCCATTTATGATAAGTTAACCTCGTCTTCCTAAAGTTGTAGACTTCCTAAAACCGTTTGACTGCCATTTATGACAAGTGAGGCCGATGGGTCTATTTTGAATGTCGCTTCATGATACTATATTCATGAGTATTCACATTCACAATTTTACTCTTATCACCATCCGTGCAAATGGGTGGAAGTGGAGAGTTGTCTCTTGGGTCAATTCGCCACAAATCGGTTGTTGTTCAGGCCTTTTCCAGTTTCTTGTGTAGTCTTCAGATCTCGATGGTGCGGTGGAGCCTCTCTGCCAAGTGCATTGTGTAGTCATTGTTCTCATGTTTGTGAAACAATGGAGAGGAAAGTCAAAGGCTTCAGTTTTATTATCGGGTTTTTGTTTTAGAGAGAAACAAAGGTTTTTTTTATTATTTTATTTTAATGCAGCTGCCGTCTCAGTCTAAATAGTTTTTTTTTTTTTTTTTTAAATAATGCTGATGCATAAAAATGTGGGAGCTCTAAAAAAAGTCGACCCACATGTCCAGACCTATGTATATATTCATATGTACAAAAATACTGAAATGATAGCAATTTTTTTTTTTTTGGAGAAAAAAATGATAGCAAATTAATACAAAGGTTAACACTTTTTCTCTCTTTCTTCCCTCTGTCACTTTGCTCTTAAATCAGGTAACTATATATATTATTTTAACCATCACAAAGAACAGCATAGAATGATCCCAACTGTAAATATATCAATATATCATTGAAGCAAGTGATGCCATGGCTTAAAATCTCAGTGAAATGTTGAAAAAATATCAATATTGTAATAAATATCCGACCAGCCCTTCCTATATTTTTTAAATCAAAATGAGATTTTAATAGGTAGTAATCAATGAAGGACAGCTGCTATCAATAAAACAGACAGTTGAAGAGTAGAAAACCCTGATGGTTTTCTCCGTTTACTTCTGTACCACGCAATTGTAATAGTGCTGACTGCTGAGCAAAGAGGTATGGTGCAGAGCAATATATGGATTATGGACGGTGCAACAAATTTCCATGTTTTTGCGTCCAAAGCGTACTCGAAATATTAAAATCACTATACTAAAGAAGAATTCCAAATTAACAATTATTAACAAATTAACATAAATTAGTAATTATTAACAAAAGTTTCTATTGAGGCATAGCTATAGTAGAATTCATAAAGCATGTTATAACTGTTAACAATCCATGCATGTTTGCCAAATCGCTATTGAACTTGTATGTTTGAAGACCCACAACATTAACATTGTTCATAGCATTATTTATTATTTGTAGCACAGGTTCTTGGCTCGTGATAAGCAATGTGGGCATGTAAGATACATATTGGTGCATGGAAATCTACAAAATCACCTACACAAAAACAGAAAAGGAGAGAGTTAAATTAATGATTGTGTTATAATCATAGTGCAGTTTAGATAGAGATGAATTCTAAATGCAGGTTTAGTCTCCTCCTTTTTTGGTTCTATAAAATTTACAAAATCATAGATGCATTGCAAACAAACACCAACTGATTTGATCAATCTATGATAATAGTAGAATGGAGTATATACGCTTAGATTATGCTATTCTTTTCTATTTATTAAACAAATTAAAAACTTTCCTGATACCTGAACATGGACTTTTAAAAAGGAAAGAAGTGAGAGACCAACCACAACAAATTAATAGCTTTCCTGTTATTTAGTTTTCTAAAAGTTGGCAGTATCCTGCAAAGGTTTGCATTTTGAATTTCTCAACTCCAAATATTTTCCTGGTACATGGCCTTCAGTTTTTGTGTGTGTGTGTGTAATACAACAATCATGCTCATTACTTAAAATTAGGACTCATATTCATTAACTTATAATTAGAAGCTTTTTAATGCACCTATCAAAATGAACACTCATGGCAGTATCAATTTTCAATCAATCTTGTATTCCCAAAATAAGGCTACATTGAACAAAGTAGAAATCTAACAGAGAGGAAAATGAATTGCAATCTGCAATTCAATTTTCTTCGATTGGAGAAAGACATAGGAAATGAAAAGATGGAAAAAAATGACATCAACAAAGAGAAATGTAAACAAGAATCTACCTAAAAAACCCTATCTCTATAACTGAAATTTTGCAACCAACATTAGGAAAGAATTATAGTTGGATTCAAGATTGAAATCACATATATTACAGCACTTGCAACTCATGTTGATATAAGAGTCTTAGGATGCTCGGACTATCCTATGACAAAACTTAAAATTGAATGAAAAAGATGGCATAAAGAAATTGAAACAAATCCTCCAACAATGACAAAACCATAACCTAAATAAAGAAAAATTTAAAACCTCACAATTTGAAATAAAACAGAAAATTAACTAAATAAGAAAAGGGTATGAAGAAATGAACTTGATGCATAATTTTGAACCATTTTTTTATGTCAGAACTAAATGATTTCAAATTTAAGGGGCAAATGAAAAGAAAAAGAAAATCTTACAAAAATTTACCAAACAGGGAAAAATATTCTAACCAAAAAACAATAATCAACAAAATAGATCCCTAGAAAATGGGAAATCAGGGTATCTTTAACCCTGATTCAATTATTTTTTTGGCATAAGACCCAATGTCTGGCACAAAAACACGGTATACTACAATTGGAGATAAAGACGAAAAATAATGGAAATAAGAAATCAGAAATTAATTAGGAAGATGGAATCATAACAATAGTGAACAATAAAGAAGTAATAAGGCATAAACAATGTAAGAATGGAACCTTTGTTATTGTAGGGAAGGAATGGCACAAAAGCAGGAGAAGAAACTATACTGCATGAAGGAAGGAAAAAAAAGAAAGAAACTACATAACAAGAAAAACTAATCTGAACCATAAATTTAAAACTATCTTCACATTAAGACAGAGTTTTGATTGAAATTAACAAAACCCACTACGGGCTCCAAACCCATCAATCAAAAAGAGAAAACACTCCCAGAAAAAACCCTAAACCATATTTAATAGGAAAACTTATAAAACAAAATTAGAAAACTTACTGGTAATAGTGTCTGGGAAAGACTGGTCTTTGACGGTGGTAAAGTCCCTTATATTTTTCTCTCCATCTCTGTCGCAATAAAAATAATCATAGAGTGGGCCTAATTTCTGAGCTTTTCTTTACAGCCAAGAAGAAGAAGAAGAAGAAGAAGAAGAAGAAGAAGAAATTGTATACCTCTATTTCTGAAAACCAAAAAAAAGAAAGAAATATTTGGAATATAGAAAACATAAAACAAATTGGAAAGTAAAATGAAAATGAAAATGAAAAACAAATTGTATTTGGTTTGTAGATGGTTCTAGGGCTTTAATACTTTGAAGTTGTGTCTCCAAAACCAAACACAACAATAAAAAAAGAAAAAAAAAAGAAATTAAAAAAAAAGCAGATCACTACAACTGAAAGGGAAAGCGAAAGAAGTCATCTTTACCACCAGTGGGTTCGTTGGCTAACGGTAGCGGCAGGCTCTGTTCTCTCTTCAAGTTTCACTAATTAAGTATCTTCTCGTTGAGCAAAGTTTCTCTCCAAACTAGTTTGGATAAAAACTTTTCAAGCTTCTCATATATTTATATATATATATATATATATATATATATATATATATATATATATATATATATATATATATATATATATTTGTGAATTTTGAAAATCTAACAGTTGAATTTCATGTTCCTTATGTTCTTAACATGTATATCAAATTTCGTTCAAATTGGATATTATTTACCATTCGATCAATAAACTTATTTTGTATACACAATTTTAGATCATAAAAATTTGGGGCCCGTTTGGTAGAGGAGTTTGAGTAATGTTGTTTGTATTTTTTTGAAATATGAATGGGTGAAAAAGTGTGTGGAAATGCATGTAATGTTGTTTGAAAACTGAAAATATGCGTTTAAGATGCTTTACCAAATGGGGCATTGAAATTTTAATATTTGTTTGATGAGATAGCAATTGATCTTTGATTTTCTTGGAATTTTACATGCATGAAGAATATAATAAAAATATGTAATTTAACAGTTAGATTTTTAAAATTCACACTCAATATAGAGATATGACTTTGTTCCTTCTTGTAGGGGGAAAAAAGGGGCATTATTGAGAAGGAAAAAATTGAAGAAAAGTTGAATATATATATATATATATATAGATACAGATAAAGTGGTTACCCACTGAAATGATGTGGGGCTTTTAAAGACAAATAAAAATTTGGTGAACGTGTGTGAGAGGTGAGGTTAAGAAATTTTTATTTTTTTTTGATAAAAGAGGTTAAAAATAATTGGTTACTATTTGCTTTTTTTATATAATTTATTTTTTAAAAGGTTTATTTGTTAATTTGTCACTATTTTAAAAAAGTGTTTGTTTTTTTTTTTTTTCCTGTAACTACTACCCAAGCAAAAAGACATATTGTTTTGGTGTTTTTAAATGGGTCAGGCTTAGGTCTTGTGTCCAACAGTACTGGATCCATTGAGATGATGACATGTGTCCACTTTTGGACATGTGTCACCATTTGACCGGGTCCAATGCACTGAATGCACTAGACCTAAACCAAGTCATTTTTTAAATATAAACGTGTTAGTAATCTATGTAGCCATTTGGCGTAATGAGGAGTGGTCAACAAAAAGTTTATTTTTTAAAAAGCTTATTTGTTGATTTGTCGCTACTTTAAAGAAGTGTTTGTTTTTCTTTTTTTTTTCCTGTAACTACTTGTAAGGTTGAATTTAATCAACCATCTTGTTGGCTTTATTTCGTGCCAAATTTGATTATAATTTAGCAATTAGTAACCTTGTGTTTAGGTGGCAATCATGTAAGTGTAGTGTGTGAGAGAGTGTGAAGAAATGCTCAAGACTGTGCAGTGAAGCAAGGACTCGCGGTTGAATCTCGAGGGTGGCTCACGACTTGCAAGCCACCAGAAGATGCACATGAGTGAAGCATGCAGAGAAGCTGAACCATCATGCCAGCTATAGCACTATAGGACAAAAAGTCTAGACTAGCCATTCAGTTAGCTCGCGGCTTAGACTCGCGACTCAGTCAAGTTGCGAGGCCAAGTCGCCAGTCCATTTTGTTATGGAAAAACTGACTCTTTGCATTCCTTTCTCACTCCAGTATAAATACCCCTTATACCCACGAAATATTAAGAGCTTCCAGAGAGAATCTTGAGAGAGAAACCCTAGAGAAAAACAAGATTGACTCATTCACAATCTTCACATAGTGACTCTTCAAATTCCTCAACTCTCACCCTCTCCATTGTTACATCCTTGAGAGGTTCTTTAACCAAATCCTTTTCTCACCTTACCCATATCTGTGAGAAGGCTTTTTGGTACTTTTGGAAGCAATTTGGAAGGAACCAATTCATATTGGTTGATGCTATGGGTTATAGCGGAATCTAGTAAGCTAAAGAAGAAATAGTTTCGGCATAACCTCGTTGGAGTAGGAGCTTGGAGGGCTTAGGTATGCTGGGTAGATTAGGCTTGGAGGGTCTTCTGCTGTTCATGTATCCCAACTACATTCTTTAGTGGATTATTTACCGCTCGGAGGGCGGCGGAGAGGTTTTACATTGAAGGCTTCAGTTTCCTCTTCGATAACACATCGTTGTGTTGTCCTTGTGTTTGCATCTCTCTTTCCTTAATCTTTGCCATTTAATTTCTACTGTGGATGTGATTTTATTTGGTTTAGATAGTTTATCAATTCTGTTATATGATTATGTTCATATTCCGCACATTAATTGTTTGATAATAAGCTTGAATTGATATTTTGGAAATTGGGGGTCTAAATGTTCATAGTGTTTTATATACATATTGAACATTTACTACTACCTAAATGAAAAGACATATTGTTTTGGTGTTTTTAAATATAATGTGTTAGTAATCTATGTAGCCATGTGGCGTAATGAGGAGTAGTCAACAAAAAGTCAAATGTTTCAACTATTAGTTATTATGCAAAAATGCAAAACTGACTCTCTAACTTTCACCTTTTTTCATTTCAGTCCTCTAGCTTTTAGTTTTGTCAATTCAGTCCTTTAACTTTTTATTTTTTTCAATTCAAGGCTCTGTTAAAGGTCTGTTAGAGCTAACCGTTAAACACACCAAAACAACGCCGTTTTGGTGTGTGTGTGTGTGTTTTTTTTTTTAAATTCGGAATTATAAAAGAAAAAAAGAAAAAAAAGAAAAAAAGATAGAAAACAATAAGGGGAACGACGACGTCGTTCCCCTTCACTGAATTAAAACAAAACATCAAAACAAAATGTTCCAGTCCAAGAATCAAAACAAAACGTTTTGTGAGAACTCCAATCCCTAACTTTGTGAGAGAGAGAGAGAGAGAGAGAGAGAGAGAGAGAGAGTGAGAGTGAGCCGGTTTGAGAGAGAGAGAGACTGAGTTCACCGGCGACTGAGTTCGCCCCTGCTCTAGACCTCGCCGCCCCTGCTTGCCGTGTAAACTGCCCTTGCTCTGCCTTGACTGAATCAGTGATGGGTGTGCTCTGCCTTGCCTTACTGTAGCTCCTCCTCGCCGTGTAAACCGCTTCTTTCCCAGCCACTTTGCAGGTATATTTTTGCAGCTTAATGACTAAACTAAACTAATCTGTATATAAATGGGTCATCTGTGTTGCACCTCAACCAACACTTCTCTCATAAATACCTTCACCCAGCAAAGAAGAAGCACAAGAATAGTTTTAGTGTTTTTTTTTTTTGGTATTTGTAGTAGCAGAACAATGAGTTTTGCTTTATATAAAGCTGGTGACTTTTTCTGTTGAAGAGTATTTTTTTTTCTTTTTTTTGCATTTTGTTTGTTTATGTTGGACTTTGTTGACTGATAGGTGGGATTAAATGCATTGGGATAATCTACTTTATATAATATTTTTTTTTGTTTGTTTGCTGAACATCTTCACATGCAATTTTATTGTTTTGAAACAATTTGGTCCCCACTTGGAGGAATTGTTTGCTGTGTGGGGTATTTAGATGTCAGCACTTTATTTTTTTGTTGGGCTAATGGTGTGTGTGGGGTTACTTAACATTGAGTTTGTCACTATCTTTGTCGGCTAAAATGGAGTATTGCACTGTCTTTGTGTGCTAACTTTTTTTATTTTAAACTTTTAGAGGGAAGATGATTGGTCAGAATTTTACATTAGTTCTTCACTACAATGGAGTATTGCACCACTCGGTTAAGAAAAGGAAGTATATAGGTGGCAAGGTGAAAGTTTATGATAATGTGGATTCAGATTGCTTTTCTGTATCAGAGGTTAAGAATTATTGTGCGGAGTTAGGGGTATTGGATTATGTCTAATTTTATTATCTTGTGCCTAGGTTGGATCTTGACAATGGCCTAAGATATTTGTCTACTGATGGTGATAGTCATGAATTATTTAAGTGTCTTGACCCCATTGATCCTAAAATAGGCATTTATGTAGAACATGCAACCCCTGTTCAGAAACAATTGTTAGTCAAGGATGTCAGCATTGTTGATGTTGCAAATTCGGTTGGTTGTGGTGTTGGTGTGGAGGGTGTGGGTGTTGATGGCATTGATGGTGATTGTGATGATAATGAAATTGATGTGGAGAATGGGGATGTTGATGAAGTTGATGTTGAGGATAGGGATGGGGCTCTTGCTGATGATGAGTTTGAGGAGGGTGGTAATATAGTTGATGAAGGGAACGATGTTAGGGGCAAGGGTGGGAATGGTGCCGTGGGAGATGTGGATTACCAAGGGCAAAGGCAAGGTGGAAATAGATAAGGGCAAGGGCAAGGGCAAGACAACAAGTAGCAGCAGAAAGAGGGTATTTGAATTCATTTAAATTATTTCCTTAATGCAACAAATTATGCACATTTCTAATGTTTTTCACATGCAAGTCGCCAGCACCGAGGAGCACTTCATGGGATTTAGAGTGCAAGTAGACAGTGCATTTAGCAGCCAACAAAGCAATGTATGTGTTACATGTATATATATATATATATATATAGCTAGGCAGCCAACAAAGTAACTTCCTTTGTTTATTTCAATATACTTTGTTTATATCACTGTGTGTTGGATGTATATCAATAAAAAATGTAACACCTAACCGAAGCTAGATGTTTATGAATTTTAATAAAATACCAATATGGCAGCTAAATATATATATGTTTATTACTTTTATATCTTTTTGCTGTCAACTTCTAATTTCTGTATACTTTTCACATCCAGGCTGTCAACATTAAGGGGAACTCGAAGAGATCTAGAGTAGGAGTTGATGGTAGTCAACAAAGCTACAGAAATTTTAATAGTCAACAAATTAGCAAAACTTAGTTACTTCTAAGAACAGTACTTTAGAACTTAGGCATGTAGTTTGTTATGTAATTGGCCAAACATTGTCACACGGCTATTATTTTGTGATGTTATTGCCAAACTATTGAGGCAATTTAGTTTTTGAAGCAAGTAGGCAATTTAGTTTATTGCCAAACTATTGCCAAACTATTATTTTGTTGATTGATTTCTTGTGTTGTATGGAAGGTTTGTTCCATTTATGCATTTACAGGACAGTTTGTTCCAAAGCCTATCTCTATTCTCTTTTGTAGGTCTGATATAGAAACCTGCAGTATCTCTCTGCTCAAATTTACAAATGTGATCATCCCAAGTGGGATTTGAAGCTTGATTCAATGAATTGAAAGTTATTTAAATATTTTGTCCTATTTTCCTGAGAAAAAAGTAGTGTTGACACTTTATAAATATCCCTGTTGACAGAAAATCATTGAAGGAGTACACTGGTTTCAAAGGCAAATGCTATTCACAATTATGTACAAACAAAATAACCATAGTTGACAAGAAGTGTTGAATCATAAAGTTGATTTTTCTGTACACACGCAAGAGGCCAGCATTAATATGTCCAATTGCAATCATATGGTTCACAGTTATGGAATAGCCATATTTAGGGAGCCCTCATAACTAGTTTGCTGGTTGTGTGAATGCCCAGTGTGGCAAATTTGAACACAACATGAGTCCTATATAACCTGCAACACAAATCCCTTGTCAATGAAGTGATGTCACAAAGACAACACATACTCAAGTCCTTTTTGCTGAGTCAAAGGTTAAGAATTCTATTAGAACACAGCTGAAAGCTATTGTTATTAGGACACATACACAAAACCTTGCAACTTATCAAACACCGGTCCTATTTTCCAGAAATTTCTTGACCACCAGTAATAAGCTATTGTTATTAGGACACATACACAAGTCCTTTTTTTGATGGAAAGCATTTTACATTCATTCTTGATCCTTAATCTTACAGAAACAAGGATACAAACTGTAACGACCTAACGAAAAACGCTAGCCACATCTACGCTATACCTTAAAAGGACTAGTCACTATTGAGGCTCCTTGTAGTTGTTAATAAAGCCCAGATCTACCCAGTAAATACCCGATTTGGGACTCATCACACACCCACACACATCACACAATCAATCAAATTGGGGTATCACAATCTCCCCCACTTAAATCCCTAACGTCCTCGTTAGGGCCCACTTTATGGGGTAGTGTCTCTGAGCCCACACGGGATTACCGGGTTGGCTCTGATACCATATATAACGACCTAAGGAAAAGCGCTAGCCACATCTGCGCTATACCTCAAAAGGACTAGTCACTATTGAGGCTCCTTGTAATTGTTAATAAAGCCCAGATCTACCCAGTAAATACCCGATGTGGGACTCATTACACACCCACTCACATCACACAATCAATCAAATTGGGGTATCACAATCTCCTCCACTTAAATCCCTAACGTCCTCGTTAGGGCCCACTTTATGGGGGTAATGTCTCTGAGCCCACACGGGATTACCGGGCCGGCTCTGATACCATATATAACGACCCAAGGAAAAGCGCTAGCCACATCTGTGCTATACCTCAAAAGGACTAGTCACTATTGAGGCTCATTGTAATTGTTAATAAAGCCCAGATCTACCCAGTAAATACCCGATGTGGGACTCCAATTTGATTGATTGTGTGATGTGTGTGGGTGTGTGATGAGTCCCACATCGGGTATTTACTAGGTAGATCTGAGCTTTATTAACAACTATAAGGAGCCTCAATAGTGACTAGTCCTTTTAAGGTATAGCGCAGATGTGGCTAGCGCTTTTTCTTGGGTCGTTACATATGGTATTAGAGCCGGCCCGGTAATCTCGTGTGGGCTTAGAGACATTACCCCACAAAGTGGGCCCTAACGAGGACGTTAGGGATTTAAGTGGGGGAGATTGTGATACCCCAATTTGATTGATTGTGTGATGTGTGTGGGTGTATAATGAGTCCCACATCGGGTATTTACTGGGTAGATCTGGGCTTTATTAACAATTACAATGAGCCTTAATAGTGACTAGTCCTTTTGAGGTATAGCGCAAATGTGGCTAGCGCTTTTCCTTGGGTCATTACACAAACCTATTGTGCATTACAAAACCAACCCACCAGTTTTCTGAAATGGAAAACATTACAACAGAGGAAAAAAAACAAAAACAATTGCCCAAAAACAAAAAACAAACCCATCTTCATGATACATATGGAGATAATTTATATAAAAATTCCATAAGGAGAGCAAAATTCCTAAACCCAAAATTCTATAACACATCCTGATTTCTACTATAAACAATTGCCTTTGAATGCCAATCAAGTCTTCTGACTTAGCTGGCTTCCTTTCCCCACTTTTACCAATCAAGTCCTCATAGTCTTCATGGCACACCCATCACCGATTCAGTCAAGGCATAGCAGTGAGGTGGTTTACACGGCGAGGAGGAGCTACGGTAAGGCAAGGCAGAGCACACCCATCACTGATTCAGTTAAGGCAAAGTAGGGGTGGTTTACACGATGAGCAGGAATGGCGAGCAAGGGCGGCGAGGTCTAGAGTAGGGGCGAACTCATTCGTCGGTAAACTCAGTCTCTCTCTCTCTCTCTCTCTCAAACCAGCTCACTCTCACTCTCTCTCTCTCTCAAAGTTAGGGACTGGAGTTCTCACAAAACGTTCTGTTTTGATTCTTGGACTGGAACGTTTTGTTTTGATTCAGTGAAGGGGAATGACCTTATTGTTTTTTTTTTTTTTTTTTAATTTTCTTTTATAATTCGAATTAAAAAAAAAAAAAAAAACACCAAAACGGCGTCGTTTTGGTGTGTTTAATGGCTAGCTCTAACAGACCTTTAACAGAGCCTTGGATTGAAAAAAATTAAAAGTTAGAGGACTGAATTGACAAAACTGAAAGTTAGAAGACTGAAATGAAAAAATGTGAAAGTTAGAGAGTCAGTTTTGTATTTTTGCCTAGTTATTATATAGATTTTTAAATATAAACGTGTCAGTAATCTATGTAGCCATGTGGCACAATGAGGAGTAATCAACAAAAAGTCAAACTTTTCAGCTATTAGTTATTATATAGATATAAAGAGAGAGAGAGAGAGAGAGAGAGAGAGAGAGAGAGAGAGTGCAGTGCGATGCGGTTTTCATATTATAAAACAACACACTGCATTGCACCATGCAATGTGGTGCACTGCTTCCTATGATGCAATGTGGTGCGGTTAAGCCATTTTGTGGGAGGTTTTGTACGATTTTTGTGGTTTGGTGAACATCCCTATCTATGCATCAATGCATGGCCATGTTCAAATCATGGTTTTGAAACCCAGATTGTTAATAGAACTAGACAAATGAGAGGTTCAACCAATGTTCATCTAAGGTTAGACTGTAATGACGTCATAAATCATTTATTAACAAAAATAAAATACAAATAATATAATAATGAGCAATCTTAATTAAAAAAAATATGGAGAAATTAAATAATTTCATGTATATTAACAAAAATTTAAATAAGAAAAAATAATAAAATAATAAAGCATAAAACAATACATTAAAATTACAATTAATCATTCAAGTATTTAGTTTTAATGATTATTTTATTGGTATTTTTAATGTTTTATACAATACTAAATGATTTATATAGAAAAGCATCAATTCTAAATTAGCAAAAATGTCACTACTCATTGTCACGTTAAAATGTCACTACTCACTGTCACTAAAGACACATAAAAGTTTACAAAATGTCACTACTCATTGTCACGTTAAAATGTCACTACTCACTGTCACTAAAGACACATAAAAGTTTACAAAATTTGCCACAATTTACCATGTGGTGAGTTGTGAGTGGTGGAAATGTGGACCACCCTTTTACCTTTACCACTCACAACTCGCTACGTGGCGAGTTGTGGATGTGTCCTTAGCATTGCTCATTAAGTTTATACTAGTATGTAACCCGTGCGGTAGTTAATTGTAGTGATACTATTGGTCGATTTTGTTTTTGTTTTTTTGGGTTTATCACACAGATGATAGAATTAAATAAAACAATAAAAAAAATATATTGCATTTTATTATTTAAGTGATTCTATTGGTCTTTTTTTTTTTTTTTGTTTATCAGAGAAAGGATAGCATTAGATAAAACAATGAATAAAAAAAAAAAGCATTTTATAATTTAAGTGATGCTACAATGAAGAAAAAAGAGAATATTGCATTTTATTATTTAAAATATATAAAGGGACATTAATGGAACTCTCTTCAAAAGTATCTAATAATATTGGACACCAATAGCGTATTGGAATCAAAAGTGTGTTGCAGTTCACAGTTTTTAGTAGAGATGCCATCAGATTAGGGATGACAATTTTATCCTGCCCAGCTTAACCCGCCCCTCCCTGCATGGGTTTTCCCCACCACGCAAAGGTGGTGGGGTGGGGATGGGGCAAGATTTTAGCCTCGCACTATGAGGCGGGGCGGGGATGGGTTTAGACTTTTTAGACCCACCCTGCCCTACCCCTCCCCGTCCTCGTCCTGCATTGCTAAGGGTTATAATTGTAAATTTTTCATACACTAAAATCCTACTATTTAAACAAACATATCAATATTAGCTTATTTTATTCTATCTAATGTGGTTCACTGCCTTTATTTTGTTATATGTTATACTATGAGATTTTTATTTTGTGATTGTCTTGTTAAACACTTGGAAATATAATTCAATTTTTCTAAAAATTGATTTGATTTGATGGGATAAATTTAGTTGTAATTTCAAGTATATTTTTATTAATGAAATAGGTTTCATTAAAAAAATTGTACTAGTTGTAGGGCAAATTAACAGAAAGTAGAGTTTTGCGAGGTGGGGTGGGGCGGGGCTTTGTAGGGCCTTAAGGGGTGGGGATGGGGTGAGAAAGTTTTCCTTGTCATGCGGGGTGGGGCAGGGATGGGGCAAAACAAAATCATGCGGGGTAGGGATGAAGAACCCATCCTTCGGCCTTGCCCCATTGCCATCCCTACATCAGATAACACTTTTCCCCTATAAACATGTCTAATACATTGTCCTTGAGTTTCTTTTGAGTATGTTTCAACCCAAAGTCAATATTGTTGTCTCTTTAACACTTCAAATTGCCATTGATCAATTTCACAAAATTTAAATTTATAGAACATTTTACCTTCTTGATTTTTCAATATCCGAAGGTTAAATGTTTCTATTAAAACCCAAAAGTTCACCCAACTAAAAATCATATATACATATCTTTCATCAATTGTTAATAGCTGTACAATCTATTTATGCATCAAATGCAGTGACTAACTTGAAGGAAGAGAAAGATTACATGTTACCATAAACTATCACTTCCAAAAGCATCATTAATAAAAAATTAAAATGAAACTATAATTCAAAATAATTCCAGTAGTTGCTTGTGTCCCAAATTGTAAGCTTCAATCTTCTCCCACCAATTGTGAGCAACATAATCTCAAAATGCACATCTGAAAATGATTAAAACAATAATGAAAGCTCATAATACAATCTAAAGAATGAAAATGGCGATCCCTAGAAAAATAGAAATAAACCTAATAATACAGAGACTAAGGAAGCTCTTGGCCACCCCTAATTAGGTCTTGGGTTTCTTAAACCAAGTTTATATTGACTATTTAACTCAAATGTTCGGATAGCACACAATGCAGAATTGTGACTAATGAAGTTAAAAAAAAAAATACAATTACATGAATTCCAAAAAATGAACTTAGCTTAGCAAAGCAAGCAATACCTTACCAACATAGTCTACACTTGTGATAAGCAAGAATCCAATGTGATATTTGAGTCCTATAGAGGAGATGCAGATCTATAATAGGATGAGAAAAAGTGGGAATCAAGACTAAATATTACATATCACATGTCTAAAGAAATTTCACAAAACACAATTCATGTAATAATAACTAAAAAATGGTCTTCCAAGTGGGATAACCAAATGAAAGGGTGAAAATACTTTGTATAGTTGCAAGACAACTCCTAAAAACCTAATATTTTAATTGAAGGCATGTGAGGCATGTCTCTTTTGTTTATAATCTCTACAACTGTTCAAAATTTAGAATTTTGCTTACCTTGACAGGAATGCAGCAAGTTTAGAGAAGCATATATCATGACAAATTCCTACTCCAAAAGACCAACATCTGCACTGAACATTTGCTTATCAGTGCCAACCAATTTTGAAGGAATTTCTCTTCAACCAGTAAATCTAAAAGATAGATTTGTGTTAACTTTGAATATAATTATTTTCAAATTTTGTTATACCACAAAGTCTCACAATTAGTGTCAAATGAACCTCTGATGATGGCACCTAGTTGCACCTTACAAAACCACATCCACTTTATCTAAGTAGGCACGGAAGGAATAGAGCCAATCCTTTTATAAGTATGGTTAATACACATTTATGGTGCATAATTTCAATACAATTTGATAATAACAAATGGTGGTTATTTAAGGCTTGAGTCTAAATCATATATTCCTATGTTTGGCAACCTAAATTTTAAAAAATCCAGGACAACTCTAGAAATAAATAACATATTGGAATTTTGTTTGTGTTTATGTAGTAAAGGGAAAAAAAACCCATAGAGTATAATAAGAAGAAACTCTATGCTTCAAGTGCATTACAAAAAACAAAAAAAATCACAATGGCATTAAATTAGGGAAATCTTACTAATATATTTCCATTCAGACAGTTGATAGTACAATCAGTATGAAAAGTAATGAACTTAGAGTCATTATTCACTTCTCCAAAAAAAAGTCCTTATTTACAATGTTAGGCTTTGTTCCCTAAAATCCAATTTATTGGCATGTTATAAATAATTAAATTGTTTAATTATATGAGACTATTTATAAATGAACTGATGCGACATTATCATAGTCCTTGAGATGCATTGTATGTGATTTATGTGATTTAGTTACAGAAGATATGAATCACAAGTTCCTTGTAAACTCAAAATATAGTTCATAGTCGATGATGAAATTGGTTGTTTCATTTGCGAAGACTATAACACATCAACTAAGATGGTTTGTCATCATGGAAGTGGAGACTTCTAGTTGATGTGTTGATATGTCTTAAGTGTGTACGACATATTGAATTGGATCGCTATGAGATTAATTATTCAATTAACAATTTTCACATGAATAATTAATCTCACGACTTCTAATTTCATATACTCTTAATCCTGAGAGGATAGTGAACCCGATCATGAAATGTAGGTTACTTTGATACATCAGGATTGAGATCTAGTTTAACGGTCAAAACCACAATATGTTGGGTAACCACACATAGTGTTGAGGGAACACATATTCTTAAGATGGAATCTATAATCTCTTTTTACAGAGATATGAAATATCCCCTTGAGATAAGTTTAATAGGAATTGGTTATTCAGGGTTGGCCACTTTAGTAAAGAGTTACTAAAGTTCATAATTTATGAAATTAAATTTCATAAATATGAATAACTAAAAGATTAAACTGGGTACTCAAGGAATAAAATAGTTGTTTACAAAGTGACAGTTCATTATGACTTTGTTCACTATGGATATTTCATGGAGGGGTCAAATGATATCATATTAGAGTCTTGGGAAATAATTTATTAATAAGACTTAGAGTGCAATTATATTTCCATAGTGGTACTTGTTATATAATTAATGGTAATTTTGGGCTTGTCAAGAGTTGCCAGATAAGTCTGAGGCCCATTAGAGCTAGAGTCTTATTAGTCTTTTTGGTCCCCTCCTAAGCCACACACTTAAACCCAATTGGGTTGGCCCAAAAGGCTAACCTAATTAGATAATAAGTTTTTATTTAATAAGAGTTATTAAATAAAATAACTACCAAGGCAGTTAAAACGTATGTATGATTAAAAGAAGAGAAAATAGTTTTTCTCTATAGAATCTTGGAAATACACTTTCCTTAGGAAAATCAACGTACACAAGAACTGATTGAAAGAACACTCATCTTGGGCACCATCTGGAATTGGGATGAAAATTGAAGGTATTCTCAAGTCTTGTTTTTGAATTTTACTGCACCAAGGTATGCTTTCTCTTCTTTGTTCCAAAATTCAAGGTTACATGTTATCTTTCATGAATGAAGTAGATCCTTGTGTTGCTTCCATGTGAGTTTTGTATGAGATGCAAAACCAATTTTTCCAACATACAAATCAAAGCAAATGAAAAAAAATCAGCAATGAAAGAAGAATTTAAGCTACCATTATGTGATGTTGCTAACAGTGCCAGACAACCTTAAAAACTTTAGTTTTGTTGCCTTATTAACCCAAAGACACACAAAACAAAAACCTAAGACAAACACATGGAATAGAAATGAAATTTTCTCAGAAAGTAAGTTTTGTGAATGTGATACCTTATGTTTTGTAAAAGTGAAGGTCAGATCTAATATCATTCATAAGCAAATAGATATCAAACGTAATTCGAAATAAAGCAAATAGTTATCTAACTATCATAAAAATAATAAAAAATAAAAAATCACATGAAATTAATACAAACTTGCATAGTTATTAATGAAAGATTGTGTGCACCATTCCTGCGCTTGAAGTTTGCCAATGAGACAGAGAGATTAGGACAGGAAAAAAAATAAGAAGAAGAAAACATCAAATTTAATATTTAGTATTAAATTTTAGATTCGGCCCAAAAATTCTCACCAACATAACTCATCAACAGAATTTCTCAACCAACAAAATAAATAAATAGAGTAATACAAATTCTGTTATTTTCAATAGAAAATATGCCAATTTACTCGAAACAAATATTATATCTTAAAAAATCACTACCTTTGTAGGATCTTAGAATCTGGTTGCTATCAAAATTAATCAATCTGTCAGTCCGTGAAAGAATACCAAGAATCTCTTTGATGCAAATTCAGCTACCTTTTTCCTCCTGCCACAAAAAAGGAAACTTGAGAACTATAAAACAAAACCTAGAAAAGTATTTGAACTCTATGATTGATAACCAATTAGAGGGAAAACTATGTAGAGAACAATTAGTAAGGAATTGTTACCTTAGCTTTCTTCAACATAGAATGAACAAACTTCTCTTCAAAACTGGCTCTTCTCTAATAAGCCACAACACATTAAAAGAATAAGACATGAGATATTTCCAAATAAACCAAAATAATCAGTTTGTTAGAGAGTGGTCAGTCTTCTATGGCCATTGATGGGAAGATGAAATTGGGATTGAATGTATATAAAGGGTTATATATTGAAAGGAATCTATATTAGGGTTTTGACCATACAAAATCTAAACCAATTTCTTAAATCAAAACCAACCAACCAAAATAGCAAAACCTAAAACCTATTAAACACCCCAAATTAACATAAACAATTTTTCCTGTAGCAATTCTAGCGATTTGATGTTGGGTTAGTTGTGCGGTTTGGTGAAGTTGTAAGCAAGTCAGAGGGCTCAGGAACCATGAGAAAGGAGAAGAAAATTAAAATTGAAATAGAAGGAGAACCTTTTCCTATATAAGGTACAGAAATACCCAAAAGCATACATCATTGATCTCAAGAGACCCCTTTCAAATTCCATAGCATTCATTGAAAAAAAGGAGAGCTGTATATTAAGGTTCCTGAATCGGTGTGGTAACTAGTAAGATGCTTCATTAGTTGATTAGGAGATGAAGGAATTTGGGTTAAATGAAAGTGGGCATTGATGGATAATTATAACTTGGTCCTACTTAAATTTAGACAGATGGAACAAAATTAGACTCCAATTTTATATTTGAATTAAACAATTGGAAGGATAATTATGGTGTGGTCCCCACATAAATCTAGACACATGGCACAAAATTGGAACTCTAATTTGAGTTTCTCTTAGTTTTACCTATTATTATATATATATTAAAAGTAATTTTTTTAAAAAAATGAAAAAAGCCAACTCATTTCCCACTAAAATCACGATTTCCAAGCAATTTGTTATAGTTATACACGGTTTTCCAAGCAATCTGATAAACTCCTCTTTCTAGTCCTTCACCTTGTCTTCCCAACCCACTTATAAATTTTTGTCTCTTCCTTTTCCCTCTCCCCACTTCGTAGTTTCTAGTTATTAAGTTATGGTTTTTCACATAACATTTATGTTAGCATTATTCCATGACAAAAAGTGTTGTAATTTCATTAATATATTTCCTTGTATTTTATGGGATTTATTTGTAATGGGTTTAGTACTAAGTTGGTGAAGATTGCTCAAGAAAGTTGATCTCGAGACTGGCTCGGGACTGCAGCACCCGCGAAAGGCCATGTGAGGAATGCATGAGGAAGTTCAACAGTCAGTATGTTTCATGAGTCACTCGCAACTTGGCCAACTCGCGAGATGACCCGCGAGATACACTGACTAGCTGGATTTTAAGTGTGAGCTTTCCTCTTCTTTACCTTACTATATATACCCTCATTACCCACAAAATTGTAAGGAAACTATTTAGAAGAAAACCCTAGAGAGGTTTTTACAACACACCCACCTTGAGAAATCCTTGTAGTCTCTTCTCCTTCCTTCTTCCATTGTTATACTTTGAGAGGAGATTTGTATCTAAACACAACCCACACCTATTCAGAGTATAGAGAGTGATTTGGTGCTTGGGAAGTATTGATGATTTGCCAAAATAAATTAGTAAGGCTTGGTAGATGCAATTGGGCGATATTACGAGATTTGGGATGCTAGTGAAGACAAGACTTCGAGAAGTCCGTTGGTAGAGCTTGGAGGGCTCAAGTACTTTTGATAGATTAGGCTTAAAGGGTCTTTTTGATATCCTTGTACTCCAACTTATTTACTAGTAGATCATTTCAACTTGGAGGATCACGGAGAGGTTTTTTACCAAGTTCTTCGGTTTCCTCTTCAATAACACATTGCTATGTTATCTTATGTTTGCATCTCTCTTCCCTTACTCTTTAAGCTTTATTATTATTGTTGCTTGCTTGTGGTTATGGCTAAGAGAGTAGTTCCAGTTATTGCATATCATTTACTCTTGTTCCGCACTTAAATAAGTTAAAGTAAAAGCAATTAAGCCATAATTTAAAATTAGGGGTCTAAACAAGCTATAGTGTTTTACATTATTTGAGCTTTCAATTGGTATTAGAGCAGGTACACTTGTTTTGGTTTAATTACCTAAATGTGGTCCTTGACCCTTTGTATTTATTGCCATGGATAGTGCTTTGTGTGCTTGTAGACACCACATTTTATACACCTTACGACTCAGGCCCCTGTTTCCCAATGATGTTGAATTCTAAGACCCAAGGTTGGTTTAAGGCCCAATAAGATGTTAAATTGACTTGAGAAATGTTAAAATAAAAAATATAACTCTTAATGAGAAAATAAACCTATTTTTGAAAAAATAAAGCCAAGGTAACCCTCGCTATGCGCACACAAGAATCAGCCTAGGCATGCAAAGCGTATTCTAGAAACATAAATAAGGCAAGTTCTTTTGCATTTATGCTAAGGTTTAGAATGAATCCCACATCATTTGAGAGTCGTTCCAAATCCCTATTTTCACACTATAAGTAGCTTTACATGGTATATTTTCAAAACACACAAGAACCGACGAGAAAACACTAAGATTCACTAGAAATAGTGAATCAAAGAGGGAGTTTTTCACAAAACATCCTAAGTCAATTTTCTTTTGATTAGGACCTTTCCTGGCCTTAATCTTTGAGTTTACAATTACTAGTCACTCTTTTATTGAATTGTGAATAGATTTGATTGAGGGGAACGGTAAAAAATCAAGCTTGAAGAGCTTTTGTTTGAGGTATCTAAGTCTAAACTTTTCTTTTCTTTTTCTTTTCCTTTTTGCACTTTAATCTTTTTGTTTGCTTTATTTTCTTGTTGTAATATGTTATAATATGTTTATGTAGTCTAGGTTTACGTTTTTGTATGTCTAGAAAGCATGTTAGGATGTTAGATTTAATGTTTTAAGTCTTTGTTGTGTTTCTAGGATTTCTGGGCAGAAACCCATGTGCGCATAAACTTGCCTGCGCACGCAGGCTTGATTATGCTCACGTAGGGTTGTTCATGCATGCGCATGAACTAGCCCAGAAATCCTAATTTTATTTTCATCTATTTTTGCTTCTGTTTTCACATGTAATACTTCTGTTTAGGCTCTTTTCCATGTTTTTGTATTCTTTAGCTTCTGTTTCACATGTTTAATTGCTTGTTTACTTTCACATGTTAGAATTAGGGTTTATCTTGTGTTGTCTTATTTTGATGCCATAAACATGCATCCACATGCTCATGCATAATGTCATAGGTGCTGAATTGCTGCAAGGTAAGTGACGTAAGTCATGCATTAGTATGAACATGCATTTTTTGTGTTGTTTGATGCTTGATTTCATGTTTAATAGTTAGTAATATATGTTATGACATATGCTTAATTACCATGCCTTTTTACTGCCTTGTCTTTGTTACTGCCTTGTTTGGGATGTTATGCCATGATTAGATGAATGCTAGGATGAGGTGACATGTATGCTAGATGTATGTTAGGGTCTATGATGCGATGAGATGCATGATTAGATGAATGCTAGGCTTTGGTTGATTGCTATGATAGATGTATGATTAGGTCTTTTGGGATGATTTATGCCATGTTGATTGTTAGATGAATGTTAGTGTATGTGTGCGAGTTAGAATAACAATATTGAGTGTGCCTTTAATAGGGTTAAGACATAAGATACAATGAAGGGAAGCCAACCTTAGGGTTGAGCGGTTTTGGGTGTTTAAGACCTTCCTAAGACCATACCTTAACTCTGAAATCATATCTCTGGTAGTAAGATCAAAAGGTCATTCCTCGAGAGGACGTTATTTATATGGTTCCTAGACCATTGTAAAAACTAGGTGATGACTCCCCGTTGTGGCCACAGTGGTGACTCTACTAGAGATAGTGAGTTTAATTCTTATATGTCCTATATTTTAACCTTAATAAAGGCTTACTCAATACTTGTTTGCACACACATCACTTGGTTCTTTTGTCTTTTTACCTCGGTTGGTGATGAGTGGGAAGATGGAAGGCTCTATTTGGGCCCAAGTCTTTTAAAGTTCATCCCATCAACTCACAATGTATGCCATTGCCTATGATGGGCTCTGAGTACATTAACGGTTTGCCACCAATCCACAAAGGTCCACTTAGGCCTTCGGTTGGAATCATGGCCCACCTAGTTTTGAGTGACCTACTTATCTATCCCTTAAGTCTTAAGGAGCCTATCCACACTTAGAGAGATCCTAGATCTTATCAAAAGAGGGTACCTTTTTATATCTCTTGTTTGTTCAACCATATATCTTGTGATCACCTAATTCTAAAGGACAAATAAAAGAGGTGAAAAATGAAAGGATGACCCTAAAGTTAAGGCATACCTTAAGACAATGGGGATAAAGAAAAGAGGTTCTCACATGTAAGAGGTTTATCCCCAAATCCAAAGGTATATCTTAACTTGAAAGGTTCATAAGACCATAGCCAAATAGCTATCATAAGCCCAAATCAAAAAGCCCTTTTGAAAAGAGGACTTTGGACCTAAGATAACAAGTATGCTATGGACTTAGCATCCAAAATCCTACAACGTCAATATGAATTTCCCTAATCTTAGGGCTCTTTGTTGTATGCCTAGGCCTAAAATGATGAGAACTTCATGGACCTTAAGAGGAAGGCTACAATATATTCTAACTAAAGGGCTACTTTAAAAAAAAAATGATGAAATGAAAAAGGAAGAGCCCAAAGGCAATGAATATATTGCGGGTCCATGTTTGAGACAAAGGGTTAAAAATCTCTAAGTACATTCTAATGAAAGCCCATGAGAGTAAGATGAGAGCATCATTGTAAATGGACCAAAGCCCAATGAAACAAGAGGCAATGTCCATGAATGGGAGCGACTTTGTAATTGGGCCTTCATTAAAATGGATTTAAAGATTTTCCAAGAACATCTGAAAATAAAAGAAAATACCTTTTTAAATGGGACTTGGACTTAATGAAAAAGGAACTCTTTTTCAGGCATCATTGCACCACCAAAGTCAAGAAAACACATCCCCACTCCAATTTGAATTCGAGAAAAGAATGGAAGGCATTTGGTCAATGTCGATGACTGGCCTAGACCGGCTAAGCGGAAAAGACCGCCACCGCCGTGCCTTCGTTCGACCACCCACTGTGGTGACAACTCTAACGTGTGTGGGGCCTATTGGAGGCCCTTCTCGATGTATATGCGTGTTGTTCACATGGAGCTTCGGGTGCTCTTTCTCTCGATGGAGGAAGGTAGGTCTACCTTTGGCGTTATGGCAGAAATCTGGGCCAAGTTTTAAGGGATTGCCAAAGGTAAGTAGAGTCACCACCAATCATTAGGTTTTTCTAAGGTGTGATTGGTCACCTATTTCTAATTGATTTTATTACCGATCCTAGGTTAAGAAAAAGAGCATTTTTCCTAATCTAATGTGGATGGCAAAAAATCTTGATTCTTAGGTCTGAAAGTTTGGTTACATGTGGGGAAGGTGTTAGGCACCCCACAACATCTGTCCAAGGATAGTCCTTTGTTTTGATAAAACCTTAATTTTTGGAGATTGGCAATAAAAACATGATTTTGGCATTGATTTTTAGGGGCTTAGCATGCATGGGGGCTTTGAGGTTTGACTTTTGAATAGGTGTGGTTCCAATTTATGCTTTCCTAAGGCATTTGAGCAAAGTGCCAGATTTCCACTACAAAAATCCGATGAGGAATCACCTTACTTTCACGGTGGAAATTAGGCATCGCTAGGTGACATGGATTGTGACAATCACACCGGAAAGAGGCAAGCAGGTATATATATACATGCATCATGCACAATGCTAGCACACAGAGCAAGAAAGTAAATTCCTACATCCTTAAAGCGCGGCCCAAAATATAGGTGCAGGAAAGTAAATAAGAGTCGCCATACTCTAGAGATGAGGATGAATGGTGCTTAGCATGATATACCTAATACAATCCATCTAAGAGAGAAAGGGAGGAGGAAGAAAGGGGTTTAAAAGAGTACACAACCAAAGGGAAAAACTAAACCTACTGACTACAGCTGCTTGACTTATATCTGCGTGCATGCATCCTCGCCCTTTTTGCTTGCGCTTGGGAGACTGTGCCCTAGCTCCATGCATCCTTTCTCCATGTGTGTACATGCAAAGGCAAAGACAAGAAGCCAATAGACAAGCAATGGAAGGAAAATGCGTAAAGTGTGCATAAAGCAGGCATAAAGCAAATAAGCATGATGGACATGACAAGCATAGCATGTGGTGGGAGACATGACAAGCAACAAGATAAACAGACAAACAAGAAAGACAACAAGGCAAGAAAGCAAGCAAACAAACCGAGGTGGTGTCCATGAGGGACAAATGTAGGTTTGGATCAGATGTCCATAGCCTCATTGTGTTGAAGCATGTATGACACACTAACAAGCAAGACTCATGCATGAACATGTAAACAAGCGTGTAAAGATGCACATAAAGCCAACGGGTGGCACAAGAGAGCATGGTAAGCACATTGTTGCATGGAGCAGAAAAGGGGAAAGGTATGCATGAAGCAACCGACATCATGGTGATGCATCTCGGATGGCTACATCCTAATAACACCTCATGGGCATCGAATGTAACCCCATAGTCACGAACCCGCTAAGCATGTGAACATGTGAGCGTGCAAGCATGTGAGCATATAGCATATAAGCATGAAAGCATACAAGCATGTGAACATGTAAGCATAGAAGCGTGTAAAAGCATTTATGCACGTACCTTTTACCACCCAATCACCTCTACATTTAAGCACAATCATCAAAGCACGTGAGTGCATGAACGTCTAGCTACATGATCACTTAAGCATCTAAACATATTATCATCCAAATGTGTGCACATGTGGATACAAACAAAAGGTTAATTTTTAATGAGAATTAATGATTAAGTCTTACGAAGGAATGACACTTAATTGGAATGGAGTCTTAATCAAACCTTGAATGTATTTCCTTTAATAAATTCAACATCAATATTAAACGTGCTTTTGATCTTTAAATTTGCTCTTGCCTTTTAAAGTGTTCTTTAATCAATTGACTTTTATTGCCTTAGACATCAAATTAGTTTGAATTCAAATATCTAAGTTTTTTAGGAAGTGATGAGTCTAGAAAAATCATTAAGGTCATCCATTAATATGGACGACCTTGCATCATTAGTAGACCATTATGGAAAAAGATGTAACCACTCAAGCACATTCAACACATTAATGATGACTGTTACTCATCAACCTTAAACTTCCATTAAGATAAAGACTGTTACACACAGGAAAATAATTACCTGCAATTATGTGCATGAAGACATTTATGAGCACAACAGCTACCCAAGTTACCTATAAAAGGGAAAATCTATCCATTTGCTGAGGTATGTCAAAAAGACTACAAAATGCTATCTATATACAAAATATATGGGCAAATACTAACTCAAGTATCAGAGGCTCCCCCACTGGGGCTCACCCTAGTGGTCTCTTTAACTGGCTTTATTTCTCTTGCAGATCTCAAAAGCCCGTCAAAAGCTCTAGATTGGACGAGTGACCTAACTAACGATTTTTGGTTTCATTAGTTTGGCGTCATTTGTGGGAAGACATGTCATTGTTCTCTTCCTATTGCAAAGGGTCACTTAGTTCATTCAAAAGATATGAACACCATGATACCATAGTCACTCTCAGTTAGATAGATAGAATATTGTGTAAAGATCCTCCGATAGAAGCAGATCTACCTGTAACAAAAGTAGTCTTGTAGTGCTTTCCACCCCAAGGGGACGAGCACACAAAATTTAAAGGCCAAATCAAATCACCTTGATGTGATTTGGCAAAAAATTTCATTGTGTTACTATGGGTTGATGATCCTGGGCATGAACGAGATGGTTCGCATCAAGAACCCAAGGTAAATCTTATACCTTTATTTAGAAAAACAAGAAGCAAGAGCAAAGATAAAATCACCCCAAAGATACATGGCCTAACCCACTAAGCCTTCCTTTGAGTATCATTGCTCAGGTCAACCATAGTATGATAGTCCTAAATCACAGCTTTGTCTTTCTATATTTATTCTGGATCTCAATTTGATCATACCAAAGTTGCTATATATGGTTGTTAATGCCTGGCCTCGACCGGCTAAGTGGAAAAGACCACCACCGCCGCCGTGCCTTCATTTGACCACCTGCCGTGGCGATAGCCCCCACACACGTGCGGCCTATTGGAGGCCCTTCTTGATGTATATGCGTGTTATTCGTGCGGAGCTTCAGGTGCGCGCTCTCTCTCTCTCTCCATGGAGGAAGGTAGGTCTACCTTTGTCATTATGGTAGGAATCTGGGCCAAATTTTAAGGGATTGCTAAAGGTAAGTGGAGTTGCCACCAATCATTGGGTTTTTCTAAGGTGTGATTAGTCACCTATTTCTAGTTGATTTTATTACGATCCTAGGTTAAGAAAAAAGTGCATTTTTCCTAATCTAATGTGGATGGCAAAAAATCTTGATTCTTAGGCCTGGAAGTTTGGTTATGTGTGGGGAAGGTGTTAGGCACCCTACAACACCTGTCCATTCTTTGTTTTAATAAAACCTTAATTTTTGGAGATTGGCAGCAAAAACATGATTTTGGTATTGGCTTTCGGGGCTTAGCATGCATGGGGGCTTTGAGGTTTGGCTTTTGAATGGGTGTGGTCCCAATCTATGCTTTCCTAAGGCATTCGAGCAAAGTGCTAGATTTCCAATGTGAAAATTTGGCGAGAAATCACCTTACTTCTGCGGTGGAAATTAAGCATTGCTAGCCTTAGGTGACACGGATCATGACAATCACACCGGAAAGGGTCTAGCAGGCATATATATACATGCATCATGCACAATGCTAGCACATAGAGCAGGAAAGTAAATGCTTACATCCCTAGAGCACGGCCCAAAATATAGGTGCAGGAAAGTAAATAGGGGTCGCCATACTCTAGAGATGAGGACGAATGGTACACAGCATGATATACCTAATTCAACCCATCTAAGAGAGAAAGTGAGGAGGAAGAAAGGGGTTTAAAAGAGTACACAACCAAAAGGAAAAGCTAAACTCCTAAACCTACTAACTGTAGCTGCTCGACTTATATCCGTGTGTATGCATCCTCGCCCTTTTTGCTTGCACCTGGGAAACCGTGACCTAGCTCCATGCATCCTCGCTCCGTGTGTGTACATGCAAAGGCAAAGACAAGAAGCTAGCAAACAAGCAATGGAAGGAAAATAAGTAAAGTGTGCATGAAGCAGGCATAAAGCAAATAAGCATGATGGAGATGGCAAGCATAGCATGTGGTGGGAGACATGACAAGCAACAAGATAAACAGGCAAACAAGAAAGCAAGCAAACAAAGGTAGTGTCCACGAGGGACAAATTTAGGTTTGGATCCTCATTGTGCTGAAGCATGGATGACACACTAACAAGCAAGACTCATGCATGAACATGTAAACAAGCGTGTAAAGATGCACATAAAGCCAACAAGTGGCACAAGCGAGCATGGTAAGCACATCGTCGCACGGAGCAAAAAAGGGGAAAGGTGTGCATGAAGCAACCTGTATCATGGTGATGCATCCTAGATGGCTACATCCAAACAAGGCCTCATGGGCATCAAATGTAACCACACAGCCACGAACCCGCTAAGGGCGACAAATGTGGCAAAGCCTAGAACAAGAGAGGCTAAGACGAGCATAAAGCATAGAAGCAAGCAAGCATAGACATGAAAAACAGGTGATCTAAATCCTTTGATATAGGCTAAGGTGTATGGACAATGACAAAGACCATAGGGTCTAGATCGAGTCTAAACCAAAAGGCCAAAACACAAGAAAGTGCGATAATGGCATGACAAACAAGTCTAGGCCTAGGCACGCAAACATAGCATGGAGTGCACAAGCACATGGAAGATGGCATAAAGCATAGATCCAAGCACGTAAGCATGTGAAAACACAGATCTAGACATATAAGCACGTGAAAACCTAGATCTGAGCACGTGAGCCTGTGAAAACATATGAAAGCTCGAAAATGTGTTAAAACACTAGAGCTGTTTAGACCCCTAAATTAAAATTATGGCTCGATAAATTTTACTCTAACTTATACTAAGTGCAAAATAGAGTAAATGTGAGTGGATAAACAAATAAATTACTGTAACCCATAATCATTATAACACAGTAGTAAAATGAAAGGTAAAAGAGTAGGGAAGAAGAATGTAAACATAAGATAACACGTTGATGTGTTATCGAAGAGGAAATCGAAGTACTCAGCGTAAAACCTCTCTACCGCCCTTCAAACGGTAATCGATCCACTCGACAATTAGTTAGGATACATGGGTTAGCAAGAGACCCTCCAAGCCTAATCTACCCAATGCACCTAAGCCCTCCGAGCTCTTACTCCAACAAGGCTTCTCGGAACCGTGTCTTATCTAGCTCTCCGGATCCCACAATCTGCCCGATTGCATCTGCCAAAGCCTGGTTTCTTTCAATGTTTCCCAGCAGCACCAAAACCTCACTGAACACTTTGAAAGGGTGTGGTAAGTGTTTGGGCTATTAACCTCTCAATGGTATGGAAATGGAAAGGTAGGAGTTGAGGAAAATCCACAAATAATTATGTAGAGAAATGTGGGTATCACAATCTCTAACTCTCAAGGTTTGTGGTTAGGGTTTTTTCTTTGAAGCACTCCTCAACATCTGTGGGTAATTGGGGTATATATAGTGTAGGTACATGAAGTGTGTATCAGAAATGACAGTCTGGCAAAACAGAATGTTTTGCGAGTGTCTCACAAGAAGGCCTTACCCATGAGATACTCGTGAAAATTAGCTATCTTCATCCTGTCTTGACTTTTCACATTCCAGTCATGTGCAGGGCACATGCATCACTTCGAGGGATGCTTACTTGTGAGCTACCCGTGAAAACACTTCAATCTTCAATATGTCTTGAGTCTTCACACACACTCTCTCTCACATACAACGCTTACAAATAAAACCCACATGAAATATAGGGTACAAAAGATTGAACATAATTATAATCAATTTGGCACGAAATTAAAGCCAACAAATGCATAGTTGTAAATTACAACTTTACAATCTCCCCCTTTGGCTATTCCATGACAAAACCCCTAAAATAGACTCTAGACTTAAACGTGAGTTTGGGAACAGTGGCAAAATTCACTCACACCTAATCTAGACGCTGTGAAGCACTTGCATGTATATACCTGTAACCTGAAACACTCGCACACAAACAAAACTTTCATTAAGCTTATGACAAGTTGAATACAAGGTACGTACATAAGCAAGTAAAATGCGATTAAGTTTGTAAACACTATATAACATGTAAGCATATCTTGATCAAACAAGGTCAATCATTTAAGAATGACTACAATGATGCTTATCCGAACATGCAAAGCAATAGAGACCAATCACAATGATCAATTGCATGTCCAACACACAACCAATGCAAAATACACGAAGTATATGCATCTAGGATACAAGATCCTACAAGGGTACACGTGTGAGGTACTTAAGACATATTAGCAATATCTTAAAAGTACAAAAAAAAAAAAAAATGCTACAAAGTAGTAAAGTAAACACAAGTACTGAATAATAAACTGAAATATAAAAACAAAGTACTTAAGCTTTAAAAGAAAGCAATAAAACAACTATCCAAGAGTTATAAACACTAAAACAGTTTAATCTAAACAAAAGTAATGCTTAATCACCTTAAATGAACAAATATCTATGGTCTAAGCTATGCCCCCCCTTAAAATTTTCTCCCTCTTTTTGCCTAGAATGGCCAAAAAGGCTAGAACTAGTCGGACTCTGAATCAGATACATGCGCCATCGATATGTCGTCAATCTGTGAGGATAATGCGGTAATATGACCCTGGATGTATGCAAACTGGTCTACGGTGTGCTACACATGGGAGTCAAGCATGCTAAACATCTGGTCTACTTTAGCCATAAGGCGATCAAGTTTATCGGGTCCCTGTGTTGGTGCTAAAGATTATGGTTGAGCAGAATCTCTGGAGCAATGGTGAATCTCTCATCTCCTCCTCTGTATCTCCTCCCTCTTCCTCAACATGATCTCTTGGTATTTGAGACACACCGGTTTTGGATCCTCTAATGTGAGCTGTGCTTCAAGTCACTGTGTGTGCTCTAATAGGGTAATCTCTATGTACCACGGTAAGACCACTCGGAAGTTTGAGCCTCACCTTTGCAATGAGGCCCATAATGAGAGAGGGGAATGGCATGATTGTTCTAGAGTTCTGCTTCTCAATGCTCTTGGTCAAGAGGTGGAAGATGTGTCCATAAATATCAATCTCCTTGTGAGTGAAGAGATCATACAAGAAGATTGTCCTTGGAGCAGACAATGTCGTCAGGTTGGTGATTGGATAAAGATTGTGGATCATTACATAAGCTAAAGTCCTTATCTCCAGATTAAATGGAATTGTGTTCATAGAGGACTTCTTAAGTGTACCACTAAGAATGGTCACCATTTCCTCTATAGATTCCAAGCAATCATCATATTGCAATGTGATTGGCTGTAAAGGAGGATGAACTTCCAAGAACTCTTGTGTGCTTTCCCTTGTGATAAAAAACTATTTGTGTCTCACCTAGCAATTTATATGATCTCCTTCCACACTAGCATTTGAGAAGAATTCTTTAATGATTTTTGAGTACACAACTCCACTCGGATTCAGCAGCTTCGTCCATGTCCTTTCCTTGAACACTTCAAGTATGCAAATGTCCTCAAGGGTATCCAATTTAACAACCCTTTCTATAATTATCGTGGCTCGCTTGTAGCAGTCGTTATAGGCCATGTCTGCTTCAGCAAACTTGAAGTTGTTAGAATCCATGCAAGCATGCTTGGAGGATTTCTTAGATGCTGAATGCTTGGTGGGAGACATCTGCACATGTACATAGAGAACAAAGAAAGGAAATAGTTGCACAAACACAAAAACAGAGCACAAACATGATTAGTTTCATGTTAGTCCAAAACAAAAGAAAAAAAAATAATACTCAAAACAGAGCATAACAAAGTTAAAACAACATGCTTAAAGTGCTGAAACATGTAAACATTAGCAAAATGCAAGAAATAAGCAACTGTGCATGTGTGTGCATGAGGTGATGCATGGTGTGTGCCTCGGTGGTGCATGGCATGGCATTGTGAGGCACAAATTGGGAAAGTGTGTAAAACACACATCTGTTGACCAAAACATGGTAACCAAGTTCAATCAAGGGTATTCCCAAAATTTGGAACTCATTTAAGTCCAAATCAATAAAAAAATGTCACTTGAACATTTTGACAAACACTTGGCATGCAACACTGCACTACATGAATGGGCAATACATGAACACATAGAAAAATGCCTCAATACATGTTTAAAATGCCACAAGGGGCTAACACAGATACACATAGACTAAATGGGACATAGCCCAATCAAAATTTTGAAAAAATTTTGCTTAAAAATCATGAACCCAACCCTTGAGTGAAAGACAGTTTTGGGTTGAGAGAGGTTCGGGGGAGGCAAGGCCAGTGAAATAGAAAGTGTTTAAAAAACTGTCACATCAGCCTTATAAAACTAGAAACATGTGTTTTTCGTGGGTTAGACAGTCGCGAAATTAGTCTTGAAAAACACCACTGAAGCATAAAAGCTTTTGTGAGAAGCTTTTAGTCGTGAAACAGTCGTGAGACAGTTGCAATAGTCTCTGTATGAAATTTGTGTTTTTCTAGTTTTTGCCTAAAAATCATTTCGCGGGAAGTGCTTGGTTGTGAAATTGTCGTGAGACAGTCGCAATACTCTCTGTATGAAAATGAGATTTTTAGATTTCCCTTAAACTCTTTCGTGGAAAGCTCTTAGTCGCGAGCTTCTCACGAAAATGCCTCTGAACCAGTTTTTGAAGAACAACACAAAAATGCATTTTAAATAAAAACTAAGAGGACGAAAGTATAAAATCACTTTCAAAACACATATAAAATACTCAAAAATCTTTTTAAGTTTGATCGGTAAGCAATTGAGCATACACATCACATTTGAACATGTACAATCACACAAATGAGATAAGCATTAAATGAACTAAGACTTGTGTGTTGTGGGTGAGTATCAAATGTGGAATAGTCCCTAGACCAAAGTAAAGCTTCAATGATCAATTCAATCAGGTCATACACAACTGGTACTAAGTCAAGTGGACTATCTCAATTAAAGAAATGAGCATATATGACTTCCCACAAGAAAATGATTACAAAATCTTAGAAGCTTTTCATTTGGCTTCTACACAAATCATAACATTTGATCCTTTTTGGACAATACATCTCTTTTTGAGATCGATGCTTGAAATTTTTGATATTTCAATATTGGGAGTTAGCCTTTGGCTTTTTGAGCATCATACATATCAATTTTAAAATGTCGCTTTCCCTTTTTCCTAGTCAAATACTAGTATGTGTGACGACTTTTGCAACTCAATAATTTCTTTTTCATTTTGAGATTTACATTTGGTGAGCTCTATTGCAAAAACATAAAAAATAAAGGTGGGAAGATATATAGGCACAAGTCTATGCAAGTATCAAGACCATCAAGACCATTGATCAATCATTCATGACAAACTTGAAGATCTATTTACAACAATCACATAGAGTTTTCAAGATTTCTCCCATAAAGATATATGTGTATACATAACAAGCTAAGCTCGTAAGTGCACTATGCCATTAGTACAAAGATACTAGGCCAAACTCACATTTGATATACACAACACAAGCGATCAAACTTTTTGAAGATTTTTGAATTTTTATGGGTTTTTGAATTTTTGAACACACTAAAAAACAGGACAAGTAAAGTAAGATCAACAAACTGTAAAAACATTCAAATCAAATAGCAAACAAACAAACAAAGCATGCTATACAAATAGCCTACAAAGTAGTGTGTGCCTTACAAAAGAGAAATCAAATCAAGGTAAAAAGGTAAAGCGCACATCACACATGAGATTCAAGGAATTGTACCAACACCGATGGTCTTACGGAGTGATTCAAATCGTGGACCATCGAGAGGCTTGGTGAAGATGTCTGCCTTTTGATTGTCTGTATGTATAAACTCTACAACTTTATCTCTCACCAAATCCTTGATGAAGTGGTAACGTATCTCTATGTGTTTTGACTTCGAATGCTGAATTGGATTCTTAGAGAGATTTATAGCACTGGTGTTATAACAGAAAACACACATTGTATCTTAAGGAATCCCATGGTCATGAAGTAGCTTTTACATCCAAAGGAGTTGATAGAATTAGAGGATCGAAACCTTGAATGGCAGGGATGACATAGGTTCCCTTTTGGATAAATCTTGGAGATGGCTTTGCGATTGCAGGTAATACTAAGACTAGAGGAGTAAAGCCTTCGATGGCTGGCATGGCTTGTCCTTTCTTTGGAGATAGCACCCTTGAATCCATAGGTGATTCTGTAATCCTTTCAATAATGACTAAAGTCGAAGGAGCTGGAGGAATCCTACATAAGTGCTCTTGCAAGTATTTGTCCTAATCCTTCCTTGAACCTATTGACATAGCACTGTGGCTAGTTCTTGCTTGGGTGTTCAAAGGGCATAAGCCAGCTGCCATGTAATCGCTCCTTTGCACAGATTCTCTCATGATCCAGATGATACCATGGTCGGCTAGACTATGAACTTATGCTCAGGGCATTCTACAATCAAATAGGGTATGTTGGTCCCCAGTATCATAGAATCAGCGGACTCGCTAATCAAAACTTGGAACTTCTATGTTCTCGAGAACAATGTGACTTTCTTGGGCTAGGGCCTGTAGTATGGCTTTCCAAGGGAATGAAGGGGATGAGAAATTAGGGATCCTATCCTCCACCATAGAGATAGCATTCACGTTCCCTTCTTGGTAAGGAGGTAAGGGGTTAGTGATGACATTTGGCCTGGCCACGTTGTCGAAATGTACTAACTTGTTGTTGATGAGATCTTGGATTTGGTGTCTCAAATGGGCACACTTTTCTAGGGTATGTCCCTTAGCCCTAAAATGGTGTTCACATTTCTTAGATGGATTAAAATGGAGTAGAGGAGGATTGTCTCTGGGTATCGCGAAAATTGGAGTCACTAGCTTCTTCTCCAACAGAAAAGCATAAAGCTTTGCCATGGGCATGGGTAACAGTTTGAATTTTTGTGGTTCTGTCTTGGGATATCAAGGTGGATCAGGCCTTCCCCTCTAATTGAATGCTTGATATGGGGTCGTATAAGCAGAAGTAACACCCCTAGGCCCTTTAGGCGCTTTGTCAATCATATGAACATTGGCTTCTTTCCCTTTTTGTCTGATTTCCTTTTTCACCTGTTGTTCTATCATAGAATTCAAAGCCTCAAGATTGATTATCTTCTTGCTCCTAATACCTTCATCAATTCACTCCCCAAAACGAATCAGGCTTGCGAAGTGAGTGACTTGGTCACTAATCATCTTCTTATAGTAAGGAGGCTTAACATTATCAATGAATCACTTGATCATCTTGTCTTCCATCATAGGAAGAAGCACTTTGGTGGCTAGCTCATGCCACCTTTAGGCATACTCATGGAAATATTTCCCACTCTTCTTTTATGTCCTCTGAAGAACTGTGTGGTCAGGTGCTATCTTAGTGTTGAACTAGTAATACTCTAAGAATGCATTGGTTATTTCTCTTCAACTGGAGGTCTTTTCCAATCTCACATACCAGGTGGCTGTGGGCCAAATCAAGCTATCAAGGAAAATCTGACAGAGCAACGGGTGATTTTCTCCAAAGGGTGCCATTTTCCTACTCAATATGTGCAGATGGGCGCAAGGATCTCCTATGCCATCTACTTGACGAACTCGGGTGTTTAAACTTGGGAGGCATAATGACCTGAGGGAATTGGTCAGAATGTCTGGATTAACACTTCCTCGGGTGCTAGAACCCTCTATGATACAAATTTTCTCAGTTAGGGTCTCCACTTGACTTTTGACTTGACCGTAACCAAACTTTGAGGTCTTATCCTTAGAAGGATCCATTTCTTAATTATTCCCTTGTGGGGTGAATGATGGTGTAGTTTGGTCTCGATTTGGTCTTGATTTGGCTCTGATGGGACCAGACGATCCTCGGTTCCCTCCTACAACCAGCTATTGCATCATGCACATCATTTCTGCCATTTGCTCTTTTAGGAGAGCAATTTCATGAGTGTTTTCCTTGATAGGAGAAGGACCATTAGTAGACATCTATTTAGCATTAGACCTAGTGATGATAGGATCATGGTATGATGGTGTAGACACTGCATTTTGTACGCCTTATGACTCGGGCCCCCCTTCTTCAATGATGCTCAAACTTTAAGGCCTAAGGCCAGTTTAGAGCCCAATCAGATATTAAATTGACTTGAGCTGTGTTAAAATGGAAAATATAACCTTTTAAATGAGTAAAAATCTATTGTTGGAAATAAAATGACCAATGTGACCCTCGGCTTGTGTATATGGGTCAAAGCTTGCATACACAGGCACATTCCTGCATACATAGCTAGGGTTTTAGAAGCATAAGAAAGGCAAGTTTTCTGCAATAATGGTTGAGGTTTGGGAGCCATTCCAAACCCCATTTTTTCCACTATATAAAGACTTACATGGTACATTTTCAAAACACATAGAAATCCCATGGGAAAAACCTAAAAATCACTAGAAAATAGAAAGTCATTTTTATTTGATTGAGACCTTTTCTAGCCCCAATCCTTTTAGTTTAACGTTGCTAATCACTATTTTATTGAATTGTGATAGATTTAACTAAGGGGAACAGTAAAAAATCAAGCCTAGGAGCTTTTTGCTTTAAGCTATTCTTTCTAGCTTTTCTTTTTATTTTCTGTCTTTCTTTTCTTTTTTTAATCTTGTTTTTGGTTTGGTTTATGTTTATGCATGTTTGCCTAGGCTAGTATATAGTTCTGTTTATGTTCTGAGCATGCTAGGTTGTTAGAATTAGGGTTTTCTTGCTTGTGCTCTATTTTCCATCTCATGTTTCTAGGTGAGGGATCTAAGTCCCACACACGCATGCCATAAACATGCACACGCAGGTTAAATCTTGTGTACGCAGGCTTCTGGTTGCGTACGCAGGCTTCTGGTTGCGTACGCAGGTGCTTGCCTAGAAACCCTAATCCAGATTTCTTGTTTGTTTGTTTTATTTGTTTCACATGTTTTGTCCCTTTTCTTTTAAAGCCTTTTTCACATGTTTATACGCGCTTGTGTCTTTTATATGTTTAACATGCTTTCATTAGGGTTTTTTTTTTTTTTTTTTTTTTCTTGCTTTGATGCCATGCCATTCATTCACATGTCCATGCATCGATGCCATAGGTGCTGTGTTGCTGAAAGGTAAGTAAGGTAAGTCATGCATTTACATGTACATGCATATTGTATGATAACATGGTTTAATGATGAACATGACTGTGTTTGGTCAAACAATATAATCTTTATGTCCCCAATATAATTCTTTGATATTTATCAAGTTGTTGCCTTGCTTTAGATGCATGATAGATTTTTCACATGTTAGATGAATGCTAGGGTTTCTTTTGTGTGTTTGGTTCCTTTTTGCTTTTGTGTGTTTGGTTCTCTTTTGTGTGTTTGGTTTCTTTCACATGCTAGATGAATGCTTGTTTAGGGACAAAGATATCATGATTGTATGTTAGATGCCTGCTAGTGTGTGTGTGTGTGAGTTTAGGATACAAGTGTTGAGATTGTTTTTGATAAGGTTAAGGGATAAGACACAATGATGAGAAGCCAACCTTAGGGTTGGGCGATCTTAGGTGCCTAACACCTTTCCAAGAGCATACCTGAACTCTGAACCCATACTTTAGTAGTAAGGTCAATGGTCCTTCCTCAAGAGGATGCTATATATATGGTTCCTAGACTATTGCAAAAACTAGGTGGCAACTCCAAAACCCCTTGTGTCCACAGTGACGACTTTGCTGAGGATAATAAGTTTAATTTCTATGTGTCTTGTTTCTTAACCTTAATAAAAAATATTTCAATACTTGTTGCACATGCATTCACTTGTTTTATTTGTCCTTTAACCTCGTTTGGTGATGAATGGGAAGGTGGAAGGCTCCATTCGAACCCAAATCTTCCGAAGTTCATCCCACCAACTTATAATCAGTGCCATCACCTATAATGGGCTTTGAGTACATTAAAGGTTTGCTACCAATCCACTATGGGGTCCACTTAGGCCCCTAATTGGAATAATAGCCCACCTAGTTGTGAGTGACCTACTTATCTATCCCTTTAGCCTTAGGGAGCCTATCCACACTAGAGAGATCCTAGACCCTATCACCTAGGATACCCTTTATATCTCTTGTTTGTTCAACTATATATCATGTGTTCACCTAATACTAAAGAACAAATGAAAGATATAAAAAAAGAAAGGTGATAGGCCAAAAACCAATTGACCCCTTATGATAGATTAATTGATTAATTAGCCAAATTTATAAATTAATCAAATTAACATGCAAACGCGTGGTAGCACAAATAAATCACCAATAAACTAAGTATGCAACAGAAATTAAATGACACAATGATTTTTTTACGAATGGGGAAAACCAACACGACAAAAACCCCACCAGGTGATTTTAAGATCACCACTCTCGAAATTCCACTATTATCACAACAAGCGATTACAAGTGAAGGAATCCTAATACCTTATACCAACCTATAGTTGAACCCTTACCTTAATACCCAATTGGAGTTGTTTTATAATGACAATTTCTCCTTTTGATGCACGACTCCCAGTACATGACTAACCAATTGCACGGATCCCAGTACATGACTTCAAACACCAACTAGAGAAGGCTGTTGGTTGCAAAGTTCTTCAGTTCATCCAAGCAATGAAGATCAAGAAGATGCTTGGTTACAAAACCCTATGGTGCACAAACACAGCAACTTTTTCATAAGAACGATGAATTAGGGCAAATTTTGTCTCCGGACACAATTTGCTTGAAGAAACTATGCTTAACACTTATGCAATTTGTTCCACCTTTGATGGCCCTTAAAATAATCTTTTTATATGTCTAGGGTTATGAGAAAAGAAAGCTCAAACACATAATCATAGATTAAAGTAAAAACATAACTGAAATTCTATTTTTCATAAACCTCGACAGATACCCTATTTGTCGAGTTGTTGTTGAGCCACAGGCCTGAACAGCTCTTCAAGCTCGATAGATGGCTAGCTATCGAGATTTAATGACAGGAACTTCTTCATCTTGTTTCTTGGACAGACTTGCATGGCTTCAACATTTGATCTTGAAATAAAATTTCTTGAAGTATTAAACACATCCTAGATCTACACAAATACAAGCAAAGTTTGTTTTGTCAAAGGATTAGCCAATTACATAAAGTAGTGACATATGTTCCTAACAAGTGAATCACATATGTCCTAACAATCTCCCCATTTGGCAATCCGTGACAAAACCACAATAAACAAATAAACATATGAGAGAAGTCATAAATCACTCAACTCATATTCACTTGTTGAATATAATAAAATCTATTCTAACACAAACTCTTGAAAAACTTTGCAAGAAGAGAGTTTATGGAAAGTAGACTTTGACAACCTGTATTTCTGAAACACTTTAGACAAAACTCATCAAGGCATCTTTGTGTGAAACAGAGTTAATAGATTGCATACAATTAATAAGAAGCATGTGCATAAAGAGAGAAAAGAAATAACACATGTAAGGGTAGGTGAAAGAAACATACATCAACATATAAAGAAAATAAGTACAATGTATGTCAATAATGGTCACAAGACCTAAGGTACAAGAACAATGTATCTCAAATAGAAAGAAAAGAAAAAGATACAAATAATCCTCACTACATCCCTCAAAAATCAACACCCCCCCCCCCCCAACAAAAATGTCCTATATTAACTCTTCCCCTAAGAATGACTACTCTCATATCCAAAACTACTCCCCCTTTTTGTCATGAGTGACAAAGGGTAAGAATGTCAAGTAGACATCTCATCGGTAGAGCTAGCATCTCCATCATCATCATCAGAGGCATCATCGTCATCACCATCATCATCATCATCCTCAGCCTCAGAATAAGAAGCCACTAGAGGAGGTAGTGAGAGAGTGGGTGCAAAAAAAAAAATTCATCACCATGTTTATGAATCTAGGAACTTTAGCAAAGGCCTTACATGGTTTAAACTGACGATCACCCCAATCAGAAGGGCGCTTGCATAAAGTAGAAATCATCTTGTCTTTGCACACAGTCCTCAGACGCTCACATCCGAGGTAGTCAAGATGCTTTACCCTCGGAACACGAAACACATCCGCAACAAGCTGTGGTGTGACAACAATGCGTGTACCTCAAATGCGAGTATGAAAGAGAGGTACTGAAGAATCAATTCCATGCAAGTTGGAGTAAAACTCCTGTATCAGCAAGGAAGGACATGTGACCAGGACGTCACACAGTGACTCCCAACCCCGACTATGAATGACATTGGGTAGGTCAGTGTAAGAAAAATCCGCCAAAATGACTCGGCGTTCTGAATGAACACCTCGTCAAGAAAAGTTCTCCAAGAAGTCCTTTCGAGCATCCTCATCACAGAATTGAATAGAAGAGGGAGTAGGATCAGACGAAGATGATGCCTCCGAATGAAAAGGGTTCTGGGACGGAGTTAACCTACATGTAGGTGCCATAGACACAACTAATGTAAACTAAAAAGAGAGGGAGAGAGAGAGGCAGTCAGAAAAGTCCCAACACATTTCAAATATAGCAAGTATATTGAAAATAGAGTACGTTTGCATGGGGAATGCATGAACATGTGACATGCAAAAGAAATTGCATCATGGGCTCAGCCCAATCCAATCCTACTAGCACACAATCAATTTGAACACAATCAATTTGCACACATCTAAATGCATGATAATACTGTTATTATGCCTATGTGATGCAATGTATGAGATTTTAAACTCATTTAAGCAAAAACCCATCCCAAAATTTCAACAATAACTCATCAATTTTGAAAAACCCCAAAATTTTCAAAAAACCCAAAAACCTAGGTTTCAAAACATGAAATGCATGTAAATGAGAGAAAAGAGACATACCAAGTGAAGAGAAAACCTTGAGAAAGCTTGAAAATAACTTGGGAAAGAGGTTTGGAGTGAGAGAGAGTGATTTGGGAGGTCTTGAGACAAAGCTATCAAGAGAGAGATCTAGAGAAATGAAAACCAGATCGCATAGAACCTATATATAGTAGTTCAGTAAATCTCGATAGATAGAGGTGTCAAAAGGTTTTGAGACATGTGTCGAGACAGGTGTCGAGCAAATAGGCGTCGACAGATGCAACTGTCGAAAAGGTGTCGAGGTACAAGCAACAGACACATGAAAAGAAACTCGATCGATCCATCAGCTGTCAAGAAGCTATCGAGGATCCAGGAACTTTCTCGATTGATCCACCTAGCTATCGAGAATGTATCGAGATTGTGATAAGAAACAACTTAAGAGCTCGACAGATAGCCAGGTATTGAGGGGGTGTCAAAGAGGTGTTGAGATTGCTTAAAAACAGTTTTTCAAGAAGGGAAAAACACAGATATGAATGCAATCAAGCATGCAACTCAACCAAGGATCCAATTAACATATTAAGCTCTCAAAATCATCTCACAACAACAATTTTAAGCACAAAGATCCCAAAAACACACACACACACACACACACTAAACAAGTCTAACCAATTCTATATTTCAAAAACAAGTCAAGACAGTTTAGTGATGGCCAAATCACATTATACCTGCACATGTATCAAGAGTAGCAAAGAATAATGCGTGTTTTGTGTGAAAAATATCGCAAGATTACATTAGTGTCAACATGTTATGATGATCTGAGATATGAGAAAATCACTTTAACTCACACACAATCATAACTGTTTGATGGGGATTATCACCTTCGAGGTACATCCTATAACTCCCACATCTCCTAGAAGACATGCTTACAATTATATTTAAAGCATTTTGATTCTTTTTGCTTTTATTTTCTTTGCATATTTTCTTTTTAAGCAAATCATGCATGGGCATATAAGAAATAGAAAAGAAATACCCAATTATGTTAAACTTTTGACATTGCACTTTTGCTATGCCGAAACATATAGATGTCATCGACATTGCACTTTTGCTATGCCGAAGCATACAAATGTCATTTTATGATTGACGAGGAACAGTGGTGAGATAGTTATTTATGCCTTTCTCTTAGGATTTTCTAGTCCTTCCCATAAAAAAGAGTGATACGAGTGTTAAGTATAAGAGATAACTTAATCTTACTCATCACAAACACGAGCCACAAAGCTTACTTGCTTAGTTGTGCACAGAGATGCTCATATAAGCTACAAGAGATACAAAGTTTAGAAAATTTTGTTTCAATGGCCATCCAAGGTACACAAGTACCAATGTACACAAAACACACATTGTTTTTGTATTTTTTTGATTTTTCAATTTTTTTTATATGAAAAACAAAATAAACAAAACTAAAAACAAACAAAAACATGTTAAGCAAAGCAAAGCATAAAACTAGATGCAAATGCATGAGGAAGAAGGAGGAGAGAAAGAAATCATTCCATGGAGATGACACCAATGTTTTGATGAAGGAATTCAAAACGTTTGCTATCAAGAAGTTTGGTAAACAAGTTAACCTTCTAATCATCGATGTGAATAAACTCAAGAGTGAGAGTACCATCTTCGACAAGCTCCCTAATGAAGTGATGTCGAATCTCTATGTGTTTGGTTCGAGAATGTTGAACCGGATTCTTAGAGATGTTGATGGAACTGGTGTAATACCCAAAAAAAAAAAAGATTAAAAGGAAGGGTAATTAAGTAAATCTTTTGTGGGATTAATTTTATAATTTATAATTATAAGGGAGTTTTTAGAAAAATAGGGTTGAAACCCTAGCAATATAAGCTTATTAAGTGGACGTATATGGAGGGATATTTTGAGTGAGGAGACTACCCAAAAGACGAAAGTAGAGAAGGATTGACTACACTCAAGATGATATCTAAGGATTTTAGAAGAAGTGTTAGGGAGTAGTTCTTTTGGTATGACTTTTGGAGGTAAGTAACCTTATCCTAATTAGTTTTATCTTTACATATTTTAACTACTGAAAATTGTTTACAGTTGTTACAATTTATTTCTATTGTATTACTGATTTCAAGTAAAGTATTACCACAAATATATTTGATTACTGAATATATGATGTATTTTATTTAATTGTTTTTAGCTATACTGATTTAAAGTAAAGAATAAGAATTTCCATTGATAAATATGAGCATTGAATATAAGATTTATTTTATTTAATTGTTTTGTTAGCTATATTGATTTAAAGTAAAGAATATAGAAATATCACAAATATATTTGAATACTGAATAAGATATATTTTTGTTAGAAACTATGATTTCATATATATGGTTATGAACAAATTGACTATGAATTGATTCAGATACCAAACCAATGGGGGTTATTCATTGGTACTCTGATACCCAGCCAATGGGGGCCGTTCATTGGTACTCTAATACCTAAACCAATGGGGATTATTCATTGGTACTCTGATATCCAGCCAATGGGAGTTATTCATTGGTATTTTGATACCCAAACCAATGGGAGTTATTCATTGGTAGTCTGATACCTAGCCAATGGGGGTTATTCATTGGTACTCTGATGCCCAGTCATGGGGATATAGCGTGACCATAGTTATAAGATTGTTAAGAATATGAATTACGTTTGAATATTTGCACTGTTTTGAGTCCTTAAAACTACATATGTGATTTTGGAAATGTTTGAGTATTTGAACTATTTTGAGTCACTAAAACTGCTTATGTGTTTTTGGAACCTATTGTAAGTTATAGCTTTTGATATATGAAAAACCGACTACTTTCTAAATCATCTATGATATAGTTGTAAGATTAAAGTATTTGATCTATTTGCAACTTATTATTTTAAGACTATGAAACTTCTTTAGTTATTTTTGAAAACCCATAGCATATTATAACTTCTGAAGGCTCATATTACTCCTTATTACTTTATAGATCTATTGCTTGATAGAACTTACTAGGACTTTGGTTACTTATTGAGTGTCAACTTAGCCCTTTTTTCCCATCCAGTTTCAGATTGTGAAGAATAGCAAGTTTTGAGAGTTTTGCTGTTGTGTTGTGAGCATGAAAGAAGCTTAGTAAATTCATGATTATATGGTCTTGTAATTGTCTTATATCTTTTGATCAATTGACATTATGTACATGAGATTTGGAATTGTTCCTTTAAATTATTGGAGATTTATTCATAAAGAATGTTTGAGGTATTTTGAATTTATTGATGAAATTTTTTAGGATAAATTTTAGTTGCTAAGAAGGCCTTGCACGCTTGTAAGGTGCTTACTTTATAAGCGTGCGGCGATTGTCACATGCCTATCTTTATAGTTGGGTTCGGGGCGTGACAACTGGTATTGTCACAATAGATGGTGAGATGCTCTTGACAAATACCATAATAATGGAGGAGTTTTTGCATCCATAAGAGTTGGGTGCAACAGCTATCGGTAGTGATGTACTCAACTACTAGCAACAAGATTATTACCCACATAAAAACAACCCCTCGATGTACTTTTTCTATCATCAGCATTCCCAGCCTAATCAGCGTCATAGTATCCAACTAAGACATCATTTGTGTCCATTCTATACAACACACCAAAGTCGGCAGTGGTTTTGACATATTTAATGATTCTTTTTAAAGCAATCATATGAGACTCCTTAGGATTAGCTCGATATCTAGCACAAACTCCCACACTGTAACTAATGTTAAGTCTACTAGCAATAAGGTAAAGAAGGCTACCTATCATACTTCTATAAAGAGATGAATCAACACTTTTACCTAACAAGTCAAATGTGAGTTTAAGATTTGGACTCATAGGGGTTCTGACAGAACTAGAAAATTTTAAACCAAACTTTTTCACAAGATTTTTAGCATATTTAGATTGAGAAAGGAATATACCTGAATCTTGTTGATGAATCTACAATCCAAGGAAGTGAGTCAGCTCTCCAATCATGCTCATCTCGAACTTGGCTTACATGAGTTTTGAGTAGCCATGAGCAAGTTCATCCTTAGTCGACCTAAAGATGATATCATCAACATAGACTTAAGCAACTATCAACTCGCCATCTTCCCTTCTTATGAAGAGAGTCTGATCAGCTTTTCCTCTTGTGAACCCATGTGACACCAAGTATTGTGTGAGCCGATCATACCAAGCTCTAGGGGCTTTCTTCAACCTATAAAGTGGCTTCTTGAGATAAAACACATGATCCGGAAAGTGTGGATCAATGAACCCTTTTGGTTGAGCCACATAGAAGTCCTCTTTAAGTAGTCTATTCAAGAAAGCAGTCTTTACATTCATTTGGTAAAGCTTGAATTTTAAGTGACATGCAAGGGCTAGGAGAATTCTGATAGAATCCATACAGGAAATTGGGGCAAATGTTTCATCATAGTCTACTCCTTCCATTTGTGAATATCCTTGAGCAATAAGCCTAGCCTTGTTGTGGATTGAATTGCCCTCCTCATTAGTCTTATTGTGGAATATCCATTTTGTGTTAATGATTTGCTTACCTTCCGATCTAGGTATTAGAGTCCAGACATCAATCCTCAAAAACTGAAGTAGTTCATCATGCATTGCTTCAACCCAACTTTCATCTTGAAGAGCTTCCTCAACTTTAGTGGGTTCAACCTGTGACAAATAACAAGAATAAGACACAAAGTTAGCAACACATTTATCAACTGTACATTTCCTTAATGTGAGTTCATTCATGTTTCTCACAATAACTTCTAGAGGATGATTTAATTTAATCCTGGAGGAAGGTCCTTTCTCCTCATGGGATTCAGAATCTGGTGAGGTAGGTATATCTGCAGAATCTTCCACAACACTCAGAGTACTGGGAGTACTTGGAGATGCAAGTTCTTGTTCAATGATTTCTTGAACTTCCTTAGGCTCAGGAGGAAGAATTTCTTTGGGGAATTCCTCAATACCTTTCTCAAAACTAGAATCTGAAGACTCATCAATAACAACATTCACTGTCTCCATTTCCTTCATAATTCTTTTGTTGTATAACCGATAAGCCTTGCTTGTAGAGGAGTAGCCCAGAAATATTCCTTCATCACTCCAGGAGTCAAACTTTCCCACATTCTCTCTATCCTTGAGGATGAAACAAGTACTTCTAAAGATTCTGAAATACTTCACATTCGGCTTCCTTCCTTTCCATAACTCATATGGAGTTTTCTTGGTACTGGGTTTGAAGTACACCCTATTAACCGTATGACATGTAGTGTTAATGGCTTCTCCCCATAAGTTTCTAGCCACATCCTTGTTATGCAACATGGTTCTGGCCATCTCCTAAATAACCCTATTCTTTCTTTCTACTACACCATTCTGCTAAAGAGTAATAGGAGCAGAGAATTCTTGACATATACCTAATCTTGTGCAAAAGGACTCCATATATGAGTTTTTGAATTCTTTACCATCATCACTTCGAATTCGATCAATCTTCAGGCTCTTGAACTGAGAAGAACTGGATTGCCTATAGTCCTTCTCGAAGCCCTTCCATTGGCATTCTTCAAGAACTTCTTGAATTGCCTTGTAATGTAGGACTTCATCTTAGAATCTTCATCGTTTGAAGACTCATCTGTGTCACTGCTCTTGGCCTTCAAAGCCATGCTCTTGCTTTTGCCCGACTTCCCAATTCTTGTTAACCCTAGCTCGTAGGTCTGTAGATTACCAACCAGCTCTGTCAAAGGAATCTTATCAATATCCTTTGATTCCTCAATTGCGATAATCTTGGCATGGAATCTCTCGAGTAGAGATCTAAGCACCTTTCTCAAAATCTTGGGTTTAGGAATGGTTTCCCCAAGATTGAAAGCTGAGTTAACTATATCCTTGAGTTTAGTATAGAACTCATCAAACGACTTATCCTCCTCCATCTTATTCTCTTTGAAGCTTGTAGTGATCTTTTGTAGCTTTAAATCCTTGACAGCCTTGGTTCCCCCATAGGTTGTTTAGAGGATGGTCCATACTTCCTTTGCAGTTCATTGGAAGATATCTTCTTGAACTCCTCATTTGTGATTGCACTGAATAAGGAATTCAATGCCCTAATGTTGAAGTTTGCTGCCTTGATTTTGGCATCATCCCAATCGGTTGGCACTTCCTTCGACTTGGTCCAGCTTATCTCAATAGCTTGCCACACCTTCTCATCTAAAGACTACAAGAAAGCTCTCTTGCGTACTTTCTAGTATGCATAGTTAGTGCCATCAAATAAAGGAGGTACAATAAGAGACTGTCCTCTCTCCATGACAAACAGGGGTCAATGGATTAACATAGCAAAGATTAACCCTAATCAAAGTGTGCCTACTCTGATACCACTTGATAGGCCAAAAACGAATTGACCCCTTATGATAGATTAATTGATTAATTAGCCAAATTTATTAATTAATCAAATTAACATGCAAACGTGTGGTAGCACTAACAAATCACCAATAAATTAAGTATGCAGTGGAAATTAAATGACACTGTGATTTGTTTACGAATGGGGAAAACAAATACGGCAAAAACTCCACCGGGTAATTTTAAGGTCACCACTCTCGAAATTTCACTATTATCATAACAAGCGGCTACAAGTAAAAGAATCCCAGTGCCTTATACCAACCTACAATTGAACCCTTACCCCAATACCCAATTGAACTTATTCTATAGTGACAATTTCTCCTTTTGATGCACGGCTCCCAATACGTGACTAACCAATTACGCGGATGCCAGTACGCAACTTCAAACACCTTCTGGAAAAGGTTGTTGTTTGCAAAATTCTTCAGTTTACCCAAGCGATAAAGATCAATAAGATGCTTGGTTACAAAACCCTACGGTGCACAAACACAACAACTTCTTCACAAGAATGATGAACTAGGGAAAATTATGTCTTCGGACATAATTTGCTTAAACAAACTATGCTAAACACTTATGCAACTTATTCCACCTTTGACGGCCCCTAAAATAATCCTTTTATATGTCTAGGGTTGTGAGAAAAGAAAGCTCAAACACATAATCACAGATTAGAGTCAAAACAGAATTGGAATTTTGTTTTTCATAAACCTTGACAAATACCCTATCTGTCGAGCTGCTGTGGAGCCACGGGGCTAAACAACTCTTTAAGCTCAATAGAAGGCTAGCTGTCGAGCTAGCTGTCGAGATTTAATGACAGACACTTCTTCAGCTTCTTTCTTGGACAGACTTACATGGCTTCAACACCTAATCTTGAAACAAAGTTTCTTGAAGTATTAAACACATCCTAGATCTACCTAAATACAAGTAAAATGCATTTTGTGAAAGGATTAGCCAATTACATAAAGTAGTGACATATGTTCCTAACAAGTGAATCACATATGTCCTAACAAAAGGGATGACCCTAAAGTTATGGTATACCCTATGATGCATGGGATAAAAGAAAAGAAGTTCTCACATATAAGAGGCTTGTCCCTAAATCCAAAGGTATATCTTAACTTGAAAGGTTCATAAAACCATAGCCTAATTGCTATCATAGGCCCAATTGGAAAAAGCCCTTTTGAAAAAAAAAAAGAAGGGACTTTGGGCTTGAGGTAACAAATATGTTATGGACTTAGCATCCAAAATTCTACAAAGCCAATATGAATTTCCCTAATCTTGGACCTCCTTGTTGCATGCCTAGGCCCAAAATGATGAGAATTTCATGGACTTTGAGAGGAAGGCTACAATATATTCTAGCTAGAGGGCAATTTCCCAAAAAAAAAAAAAAAAAAAAAAGAGTGAAATAATGAATGAAAAGCCCAAAGTGACGAATACATTGTAAGTCCAAGTTTGAGACAAAGGGTTGGAAAATTCCTAAGTACATTCTAATGAAAGCCCATGAGAGTAAGATGAGAGCTTTATTGTAAACGGACTAAAGCGCAATGAGACAAGGGGCAAGAATCCATGAGAGGGAAGGGAGTGACATTGTAATTGGGCCTTCATTAAAATGAACTTAAGAATTTTCTATGAACATCTAAAACTAAAAGGAACCTTTAATTGGGACACGAACTTAATGAAAATGGGGCTTCTTTTTCAGGCATCATTGCACCATCAAAGTCAAGAAAACACGTCCCCACTCCCATTTGGAATTGAGAGAAAGGAAGGCGCTTGATCAAGATTGAGGACACAGACCAAGAAAAGGAAGTAACCTTTCAAGAAACAGTGACTACTTCCGTGGAGGATTCAATGGCACAAAAGATCCTTAAAGCCTTGAATGAACATGGAGAAGCCCTTAAGAAAATGGGAGGGCGCCTCACTAGGTTGGAGGAATCTAAGCTTAAGAAATCCGCACATGTGGAAATCCATGATGATGAAGAGGAAGTGGAGGAATGGGATGAAAAGAACAAAGCAGAATATGAAAGGAATAAGCAATTTGAAAAGCTCACCACAGAAACTGTAGCTATGAGGGAAAAGATGGAGAAGATGCTACTTGCCTTCCATAAGGCGCAAGGAATGGATGATTACCTCTATAGCATGGGAGGAGTAAGTTCAAAAGCTCCTATTACATTGCCTTCCAAGTTCAAGATCTTCGATGCGGACAAATTTGATGGGACTGGGGATCCAAAGTAACACATAAGAAGATACCTAAGAGCATCTGTAGCAGCCGTTGCAAAAATTATGCCATTTTGCCACACCAAAAGCCTACTTTATTATTTTACCATATCATTTTACAATATCCCATTTATCAGATGTTCTATATTTTTACCACTTCGTTTAAATATTATTTCTTAATTCTTTTTAATTCTTATTTTATTCTTTCTTCCTAACGGTAATATTTGTTCCTACAACAGTCATCTTTTCGAATCTCATCAATTCTAATGGTAACATTTCAAACAATCCTCTTAATTCAACTGTCATATTTTTAAAAATTAATATTTTCTTAAGCATTTTTTTAAAAAAAATAAAAAGAAACTTAGAACCTGTCACCTTCAAAAAAAAAAAAAAAAAAAAAAAACTCAGAACCTGGGGACTTCAAAAAAAACCTCAGAACCTGTCACCTTTAAAAAAAAAAGAAAAAAAAAAGAAAAAAAAAGAAAAAAAAGCAAAACGTTGAACCTGTCATTGAGTGAAAGCAAATGTGCAAAAAAAGCTATCTCTTGTATCAAATATGGAGAAATTAACAAAACAAGGCCTATCCAAAAACCAAGAACTCAAAAAGATACTGAGTTTGAACAAACCACAAGGCTAGATAATAAAACTCAAGCACAAACAGGTTCTGAGCGCAACCGGGCTATATAGAACAGCAAGTAACGCATGCACCCAGATAACACCAAATACCAAGGCTCATATCAAAAGCCAAAAACATATGCAATCTAAAAGCCAACTTGTCAAGTTGAAGTTGTTTCAACTGAACTAAACTACCAATGTAGTCCATAAAAAACTTACACAAATTACTCATATCCAATAACATTAACTCACACAGAACCCATTGAATTAAACATAGTTGAGCTTGCCACTTCCTTGATGACAAATGGTACTTAAATTTAACACAATAAAACAATTTGCTAATACTAAACTTAACACAATAAAAAAACATAGCCAATGAGTTTTAATGGTAGCTTCATAAAAACAAAATGAAACAAATAAACCAAATCAAAAGTTTTAATGGCAACTCCATAAAGAAGAGGAGACAAATAAACAAAACCAAAAGTTTTCATGACTCTCCTTGTAATTGCCATAAATGTTCAACGAGATTCATTTGGAGTTGAGAATGAACTTCTCGATCCCTAATGCATTGATGAACTTGAATGAACTCCGTAAACTCATTTGTTGGCTCACGTGGCATTGGTGTACATGAAATCTCATCAATTTGTTCATAATCTAAGTCCACTACTTCAGTTTCATCTTGCTCATCTTCAATAATCATGTTATGAAGAATTATGCATGCTTTCATAATGTCTTGTAGTGTTTCATGATAGAAAAACCGTGTAGGTCCACGTATAATTGCAAATCATGCTTGAAGCACTCCAAATGCACGCTCTACATCCTTCCTATATGCATCCTGAGCTTTTGCAAATAATTTTCTTTTTGCTCCTAGTGGCCTTGGGATTGTCTTCACAAATGTTGACCATTGTGGATATATGCTATCGGCAAGATAGTATCCCATTGTGTAATCATAACCATTGACTGAGTAATTAACTGTAGGAGCATATCCTTGTGCAAGCTCAGAAAATACATGAGACCGCTCCAACACGTTAATATCATTATTTGACCCAGGTAACCCAAAAAATGAGTGCTATATCCAAAGATCATATGAAGCCACTGCTTCCAAAAATAATACTTGGCTCACGAATTTGACCACAATACATCCCTTTCCATGCAGTTGGACAATTTTTCCATTTCCAATGCATGCAATCAATACTTCCCAACATGCCTGGAAATCCACGGTTTTGGCCATGGGCTAACAATCTAACGATGTCTTCATTGTTTGGTGACCTCAAGTATTCCTCTGAAAAAATAGCAACCACTGCTACAACAAATTTTTTCGAACTGGTTATTGTAGTGGTTTCTGCTATTCTCACATATTCATCCATAAAATCAGCTGCTACTCCATAAGCAAGCATCCTAAGTGCAGCGGTCATCTTTTGAAGGGGAGATAGACCAAGCTTTTTGGCAACATTTCTTTGTTGGATAAAGTAAGGTTCATGAGCTTCTACCTTAGATAGGATTCGGAGAAAAAGAGAACGTCTCATTCGAAATCTCCTTCGAAATAAGTTGGGAGGATATACAGGTTCTTCGGCAAAGTAGTCATCATAAAGCCTTCTATGGCCTGCCAAATGATTACAGTCGATATACCGACGATGCTTACATTGTGATGTTGAACCCGTGAGAAGTTTTATAATTATCTCATCTTCATCTGAGTCATCATCAAGCAATTCACGAAAAAAGAAGGTTTGATTGCAATATCTTATAAAAGAAGGATAAGCACATATCATATAAAATCTACAATCTATAATGTGGGTCTAGCCAAATGGCAATATAGGCCTATTTAAATTTGGGCCTTGTTCTCTAAGATATCATTTTTGCAAGTTTACACATCATTGAACTCTCCAGCTACATATTACTCATATTTAACTATTTATTTTAGATTACAAGAAATAACTACCACATAAATAAATCATCTAAATCTTCACAAACAATTTTTTAGTAATTAGTTCATAGTATTACTAGTCATGTGGCTGGTTCAGTAAAAAGTAGCTTTTCCAAGAATTCTATTTACATGTAAGCAAGAGGCACGTATAGTTAGATCATACAAGGATGAGAAATTTGTGTGTGCGTGGTGTTATGTAATGCCAATTTTAGACTCAGAGAAAGTGCTGATGGGTCGTGAAAACTGAAAAGCTCCTCTTTATCAATATCTTTGGGGGTCTTCTTTTTGTGAAAATATGAACTAGTGTCTACACAAAGAGCAGCACAATTTGACTGATCCAACTTTCATGTTTATTCTATCCTAAGTTTAGTTGCAATCACGTGTGAATTATTTTCCCCCGCTATTTTATCTATGCTACAACTTTTAAATTACCTCTATAAATGTCATTTAAAACTATAACAATAACACAAGTATGTGATAATGAGTGGATTCTCAAGTATTAAAAAACAAATAAAGTTATTGAAATATGACCGTTAAATGGAATACAAGAAACCACATAACAATAAGGGGAAATGGCAAGAACTTCCCCAAGTAAAATTGTGATTGATCTTACAAAATGTAACAAAAGGGCATGTATATTTGAAAGAACAAAGAAACAAAATAAGGTTGATCCACTTAATGGACTAGTAATAGGAAATCATCCATATTTCAGAAATTATACTCAATAGATTATTGAGTCCATATACACAACCAAGATTAACTACCCATATACGCAGGTCAGGGACAAATTCCCAACAACAAACAAACCAAAATACAAGATAATGCAAAGCTAAACAACCACATATCTACTTGGCAAATAGCAAGAAGAAAAATCTGCAAAAGTTGGAGAGTTGTACATAGATCCAACTTTAGGCTTAAACACAACATTTGAGATACCCCATTTGGTACAGGTTTTTTTGTTCATACTAGAGTTGGGATGTACACCTTTACTTTCAATTTTAATCTTCACCTGATTCTTTATGACCCCTAAAGTTTGGTCCTCTGTTCTCATAGTCCCCTGGTGCTTAATAGAATCTCTTTGAGCCCAAACATGGTATATACCAGCATTGAAGCCTAACCTACAACAATCTGCCCTTAAGCCTTTGAGCTGGTAGCATATATCATACACTATTCTATCTATACAAGTAGCCAGTTTACAACAAGTGTGACGTAATATGATATTGCAATCAAACCTTCTTTTAAAGTTATTGATTTCATTTTAGGGCACTTACACATTGGCCTCTCAGCCCAATTAGCAGCGTCAATAGCATAGCACTAGCATTAAGCATGACAGTAATATAAATTCTATAGTAATATAAAATCAAACATAGAAAATACAAGACATTTTATATAAGCTAAAATGTTAGGATTACTTACATGGCAGTGGCCTACCAGAATTTACAACGAAATCACATAATAAAAGAGTCAAGACCTTTTGCTAAGATCAAAAAATACATATAAAGGCTTAAAATCAGCTACACCCAAAAAATGCCACAAAATACATATTACGGCCTAAAATTAGTTACTACCAAAATAAGGTTGAAACAAGACATCACCAACATCATCTCAACCCAACGAATGACTTGATCTTTGTTTTGCAAGGATTTCCTTTTTGAGTCCATCATAAAAAGTTCTTTGGTCTTTGTTCATGCCACCTGTGTCTAGCATCATAATTCTTTCATTCTCTTTCAACTCTTGCAAGAGAACCTTTTCCGCTTTGATACGTACTTTCTCTTTTATGGCTGCACAACCTTCTTCAAGAATTTTCATTTTCTTTTTCAAATATTCCATTGCGATATCATTCCCATCATCTTTTCTCTTTTGATTAGCCTTTTCAGCTTTTCTACCTACTGGCCTCTCGAAATCCATAATGCCATCAACCCCACTTCCTTGATCTATTGAATCTGGAGTTCGAGGCATTTCTTTTCTTGAATCTTCCTTAGGCATAGTAGATGCCCACTTTGGAAAATCCTTCAAGATTAGCCAACAATGTTCAAATTGAAAAACGTGACCATGAATTTCTTTAAACAATTCCCTTGCTTTCTCAATCTAAAAAAAATTAAATAAATATAACATAATTAGTTTCTTCAAACGATTCATTTGTGTTGTAAACCTAAAAAAATTAAAGACCATTGCAAAATTTATACCTTGTCATGGGCCGTGACTCCACTTTCATTCTTTGCTTCAATTTTAGCTAAGGACCCACAAAATTTAACTGTTTCCCTATTAATCGTTCCCCATCGGATTGTTAGGGATGCAACAATACGTGTAGAATCAGTCTTGTGGTTCGTAAAGTATTTTGCAACTTTGACATAAAATGTTTTTTTATGTTGCTCATTACCATACACAGGATTAACACTGGTATTGAGCCATGCTGCTACAAGCAGCTTGTCTTCCTCAGCACTAAAGTTGACACCACATGCTGGTTTTTTCTTAGAAATGGCAACTTCATCATTCAATGGAGAATCTTCGACTAACAGGGAATTACTTTCAGATACACCGAAAAGTTTATCCTCAATATTAATATTCCCCCGTATGAGATCAGTGAATGATGAATAATTTCTTGAGTCCATGCTCTAAATAGATATGTAGATAAAAATAATTTAGGTAGTCCAAAGAGAGCTCCCAAAAATAAAAAATCAAATGCATATCTGAATGCATAAAAATAGGAATTATTGCAAACGATTTATTAATATATATATATATATATATATGGCTTCATGAAATTGTGACTGATAGGTTCACCTTTAACACACACACACAGACACTTGTGAATCTATGCCTCACTCTTTATCATTCTAAATGCTGGAATTAGATCTTTGGCACATATGGTTTTAGCCTAAATGCTGGAATTAATGAAACAAATACATAACACAGCACACAACACATATGAACTAATAGCCACCAAATAGTGCCTCACTATTGTAAGAACAAGTAAGGAAAAAAAGAAGAACAATGATTCACAATCTATAGTGATCAGAAAGCAAATTAAACAAAGGAAAAGGGAAAAAAGAAAACAAAATCACCTTTTTTCTGAAGTACGCATCAACGAAAGCAAGCAAAAACAACCTGAAGAACCAACCTTTAAGTCTTAGAAACTCAGAACCTTGTCCCTTTATACGCAGAAAGCAACCCACTATAGCTTCTTCTTCTTCAAACCTCTTTCTCTCTCTGTCTCTCTCTCTTTCTTTCAATGCTATAACTTAGAGATGCATATAAGAATCAGCTACCGACTATAACTTGATCTTCAAATCTCTCTCTCTTCTCTCTCTAATAAACTGAAAACCAAGCAATGCTTCCAAGTGCAGCAATCAAACAAAAGAAGTATATTCAAAAACTCCTTCTCACTCTCACTTTCAAAAGACACTAACCCAGAAGACAGTTTCTCAGAATCAGAAATACCCAGAGCTCATTTTTGTTTCTTACAAAGAAACAAACATCAAACGGTCGAAGCCATATAAAAAAAAAAAAAAAAAAAAAAAAAAAAACCAAAAAACGGAGAATCACAGAGAACTTAGAGAATCACAAAGAATTACAGAGAAGATGGAGAATCAATGACTATATGACTATATGACAATCTCAGAGAATCACAGAGAAGATAGGCAACTTACCTGTACACAGTAGATGTAGAATGAATCGATGAAACCTTCAGAGATAGAACAATGAATCGATGACTCTGAGAACAACGAATAGCGAATCGGCGACTCAAGATAGAACAGAGACCCACAACCCAGAGACCCACGCCGATCACAATCCAAATTCACAAACCCACAACCTAGAGACCAATGCTCACGCTGATCACAATTGGAAATCACAAACCCACAACCAGACCCACGCTGATAAGCGACTCTAAGATAGAATAGAGAGGAGAGAGTGAACAAAAGGGGAAAAAAATGGTGGAGGAGATCAGTGATGGTAGAGAGGAAATCGGTGGTAGAGAGGAAACTGTGCGAAGAATACTGAATAGCTGAAGGAGAAGATGAAAGAGATATGAGAGAGAAAGAGGAATAAAAAATTAATAAATCCATATGCCACAACTTACCGTACTATGGGAAATTTGTGATTGTACTGTAGTATGTTGCAAAAAAATATGGCATTTAGTACATCTGATAAATGGGGTTAAATGGTGTTTGGTGTGGGATATGTGCCAAATATTTAGCATTTGGCACATATCCCACATCTACTGTGGGTGCTCTAAGCATTGCTAAAATGAAAGGGCTAGATGAGAAACAAACTTTGCATGCATTTCCCCTTTCACTCACGGGAGGTGCATCAAGGTGGTACTATAACCCTGATCCAAGCAAAACTAAGGTGTGAAATGAACTAGTAGAGTTGTTTGTAGACCAATTCATCTTCAACACCATGATTGATGTGGCTTTAAGGGATTTGGAGACTACCAAACAAGGTGTGGGGGAGATATTTTCTGAATACATGACTAGATGGAAGACCAAGGCATCTAGATTGGTCAATAGGCCAAATGAGAAAGACTAAATCAACATGATCATTAAGAACTTGCTTCCAGCTTATAATAACAGGCTTTTGTCATCGCTTATTAGCTCATTTGGAGAACTATGTGATTGTGGGACAAGAATCGAAGATGCTCTTAATAATGGGCAATTGGAGAAAAGGGAAAGCAAGCCTCTAACCAAGAAAACATATGGAGGGGGAGTAACCACCACTAAAGCACCCAATCCCGCAAATGTAAATGCCATCACACCTCAATAAACACTAGCCTACCCAAAGAAAGCTCACTAAGAATTCTCAGACCTAAGAATGACCCTCACACAAGCATATGAAAACTTATCCTCCAAGGAATTCATTAAACCTCTAGACCCTACACCTATGCCTAATCCCATACCTCCCACTTGGAACCTCAATGAATATTGCCACTACCACCAAAAATCCAGTCACAAAACTGACAATTGCTTTCGCCTCAAACACAAGATATAAGACCTTTTAACAATGGAACCCTTCCAAATCCTAACATCATCACCAAACCTAACATTAGAAAAAACCCTTTGCTCGATTACTATAGGGCTCCCCCTCCGTATCAAAGTTAGGTGCCAATAGATGAAGTTGAATGGGATTGCTCAAAGTTGATAGAAACTACAAATGTTGATATCAATGCCGTGGAAGTCCAAGTAATATGGGATGAAGAAGATGAAGCCTTGAAGGAGGTAGTAGCAATATGGGGAATACTTCCTAAAGGGGTGACAGAAATAAAGAAAAGAGTCTTGGAGGACAATGTAGCAAATATCACAGGAGTAGGAAGCACTACAAGCCATCTTTTTGGAAAAGGATCATCCTGGTAGAGATTTAGAGGAAAGGTCCAAGCCCACGGAACCTAAAAGAGACAAAGAAGAAGAGGATATGGTCTTAATGCAATCAAAGAAGACCCAAGCTCATGTGTCCGTATGGGGCCTACTCATGGCCTCTCAAAAGCATTGTAAGGATCTCTTGGATGCCTTGAATGGGAAAGAAGTACTTATAGAAACTACACCACAAGAAGTGTTGTCTCTCATGGGGGTCGAGGGCTCCTCGCACCCCCTCCTTCCCTTTCCCAATGAAGATCTCCCTCTCGAATGAGCAACTCACATTAGACCATTGCAAATCACCATTGAATGCATGGGTGCCAAGGTTCCAATGGTTCTTATTAACAACGGGTCTGCCTTGAATGTTCGTCCTTTTAGAACCATCCTCACTATTGGTCTAGATATGGAGACTATCATCCCTTCTCCTTTAATTGTAAGAGCATATAACAATACTTTAAGGAAAGTCATGGGTACCTTCAAGGCTCTTTACAAGATTGGGCCAACAGAAACTTTTGTGGAGTTCCATGTCATGGACATCACCCCAAATTACAACCTTCTCTTGGGAAGAGCTTTGCTTCACCCTAATGAGGCAATCCCCTCCTCACCACACTAAAAGATGAAGATCCCATGGAAAGGAAGGATTGCCATAGTGCTTGGAGATGGGGAAATTCTAGCACCGGTTTGTGGGCTCAAGAAAGGACGGAGTAAGCTTCAAATGAGTGGTTTTGAGGTCATGAATATGGATGACTATAGGTTGAAGGATGAGAGGTATGCTACCGACTTGTTCCCATATTGTAGCCACTAGGTGATTACAATGATAAAGAATATGAGATACATGCTTGGTATGGGCCTTGGAAACGAAGGAAAAAGGGTAGTTGAGTTCCCAATATCAAGACTCAAGTGACTAAGGAAGGTCTAGGATTATTTGAAGGTTACGATAGAATCAAGAAAAACCATGGCACTTTCAATGGGAATTTCATGAAAGAAGGAGGAGACTTCCCTTATTGTGGCTTTCCCGAACCTTGGGTAGGTAAAGATGGTAGGGTGTATCCAGGTTGGAAGATGTTCTTTAACGAAAAACTCACTTTTAAGGAGAAGCCTATCTTGGTGATCTAAGAGATACAAGAAGAGGTCGATTAGGTGAACTACATGGATGCCAAAGCAATGAAGACCATGATGAAGACGAGTGCGGATGTGTTCACCATCACCAATGAAGAGCCAAGCGATCCTTCAAAGCTCATTATGCCTATCATAGGCCCATTAATAATTGGACTTGGGTTGGGTTTTCCAAGAACATGGGGAAAATGTTTTGTAATGCAAGTTCCAATATACTTTTCAATATTTTCAATAAGATGAATTCTGATTTGGCTTACTTTGATGTGTCCCATAACATTGAAATTCTACACTTAAATGATTCAAATGAATTTGAAAATGAAATTAATAAATAATTGGAAAAGAAAATTGAACCTATAGAACCAACTCTTGAAACTATTAACTTGAGCAATGATGAAAATCCATGCTTAATTAAAATAGGCTCAACTTTGAATGAAAAAGAAAAGAAAGATCTTCAAGAACTCCTCATGGAATTTCAAGAGGTGTTTGCATGGTCCTATGAAGATATGCTTGTAATTGACCCTGAGATAGCTCAACATCACATTGAGACCAAGGACCACATGTTGCTTGTCAAGCAAAAATTAAGAAAAATGAGGATCAAATGGCTTTTAAAGATCAAAGAGGAAATCACTAAGCAACTAAAGGTAGGGTTCATCAAACTCGTAAACCAAGATGGCTAGCCAATGTCGTGCGCATACCTAAGAAGGATGGAAAGGTAAGAATGTGTGTGGATTTTAGAGACTTGAATAAGGCATACCCTAAGGATGACTTTCCCCTCCATCACATTGATGTCTTGGTGGATAACACGACAAGAAGTACCTTGATGTCCTTTATAGATGGTTTTTCAGGATACAACCAAATCAAGATGGCTCCGAAAGATATGACCAAAACCATTTTCACTATCAAATGGGTAATCTATTGATACACAGTAATGTCGTTTGGCCTCAAGAATGCTGGGGCAACTTATCAAAGGATGGCTATAGCCTTGCTACATGATATGATGCATAATGAGGTAGAGGTGTATGTCAACAACATGATAGCAAAAGCCAAAGATAGAGGAAGCCACATTGCAAACTTGAGGAATTTTTTTGAGAGAATTAAAGAATATAAATTGAGTTTGAACGCACAAAAGTGCACCTTTGGAGTAACCGTTGGAAAATTGTTAGGATTCCTAGCAAGTGGTAAAGGGATAGAAGTTGACCTATCCAAGATCAAAGCCATACTAGAGATTCCTCCGCCCAAAAGTGACAAAGAGATTAGGGGTTTCTTATGTCGATTACAATACATTAGTCAATTCATTTCCAAGCTCACTTCCACTTGTGAGCCCATCTTCAAACTCCTAAGGAAGAATGAACCACACACATGGAACGATGAGTGCCAAAAAGCCTTTGAACTTATCAAGGAATATCTCCTTCACCCACCTATCCTAGTGCCTCCACAGCATGGAAAACCCTTACTCTTATACCTCTCCATTATAGGAGACGCGGTTGGAAGTATGCTTGCACAAGAAGATGATGAGAAGAATGAAAGAGCCATATATTACTTAAGCAAGATATTCCATTTAAAAAAAAAAAAAAAAAAACAGATATACTCCCATAGAAAAGTCATGCTTTGCACTTGTCTGGGCTATACAGAAATTGAGACATATCATTTTACCCTTTCAAATATGGGTGGTAGCAAGAATGGACCCATTGAAGTACCTCTTTGAGAAGCCTACTTTGTGTGGAAGATTGTCGAGATGGTTGATTTTGTTGGCATAATTCGATTTGAAGTATGTGGCCAGAAAAACTATCAAGGGAAGCATCATGTTAGATTTTTGTGCTGAGAATCCCATAGAGGGGGAAGATGGTAAAAAGGATTTTCCAGATGAAGATATTTTGGATGTTAAGGTAAGGACATGGAAGATGTACTTTGATGGAGCTGTAAACCAACATAGAAATGGGATAGGGATACTCTCAATCACTCTCGAGGGGTCTCACATAACTTTGGCAATCAAATTGAACTTTGAAGCAACTAACAACATGGCTGAATATAAGGCTTGCATTGCCATAATGGAAGCTCTTCGAGAATTGGGAGTAAAAGAAGCCAAAGTTTTTAGGGATTCAACTTTGGTTATATCCCAAGTGTCTTTGGGGATTCAACTTTGGTTATAGCCTATGCGTAAAAGTTATGAAAATGAAAGAAGAACACTTGAAGCCTTATCAACAATACTTAGAGGACTTGACCAAGACCTTCGATAAGATTGAATACACAATCATCCCTAGGGCTAAAAATTAATTCGCGGATGTCTTGGCTACTTTAGCCTTCATGGTTGAAATACCCGAGGGAGTATAGACACGACCCTTAGAGATTGAACAAAGTTGCAAGGAAGTGCACAAAAGGAAGACTGAAGCTTCAGTAATGGCCATAGAGAAAGAGGAAGTTCCGTGGTATTATGACATCATGAAGTTCTTGAAACTAGGGGCATATCCGGGTGGTGACGATAAGAGAGAGCGTCGTTCCATTAGGATGATGGCAACCCAATATATCCTATGTGGAGGATAGCTCTATAGAAGGTCCTATGATGGTGTACACCTTCGTTGTTTAAAGAAGGAAGAAGCCGAGAGGGTAATGGAAGAAGTTCATCAAGGAATTTGTGACCCTCATATGAATGGAAGAATGTTAGCCAAGAAGATTCTAAGGATGGGATACTATTGGAATACGATGGAGACTGATTGTGTGGACTATGTGAAGAGATGCCATGATTGCTAGACACACACCAACTTGAACCATGTCCCACCTAGTGAGCTGTATAGCATGACCTCTCCACGGCCATTCTCGATTTGGGTCATAGATGTGATTGGAAGAATAGCTCTTAAGGCTTCAAATGGGCATGAGTACATTTTAGTGGCAATTGACTACTTCACTAACTAGGTGGAAGTAGCCTCCTATTCCATGTTGAAAACTAAGCATGTGGCTCGATTTTTAGAGAACAACATCATATGTTGGTTTAGGGTACCCCAAGAGATCATTTTCGATAATGGTTCCCACTTTGAAGGCGAATTCTGAAGGGTCATGGAAGAATATGGCATTGAATATCACAAGTCTTCACCATATCAGCCAAAAGCTAATGGGGCCATGGAAACAACTAATAAGAATGTGAAAAATATCCTAGCTAAGATGGTAGTGACATACAAAGATTAGGCTGGGAAGCTTCCATTTGCCTTATGGGGTTATAGGACTTCTATCTGTGCATCGACTGGGGCAACACCTTACTCCTTGGTCTACGGTAGTGAGGCAGTACTTCCTATCGAGGTGGAGATACAATCTTTGAGGGTATTGGTAGAAACCAAGATCCTAAAAGAGGATTGGGCTAAAGCGAGATATGGCAATTGGCTTTGATAGATGAGAAGAGAGTTGGGGCATAATACCATGCACAAGGGTACCAAAAAAGGGTTGCTAGAGCATTCAACAAGAAAGTAAAACCAAAAAGCCTTAAGGAAGGGGACTTGGTCCTAAAGGTGCTTAAAGATGAGATTTTTGATCAAAGGGGAAAAATGAAGCCTAGGTGGTCTGAGCCTTTTATCATTAAGAAGATCATGTCTGGAGGTGTTATAAGAATCACATATTTGGATGGGGAAGAGATGCTTTGCCCCATTAACATGGACAGACTCTAGAAATACAACATTTGAAAGAAAAAGGTGTAAATGTACTTTTAGTCCCTACGTTTTGACCCTATTTCTATTTTGTTCCTTACATTTTATTTTTACCACTTTTAGTCCCTAAACCAATTAACACGTGACATTTAAGTCCTTACTGTCACCCAACTAACAGAAAATGCTAACGTGGCTAACGGCACAGTAAAATAATAATTAAAAAAATCTATTTTGGCATTAAAAAATTGCCACATCAGCGTCTAAATTTTAAAAAAATTAATTTATTAATTTTAACTAAATGAAAATTAAAAATAAAAAAAAAAAAAAAAAAAACTTTGGAAGAACATGATGAAAACAAGTACTCCAACCTAGATCAAAGAACCCAAGAACACAAACCTAAACACAGAATTTTCTTTCCTAACCCGTGACTGCCCTTAAATCACAACCACAAATCCACCAGAATCTACCACAAAATCATTAACTATCCACCACAAATCCAAAACAATAAACCCATCCACTACCCACACAAACTCATCGGAGTAAACTACCCCACCCAAATCTGATTAAAAAAAAAAAACTCAGCTAGTCCAGGTGCCATTCCTCTTTGATTTGAGAACGAAACCCATCACCAAACTCCAATCTGTGAACGAATCCCACCACCAAACTTTGATTTGTGCCATCACTGAAACCCACCACCAAACTTCAATCCAGCCACTGAAACCCACCACCAAACTACAATCCAACCACCAACCATTACCAATCCAGCCACCGAACAATCATGTAACCCATCACCGACTGACCCAAACTCTGAACTGTGCCATCACCAAAACTCCACCACAGACGCCGATCACCACAAATCCACACCCTCCACCACGCCGATCCATAAACTTAGACCTCCACCACGCCGATCCCCACAAACCCATGCCCTCCACCTCACCACGGCAAGTCAGCAACACCATATGCATAGAAACCCACAAAAACAAAAAATGCCAAAGAGAGAGACCCCTTGATTTGAGAGAGGAGCTTGAGGCATATGGGTTTGGGTTTGGGTTTGAGCAAAATCAAGAGATAAAGAGAGTTCAAGAAGGCTAAGCACCAAGATTGAGGGAGAAAGAAGAAAAAGAAGAAGAAAGAAAGAAGAAAAGGAAAGAATGGAGGCGGATAAACTGAGAGACCGATCTGGGGAAGAAAAAGAAAAAGAAAGAAGAAAACAAAAAAGAAAAAGAGTACGGTGCTTGTGTATCTGATGAACCCAAGAACCCAAGCATTGTATCAAGAACACAAGCACCGTTGTTTTTAATTTTTTTCATTTAGTTAAAATTAATAATTTTTTCATTTACATGTCATGCGTTAATTGGTTTAGGGACTAAAAGTAGTAAAAATAAAATGTAGGGACCAAAATAGAAATCGGGTCAAAACATAGGGACTAAAAATGCATTTACGCCAAAGAAAAAAAGAAAAAATCTTGCTAGGTTGAAACCCAAGAGGGCGGCCTAGGCAAAAATTAAGGGGAAAAAAAAAACCCTACTAGATTGAAAATCTGAAAAGGCGGTCTAGGCAAAAGTTAGGGGAAAAGACCATGGGCATGGCAAAAATTCATCAAAGGACGCTAGGGGCAAAAATTACATGGCGAAGGAAAAAGAAAAAAAGAAAATGAATAAATGAGATGACAATAAGCAAAGATAATAAAAAAGTGAAATTCTTTCATTGCTCAGATTAAAAGATGATAAGTTTGTTTTCCTAGGGGATTTGGAACATTCCAATCCTTTATTAAATTCAAAAACAAAAATATGAGAATCATAAAAGTGCAGAAAAGTAAAACATGGGGCATTTTAGGGCGGTTACTCAGTCCTTCTTATCTTCTTGCTAGTCTTCATGTAAGCCTTCTCATCCTTCAAAATCCACTTCATGTCATCCTCTAACCATTTCTTGTAGCTTGCAGTAGGGTAGATGTATTTGGGAGGAACAATGTCTTTCGTCACCCTACGGTGTGGCCAAGCTTCACTAATCTTGCCCAAGATCCTATTAGTAAACACTGTGGTATGGAAGGTACCCTCATCATTAGGAGCTCCTTAACACTTTCCAAATTTCCTTGAGATACGACAAGTGGAGTAGTAAGAATAGCAACGAAGCCCAACTAGAGTCACACAATGGTCCTTGTAGCAACTGTGGACCATGCTTGAGATATGCTACCATTCCATGACCCACTAAATGTCAGTCTCCTTAAGGCGGCCTACAAGCTCCTTGTATGCTTCAAAGCCTAGGACATCTAGAAGTCGATAGTCCCTAAGATGCCTAGGAAGGTAGGTGCTGAGGGGAACAATAGGAGGATGAATCAACCAAAGCCTTTCTTGTAGCTATATCTGAAAAAATAGAGAGAATGGAAGAGAGGGAGAAAAGAGAAAGAAAAGAAAAGAAAAAGGGGAAGAAAAGGAGGCTCATCCACCCTAATTTGATGGTAAGGGAAGATGCAAGAAAGGCCATAAGAGGCAACAAAATCCTTAAATCAAGACCTAGCCTCCTAATCCAAGTGGAGACATCAAAAAGAGATTTTTTTGCTATTGGAGGACCTTAAAAAAGTGTTCTCTGGGTTGGAAATACGTTGGTGAGGGTTCTAGACCCAAACGGCTACTTTTATACCTAAGTAAGTCGGTTAGGGTTTTTCTGATTCACGGCCCACGTGCATGGAATCAACCCTGTGTATGCAAAGTCAAAGCTACATACGCAAGCTCATCTCCACATACGCATAGCACTTGGCAAAAGTCCATGTTCCCTTGTTTTAAGTAGAATTTCTCCACTTCCAAGCATTCCTAGGGTTCCTGTGACCTAAAGAATCATTCAAGACATATTCCAAGCACAAGATTGCAAGCATCAAATATGCAAAGTTGTATAGAAACATACAATTTATCATTATATTGTAAATTAAGTGTTAAGTTCCAATTAAAAGCATAAATGTAAAAGATTTTCTTAGTACAATCCTTTGTCTCAAACCAAATCCAAATGTTTGCAAAAGGGAATAAAGAAAAATATTAAAAGCAAAAAAAGAAAAAGTTGTGTGTTTGTTTGTTGTATATATGTTGTGACTGCAGGTAATCAACCATGATGCCCCTTCCTTGGTTGGTACCTAGGAGTCGCCTCTGAGTCCTCTTCCTCTCCACCACCATCATCATCACCACCACCATTGCCTGGATGGGTCGTTCCTTTAGGACCATACAACTCCCTCAAATAGTTAGTCACCACTAACTTGATATTCTAGGCCAACCACACCAACTCCTATTGCTTTTGGATAGTGGGCTACAATTTGAAGATAGAAGGGTTAGTTATGGAAACAAGAATAGAAATTGGGCATAAAGGAAAAAAGAAAGAGGAAGAAAGATCAAAAGGAAGAAATAACTCACCGTGCGAGTGTTAGGAGAGAAAGGTTAGCCCATGACATTAGGGTTGTGGGGCATGACGCGCTCCCGAGCAATGCCATCTGGACTATAGGCATAGACCTTCCAAGGGACATGTAGAGGATCAATGGGCTTACCAGCAGCAATTCCCCCAAGAAAGAAAGGAGAGAAGAAGAACAAGAGTTTGAACATATACTGTGAGAGAAGGTATAAGGCGAGTGAGGTTGAACTCCTCATAATCCAACCCCTTAAGGAGTTGCTTGGCATAGGGAATACCACTCCCCTATGAGTTGTACTCAGCATTAGTCATAGAGTGTGGGGCAAGCATGAACTCAGGTGGGTCCCTTGGAATTTATGGATCATCCATACCCACCCACCGTCACCTCACCCTCTCTACCAAATATAAAGCCCTCAAACCCGCTCCTTCAAAGGGTCAGGTAATCTCCAAAGCAACAAGAGCGATAGGCTCCAAGTCCTAAGTAACAAGAAGGGGTTGGCCAGCCCATGGGGCCTAGTTCACCTTTAAGGACACAAGGTTAGGAGGAGAATATTCTAAGGAAAATACATGGAAAAGCATAAACAGCTAGAACTCTTAAATTTACCTCATTTGAAGTCAACCTCGCAAGATGTGCCCTCACTTTATGGAAATCCCTCAGGACTAGGTCGGTGCCCGGAGTAATGAGACCATACCTGTTGAAAAAATGCATGTTTGTATCGCATACAAAACATACGCAACGGAAAATTAACGAATCTACTTCATTCATAACATGTATTATGTAAATTTCAGAATGTAAGAACAAGAAAGTGTACCTAGTGCAGTGAAATTCAAAACCAAAGATTAAAATTACTTGGGAACACTTTTAATCTTCACTCCAATTCCACTTGATGCCCAAGAAGTGTGGTCTCTCAATCAATTTATGTGTATATGTTTAAGAGAGAATAAGAGAGTGTCCAACACTTATATACCAACCATTTCATTCTTTTACAAAATTTTGTATGTTTCGCTCCTTAAAACTTATTATCTAATTGGGCTAGCCCTTTGGGCCATTCCAATTGGGCTTTAGTATGTGGCTTGGAGTGGGACCAAAAGGGAATAAATAAGATACTAGCTCCAATAGGCCTTGGGCTTTTTTTTCAACTCTTGACAAGTCCAAAGTTACCATTAATCATATCTAATACCACTATATAAATATAATTGCACTCTAGGCCTTATTAATAAATTATATCCCAAGACTTTATTGTACATGCAACCCCTTCATAAAATATTCGTAGTAATGCAAAGTCATGAATGTAGACTATCTTTTTGAAGATTACTACATCTTAATCCTTGAGTACCCGGTTTAATCCTTTAAGTTATTCAACATATATTTTTGAAATCTAATTTCATAAATATATACTTTACTAACTCCTTACTAAAGTAGTTAGGCCTAACATTCTGAATAACCAAACCCATTAAACTTATCTCAAGAGAATATTTTATATCTCCGTTAAGAGATTATGAATTCCATCTCGAGAATATATGTTTCATCAATATTAAATGTGGTTGCCCAACATACTAAGGTTTTGATCGTGACTTTATATCTCACTACTATATATCAAAGTAACCTACACCTCGTGATCAATCCATTATTCTCTCAGGATTAAGAGTTCATGAAAATAGAAGTCGTGAGATTTATTATTCATTTGACAGTCGTTAGGAGAATAATAAATCTCACAGCGGTCCAGTTCAATATGTTTTAACTCTTAAAATATATCAACTAGAAGTCTCCACTTTCATGATCAAGACAAATCATTTTAGTTGATATGTTACAGTTTTCGCAGATGAAATGCCCAATTTCATCATCAAAAACTAAAATTTTGAGTTTACAAAAAACTTGTGATTTATATCTTTTGTGACTAAATCACATAAATCATATACTATGCATCTCATGAACTATATGATAATATCCAAATATTCATGTTACCATTATTTTAGATAATAATAAATCAACTTTATTAATTACAACATTAAGTCATACATAATATCATACATAGCATTATATAATAGGATTTAAGGGCACTAATCCTAACAATACCTAACCACCCACCACTACAAAAAGGAAGCACAAACCATAGGCTGGATACAAGATGACAGTTTGTAAGATGACAAATGCAAGGTGACAGTTTACAAGATGACAGTTTGCAAGATGGCAGATATAAGTTGATAATTTTCAAGATAGTATGGTTTGCAAGACTATGAGCTACAAGTGAAAGTATAAAGAATGCAAAAGAGAACTAACCTCAAGGAGCTTCCAAGTCCCCATGAGCTGCCACAAAGTACCCTGGCTGAAAGTGTTGAGGGTGGAGTAAAGATAAGCAAGACATGCTTGCCCCCAGTTGGCCTCTGCGCCTCCTTGAAGTCCTGAAAGAGGGTTAGCCACCTTAAAGACACTGTTTACCCACCATTGGCAACGAGGTAGGCCCCCAGCAAGTGGAGAATGAAAGCCTTAGTCTTACGGGCATGCTCCTCCGTGGTTTTCTATGGGAGGAACATATAATGCGACACCAGGTTTAAGTAGCAGATGGTCTTAGTGGAGTACTTCCTCCCTAACATGTCAATGCCCAGCTGCACACCCGACACGTCGTCCAAACTGATGATGGCCCCCTCAAAGCTAAGGCTAGTCATGCGGTAAAAGTCATAAGGAGTCACCGTCATCTCGATGAGGCACTGCACCAGGGTGGCACTTGCAGACTTCTCTGGAAAGAGACTTACGATAGGCTCAAAGCTCACCTCTGGTTTCGAGGGCAAGCAGGTTGAACCATTCCACTACCTTATTTGTGCTTCCCTTACTAGCATAAGGGGATGACAACTGCAAAAAGAAAGATGTCATTAGATTCGTGGTTCAAGAGAAATTTAAGGAATATGGTATTTTGATGTGAGAGTGAAAATGATAAGAATGATATAGTGATGTTTAGATACAAAAATGACCAAAAAGGTGTGTTAGAATTGCATATGGAAGTAAAATAGTTGAAGAAGGAATGAAAATGGGCAGAGCAAGGCTTTTGCCAAGTGTCTCACATACGCGGGTCAAAGCCCACACACACCGACAAGACCCCATGTACGCAGGTCCATTCCCACATACATAAAACATCAAGAACATACTTGCATACACAAGAACAGAGCTATGTACACATGAATGCAAGCTCGTATGCAGGCCTAAGCCCACGCACGCAAGGACACAAACAAAAGCAGTTTTTCGACATTTTCAAACATGCATCATCCAAAATTGATCCTAGACATGTTCCTACCCCTCCTAAGATGTCAAGTTTTCATCTAAACTCATCCCATAGCAAAACCCAAGCATTTACATGGCCAAAAACACATTTAAACCAAAAATCAGAGAGGAACTTGAAAATGAGGAAAAAAAAAAAAAAAAAAAAACTTACAGGTTCACCTATGGGAATTTGATTCTCAAGCTGATATGTCAATTGTGGAGGTCCTACCAACCTCATGGCTCCACTCCAGTGGGTGAGATGGAAGGCATCAGAAGGTAGGACGTAGGAGGATTTCTTGGCATTAGGTGCCATTGAAGGAGATGATGAGAGAATGAGAGAAAATGAGAAAATGAGAGAGTTTAAGAGAATGAGGGAGTCAGAAGGTGTGAGAAAAAGAAAGAGGGGAAGGAGGTTTTTGAAGAGAAAAAAGAGAGAAAAGTCATGAAGAATGTGAAAAGGTGAGGGAGATGAAGAGAATAAAGAAGAAGAAAAGAAACGGTTGATAACCGTTAGTAAAAATGAAAAGGCGAGAACACACCTGATGGATAAACTACGTGTAGTTTAGACCTCACCACTAAACTACGTGTAGTTTAATCATGAATAGTATAAAAAAAAATATCATTTTCTTTCTTTCAAATGAGGGACATTTCAAGACTCCCACAATTAAATACAAATTATCAAAAAAAATTCCCCAATGGATCAAGCACATTGAAAAATTCCCTAGTGGCTCAAGCACATCAAGAATCATCCCCCAACAGATGAAACCAACTAAACATTTGTTAGCATTAGTGCCCTTAAATCATATTATATGATGCTATGTATGTTATTATGTATGACTTAATGTTGTGATTAATAAAGTTTCTTTATTATTGTCTAAAATAATGGTAACATGAATATTTGGACATTATCATATAGTCCATGAGATGCATAGTATGTGATTTAGTCACAGAAGATATAGATCACAAGTTTTTTGTAAACTCATAATTTTAGTTTGTAGTCGGTGATGAAATTGGGCATTTCATTTGCGAAGACTATAACATATCAACTAAGATGATTTGTCTTGATCATGGAAGTGGAGACTTCTAGTTGATATGTTGATATGTTTTAAGGGTTAAGACATATTGAACTAGACCGCTGTGAGATTTATTATTCTCCTAACGACTGTCAAATGAATAATAAATCTCACGACTTCTATTTGCATGAACTCTTAATCCTGAGAGAATAATGGACCTGATCATGAGGTGTAGGTTGCTTTGATATATCAGGAGTGAGATCTAAAGTTATGATCAAAACCTTAGTACGTTGGGCAACCACATTTAGTGTTGATGGAACATATATTCTCAAGATGGAATTCATAGTCTCTTAATGGAGATACAAAATATTCCCTTGAGATAAGTTTAATGGGTTTGGTTATTCAGAAAGTTAGGCCTAACCACTTTAGTAAGAAATTACTAAAGTATATATTTATGAAATTGGATTTCATAAATATATGATGAATAACTTAAAGAATTAAACTGGATACTCAAGGATTAAGATGTAGTAATCTTCAAAGTGGCAATCTACATTCATGACTTTGTATTACTACAAATATTTTATGAAGGGGTTGCATGTATAATAAAGTCTTGAGATATAATTTATTAATAAGGCCTAAAGTGCAATTATATTTATATAATGGTATTAAATATAATTAATGGTAACTTTAGACTTGTCAAGAGTTGACAGAAAAGCCCAAGGCCCATTGGAGCTAGTGTCTTATTGGTCCCTTTGGTCCCACTCCAAACCACACACTAAAGCCCAATTAGAAAGGCCCAATAGGCCAGCCCAATTAGATAATCAATTAGTTATAAAAGGATAAACATACATAATTTTTTTTTAAGAGAATCATCATTATGAAATGGTGTGTATGTGCGAGTGAAGCCACTCGATTATTCTCCCTTAGAAATGGATTAAGAGACCACACTTCTTGGGCGTAAAGTGGAACTGGAGTGGAGATTAAAAGTGTTCCCAAGTACTTCTAATCTTTTGTTTTGAATTTCACCGCACCAAAGTACGCTATCTTGTTCTCAAATTTTGAAAATTACATAATGCATGTTGTCAATCATGAATGAAATAGATCCATGTTTGTTGCTTCCGCTATGTGTTTTGTATGAGATACAAAACCAGATTTACCATCAATTGGTATCAGAGCTAGGTTTTCATATCATGTTTGTATAACATGTGATTGAATTTTAGAATAAGAGGAAAACGGTTTCTTGATGTTGTCAATGCACTTGACACCGTTGTTATTGTTTTTGATTGCTCTTTATGCATATATTGAAATGCAGTATAGCGGTTTGACTTTTTTATATTAATATCGCACCAAGTGAATTCCTTCGCATGATGATGTTCAACGTTGTTTCATTGATAGTGTTTATTAATATATATGTGGTTTCATGTGAGTATATGAGTCTAATATTTATGTGGATTCATAGTTGATGATGATATTCGCTCACATGATGTTTACTTATTGAATGCTGCCGTGACTTAATGGTTGCTTGGATATAGTTATGGACTATTGAATGTAATTGTCATGTGCGTGCACTTGGTTATTGCACCGCTTGGATTTCTTGCATCACTTGGATATAATAAATCATTAACGTTAAATTGCTAACATTGATGTATCATTCCTTTGTTTTCTTTGAATGCGTTGATATATATGGGTTCATATGCATTCGGATTATTGATATAAGGAAGTGATACAATGTTTCTAGCAAGTGTTATATGCCTTGGATGTCTTGAATCCGTATATTATAAATAATGTAATAATCATATATTACATGTAATAATCCATATATTATATTATTTATAATGTAATATGGGTTTATATTACATTATATATATATATATATATATATATTAATGCTAGGATTAAAGTATTCATTTAATGAAATTTATTCCTAATGAGATGAGGATTATGTTTTCAAGAGTTTCTAGCATTATTATGGTTCTTGATCTTAAAAACCTTTAATTTAAAATATCTAGTGGGAGAGAGATACAAAGGTTGGATCTCACGGCCTCCATTATCGGTTTATAGTAGTGTGGGTAAGCACCTCATTTTGGCATATATGCCTTTCGATCCCAAAGGAGGGTGTTTACTTCATAGTACTACAAGATTGAACTAACCTATTTAAAGTAGTGTGGACAAGCATCTTGTCTTGGCGTGTATGCCTCACGATCCCAAAGGAGAGTGTTTTGTTCCATGGTACTACAAGTTTAAACATTATAAAGGAGATAAAATGTGGCTACATATAATTCTAGATAATGGTGTACACTAGACTAAATGTAATGTTAACCTCCCAAGGGAGCTATGTCATTATTACTTGGAGGCTAAAGCTAATACGGCATATTATTAGTGTATGATAAGATTTATCATGATAGCACTAATAATGAGAATAGTTCTCAATCAATTAATGTGTTTATAATAAACTTGCTACCAAGGAATTATAGACATAGATTGGGTTGTCGTTGCATATATTATTTTATGGTTTTATAAGGTTCCATATTATATACTTATATGCTAAATTGATGATGTCTAGTTTACTTATTATATTCATGTTTGTTATTTTTAGATTTAAAATCATGGCATCATTTAGCCCACTTGTTGCTATTCTTAATCAAAACAAACTGACTGGATCCAATTATGTTGACTAGAAAAGAAATTTGGATATTGTTCTTACTGCTGAAGAGCACAAATATGTGCTTACTCAATCATGTCCTAGCTTTCCATCATTGGATGCTCCTCTTGAGGAAATACAGCGATATGATTGTTGGCAGAAATCAAATGAGATAGCTAAGTGCTATATCCTAGCATCTATTTCAAATGTTCTACAGCATCAAATGCAGGATGTAGAACTAGCTTCGGACATAATGCTATGTCTGAAGGAGATGTTTGGTGAGCAAGGCCGTTCTGCAAGGCAAGAAATTATGAGGCAGATTTATAATACCAAAATGGCTATAGGTACTTTAGTGAGGGAGCATTGTCTTAGGATGATCTTTAATCTGAATACATTGGAAGTTTTAGGTGTTGATATTGATGGAGAATCCCAAGTGGATATGATACTCCAGTCATTACCAGAATCATTCAAGGAATTCAGACTTAACTGTAATATGAAAAAAAAGGTTTATTCATTGTCTGAATTAATGAATGAGTTGGTAGCAGCGGAAGGCATCCTTGGTACTTTTAGTGTTGATGCCAATATGGCTAAAGTTTCTACTTCTCAACCTAAGTCAAAAGGCAAGGGTAAAAAGAAGAAGAAGAAGAAGAACTTCGCCAAGCAAGATGGTAAACAAGTTGCCTTAGGAGTTGCCAACAAAAGGAAAGAAAACCAAAGGAAAGTGTTTCCATTGTGGTGAGAAAGGACATTGGAAGAGGAATTGTCCAATATTTAAGGCTACCAAGAATAAAGGTATGAAAAGTACATTCCTTCTTGAAACATGTTTAGTACAGAATCCCAAGGATTCCTGGTGTATGGATTCAGGTTGTACTAATCATATCTGCAATTCTTCGTAGGAGTTTCAGGAGACCAAAAAGCTGAATGAAGGAGAAATGTTTCTTACCTTAGTTGATAGGAGCAAGATTCCAGTTGTAGCTATTGGAGTGTGTAATTTATGTTTTGAATCTAGAGTTTTAATATTGGAAGACTGTTTGTATGTACTTAATGTTTGTAGAAATTTAATTTTTGCAACTTATTTAGGTAAACATGGATATTATGTTATCCTAAAAGACAATGTTGTAATAAAGAAGGATAAAGTGTTTATCTATTCTGGCAATATTGTGGATGGTCTTTATATTTTAACTCCTGATAAGCATGAATTATATAATTTTGAATTAGATCATAACTCTCATGTAAAATCATTAAAGAGAAAGTTTCCTTCTACTAATGAAGCATATCTTTGGCACTTGCATTTAGGTCATATTAATTCAAACAGAATTCAAAAACTAATCAAAGATGGACTCTTAGAGCCCATGGACTTCGATGGATTTCCAGTTTGTGAATCTTGTTTGGAAGGTAAAATGACCAAACAATCTTTTAATGCAAAAGGTAGAAGAGCCCAAGAATTGCTTGAATTAGTTCATATGGATGTATGTGGTCCTATGTCAACCCAAGCAAAAGGAGGTTATGAGTACTTCATCACTTTTATTGATGATTACTCAAGATATGGTTATGTGTACCTAATGAGACGGAAGTCCGAAGCCTTTGAAAAGTTCAAAAAGTTTAGGGCTGAAGTTGAGAATCAATTAGGTAAACGCATAAAGGCCATTCGATCTGATCGTGGTGGCGAATACCTTCTTGGGGATTTCAAGGATTACTTAACTCAAAATGGGATTGTATCCCAATTGACTGCACTTGGAACTCCCCAACAGAATGGTGTAGCAGAAAGAAGGAATATGACTCTTTTGGAAATGGTTAGATCCATGATGAGTTATTCAACTTTACCAGTTTCTTTTTGGGGATATGCACTAAAAATTGAAATGCATGTTTTGAATTTAGTTCCATCAAAATCTGTTCCCAACACACCTAAGGAATTGTGGAGTGGGCGTAAGCCTAGTATAAGATACCTCCACATTTGGGGATGTCCAGCACATGTGTTGAAAAGGAAGTTTGATAAGTTGGAAGCTAAAACCGAAGTATGCATGTTTTTAGAGTATTCAAAGGAAACAAAGGGTTATTTATTCTATAATCATAAAGATAACAAAGTGTTTGTTAGCACACATGCCAAATTTTTAGAGGATGATTATGTGAATAATTTTAATCCTAGAAATAAAGTTGTTTTGGCTTAAATGAATGAACCTATAAATGAACAACCAATGGATGAAACTAGGGATGATGTGGTTGTATTAGATACACCATAAAATATTACTCATGAGATGACTAGTACACAAGTGCCTCATCGAAGTGGGAGAATTGTTTGACCTCTTATAAGATTTATAAGTTTGGGAGAAACTTATGAAGCTATCCCAAAAGAGGCTGAATTGGATCCCTACACTTATGAAGAGGCAATGAATGATATAGATGCACATCGTTGGGTCCAAGCTATGAAATCTAAATTGGATTCTATGTATTCCAATCAAGTTTGGGATCTTGTAAAGGCACCTAACGGCATTAGACCTGTTGGTTGCAAATGGGTTTACAAGAGATAGAAAGGGATAGATGGAAAGGTTGAAACCTTTAAAGCAAGACTAGTGGCGAAAGGGTATTCACAAAAGGAAGGTATTGACTATGAAGAAAATTTTTAGCCAGTAGCCATGCTTAAATCTATCAGAATTCTTTTATCCATTGCTGCTCATTATGATTATGAGATTTGATAAATGGATGTCAAGACTGCATTTCTTAATGGCAATCTTGAAGAAGAACTCTATATGATGCAGCCAGAAGGTTTCATAGCAAAGAACCAAGAGCATATGGTATGCAAGTTGAATAGGTCCATTTATGGACTTAAGCAAGCATCTAGGTCATGGAACATCAGATTTGATCAAGCAATCAAGTCATTTAGTTTTGAACAAAATCTTGATGAACTATGTGTGTACAAAAGACATCAAAATAAAGTAGTAATGTTCCTAGTGCTTTATGTTGATGATATCCTACTCATTGGAAATGATGTAGGGTTAATGTCATTAGTAAAATTTTGGTTGTCAAGCCAATTTGATATGAAGGACTTGGGTGAGGCTAATTTTATTCTAGGGATCAAGTTTTGACGAGATCGCAAGAATAAGATGTTAGGCTTATCACAAGCTGGATATATAGATAAGGTTCTAGAACGGTTTAGCATGCAAAACTCTAAGAAAGGTTTACTTCCTTTCAAACATGGAGTTCCTCTATCTGATGACCAAAGGCCTAAGACTTTTAAGGAAGAAAATATGATGAGACAAGTTCCTTATGCTTCTGCAGTGGGAAGTCTCATATATGCCATGCTTTGTACTAGACCAGATATTTGCTATTCAGTTGGCATGGTCAGTTGATATCAATCAAATCCAGGACCAAAACATTGGCAAGCTGTAAAGCATATTCTCAAGTATCTTTAGAGAACAAGAGATTATATGCTTGTTTACTGGTGTAAGGATTTGATTCCCATTGGCTATACAGATTCAGACTTTCAATCAGATCTAGATTTCAGAAAGTCCACATCAAGATGTGTTTTCACCTTGGGAGGTGGAGCCATAACATGGAGGAGTGTCAAGCAATCTTGTATTGCAGACTCCACCATGGAAACAGAATATGTTACTGCTTGTGAAGCAGCAAAAGAAGCTGTATGGCTCAAGAAATTCCTTTCTGACCTTGGTGTAGTAAGAATTAAGCAAGTTCTCATTACTTTGTTTTGCGACAATAGTGGAGCAGTTGCACAATCAAAAGATCCAAGGAATCACAAGAAAGGAAAGCACATTGAGAGAAAATACCACATCATTAGAGATATTATTACTCGTGGAGATGTGGTGGTAGCAAAGATTGAAAGTGAAAATAATCTAGCAGATCCCTTTACCAAAGCCTTGCCTCAAAGGACTTTTGAGTCACATTTGGAGCGAATGGGAGTTAGATTAGTGCACAATAGTCTTTAGGGCAAGTGGGAGATTGTTAGGATTAGTGCCCTTAAATCCTATTGTATGATGCTATGTATGTTATTATGTATGACATTATGTATGACTTAATGTTGTGATTAATAAAGTTTCTTTATTATTATCTAAAATAATGGTAACATGAATATTTGGACATCAAGAATCATCAACATCATCCCTAGTGGTGCAAGAACATCAAGAATCATCCCCCAGCAAATTAAAACTATCAAACATTACGCTCAGTGAGGAAGTAGAAGACTCTTCCTTGATATTTCAAGCATCTAAAGCAAAATATCCCAATGAGGGAAGCAGAAGATTCTTCCCCAAATTATCAAATGTCATCCCCACAGAGGAAGCAGAAGACTCTTCCCCAAAAATTCGAGCATATCAAGCATCATATCCATGGAAGAGGCAGAAGATTCTTCCTTGATGGACCCAAGCACATTAAAGCAATCCCTAGTGAGGAAGCAAAAGATTCTTCCCCAAAATAACCCTAGTGAGGAAGCAGAAGATTCTTCCCCAATGAGTCCCATACAAAAAAAAGAAAAAAAAAAAGAAAAAGAAAAAAGAAAAATTCCCAGCAAGGAAGCAGAAGATTCTTCCTTAAAGTCCTCTGCAAACCATGAAGGAAGTAGAAGATTCTTCCCTAGCAGATCACACATCTACACTACTCCTCAGCAAGTCCATCCATACTACTTCTCAACGAATTTCTCATCCCCAAGTAAGTCATGAGAGGCAAAAGATTCCTCCTCATGCACATCCACTCCTCAGCGAGTTTTTCACCATCCCTAGTGGATCCTACTCATACACATATCGTCCGGGAATTGAACATGTAGACACAGTAGAAAAAGGTAGAGATAGTGATAGAGAAAGAGGCCAAGGCCAATTCGAGGCAAGAACCTCACCCGAAAAGGTAGAGAAATAAGTGAAGAAGACAGGAGGAATAAATCACCCAGAGAAGTTTGAGGCAAAAGCCCCGGATGGACACCATAGAGACTATATCCTTTTATTATTTGTTAAGTTACCTCGTAAGAGCACCTTTTGTTTGTTTTTTTTTTTTTTTTTTCTTCTTTTTAATGACTCTAGGATAGTGAGCCACTCACCATTTGCTTGCAAATGGCAAAACAAGTTCTAGGATAGTGAACCTGTCATTACTCGTTTCCCAAGCAACAAAGGTGGAATTTTGGACATAAAAATCTCACACAACTCTTCGAAATTGCACCCTGCTCCATGTATGCGTGATATGTGTCATGTGCGTGGGTTAGGCCTGAGCTCTACATCGAAACAAAATGTTTTGTCTCTTATTCTTTTGATTTCGTTAGCAAAGCTCAAGAATCAAAAGAGAGACATTTAGACAACGCATTTTGTACCCTTTATGACTCGGGCCTTCATTCCCCAATGATGCTGTAACTCTAAGGCCCAAGGCTAGTTTAAAGCCCAATCAGATATTAAATTGAATTAAGGAGTATTAATATGGAAATAAAATGACCAAGGAGACCCTCGGCCTGCGTACATGAGTTACGGCCTGCATACGCGAGCTAGAGCATGTATACACAGGCACATTCTTGTGTACGTAGCTAGGGTTTCAGAAATATAAGAAAGACAAGTTTTTTGCAATAATGGCTAAGGTTTGGAACGAATTCCACTTCGTCTGGGTGCCGTTCCAAACCCCATTTTTTTCACTATATAAAGCCTTACATGGTACATTTTCGAAATACTCAGAAATCCCACGGGAAAAACCTAAGATTCACTAGAAAATAGTGAATCAAAAGGGAGTTTTTCACAAAACACCCTCAAGTCATTTTTATATATTTAGGACCTTTTCTGGCCCTAATCCTCCGAGTTTAAGAATACTAATCACTATTTTATTAAATTGTAATAGATTTGACTAAAGGGAACGGTCAAGAATCAAGCCTAGGAGCTTTTGCTTTGAGGTATGCTTTAAAACTTTTCTTTTTCTTTTCTGCCTTAATCTTTGTTTTAATATGCTTTTTTGTTTAGTTTATGTTTACACATGTTTGTTTAGGTTATGTGATGCCCCAATTTGATACCAAGGGCCTGCTCTGATACCATATGTAACGACCCAAGGAAAAGCGCTAGCCACATCTGCGCTATACCTCAAAAGGACTAGTCACAATTAAGGCTCATTGTAGTTGTTAATAAAGCCTAGATCTACTCAATAAATACCCGATGTGGGACTCATCACACATCCACACACATCACACAATCAATCAAATTGGGGCATCACAATCTCCCCCACTTAAATCCCTAACATCCTCGTTAAGGCCCACTTTGTGGGGTAGTGTCTCTGAGCTCACACGAGATTACCGGGCCGGCTTTAATACCATATGCAACAACCCAAGGAAAAGTGCTAGCCACATCTGCGCTATACCTCAAAAGGACTAGTCACAATTGAGGCTCATTGTAGTTGTTAATAAAGCCCAGATCTACCCAGTAAATACCCGATGTGGGACTCATTACACACGCACACACATCACACAATCAATCAAATTGGGGTATCACAAGTTAGTTTTAAGTTTTCTTTATATCTTTAAGCATATTAGGTTGCTAGATCTTATGCTTTATGACTTGTTTGGTTTCTGCACTATTTTTATGTAAATTAGGTTTTCTAGGTAAGGATCTGCATACGCATGATCTAGCCTGTGCACGCAGGCTGAACTCTTGCATACACAAACCTTTTCTAGCATGCGTGATGCCGTAACCCAGAAACCTTAATTTTTTTATTGTTTTGATTCTGCCTTCACATGTTTGTCTGCATAGCCTCTTTTTCACATGTTTTTAAAGTCCCATAATTGCTTGTTCACCTTTTATCATACTTTTTTGTTATCACATGTTTAGGTTAGGGTTTTCTTAGTTTTAATGTTATGAACATGCATTCACATGCTCATACATAATGCCATAGGTGTTGTGTTGCTGCAAGGTAAGTAAAGGGTAAGTCATACATTTCCATGCATTTGTGTTTTGAAGATATGATGAAGCATGTTTAGATGTATGCTTAGGGTTTCTAATGTGTTAATGCTTTGTTCTTTGTTTGATGATATGCTTGCTGCCGTGTTTGGGCCTGCTACCTTGTTTAGATGTATATTGAAGCATGTTAGATGAATGTTAAGGTTTTCTTTTGTGTGTTTGGCTCTTTTGTGTTTTGTGGATAGATAAGTATGTGTTTAGGGTTAAAGGTGCCATGTTATTTGTTAGCTGCATGTTAGTGTGAGTCTAGAATACAAGTATTTAAATAATTTTTAATAGGCTTAAGATATAGGACATAATGATGGGAGGCCAACTTTAAAGTTGGGCAATCTTGGGTGCTAACACCTTCCTAAGAGCATACCTATACTCTAAATCCAAACTCCGGTAGTAAGATCAAAGGTCCTTCCTCGAAAGGACACTATATTCATGGTCCCTTTGACCATATAACTAGGTGGTGACTCCATTATTCCCCTCCCCTTTGCACCCACATCAATGCTTGGGGTTATAAGGCCATACATAACCACCCACCACTATAGAGAAAAGCATAAGCCACAAGTTAGATGCAAGATGACAGATGCAAGATGATAATTTTCAAGACAATATAGTTTTCAAGACTACAAGCTATAGGTGGAAGTGCAAGGAAGAGAAAGAGAACTAACCTCAAGGAGCTTCCAAGGTCCCACAAGCTGCCACAAAGTGCCCCAACTGAGAGTATCAAGGGTGGAGTAAAGATAGGCAAGACATGCTTACCCCCAGTTGGCCCTTTGTGCCTTTCCAAAGTCCTGGAAGAGGGTCAACCACCTCAAAGACACTATTTACCCACCATTGGCAAAAAGTTAAGCCCCCAACAAATGAAGAAGGAAGGCCTTAGCCATCCAGATGCGCTCCTCTATGGTCCTCTATGGGAGATGCATGTAGCCTAATACCAAGTCGAAGTAGCGAATGGTCTTAGTGGAGTACTTCCTCCCTAGCATGTCGAGACCGAACTGAATGCCCGACACACCATCCAAGTTGATGATGGCCCCTTTGAAGCTAAGGCTAGTCAAGTGGTAAAAGTCGTAGGGAGTCACCATCATCTCCCACTTAGCAATATGAAAGGTGTGGGTGATTACCCATCACCTCTCAATGAGGCATTGCACCAAAGTGGCACTCGCAAATCTTTCTGGAAGGAGGCCAATGATGGCACTCGCATTTTGTGCACTATGGCAAATCGACAGGGTTTCACGTTTATGTATACGATGCGTATCAACATGCTCGCACTGTGATAAGCCAAAGCCCTCCAAAGTGTTAAAACACACTGATACATGTCACATACACGGGAAAACCAATGTCACTTAATGACATGGATCGAGATAGTCACACCACGATGATCGTACACATAATATGGCATGAATATGAACCTATGGCAATCACCTTAAGCACATACCTATACTACAAAGTCAAGAGCTCTCATGACTAAGAAGGTCACTCACATAGCCACGTGAGTCCATCATACAAAGTACACAATCACCCATATACAAATGGCCAAATATATATATATATATATATATATATATATATATATATATATATATATATATATATTTATATATAACATGCATCATGCACAATACTATCACACAGAACGAGAAAGTAAACCAGACATTGCCAACGTTCTAAGGGTATGGCCCAGCAAGGTACAGGAAATGTAAAATAGACATTGACATACTTAGGGAACACGGCCCAAGTAAGGAGCAAGAAAATAAAAGGGGGTACATAGGTGGGGACCCTAATACATGCTCTAGAGAAGAGGCTTAAAGAGAAGGAAAGAGAATACCGCTCTTGAGAGGCTAGGCCCTATAATCTACTAATCATTGCCCTTTATGGGCTTGCATCCTTTTACTTGCATCCGTGCCCTTTTTGCTTGCACCTAGGAAGTCGCACCCTTGCTCCAAGTATCCTCACTCTATGTGTGTACATGTGAAGACAAAAGAAACAAGCCAGCATACAAGCAAAGAAACAAATAAAGGAGGCAAGGAGAGCATGCAAAGAACATACTACCAAAGAAAGCCAAATGGGGGCAAACAAACGTGTTATCAAACAAAATGGGGTGTCTTAGGAAGACAAATGTACGTTTGGATCAAATGTCTATAGCTCCATTGGATTGAAGTATGGGTAACACACAAACTCATGCATGAACATGTAGGCAAGCATGCAAAGAAGCATAGAAACAAAGAAAGCCAAACGGGTGGCACAAAGCAAGCGAGGCAAGCATATCAACATCGCATAGAGCAAAGAAAGGTGTGTATCACGCACACCAATATCACAGAGGTGTATCTCACAAGTGTTCACATCTAAACAAACCCTAGGAGGGACGAATGTAATCACACAAGCACAAGCCCACGGAAGGTGCAAAGCATAGGAAAGCCTAGATCTAGAGAGGCTAACATGGACATAAAGCATGGAAGCAAGCAAGCAAACATCGACATGCAAAAGGAATGATCCAAACCCTTTTGTATAGACCACAGGATCTAGGTCTACACCCCACCGGAAGGGCCAAAAAGCAAGAAAGAGAGATAACAAGAGATAAAAGGGCTAAGTAGCACATGGCATAGCAACCAACATAGATCTGAGCACACAAGCGTGGCACAGAGCGTATAAACACATAAATCTAGGTATAAGGGTGTAGATCTAAACAAAAACGTGAAAAGTAGACATATCCTAGCCCAAGAAGGCTAGGCCAACAATATCATAGCAATAAATCATGGCAAAAAGCAAGTAGACAAGCTAGGAAAGCTATAAAACATGCTAGGAAAAGCAAATAAAGCATTTTATGACCAAAAAGAAGCAAGGAAAAGCAAGAAAGAGAATGGGGTGTGGATTGTAGCTAAAAAAACTAAATCCACACCCCTAAACCTTAAATCCAATGTATTGAACCAAGGAGAGGAAGATTAGGTGCAAGAACACTACCTTGAAGATTGTAGAGAAAATGTGAGAATCTAAGGTGTTCTAAGGTGTTTTGATGTGTTTTGATGTATTTGGATGTGTTTAGAGAGAAATAAGAGAGAGAAGATAGAGAGAATGTGCCCAGAAACTGCCAAAATTCATTCTTTCTACAAAATGAGGGGTTTGGGGGAATTTATATTAAAAAAGTGACCCTTCAGTTGTCAGGGCACCTCGTAGGGCCACCAGCCAGCTTGTTGTCATCAGCAATTTTAGCTTTTTCCCAACTTGACTTTGAATGCATATTTGAAGGCCTTTTTGGATTTCAAATAGAGTTGATCTTGGTGTCCCTGGAAATTTCTAGATGTCTAGTTTTTAGAACATTGAAGAAATTGAAAATCCAATGGTCAGATCAAAAGTTATGGCCTTGGGATGCATACCGGTGCGCTTTTTACGGTTTCCTAGATATCCTAACCGTTTTAACTTTGATTTTGACCCATGAATAGTCGTTGGAAAGAGAATTTAATAATCTTTGCAATGGCACTAGTCCCAACTTGTTTTTTGGGTTGGATCAAAATTAGGGTTTCTTATGCCCCCGAGAGTTAACCTTAGGTCAAAATTGACGAAAATCACCGAGTAGCTCGTGTTTGTTGCAGAAACATGAAATTGTCATTTCGGGATAATTTTGATCCACTTTGACTCTCAGTCAACCTAGGGTTGACTAGGGGCATTTTGGTCAATTTGTCCTAAAATGACACTTCGAGTGCTCCGATGTCCGAACAGGTTGCGCGACGTCAATCTAGATGTTTCCACAACCCTATGAAGAAAAGATAATATTTTTGGAATTTTTGGTTTCTAGCACGCAAATTGAGGGCAAACAAAATACGGTGTCTACAGCCTTATCACAAATGCCTTCAAAAATTGGCATCAAAGTTTGAAAAGATTCGATACCAATACTTGCTGAGAATGCAGAATTAGATTGCAAATGCTTTAGCAACATTGGCTTCCATGATGGATGGGCCCAAGGAAGACCAGGCTCAGCTGATAGTGGTGGAACAAAAAAAGTGCCTGCTTATTGCATGTCGATAGAAGTTGATGAAGAGGTAAATGGGGAAGGTGAATGGTATTCAGACATTATAGTATCTCAAGGAGGGGACATACCCGAAGCCTGTGGATAAGAATAACCAATTGACTATCCAAAGGTTGTCCGTTAATTACATTATTTGTGGTGAAAGGCTGTATAGAAGATCGTATGATGAAATTCATCTCTTTTGTGTAACTGCCAAGGAAGCATGGCAAATAATTAAGGCGGTCCACGAGTCAAGTTATGGGCCACATATGAATGCACGCATGTTGTCATGAAAGATAATGAGTCAAGGTTATTATTGGACTACTATGGAAGCAAATTGTGCAGCCTATGTTCAGAAATGTCATCAGTGCCAAGTCCATGGAGATCTGAAGCACATGACACCAATGCCACTACATATAATGACTTCATCATGGCCGTTCTCTGCGTGAGGAATAGATATTATTGGGAAGATTCACCCAACGGCATCAAATGGTCATGAATTCATATTGGTGGCTATTGATTACTTCACTAAATGGGTGGAAGCTACCTCGTATAGGGTGTTGAATTCAAATAAAGTTGCTCAGTTTATTTAGAATAATATCCTCTGCCGATATGGGGTACCACACGAAATTATCTCAGATAACGGGCTACACTTCAAGGGAGAAATAGAGAAGCTACATCGAGAGTTCAATATTCAGCACCACAAATCATCACCTTACCTCCCCAAACAAATGGAGTAGTTAAGGCTTCAAACAAAAACATAGGGAAGATTTTGAAGAAAAGCACAAAGAACTACAAGGATTGGCATTTATAGTTACCCTATGCACTTTGGGGGTATAGGACATCAATTTGGTCATCCATAAGAGCCACTCCTTATTCGTTGGTATATGGGATGGAGGCAATCCTTCCCATTGAAATGGGTGTTCGTTCATTGAGAACAGTACTAGAGAGTGAAATCCCCAAAGTGGATTGGTTGCAAAGTAGGTATGACCAGTTATGCATGATGGGTGAGATGAGGCTTAAAGCCTTGTATCACATTCAAGGTTACCAAAGGAGACTCAGCAAAGTCTTTAACAAGAAAGTGAGAGCAAGAGATTTGAAGACAGGAGATCTAGTGTTGAAGGAGATTTGAGCCCCGGATCAAGAAACGAATAGGAAATAAGCAGAATTGGGCATCTGAGGTGGTAGTTTGAGGAATGGCCATGTCTGGAGTGGTTGTAGATTATGTCATTTTCTTTCCTAGGTTCAGCCAAAAAAAAAAAAAAAAACATGATGACCTGAAAGGGCGACCTAGGCAAAAATTAAGGTAAATAAAATGAACTACGTGATGACCTGATCCTTCTACCAAGGAGGTACGTAGGCAATCATATATTGGTCCCGTCACAACTTACCCAAACCTACCATTCACCCATCAAGTATTTTTTTTTTTTAAATAATAATTTACCAAGACTTAACCATTCCATCAGCACAAACCATGCCATTACATAAACCTTAAACCCAAATATAAACCCTAAAAAAACCCAAACCCTAAACAAAGTGTTAGGACATATGTGAGAATTGTTAGAGACATATGTTATGTATATTGGCTAATCATTTGACAAAACACACTTTACTTGTAATTGGGTAGATCTAGGATGGGTTTAGTACTTCAAGGAACAAGAGTTCAAGTTTAGTATTGAAACCATGAAAATCTGTCCAAGAAACAAGTGAAGAAGTGTTGTTCATTAAAGCTCGACAGTAGTTGTATCTGTCGAGAATTACAAAATTAGAATTTCCAGATCTGATTTCACGCATATCCATGTGTATTTATGTAGGGTTTCTTTTGTCACAATCCTAGACATATATAAGTATTATTTTAAGGGCCGTCAAATGATGATGCAACTTAATGCAAAGTGATTATACATGCATATTGTGACCGGAGACAATTTGCCTTAGTTCATCATATTCTCTCTAGAAGCTACTATGTCTTTGCGCCAAGGGTTTTGTAACCAAGGAGCTTCTTGATCTTCATTGTTAGATGAACTAAAGAACTTTGCAGCCAACATCTTCCTCAAGTCGGTGTGTATTCACGTAATAGGATCTGTGCATCATTGGTTAGTCACATACTGGCAGTCGTGCATTGAAAGGAAAGATTGCCGCTACATTACAAGTCCAATTAGGTATTGGGGTAAGGGTTCAACGGTAGGTTGGTATTAGGAACTGGGATTCCTTTTACTTGTAACCGCTTGTTTTGATAATAATGGATTCTCGGGAGTGGTGACCTTAAATTCACCCGGTGGGGTTTTGCCTCAGTGGTTTTCCCCATTCGTAAACAAATCACCCGTGTCAAATTTACTTTCCACTGCATTTAACATAGTTGATGATTTGTTTGTGCTACCACTCTTATTGAATGAAATTGAATCTAATTAATTCACTTGGCTAATTAATTGATTAATTTACCCAAGGGGTCAATACATTCTTGGCGTATCAAGTGGTATTAGAGTGGGCACACTCTGATTAGGGTTAATCTTTGCTGTGTGATCCATTGACCACCATTTATCATGGATAAAGGACAATCTCTTTATCATACCTCCTTTATTTGATGGCACTAACTATGCATACTGGAAAGTATGCATGAGAGCTTTCTTGTAGTCTTTAGATGAGAAAATGTGGCAAGTTGTGGAGATTAGCTGGACTAAGCCAAAGGAAGCGCCGGCTGATTGGGATGATGCCAAGATCAAAGCGGGAAACTTCAACAGCAGAGCATTGAATGCTCTATTCAGTGCGGTCACTAATGAGGAGTTCAAAAAGATATCCTCTACTGAAATTGCTAAGGAAGCATAGACTATCCTCCAAATAACTATGAAAGGACTAAGGCTGTCAAGAATTCAAAACTTCAAAGGCTTACTATGAGCTTTGAAGAGATTAAGATGGAGGAGGATGAGTCATTTGACAAGTTCTATGTCAAGTTGAAGGACATAGTCAACTCACCTTTCAGTCTTGGGGAAACTATTTCAGAACCTAAGGTTGTAAGAAATGTGCTAAGGTCTCTGCCTGAGAGATTTCATGCCAAAATCACTGCCATTGAAGAATCAAAGGATATTGACTCTATCCCTTTGACAGAGTTGGTTGGTCATTTTCAAACCTATGAATTAGGTTTGACAAGAATTGGGAAAGGAAGCAAAAGCAAAAGCAAAAGCTTGGCACTGAAGGCCAAAAGTAGTAGGACTAATGAGTTTTCTGATGATGAAGATTCCAAGATAAAATCCTACATCACTAGGCAGTTCAAGAAGTTCATGAAGAATGCCAATGCGAAAGGATTTGATAAGGATCGTAAGCAATCCAATTCGTCTCAGTTCAAGAGCCAAGACAAAGGAAAGAAGGATGCTAAGGATGGTGGTCAGTACACTGTTCCCTCTGAACCAAAGTACTTCAGATGTCAAGGTTTTGGACATATGAAACAAGAATGTCCAACATATCTCAAGACAATTAGGAAAAGTAAGGCTCTTGCTACTACCTTGAGTGATATTGAACTTGAGATTGAGTCAGATGACAGTGATGAAGAGGGAATTTTAAATGCCTTCACTGCTACCAATTGATCCTACTTAAGGGATTACAGAAATAGTAGATGATGAAGAGGACTTGGTGGATTCTATGTTTGAGAAAATGGACGATCAAGATGACATCCATACAACCTTATGCAAAATTGTACAAGGCTTCAGAGAAGCATGCGAAATTGCATAGGCTGGCTACTAAGAAGCTGAATGATGTTGAGCTAGATCGAGAGAAGCTCTCTACCAAGGTTGATGAAGCCAATTAAACCATTAAAGCACTGCAGTTTGAAAACAACTTCCTTACTGAAAGGACAAAGAAGCTTGAAGCAGAACTGTTCTAGGTCAAAGCTCAATTGGAGAGGATTTTTAGTGCAAAGCTCGATGAGATGCTAAGCTTTCAGAAAGTTACTTCTGACAAAACCGATTTAGGGTATGATTTCTCTTCTCCTAATATTGCCTACTCTAGTACTACTGTGTTTGTTTCACCTGCTGATAATGTTAATTCTGAAAACAATGAATTTAAAACTGAAATATCTAGTGATAACCTAGATAAAGGGAAATCTATTTTAAGAGCACCCCCTAAGGTTGAAAAGAAAAAGACTAGAAACCCTAGGACTAAGAAAGTTAACAACAAAAAGTCTCAACCGAAGAAGCCGCATTTTTGTCATCACTGTAGAGCTTCAGGGTATACTCGTCCAAATTGCTATAAGTGGTTAGCCATTCAACAAAGCAATAGTATGCTCTCATCCGAAAACCAGAATCAATTTCTATCCTGTTTCGCTCCTCTTGGAGATCTTCTTAAAGGCCTCATGTTCCTTTCGAACTTGAACGGTTTCAATTCTTCCCGCTCACCATCGGATCAAAGGTTCACTCAAAGGAAAGTTTCTTCCAAGCTCTGGAAGGAAAAAGGCTCAAAGTGATTTAGTCACTTTTTCTCTCTCTCCCCTTATGTTTATGCGTTACTTGTTTGTTTTGCTTTCTTATTTTGAGTCAATCTAGTTTTATGCTTTGCTTTGTTTAACATGTTTTTGTTTTTTTTTTAGTCTTGCTTTATTTTGGTTTTCATGAAAATTTTTTTAAAAAAATTGAAAAATTAGAAAAATACAAAAACAATATGTTTGTGTATATTGGTACTTGTGTACCTTAGATGGCCATTGAAACAAAGTTTTCTAAACTTTGTATCTTTTGTAGCTTAAATGAGTATTTTAACGCACAAATAAGCAAGTGAGCTTTATGGCTCATGTTGGTGATGAGTACGATTAAGCGATCTCTTATACTTAACACTCATATCATTCTTTTTTATGGGAAGGACTAAAAAATCCTAAGAGAAAGGCATAAATAACCATCTCACCACTAAAGCCCACCAATCATGTATAACATTTGTGTGCTTCAACATAGCAAAATTGTGATGTTTATGGTTTAACATAATTGGGTATTTCTTCTATCTCCCTTATATGCCCATGCATGATATGCTCAAAAAGAAAAAGAATATGCAAAGAAATCAAAAGAAAAGAGAATCAATATGCTTTTAAGTATGGTTCCAAGCATGTTTCTAGGAGATGTGGGAATTATAGGATGTACCTCAAAGGTGATAGTCCCTATCAAGCAATTATGATTATGTTTGAGTGTATGTGATTTTCTCAAATCTCAAATCGTCATAATATGAGACACTTATGCACTCTTGCTATGTTTTCACACACAACACACAAATTCTTTGCTACTTTTGATACATGTGCAGGTACAATGTGATTTGGCCATCATAAAGAATACATGTGTTAATGTATGCTCACCAAACTATCATAACTTGTTTTTGAGTTACAAAATTGGTTAGACTTGTTGTGTGTGTGTGTGTGTGTTTTGAATCATGAATGCTTTGCATTTTTTCTTTTGTTGAGAGATGTTTTTGAGAGCTTAATATGTTGATTGGATCTATGTTTGAGTAGCTTGCTTGTTGCATTCATCTCTATGTGTTTTTCCTCTCTTTGAAAAACTCAATTTCTTCAAGCTCGACAGCTTCTTGAAAGATCCTTGATAGATTTGCATCTATCGAGCAGCTCTTTTTTCTTTTCTCGACAGAAGTTAGAGCAATTTCAATCCATCGAGCTTTCCGGAATTTGTCTTGATAGCTTCTCGATCCATCGAGAAACTTTCTATTTAGCCGATAGATTCTCAACAGCTTCTCAATGCATCGAGGTACTTTTACCATCGACAGATCCTCGACAGCACCTTGACAGAATCACTTCTGTCGGGATTTACTACTCGACAAATCTTAATAGCTTCTCAATCCATCAAGCCATGTTTTTCTATATATGCCTGAGGCGAGATATGGTTTTCATTTTTTCACTTCTCTCTCGATAGAAAACTTTCTCTCTCAACCCAAAACTCTTTCTCACTCTTAAATCTCCTCACCCACAGCATTTTCGCCCTAGATCAAGATCAAAACACATGGTAAGTGTTCTAATCTTCACACTTTTCATGAATTCATGCATTTTGGACCTAGGTTTCAGGGGTTTTTGAAATTTTTATGTTTTTTTGAGTTTTTCTTGAAATTTTTTGGTTGGGCTTTTTGATTTTGATGATATATGATCATGCATTGCATTTCATTAGCATTATAACAATGTTTCATGCATTTAGATTTGCACCAGATTATTGTTGATATGTGCTAGTAGGTTTAGAATGGCTTTTTACCCGTGATGCAACTTTATTTTTAGTACATCAAATGTTCATGCATATTTCATGCATACGTACTCTTTCTTTCTCTATTTTCTGTCTATGATGTGTTTCCTCTCTCTCTCTCTCTCTTGGATAAACTAGCGCAACTTTGATCCATCAAGCTTTCTGGAATTTGTCTTGATAGCTTCTCGATCCATCGAGAAACTTTATATTTAGTCGATAGATTCTTGACAGCTTCTCGATGCATCGAGGTATTTTTGCCATCGATAGATCCTCGACAGCACCTTAACAGATTCACTTCTGTCGGGATTTAGTACTCGACAAATCTCGATAGCTCCTCGATCCATTAAGCCATGTTTTTCTATATATGCCTGCAGCGTGATTTGGTTTTCATTTTTCCACTTCTCTCTCCTTAGAAACCTTCTCTTTCAACCCAAAACTCTTTCTCACTCTTAAATCTCCTCACCCACTGCATTTTCACCCTAGATCAAGATCAAAACACTTGGTAAGCCTTCTAATCTTCTCTTTTTTCATAAATTCACGCATTTTGGACCTAGGTTTTTGGGGTTTTTGAAATTTTTTAGGTTTTTTTGAGTTTTTCTTGAAATTTTTTGGTTAGGCTTTTTGATTTTGATGATATATGATAATGCATTGCATTTCATTAGCATTATAACTAGGTTTCATGCATTTAGATGTGTGCCTAATTATTGTTGATAAGTGCTAGTAGGTTTACATTGGGTTTTCACCCATGCTGCAATTTTATTTTTATCACGTCACATGTTCAAGCATATTTCATGCATACGTACTCTTTCTTTCTTTTTGTTCTGTTTGTGATGTGTTTCCTCTCTCTCTCTCTCTCTCTCTCTCTCATGAACTAGATCAATTTCGATCCATCGAGCATTCTGGATTTTGTCTTGATAGCTCCTTAATCCATTGAGAAACTTTCTATTTAGCTAATAGATTCTCAAAAGCTTCTCGATGCGTCGAGGAACTTTTGCCATCGTCAGTTCCTCGACAGCACCTTCACAGATTCACTTCTATTGGGATTTAGTGCTCGACAGATCTCGATAGCTCCTCAATCCATCAAGCCATGTTTTTCTATATATGCCTGCAGCGTGATTTGATTTTCATTTTTTCACTTCTCTCTCTACAGAAAACCTTCTCTCTCAACCCAAAACTCTTTCTCACTCTTAAATCTCCTCACCGACTGCATTTTTGCCCCAGATCAAGTTCAAAACACTTGGTAAGTCTTCTAATCTTCTCTCATTTCGTAAATTAATGCATTTTGGACCTAGGTTTTTGGGGTTTTTGAAATATTTTCGGTTCTTTTGAGTTTTTCTTGAAATTTTTGGGTTGGGCTTTTTGATTTTGATGATATATGATAATGCATTGCATTTCATTAGCATTATAACTAGGTTTCATGCATTTAGATATGTGCCTGCTTATTGTTGATAGGTGCTACTAGGTTTAGATTGGGTTTTTACCCATGTTGCAATTTTATTTTTAGCACGTCACATGTTCAAGCATATTTCATGCATACGTACTCTTTCTTTGTTTTTGTTCTATTTGTGTTGTGTTTCCTCTCTCTCTCTCTCTCTTTCTCTCTCTCTCTCTCTCTCTCTCTCTCTCTCTCTCTCTCTCTCTCTCTCTCGAATAAACTAGCTTAATTTCAATCCATCGAGCATTCTGGATTTTGTCTTGATAGCTTCTCGATCCATCGAGAAACTTTCTATTTAGTCGATAGATTCTCGACAGCTTCTCGATGATCGAGGTACTTTTGCCATCGACAGATCCTCGATAGAACCTTGACATATTCACTTTTGTCGGGATTTAGTGCTCGATAGCTCCTCAATCCGTCTGCCATGTTTTTCTATATATGCCTAAGGCGTGATTTGGTTTTCATTTTTTCACATCTCTCTTGATAGAAAACGTTCTCTCTCGACCAAAAACTCTTTCTCACTCTTAAATCTCCTAAACCACTGCATTTTCGCCCTAGATCATGACCAAAACACTTGGTTAGTGTTCTAATCTTCTCTCTTTTCATCAATTCATGCATTCTGGACCTAGATTTTTCGAGTTTTTGAAATTTTTTAGGTTTTTTTAAGTTTTTCTTTAAATTTTATTTTTGGGTTTTTGATTTTGATGATATATGATGATGCGTTGCATTTCACTAGCATTATAACTATGTTTCATGCATTGAGATGTGTTTCTGATTATTGTGGATATGTGCTAGTAGGTTCAGATTGGGTTTTTACCCGTGATGCAATTTTACTTTTAGCACATCACATGTTCATGCATATTTCATGCATACGTACTCTTTCTTCCTTTTTGTTCTGTTTGTGTTGTGTTTCCTCTTTCTCTCTCTCTCTCTCTCTCTCTCTCTCTCTCTCTCGTATAAACTAGCGCAATTTCGATCCATCGAGCTTTTTGGAATTTGTCTTGATAGCTTCTCATTCCATCAAGAAACTTTCATTTTAGCCGATAGATTCTCGACAGCTTCTCGCCGCATCGAGGTACTTTTGCCATCGACAGATCCTCGACAGCACCTTGACAGATTCACTTCTGACAGGATTTAGTGCTCAACAGATCTCGATAGCTCCTCAATCCATCAAGTCATGTTTTTCTATGTATGCCTGAGGCGAGATTCGGTTTTCATTTTTTCACTTCTCTCTCGATAGAAAACTTTCTCTCTCGACCTAAAAACTCTTTCTCACTCTTAAATCTCCTCACCCACAGCAGTTTCACCCTATATCAAGATCAAAACACCTGGTAAGTGTTCTAATCTTCTCACTTTTCTCGAATTCATGCATTTTGGACCTAGGTTTTGGGGGTTTTTCAAAAATTTTTATGTTTTTTCGAGTTTTTCTTGAAATTTTTTGGCAGGGCTTTTTAATTTTGAGGATATATGATAATGCATTGCATTTCATTAGCATTATAACTATGTTTCATGCATTTAGATGTGTGCTTGATTATTCTTGATATGTGCTTGTAGATTCAGATTGGGTTTTTACCCATGATGCAATTTTATTTTTAGCACATCACATGTTCATGCATATTTCATGCATACGTACTCTTTCTTTCTAGTTGTTTTGTTTGTGATGTGTTTCCTCTCTATCTCTATCTCTCTCTCTCTCTCTCTAGGATAAACTTGCGCAATTTCGATCCATTGAGCTTTCTGGAATTTGTCTTGATAGCTTCTCATTCCATCAAGAAACTTTCTGTTTAGCCGATAGATTCTCGACAGCTTCTTGATGCATCGAGGTACCTTCACCATCGACAGATACTCGACAACACCGTGACAGATTCACTTCTGTCGGGATTTAGAGCTACAGATCTCGATAGCTCCTCGATCCATCAAGCCATGTTTTTCTATACATGCCTGAGGGGTGATTGGGTTTTCATTTTTTCACATCTCTCTCGATATAAAACTTTCAGTCTCGACCAAAAACTCTTTCTCACTCTTAAATCTCCTAAACCACTGCATTTTCGCCCAAGATCATGACCAAAACACTTGGTTAGTGTTCTAATCTTCTCTCTTTTCATCAATTCACGCATTATGGACCTAGATTTTATTGTTTTTTAAATTTTTTAGGTTTTTTTAAGTTTTTCTTCAAATTTTTTATTTGGAGTTTTTGATTTTCATGATATATGATCATACGTTGCATTTCATTAGCATTATAACTATGTTTCGTGCATTTAGATGCGCGCCTGATTATTCTTGATATGTGCTAGTAGATTCAGATTGGGTTTTTACCCATGATGCAATTTTAATATTAGCACATCACATGTTCATGCATATTTCATGCATACGTACTCTTTCTTTCTTTTTTTTTTGTTTGTGATGTGTTTCCTCTCTATCTCTCTCTCTGTCTCTCTCTCTCTCTCTCTCTAGGATAAACTAGCGCAATTTCGATCCATCGAGTTTTCTGGAATTTGTCTTGATAGCTTCTCGTTCCATCAAGAAACTTTCAGTTTAGCCGATAGATTCTCGACAACTTCTCGATGCATCGAGGTACCTTCGCCATCGACAGATCCTCGATAGCACCTTGACAGATTCACTTCTGTCGGGATTTAGAGCTCGACAGATCTCGATAGCTCCTCAATCCATCAAGCCATGTTTTTCTATATATGCCTGAGGCATGATTTGGTTTTCTTTTTTTCACTTCTCTCTCAATAGAAAACTTTCTCTCTCAACCTCAAAACTCTTTCTCACTCTTAAATCTCCTCACCCACAGCATTTTCGCCCTAGATCAAGATCAAAACACTTGTTAAGTGTTCTAATCTTCTCACTTTTCACAAATTCATACATTTTGGACCTAGGTCTTTGGGATTTTTGAAATTTTTTATGTTTTTTTAAGTTTTTCTTGAAATATTTTGGTTGGGCTTTTTGATTTTGATAATATATGATCATGCATTGCATTTCATTTGCATTATAACTATGTTTCATGCATTTAGATGTGTGCCTGATTATTGTTGTTATGTGATAGTAGGTTTAGTTTGGGTTTTTACCCATGATGCAATTTTATTTTTAGCACGTCACATGTTCATGCATATTTCATGCATACGTACTCTTTCTTTCTTTTTGTTCTGTTTGTGATGTGTTTCCTCTCTCTCTCTCTCTCTTGGATAAACTAGCGTAATTTCGGTCCATCGAGCTTTCCTGAATTTGTATTGATAGCTTCTCGATCCATCAAGAAACTTTCTATTTAGCCGATATATTCTCGACAGCTTCTCGACGCATCAAGGTACTTTTAACGTCGACAGATCTTTGACAAGACCTTGACAAATTCACTTCTATAGGGATTTAGTGCTCGGCATATCTCGATAGCTCCCCGATCCATCAAGCCATGTTTTTCTATATATGCCTGAGGCGTGGTTTGGTTTTCATTTTTTCACTTCTCTCTCGACCCAAAACTCTTTCTCACTCTTAAATCTCCTCACCCACTGCATTTTCGCCCAAGATCAAGATCAACACTTGTTTAGTGTTCTAATCTTCTCTCTTTTCACGAATTCATGCATTCTGGACCTTGGTTTTTAGGGTTTTTGAAATTTTTAAGGTTTTTCAAAGTTTTTCTTGAAATTTTTTGGTTGGGCTTTTCGATTTTGATGATATATGATCGTGCATTGCATTTCATTAGCATTATAACTATGTTTCATGCATTTAGATGTGTGCCTGATTATTGTTGATATGTGCTAGTAGGTTTAGATTGGCTTTTTTCCCCTGATGCCATTTTATTTTTAGCGCGTCACATGTTCATGCATATTTCATTCATACATACTCTTTCTTTCTTTTTGTTCTGTTTGTGATGTGTTGCCTCTATCTCTCTCTCTCTCTTTCTCTCTCTCTCTCTCTCTCTCTCCCTCTATAGGATAAACTAGTGCAATTTCGATCCATCGAGCTTTCTGGAATTTGTCTTGATAGCTTCTCGATCCACCGTGAAACTTTCTATTTAGCCGATAGATTCTCGACAGCTTCTCGATGCATCGAGGTACTTTTGCCATCGACGGATCCTCGACAGCACCGCGACAGATTCACTTCTGTCGGGATTTAGTGCTCGACAGATCTCGGTAGATCCTCGATCCATCAAGCCATATTTTTCTTTATATGCCTGAGGGGTGATTTGGTTTTCATTTTTTCATTTCTCTCTGGATAGAAAACTTTCCCTCTCGACACAAAAACTCTTTCTCATTCTTAAATCACCTCACCCACATCACTTTTGCTCTAGATCAAGATCAAAACACTTGGTAAGTGTTCCAATCCTCTCACTTTTCACGAATTCGTGCCTTTTGCACACAGGATTTTGGGGTTTTTAAAATTTTTTATGTTTTTTTGAGTTTTTCTTGAAATTTTTTGGTTGGGCTTTTTGATTTTGATGATATGATCATGCATTGAATTTTATTAGCATTATAACAATGTTTCATGCATTTAGTTGTGTGCCTGGTTATTGTTGATATGTGCTAGTAGGTTTAGATTTGGTTTTTACCCATGATGCTATTTTATTTTTAGCACGTCACATGTTCATGCATGTTTCATGCATACGTACTCTTTCTTTCTTTTTGTTCTGTTTGTGATGTGATTCCTCTCTCTCTCTCTCTCTCTCTCTCTCTCTCTCTCTCGGATGAACTAGCGTAATTTCGTGCCATCAAGCATTCTGGATATTGTCTTGATAGCTTCTTGGTCCACCGAGAAACTTTCTATTTAGCCGATAGATTCTCGACAGCCTCTCGATGCATCGAGGTACTTTTGCCATCGACAAATCCTCAACAGCACCTTGACAGATTCCCTTCTATTGGGATCTAGTGCTCGACAAATCTCGATAGCTCCTAGATCCATCAAGCCATGTTTTTCTATATATGCCTGAGCCGTGATTTGGTTTTCATTTTTTCACTTCCCTCTCGATAGAGAACTTTCTCTCTGGACCCAAAACTCTTTCTCACTCTTAAATCTCTTCACCCACTACATTTTCACCCCACTCATTTTATCACTTCCATCGTTGATGTTTATCAGGATACGATGACCAATGATACGCTCATTTTTCATTCGGCTATCACACGAATTCTTTGCCATTTTTCTATCCTTATTTCTAATTCTCTCTACTTCACCGTTATGGGTGCCATCAGCACAACTTCTATTCGGTGGAGCGAGGCCCAGCTTTAATCGAATTGGCCACGGACGGAGATGACTAATCCCGCAGCTCCTGCTATTCCTTCCACCTCCGCTCCTTCTTCCTCGGATGGTGGTGTGACTCTTGAGGCCATCATGGCGTAGCTTTAGTGCATGGATGCTCACCTTTACACTCTTAGTGATGAGTTATATCAAGTGAACACCCGTTTCGGTCGTATTGCACGACGACAAGCTTACCTCGTAGGTTTCATCGCTTCTCCCTCTCCTTCTCCGGAGCGATGATGGTGCTGATAATGATGATGAGGATAAGGATGCTAGCTCTGCCAGTGATGATGAGATGACAACCTCATAGTGACTGACCCTTTGTCATTCGTGACAAAAAGAGGGAGTAGTTTTGGGATGATGAGAGTAGTCTTTTTTTTAGGGGGAGAGTTAGCACAGAATATTTTTGCTAAGGGGAGTGTCTATATATTCTTGAGGGACGTAGTGAGGATTTTATGTACTTTTCTTTTCTTTCTTTTTAGTTACATTATCCTCTTATACACGGGTCTTGTGACCATTTATTTATGACAAACATTGTATTCATTTTATATATATATATATATATATATATATATATATATATATGATGATGTATGTTTCTTCATCTATCTCTCCATGTGTTGTTTCTTTTCTCTCTTTATACACATGTTTCTTTATGTATGCAATCTTTATTTCTGTTTCACACTAAGATGCCTTGATGAGTTTTGTTTAAAGTATTTCAGAAAGATAGGCTGTGAAAATCTACCATGCCATGAACTCTCTTCTTGCAAAGTTTTTCAAGAGTTTGTGTTAAGATTAGATTTTCTTGTAATTCCAACAAGTGGTTATGAGTTTAATGATTTAAGACTTCTCTCGTGATTCATTTATTTGTTGTGGTTTTGTCACTGATTACCAAAGGGGGAGAATGTTAGGACATATGTGAGAATTGTTAGAGACATATGTTATGTATATTGGCTAATCCTTTGACAAAATGCACTTTACTTGTAATTTGGTAGATCTAGGCTGGGTATAGTACTTCAAAGAACAAGAGTTCAAGTTTAGTATTGAAGCCATGCAAATCTATCCAAGAAACAAGTGAAGAAGTGTTGTTCATTAAAGCTCAACAGATAGCTTGATAGACAATATCTATCAAGGTTTAATTTTGATGCTCGACAGTTGCTCGACAGAAACTGTGTCTATCAAGAATTACTAAATTAGAATTTCAAGATCTGATTTCACACATATCCAAGTGTATTTGTGTAGGGTTTCTTTTCTCAGAACCCTAGACATATATAAGGATTATTTTAAGGGCCGTCACTTGATGATGCAACCTGATGCAAAGTAATATACATGCATATTGTGACCGGAGATGATTTGCCCAAGTTCATCATATTCTCTCTAGAAGCTATTGCGTCTTTGCGCCAAGGATTTTGTAACCAAGGAGCTTCTTAATCTTCATTGTTAGATGAACTGAAGAACTTTGTAGCCAACATCTTCCTTAAGTTGGTATGTTAGTCATGTACTGGGATCTGTGCATCATTGGTTAGTCATGTACTAGGAGTTGTGCATTGAAAAGAGAGATTGCCACTACATTACAAGTCCAATTGGGTATTACGGTAAGGGTTCAACTGTAGGTTGATATTAGGTATTGGGATTCCTTTTACTTGTAACCGCTTGCTTTGATAATAGTGGATTCTCGAGAGTCGTGACCTTAAATTCACCCAGTGGGGATTTGTCTCGGTGGTTTTCCCCATTCTCAAACAAATCACCTGTGTCAAATTTATTTTCTGTTGCATTTAACTTAATTGGTGATTTTTTGTGCTACCACATTTATTGCAATAAATTGAATCTAATTAATTCACTTGGCTAATTAATTGATTAATTTACCAAATGGGCCAATACATTCTTGGCCAATCATAAAGCAAACCATAAATAGAACCCTAAAGCTAAAAGTCCTAAGTAATTCCTAAAGCTAAAAGTTCCAAACTAACTTTTTAAATAAACATGTTCAATGCCAAAAATAAGAGAATCAGGTCTTCTTCAGCTTCTTCTTCTTTGATGGCTCATTAGTTCCATCTATAGTAAGTAACCCGTCATCTCTATCCCTCCTTTTGAACTTGTAGTTGTTATCCTCTTGCTCGCTTTTGCTATCTTCAAGAAACTGTTTTCTCATAGAAGCCATGTCAGTCTCTTTATCCCTAATCATGCCCACCAACTAGTTAGAGTATTCCATGGTCATCCTGTGAAAGTAAACCTTAACAAAAGATTGATCTACTTAGTCAGCCATGTCTAAGTCCAATAGCATGTTCCTTACAGAAGTAGGAGTTGTGTACATGGGAATAATACCTCTACTGCTAGGCATCCCTTGCTTATACTAGAATTGTCTCAAGAGTCTATTAGTCTTATAGAAAGTCGCCCTCCTTAAGCCAACCAAGAAGATATGATCTGATCTCGAAGATTGCAACAAAGGGGGTGGCCATTTCCACCAATAAGAATCCCATCGAATTGAGATATTGGATTTCTTGTCCAAAAATTTCACTCAATAACTTTCAGTCTAACACTTGGTCTTAAGGACAGCCCTGCTAGGTAAATTGCTAGGACCATAATTGGCAATGGTGGGTATAGCTATCATGTCCATTCTTTACATCAACCATATCTACAAGGTCAAGGGACTCCCGAATAATTGTTGTGATTCTCCACCAAGAACTAAGGTGTCCAACCCTAAAAGAGTTTCTGCCAAGATCAAAGAAGCAAGATTATCACTATCCCTAACTTGACTCACAATTCCTATGACTCAAGCATCTACAAAGCCAGGTCTTCCAGAGCAATGCAAGAATTCTCGCATGAAGCAAAGAGCTAAACCAAAAAAAATTTGCATGTTGTCAGACAGACCATGAGTACATTTATCAATAAGCCTTGTAACAACTACATGAAGATTCACCATGTGGCCTTTAATAATGCTACTAGTAATTGAAGTAGAAATGCCTAAGGTGTCAGATAAAATTTCCCTTTGCTTGGGATCACAGGAAACAGCTACAAAATTTTTGCCAAACTCATAACCCAGAATAGCAAAAAATTCTTTGATTGTAGGACAAAGTTCAACAGTGTTAAACCAGAATACATGGTCTTTAGTATCCCAGAACTTCACGGCGGCACAGAGAAAATCCCACGATCTTGACATTCCTTAGAGCCTTAATCCCCTCTAGCTTAAAGGCAATGAAATTGTTCTTGGTAAAAAAATCAAAGTTACGAACCCCTCTATCGATATCATGTGTGATTGAATGAGGAAGATTTTGATTGTTGGCCATAAATAATTCTTGTATATGATTGATGTTTCTTGATAACTTTGATGCAGAGATTTGTTTGCAGGTTTAATGCTAAGATAGGTTCTCCTAATCTCTAACCATGTTTAAATAAGTTCAGAGAGTTTGAAGCTGACTAGGAAAGTGTTTCATAGTCTAAAACAGATAAAATATGTTTCAAAAAAAAAAAAACACGTTGAAAAAAACGTAAAAAGTTGGGGCAAAATTGGGTGAGCCAATCAGCACTCTAAGAGTGCTGATTGGCACTTTGACACTCTCCAAGTGCCGATTGGCACTTAGCCCCATCATGGTCAGATTAAGTTTTTTTATGTTTTTGGGTATGCTGTTGGTCCATTTTGGCTCCATTTTTCACTCCAAAAAGTAGTTGTGCAATAAAATTTCTCAAAAATTCACAATGATTGTCAAATCGGGGCATTCAGCCATGCCTTGTTCATTTTTCAAAAAAAATAAAATCATCGTCATCTTTTGTTTCAAAAAAAAAAAAAAAAAAAACAACAACAACAACAACAAAAAAGAGAAAGAGGAAATTAACCAACTTAAGATTTTTCAAAATCATGCATTCATTTTCCAAACTAGGGGCATTCAGCCATGCCTTATTCCGCTTTTCTGAAACAAATCAAATCAATCATCTCTTTTCCAGAAGAAACCTTTTTTTTTCTTTTTCTAAAAATCATCATGCATAAATTTCCAAAGTAGGGGCATTTGGCTATGCCTCATTTAGGTGAGCACAATCATATCAGAAATGGTTAGATAAGTTCAAATTGTACACTATAAAGCTTCATCAGGTGAATTCTAAACTTGTCTCATCTAAGTCCTAGCAAGGCTAAAGTCATCTAAGGACAAGGAGCCAAAGGTGGAAATTAATACAAATTGTCTGACTAGGGAATATTTTATCTCTTGCAGGAAAATTAAAACACAAGTCAGGCATCATTCGGACTTCGAGTCCGCTTGTGGGAAGATCTTCTAGACCCACCCCTAAAAGAACCACCCTTTGTGTCTCTTTCTCGCTCTTAACTTGCATAAAACTGAGATTCTTGTTGCTTATTATGAAATTCAAGATTTCTGATTCTTTCTTCCAAGGATTTTTTGTTGGCCTCAGGGTTCACCATTCAATTGCTCTGCAAAATCATCAAAGACATGTGTTAAGTTCATTACTATGAATCTCAAACAAAAGACAATGGTGTAGTGTCATGTTTTACCCAATTCACTTCGTTGAGCACATATTAGGAAGATTGCGTGCGTGCCACTAGCTACAATCCTCCAATCATCCACATGCTTTCCTCCATGAGAACAACACCCACCTGAAGCATAAGGCCACAAGTTTAAAAATAGCTAGATAGACAGAGAATGAGACAAGAAACTAAAGGGTTTGGAAATGTACTAGGCTAGTCCAAGGGACATTCGGGTTATACTCTGGCTGGTCTAGATCCACAAAGCTATAAGATCCATCCAAATTCATTATCTCCTATTGCCATGCCAGAAAATTGGGATATGTCTCCATTAAAGAAGTAGAAAAACCACCAGCATTACTAGGAGGAGGACTTTCAGCCTCAGAAGATAAAATGAAAAAAATGATGCAAGTCATTATACAAATTAATTTGGAAAAAAAAAGAAGTTCACCGATGCTCCAGAGATGTTAGCTAAGCAACCCTACAAAAGAGCCTTGACAAATTCAAGATAGTCTCCTGGTATCCCAAAAATGACACGGCCAATCCGTGCAAGAGCTATTTCTTCATTAGTCAGAAGGTCAGCCAACCAGATAGAAGGACAAGGATGGGCAGGAATCATTTCAAGAGGGTACATGTGTTGAACCTGAGCCAACACCCGGTCACCAAGATACCAGTACCTACCATAGCCATATTCAAACAGCACCTGACGCTCATTCAACTCCCGAGCCCATGCACACTCATTATGCTCCTCACATCCAAGCCAAGGATCTAAGGACATTTGAACATCACAAAGAACCCAAAAATGAAAAAAACAAAACAAAACAAAAAAAAAAAAAAAAAAAAAAAAAAAAAAAAACAACAACAACAACAACAACACCACCTCACCCAAAAAAAAAAAAACTCACCTCCTCGGCATCTAAGCCGTCAATCACTATCCGCTAAGCTTGCAAAGAATGTTTGGCATTACCAGATGATACTTAAGCAGCCAGCGAAGAAACCTTGGAAACATATCATCAACATCTTTGAAAATTTGTGGACCAACCTCAAAATATTTGTACATTCAAAACTTAAAAAAAAAAAAAAAAAAAAAAAAAAAAAGATCAGCACACATCAATAACAATACAAATAACCTTTGCAAAATACACCTTGTCAACGCTCGGCCACAATCGAAGCGAAAAATCACCGTCGTCGAGCCTTCATTCGACCACCCACCATGGCAATGCTCCCGCGCACACGGGGCCCATTGAAGGCCCCCTTCTTGATTGATTGGTGTGTGTGGTTCGCGTGGCGCTTCAAGTGCTCTCTCTCTCTCTCGATGGAGGAAGGTATTTGTCTACCTTTGGAAGTGTGGCAGGACTCTTGGCCAAATTTTAAGAGAGTTACCAAAGGTAAGTGAAGTCGCCACCAATCATTGGGTTTTTCTAAGGTGTGATTGGTCACCTATTTCTAGTTGATTTTATTACCGATCCTAGGCTAAGAAAAAGGGCATTTTCCTAATCTAATGTGGATGGTAAAAAATCTTGATTCTTGAGTCTGAAAGTTTGGTTATGTGTAAGGAAGGTGTTAGGCACCCCACAACGCTTGTCCAAGGACAGTCCTTTGTTTTAATAAAACCTTACTTTTTAGAGATTGGCAGTGAAAACATGATTTTGGCATTGACTTTCGGGGTTTTGCATGCATGAAGGCTTTAAGATTTGACTTTTGAATGGATGTGGTCTCAATCTATACTTTCCTAAGGCATTCGGTCAAAGTACCAAATTTTCACGGCGAAAATCCGGTGATATGTCACCTTACTTTCGCGGCGGAAATTAGGTATCGCTTTGCCTTAGGTGACATGGACTATGACAATCATACCAGAAGGGGCGAGCAAGTATATATATACATACATCATGGACAATGCTAGCACATAGAGCAGGAAAGTAAATACCTACATCCTTAGAGCATGGCCCAAAATATAGGACCAGGAAAGTAAATAGGGGTCGCCACATTTTAGAGATGAGGATGAATAGTACATGACATGATATACCTAACACAACCAATCTAAGAGAAAAGGGAGGGAGGAAGGAAGGAGATTTAAAAGAGTACATAACCAAATGGGGGAGGCTAGACCCCTAAAACTACTGAACATTACCATTTGGTTTATATCGACATGCTTGCATCTGCACCCTTTTTTGCTTACGCTTGGGAGACTGTGCCCTAGCTCCATGCATCCTCGCTCCATGTGTGTACATGCAAAGGCAAAGACAATAAACTAGCAGACAAGCAATGGAAGGAAAAGATGCAAAGAACATATTAAGGAGGCATAAAGCAGATAAGCATGATAGACATGGCAAGCAAAGGAACAAGAAAGAAAGCAAACAAGCAAGAAAGCAAACAAAAGGTGGTGTCTGCAACGGACAAATGTAGGTTTAGATTGAATGTCTATAACTTCATTGTGTGGAAGCATGGACGACACACTAGAAAACAAGACTCATGCATTGACATGTGAGCAAGTGTGTAAAGATGCATAGAAAGCCAATGGGTGGCACAAACAAGCATGGTAAGCATAGCATTGCGCGGATTGGAAAAGGGAAGGGTACACACGGAGCAACTCGGCATCCGGAGATGCCTCCCAAATGGTTATGTCTGAACAAGGCCTCATAGGCATTGGATATAACCACACAAGGTCAAGCCCGCGAGGGGTGCCAAACATGGCAAAGCCTAGAACTAGAGAGGCTAACACAAGCCTAAAGCATAGAAGCAAGCAAGCATAGACATGCAAACAGGGGTGATCCAAACCCTTTTATGTGGGCCTTGGTGTATGGAAGATGACAAAGACCATAGGGTCTAAATCGGGTCCTAACCATTAGTCCAAAACATAAGAAAATTCGATAAAAGGACAAAAGGGCTACAATTGCACATGGCATGACAAACAAGGTCTAGGCCTAAGCACATAAACATGGCGTGAAGCACGCAAGCACATAGATGATGGCATAAAGCATGTAGAGAACATCGATCTAAGCATGTAAACACACTAATCTACACATATAAGCATGGAAATATGCATGTAGGCATTTAAATGTACATCTAAGCATGTGGATGTAGGCATAAAAACATGGAGGAACACAAATCCAAGCAAACAAGCATGTGAACACATAGATCTAGACATATAGGCATAGAAACATGCATGTAAACATGTAGATCTAAGCAAGGCATAGCCAAAAATATGATATCAAGCATGTGGGCATGTAGACCCAAACATCAACATAGAACAAAAAGAGGAACACAGCATAGGAAAACATGGCATAAAGCATAAAGCATGTAGGAAAGGCAAATAGACTCGTAAACAAGCATAGAAACATGTAGATCTAGTCAAACAACACATGGGAAAGATAGATCTAGGCTCAAAAACATGGTATGATACATGGAAGCATATGGATCTAAACATTAAAAACATAGGAAAGAGAAGATCTAAGCATGGAAAGCATGACATAAAGCATAAAGCATGTAGATCAAGATAAAGCAAAAAACATGCTAGATAAAGTAATAAATCATGTTATTAAGGCAAAAAGAGCAAGACAAACACTAAAAAAATGTTTAGAAGGTTAGAGGTGTGGATAGTAGCTAAAAAGCTATATCCACACCCCTAAACCATAAATCCAAGGTGTAGAACCAAGGAAAAGAAGACTGGGTATAAGAATAATACCTTGTATTTTTGGTGAAGAAAGAAGAATCAAAAGGCTTTGATGTGTTTTTTGTGTTTGGAGGAGAGGAGAAAAGCTTAAAATTCATCTAGGCAGAGCACAGGAATAAAGAAGTCTCTTCTTTTCTTTGTCTAAAGGATGCCTAGGCCTTTTTATAGCCCCGGAACACTTTGGCCATAGATTGGGTTAATCTTGACACCCTTGGAAATATCTTGACTTCCTGCTTCTGAAAAGGTATAGAACTTGAAAATTCAATGATCGAATCAAAAGTTATGGCTTTCGAAAGTTAGCGGTGCATCAATCAGTGTGTTATCCCGATTTTCGTGATATCTTGGCCGTTCTAACTCCAATTTCGACCCATGAATAGTCTTTAAACTAATAATTTGATAATCTTCACGATGACATTAGTTTCAACCCATTCTAACGGCCAGATCAAAATTAGGGTTTCTAAGGCCTATTGGGAGTCAACTTTGGGTTAACTACGTCAAACTTGGTCAAAGTCGCCAAAAATCTCTGAAAAGCGAGGGTTTGGTAAAAAAAAAATATGAAAAGTGTTGTTTTATAAGGATTTTGACCTCATTTAACCTTCAGTCAACCCTAGGTTGACTAGGGGCATCTTGGTCATTTTAGCTGAAAAAGGCACTTTGGGTGCTCTGGTGTCCAAATGGGTTGCACCACGTCATTCTAGATGTTCTGTGGCCCCATGGAGAGAAAATAACATTTTTTGATCTTTCGGGGTCCAACTCGCAAATCGAGGGCAGATAAAATACAGTACAACAGTTGCCCCTTCTTTATCTAACATCTCGAGTGCAATGATCATCCCGCTGGAGGAGAGAAAATGGAGAGATCACTTAGAATAAATTGCCCCAGTTTAGGGTTTCATGTGATTCTTGACATGAGAGACACATCCTCAGCGGGACAAACCCATTCTTGTGCATTGGACAAAGGGGAGGGTACCGCTCAAAATAAACTACCCTAGTTTAGGGTTTTGCAGGGTTCCAAGCTTGTAGACTGGCTGAAAATGGCCTCGACTTCATAGACCATACCAAATGCAGATATTCTTAATGAAATTTGCTTAAACTTTCCATGAGAGGGTATGCATTGATCGCTCTTATTATTGCCCGGGTGGGCCAATAATTCAAAGATAGGCTTCTTAGGGCAACATCATGAGAAACAATTCCCTCTATCCTCCAAATAAGCTGAAAAAGCTGTCGCACGGCTAAGAACGAGCTCTAGTGTCTTTCTGTTGTGAGCTCTGATTATCGGGGTTGAACCGACCCCTGAACCAGGTGAACCGGGCTTTAGAAAATGAGGTTCAAGATATTTTGAGGTGCTGAACGAGACACACAAAGATAAACTTCCCCAGTGTAGGATTTATGCGGTCTCAGATGCATGAGTGGGAGTTCCTGATAATCTGGTTCACTGTCGGGCCAACTGCACACTAGCAGGTGCTAAAATGAGGGAATCTTTGCTCTAAGATGGTTGAAAACATCCCAATCCCGGGGGGAGTGGTCAAAATACATTGGGGCTTATGCCTAGGGGACTGAAAAGCCCTAGCACAAGTCTCGAGGATCGGCAGCCCTTGTAGGGCCACTACCTCGGTTTTCATGCATAAAAGGCTGGGTTCAGCCTAGCCCCAACTCATTCTGGTCTGCCATTTTCTAGGGTTTTCTCCTACCCTTTTCTTCACCCAAAATGTGTAGAAAACGTTGTTTTTCATCATTTTTGCATAGATTCTCATCAGATCATTAGATTTAGCAAGATCCATTCATGGATGCTGTTGGTGCTCACTCCTACGACACTTTAGTCAAGCTTGAGTGAGAGTCTTACTATGAAAAGAAGCTTAGGAGGTGGTGGAGCTCCTTTTCTTGTGGTGACCAGGCATTCATCCAGTGACTTCTTGGAGATGCTATTACTCTTCTTCACACCTCATTGAATTGGCATTTGTTGGAGGTTATTACCTCTTGTTGGGACCCAGTCTTGAGATGTGTCACCATTGGAGATGTCGATCTAGTGCCTACCTTGGAGGAATATGATTATTTTATTTCTCTTTCTACTCTTCTAAGCACTATTTTTGTTCCACCAGTGCAGCCACACTACCGTAAGAGACTCACTGATCTGTTGGGCTTAAAGAGGCCGGTTATGGAGGTGCTGACTTGGTATGGCAGCGGGATAGAAGGGAGCATGTCCTTTGATTTTCTGTATGATCGGTTCCACTCATTGGAGTGTCTTGTCGGCTATCGAGATGACTTTGTGGACTTAAAGGAGTGGTGGACATCCTATCGGCGTCAGGCCTTCCTGGTGGCCTTTTTTGCTGTGGTGTTGTTTCCTTCATCATTATGAGCTATAAGTCTTGTCGTTCTCCCTCTAGTGAGTGCCCTACCTCATGGTACCTCTTTCATTCTTACTCTAATTTCTGAGACCATTAGGCCCTTGTCTTTGTGTCGGGAGACCAGTTAGGGTAGGCTAGGTTGCTGTGTTCATATGTTACAACTGTGGTTCTATAGCCACCTGAGTGTTATTGCTAGGGATTAGCCTATGGGTTTTGTTTACTATAGTTCTTGACCTTCCTTTTTCTGGGGATACTGAGGGTTAGCTGAGGTACTTGTGCAACCTGAGTCCCGCTGACTGGACTTGGAGAGTTAAGTGGGGTATCACTAGATGGCAAGGGTGAACCCATTGCATTGGTTTATTTGGAATTCCCCTAGTGGGTATCTAAGGGTGCACGGGGTACCTTCCGGGTATAGCCATGTGGCAGTTCGAGGGTATCTAGCACATCCCCCGACTTAGAGATCTTTCTGTTGTCACTTCCAAGTACGAGCTCGTGGATATCGATGTAGCAATGATAGGGCATGCCTCTAAGTTCTAGGAGGTGCGCAATTCAAGCATTGACTTCCCCCTTTGTTCTAGGGATGATTATGAGTGATTTTCTACTGAGTTTAGAGTGTGATGAGACACTAAAGATCCCAACTTTATGTTTGACTTATCATCACCAATCTCAGCCGAGCTACCACTTCCAGTTGATGTTTTGAGAGGCTATACTCTAGAGTTTGAGATCAAGGTTAAGAAAGCCCTTATGGATCTAAGAGAGGATATCAAGGATAGAGACTGCTATCGAGAGCTGGCTGATACCCTTATGGAGGATATTGAGGAGATGAGTGGTGTACATGAGAGTGAGCTTGCTACTCTTAGGGCAGAGCTTGATTGAAGGGGGGCCAGCCCCTCAAGGCACAGAGGTAGAGTGTGTTTAGCTGAGATCCTAGATTGTGGGTTTGGAAAATGAGTTTGCAAATTGGGCGCAATAGGGAACATTTTCGGATTAATGACCACCAGACTTGGCAAAATGGCTTCAATGGCTTTTAAGCCAAATACCCCAGGGATTTCTAAGGCAAGCTTCGGCAGAATAAGAGGATCAAAACCTTGGATGGCACGGACAATGATGGTTCCCTCCTAAACTAATAATGAAGTTGGCCCTACGACTGCAAACAATGCAAGAACTAGAGGAGTGAATCCCTCGATGGCTGGCGAGGCTTGTCCTTTTCCTGAATCTGATAACCCTAAATCCGCAAGTGATTCTATGATCTCCTCAATGACTACTGAAGAGGGAGGCACTAAAGTAACCTTACCAAAGCGTTTCAGTAAATATTCATCCCAATCTTTCCTTGACCTCACTGATATAGCATTGCAGCTGGTTCCTAACTAGGCAGTTGGAGGACACAGACTAGCTGCCATGCAATCACCTCTTCGTACAACCTTTCTTTCAATCTAGATAATACCACAGTCGACTAGACTCTGAACTTGTGCTCGGAGCACTTTACAATCAAACAGGGCATGCCTGTTTTCACTGTCATAGAATGAGCAAATTCCCCAATCAAATCCTAGGGTTCCTATATCCTTGAGATCAAGGTGACTCTCTTGGACCAAGGCTCAAAGCATAGCCTTCCATGGGAATGATGGTGAGAAGAAATCTGGCACCCTTTCTTCCACTGTGATGATGGCATTCACATTCCCTTCCTAATGGGGAGGCAAAGGATTGGTGATGATATTTGGAGCGGCTGCATTATCAAACTATATCAACTTGTTGTCTATAAGATCTTGGACACGGTCTCTCAAATGGTAACATTCTTCTAGAGTATGCCCATCTGCCCTAAAATGGTGTTCACACTTCTTGGAAAAATCAAAACCAAGTGACGGAGGGCCTTCTCTAGGCCTTCACTAACTTCCTTTCCAAAAGGTAAGCATAGAGATTTGCCATGGGCATAGGTAACAAAGTGTACTTTCGATTTTCCCTCCTCAAGGGACGAGGTGGGTCTAGCCTCCCTCTCTGATTAAAGGCTTGGTTAGGTGCTTGAGTAGACTGAACCTGTTGCTGATAAGGTCTAGCAGCTGGGGTTGCATAAGCAGAAGTAATACCTCTAGGCCTTTCTGATGCATTGTCAACCATATGCACATCGACTTCCTTAGTCTTGTGGCTAGTCATTTTCTTGACTTGTTGTTCAACCATGGAACTCAAAGACTCGGGATCCATGATCTTCTTGCTTCTAATACCCTTGTCAATACGTTCCCCAATAGGGATGAGGCTAGCAAAATGAGTGATTTGGGTGCTGATCATCTTCTCATAGTAAGGAGGCTTAAGGTTGTCATTGAACCATTTGATCATCTCATTTTCCATCGTGGGGGGTTGCACTTATGCGGCTAGCTCACGCCACCTTTAGGCATATTCTCGGAAAGACTCCCCACTCTTCTTCTCTGTTCTCATAAGGACCGTGCGGTCGGGAGCTATGATGGAAATCAAGATTAATTGATTGAGAACTTGAACTAGAATTGCATTAAAATTAAGAATTAAAGCTGGAATTACAAAGAAACTGGAGGATCAAGTTTTTGTCTAAGTCTGAAACTGAATTATATTCACATCAAAAACTGATTATACTCTTACATAGCTAGCCTATTTATAATCTTTAACTATTAGGAAATAAAGTAGCTAATAGTTACATAAGTCAAAGCTGTAATTAATAAGGAAGTCAAAATAAGGGCCTGCTGGCAGTCCTAAGAGGTAAGAAAGGTTGGCTGGCTAGTTGTCAGTCCTAATGGTAAAGGAGGGCTACATGGCAGATACGAGAAGTCAAAATAAAGGGCTGCTGGCAGTCCTAAGAGCTTAGAAAGGTTGGATGGTTGGTTGTCAATCCTAAGGATAGAGGGTGGCTACATCATACTCCCCTCCATAAAGGAAACTTACCCTCAAGTTTCAGTTGAAAAATAAGGCTTCAAATGCTTCACATTGAAGACATTAGAAATGTTTAAGTGAGGGGGTAGTTGGACTGTGTAGGCATTGTCATTGATTTTAGTCAATACTTTGCATGGACCTACTTTCCTTGCTCCCAACTTGGAATAGGAGCCATGAGGACACCTTTCTTTAGTCAAAATCACCTATACAAGATCCCATTCCTTGAAAATTAGTCTCCTTCGATGAATATCAGCAATAGCCTTGTAGTTTGCATTTGAATGTTCAATTCTCTCCTAGATTTGTTCATGGAAAGATTGCATAAAATCTGTCATTTCTGTTGCTCTTACATTCTCCTTCTTAGAAAGTGGCAAGGGTGCCAAATCTAAGACACTCAAAGGTTTATTCCCATACACAACTTCAAAAGGAGATGTGTTAATAGTCCGATTAAGAGAAGAGTTGTAAGCAAATTCAACCAAGGGAAGGATACTTTCCAAATTTCTAGGATTTTCTCCAATCAAGCATCTCAAGAGATTTCCAAGACTTCGGTTGACAACTTCAGTTTAACCATCCGTTTGAGGGTGGAAAGAAATGCTAAAGCTCAATTCAGTTCCTATCTTGCGCCATAGAGTTCTCCAAAAATAAGCAAGAAATTTAGCATCCTTGTCGGAAACAATAGATAGGGGTACACCATGAAGCTTGTAGACTTCTTGAAAAATAAAGTAGCCATATTGGAAGCATCTGAAGTCTTCTTGCATGGGATAAAGTGAGCCATCTTGGAGAAACGATCCACTACCACCATGATTGAATCACTTTTTCGTTGTGAAGGTGGAAGGCCAAGAACAAAATCCTTACTAATATATTCCCATGGTTTATTAGGCAATGGAAGGGGTAAATACAGACCTGCATTGGTGGTTGTACCGTTTCCTTTTTGACAAACTTAGCACCTTTGAACATGCCGCTCAACATCTTTAGTCATTCCTAGCCAAAAGTAGTCTTGTTTAAGGAATTCTAGGGTCTTTGATTTGCCAAAATGCCCCAAATTATGTTGTTCAACAATTATCAACTCCCTTAGAGAACATTTAGGCACACATAATTTCAGCCCTTTGAAAAGAAATCGATCCTTCAACCAAAAGTCAAACTTAGTAGGTTGCTGTCCCTGCTGCAATTGTTGGTATAGATCACCAAAATGTGGGTCATCTTGGTAATTCTCCTTGAAAGCTTCAAAACCAACAACCTTAGCTTGCATTTCCACCAAGAAATTAGTCCTCCTACTCAACCTATCAGCCACTTTGTTGAGAATTCCTGACTAATGTTTCAATAAGAAAGTGAATTGCTGCAAAAAGCTTACCCACTTAGCATGCCTCTTGTTCACATTAGATTGGCTATTGAGATATTTCAAAGCCTCATGATCGGTGTGTAGAATAAACTCCTTGTAGGCCAAATAATAACTCCAATGCTTGATGGCTTAAACAATAGCATAGAATTCCTTGTCATAGGTAGAATACCTAAGTTTAGCTTCATTCAATTTCTCACTAAAGAATGCTATAGGCTGCCCTTCTTGGCTAAGGACACCCCAAATTCCCACTCTTGATGCATCACAATTAAGCTCAAATATCTTGTCAAAATTGGGCAAGGCAAGGATAGGAGCTTCGGTTAACTTCCTCTTCAAAAGTTGGAAGCTTTCTTGGGCTTCATCAGTCCAAACAAAGGACATTTGTTTGAGACAATTGGTGAGAGGTGCTACAATGGTGCTAAAATTGCTTATAAACCTTCTATAAAAGGTAGCAAGACCTTGGAAACTCCTCACCTCATGCACCCTAGAAGGTGTAGGCCAATCAACAATTGCCTTAACCTTGTTTTCATCCATGAACACTCCTTTGGAAGGCACAACATACCCCAAGAACACCACTTGATCCATCCTAAAGCTACACTTTTTCATGTTACCATAAAACTTTTCTCTCCTCAAAATGTCAAGCACAATCTGTAAATGCACCAAGTGATCCTCCAAACAACGACTATACACCAAAATATCATCAAAATACACCACAACACAAACCCCCAATAGTGGTTGCAACATTTATGTCATCACCCTCATGAAAGTGCTAGGTGCATTTGTCAAACCAAATGGCATAACATGCCATTCAAATAATACATGATGTGTCTTGAAGGCCGTCTTCCATTCATCTCCTGGACGAATTCTAATTTGATGATATCCACTTTGCAAATCAATCTTGGAAAAACACCTTTGCACCCGCCAAGCAATCTAGCATGTCATCCAATCTAGGAATTGGAAAACGATACTTAATTGTGATCTTGTTGATAGCTCTACTATCCATACACATCCTTCAAGAGCCATCCTTCTTAGGAGTCAAGAGAGCGGGTACCGCACAAGGAATAATACTAGCTCGAATGTAGCCTCTATCAAGAAGCTTTTGAACCTGTTTTTGCAATTCTTCCTTCTCCTTTAGAGCCATACAATATGCTACCTTGTTTGGAAGGGGTGCACTCGGTACCAAATCAATGGCATGTTGAATGTCTCGCATAGGAGGCAAGTTAAGAGGTAACTCATAGGGAAAAACATCACCATATTGTTGTAATAACTTAGTGACAGCACTAGGAACATCAATTCCAGCCACTGCGTTGACTAGAATTAATGCGAAAATGTAGCCACTATCTTGACTTTCTTGAATGAAGCTTTTAGAAGCGAGTAAAGAGGTTGTAGAGGATTTAGAAGTCACATTTTCCTTCATTGGCAGCAAAGTAAATTACTGATTGTCTTTGCTTAAGGTATAGGTGTTCTTCTTCCCATCATGCATCGTTTGGCAATCATATTGCCAAGGTCTTCCAAGAAGCATATGGCATGCATCCATTGGTACTACATCACACCAAACTTCATCAAAATATTTCTTCCAAATAGAAAATGGCACCAAGCAACGCTTCGTTACTTTCACCTCATTACCCTTCTTGAACCAAGAAAGTTTGTAGGGATGTGGGTGATCTTGAGTGGCAAGCCTCAACTTATCAACCACCTTTTGAGAGACCACATTTTCACAACTTCCCCCATCAATGATCATATTACAAACTCTTCCTCCAATGCTGCAAGTTGTATAAAAAATATTGGTTCTCAACCAATCTTCTTCGAAATTGAATTTAGGAGCAAGAAGAGTCTTTCTCATCACAAGTGTCAATCCTTCTTCTTCTTCAAAATCACCACCAACCTCATTTGAAAGTTGATCAAAGATGGGTTCTCCATCTTCATGTTCAAGCTCTTTTACTTCCTCCAACATGAGAGCCTTCTGCCTACAATCCGAAGATCGATGCCTCGACTCTCCACACTTGAAGCATTTGAAAATACCCACCTATTACTGTCTACCCCCATTAACAGTGGCTATTTGGGACTGTTTTGGGTTTGTAATAGTAGATTTAGAACCTGTTGGTTGTTGTTCAACCCCAGAAGTTTCTCTTCTCCCATTTGTACTTGAATTCCCAACCTTATACTGGCTAGGAAAACCCCTGCCCAGACCTAGAACCCCACTGTCTAGACCTTAAAGCTAGCCTAGTTTGTTGCTTCTCTACCAGTAAAGCCCGGTTGTAGGCTTCCAACATGTTCCACAATGATTGAAGACTAAGGACATCTTGGATGGATGGCTTCAATCCACTCAAGTACCTTGCAACCATTTGTTCTTCAATTTCATTCAAATCTACCCTTACTACAAGTTGGTGAAATGCATCCGTATACTCCTTCACACTTCCCTCTTGCTTAAGGTTGTGTAGGTTTTTGTAGAGTGATTGGGTGTAGTTGAAAGGAAGAAATTGCTCACGGAGCTTTTTCTTCTTCTTTTCCCAACTCTTGATCTTGACTTTACCACTTCTTTGGCGAGAAATTTGCAATTGTTCCCACCAAGCAGAAGCTCTCCCTTTAAGGCGAATAGCGACTAACTTCACTTTCTTTTCATCTATAACTTCATAATAATCAAACACCCTTTCAACGGTGTTAAGCCAATCTACAAAGTCTTCCAGTTTGAGACTCCCTTGAAATTCTGGAATTTCAACCTTGAAGTTGTAGTCAAGCCTTGGCTAATTTCTTTCCACATAAGGCCTACCCCTTAAAGAAGCTCCAAAAGGGTTCTCAAAATGAGAATGAGAGTCATCGGACTCATTGGTAGTCTCATGAAGAGGCTGTATACACTGCACCACCTCCATAAGTGCCACAACTTATCTCCTTAATTCAGCAATCATGTCTTTTCTCTCTATGTTTTGATTCTGTCCAACATTCCTCCCCACTGGAGGGTTGGCTTCAACTCCTTGCCCAACATTCATTTGATTCCTCCTTATTCTGCCTTTCCTTCCTCTCCTTCTTTGAGCCATTAGAAGCTTCACAATCTTTGAAAAAAATTGTAAATAGAAGTAACAACACAAGTGATCAAATTTGTGATATTTGCAACAGCCACATATTTGATTGTCACAAGGAACCTAGATCTAAATTCTAGGATCTTGAATGAAGGGAGAAAAAAGAAACACAAGGAAATCTAGGGCTCAAATTATCAAAGTGGTAGGGAAAAAGAGGACCAGATCTGTGCTTTAATACCAAATGATGGAAATCAAGATCAATTGATTGAGAACTTGAACTATTATTGCATTAAAATTAAGAATTAAAGCTGGAATTACAAAGAAACTGAAGAAACAAGTTTTTGTCCAGGTTTGAAACTGAATTATATTCACATCAAAAACTGATTGTACTCTTACATAGCTAGCCTATTTATAATCTTTAACTATTAGGAAATAAAGTAGCTAATAGTTACATAAGTCAAAGCTATAATTAATGAGGGATACATGGTAGATATGAGAAGTCAAAATAAAGGGCTACTGGAAGTCTTAAGAGGTCAGAAAGGTTGGCTGGCTGGCTGGTTGTTAGTCCTAATGGTAGAGGAGGGATACATGGCAGATATGAGAAGTCAAAATAAAGGACTGCAGGCAATCCTAAGAGGTCAAAAATGTTGGCTGGCTAGTTGTCAGTCTTGAGGATAGAAGGTGGCTGCATCAAGCTATCTCAGTGTTAAACCTATAGTATTCTAGGAAAGAGTTGGTCATTTCCTTCCAGCTAGAGGTTTTTTCCAATCTCACATACTAGGTGGCTGCGAGGCTAGTCAAACTATCGGGGAAAATCTGGCAAAGCAAAGGGTGATTATCCCTATAAGGAGCCATCTTCCTACAAAACATGTGCAAGTGCGCGAAAAGGTCTCACGTACCATCATACTTGACAAACTTTGGTGCCTTGAACTTGGGAGGCGTAACAATCTGTGGGAAGTTGGTCAGCCTGTCTAGATCAACACTTCCATAGGCGTTGGAGCCCTCTATGATTCGAAGCTTTTCGACCAGAGTTTCCACTTGGCTCTTGACCTAGCCAATCCCAGATTCGGGGTTCTTGTCCTTAGAAGGATTTATTTCTTGGTCATTGCCCTGTGGCGGCATGTTTTGGCCTTGATCTTATTCTGGTGGGGGCTGATTTTCATTCTTGATTCGGGGACCTCCTTGGCTATGGATCGGAAGAGTTTTTTCCTCCCCCTACAACTAGCTATTTCACCATGCGCATCAATTCTGACATTTGCTCTTTCATCTAAGCGAACTTGGTAGGACTCACTTCGGGAGTCAAAGGCCCCACTGGTAGACATCTCTCTCGCACGGGAGCTAGTGATGATGGGATCACAATGTGGTGGTAGCTTAGACTGTTTCCTTTTAGCCATTTTTTAGCAACCTTTTGATCCTGAGAAAGAATAGGAGGTAAAAGAAATGGGGTGCATTCGACAATGTGGAAACACAACACCAAAACCAAATTTGTTTATGTCCTCGTTATTTAACATGCACCTACCATTTTTAGAAAAAATTGGCTTTGCACCCTTGATCGGGTATTTATCATGGTGAGTTTCTATAATGATGCAAGATTAATGCACTAGATTGGCAAGTAACCGAAACTTTCATGATATGCTCAATAATACGGGAAGGACCCTTCTTTTGATTACATGCTTGTACAAGATTTGCTTTTACAACACTGAGTTCATCGGCTCCAATGGTGGACCTTTTACAATACAAGGAAAAGCTCGACTTCTGACAATGTGGCCTTCTCGGGGAAGCTCTTGGACATTGGGATCTCTTGGTAACTTGGGCAGCATGGATCTCTTGGGGGAGCCCTTGGATTCTTGACATCTAGGACCTTTGGCAATTTTGACATCTTGGCAATTTATATCTCTTGGCAACTTGGATGGCATGGATCTCTTGGACCTTTGGGTCTCTTGGGGGAGCCTTTGGATCCTTAGACCTTTGGTCCCTTTGGCAATTTTGACAGCCTTTCGGCAGCTTTTCCTCCTAAACAGATTTTTGGCTACTTGCCACAAATTTTATCTTTGCACAATTAGGTGACAGGACCATTTTGTGTATGCATGAGCGCCCTTGTAGGGTTGTAAACCCTTAGGGATAAGGTATGATCTAGTATGTATAAGCAACGGGGTTGCTTTCCCTAGGGGTTTAATCATGGATGATGTGCAAGCAAGATAGAAAGAACTTGGAGTAGAGCACAATTTCTTTAGTGCAAGCAAAAAGGGTGCACCTGTTACAAAACACTTTCCCCTGGCCTCTAGTCCTAGAAGGGTATCCTTTCCTAGGCTTGGATGTTCACTCTTTGAGCTTCACCTAGTCCTCATGGGCTCTGGGTTTAATCTAGTCCTCATGGGTTTGACATAACTAGGCCAACTATATGCAAAAACTTAACTGGTAGGTTGTTCCTATCCTAGGGGGACTCAATTGCCATACCCCTCCTTTCATGGAAGTTGTGGAGCAGGAAGGATCGAGGGGGCCTTTTTAGCTACTCCTGTCCACCCATTGACCCAGAAGTGCCTACAAAGTCAACCCTAAATCTAACTATGGATAACACTACCGATGTTTGTGTCTAGGCATCTGCAAATGGGGTGATAAAATCCCCAAAGAGATGTGACTATGCTAGCAGTGCGAAGCCCGGGTTTGGCTCAAAATGGGTGTAGATGTCATGCAATTCTTAATGAAGGGGAAAGGCTTTTTCCAAACACAATAGATGTATACATGAAAGCAAATAAAGGTGTAGCGGAAATTAAGTTTTGCTATCCTATGTTTGCATGTGAAGGAAAGCTGTAAAGCATATGAGGAAAGAGGTAAAGCCCCATGTGAAAATACCTCAAATCCACCCTTTCGAAAAGGGATTTTTTTTGGAAAAATATTTTTTTGCTCTTTTGAAAATAGTCTACTAGGATATAGTAGAAGCCTTTTTTCAAAAGGAAAGCCGTGGAGGCCAATGCCAATTTCTGTGTTTTTTGAAAGCCAATGTCCAAAGATTATGGTTTTATCAAAAGCTTTAAAGGCTAAACTCTCATCAATCCCCAATGGAGTCGCCAGTCCATCGATGCCCGACCTTGATTGGAGTGAAAAACCACCATCATTGGACCTTCGTTCGACCACCCGCCGTGGCAACGCTCCCGCGCTAGGGGGCCCGTTGAAGGCCCCCATCTCTATTGATTGGTGCGTGTGGTTCACGCGATGCTTCGGGTGCTCTCTCTCTCTCTTGGTGGAGGAAGGTATTTGTCTACCTTTGGAAGTGTGGCAAGACTCTTGGCCAAATTTTAAGGGAGCTACCAAAGGTAAGTGAAGTCGCCACCAATCATTGGGTTTTTCTAAGGTGTGATTGGTCAACTATTTCTAGTTGAATTTATTATCGATCCTAGGCTAAGAAAAAGGGCATTTTTCCTAATCTAACGTGATGGTAAAAAAACTTGATTCTTGAGTCCGGAAGTTTGGTTATGTGTGGGGAAGGTGTTAGGAACTCCACAATGCCTATCCAAGGACAATCCTTTGTTTTGATAAAACCTTAATTTTTGGAGATTGGCAGTAAAAAACATGATTTTGGCATTGACTTTGGGGCTTTGCATGCATTAGGGCTTTGAGGTTTGGCTTTTGAATGGGTGTGGCCCCGATCTATACTTTCCTAAGGCATTCAGGCAAATTACTAGATTTCCATGACAAAAATCCGGCGACACATCACCTTACTTTCGTGGCAAAAATTAGGCATTGCTTTGCCTTGGTGACATGGACTGTGACAATCACACCAGAAGGGGCGAGCAGGTATATATATACATATATCATGCACAATGCTAGTACACAAAACAGGAAAGTAAATGCCTACATCCCTAGAGCATGACCCAAAATATAGGTGCAGGAAAGTAAACAGGGGTCGCCATACTCTAAAGATGAGGATGAATGATGCATGACATTATATACCTCATACAACCCATCCAAGAGAGAAATAAGGGAGAAAGGAAGGGGATTTAAAAGAGTACATAACCAAATGGAAGAGGCTAGACCTCTAAAACTACTGAACATTGCCACTTGGTTTATATCGACATGCTTGTGTCCACGCCCTTTTTTGCTTACGCCTAGGAGACTGTGCCCTAGCTCTATGTGTCTTCGCTCCATGTGTGTACATGCAAAGGAAAAGACAAGAAACTAGCAGACAAGCAATGGAAGGAAAAGATGCATAAAGCATATGAAAGAGGCATAAAGTAGATAAGCATGATAGACATGACAAGCAAAGGAACAAGAAAGCAAGCAAACAAGCAAGAAGACAAATAAGCAAGAAAGAAAACAAAATGTGGTGTCCGTGAGGGACAAATGTAGGTTTGGATTGAATGTCCATAACTTCATTGTGTTGAAGCATGGTTGACACACTGGCAAACAAGACTCATGCATGGACATGTGAGTAAGCGTGTAAAGATGCATAGAAAGCCAACAGTGGCACAAATAAGCATGGTAAGCATAGCATCGCGCGGAGTGGAAAATGGAAGGGTACGCACAAAGCAACCCGGCATCTGGAGATGCCTCCCAAATGGTTACATCCGAACAAGGTCTCATTGACATCAGATATAACCACACAAGGTCAAGCCCATGGGGGACACCAAACATGGCAAAGCCTAGAGCTAGAGAGACTAACACAAGCCTAAACATAGAAGCAAGCAAGCATAGACATACAAATAGGGGTGATCCAAACCATTTTTATGTGGCACCATAGCGTCTAAATCGGGTCCTAACCATTAGTCCAAAACATAAGAAAATGCAATAAAATGACAAAAGGGCTACAATAGCACATGGCATGACAAACAAGGTCTAACCTAAGCATATAAACATGGTGTGAAACATGCAAGCACATAGATGATGGCATAAAGCATGTAGAGAACATCGATCTAAGCATGTAAACACACCGATCTACACATATAAGCATGGAAATATGCATGTAGGCATGTAAATGTAAATCTAAGCATTTAGATGTAGACATAAAAGTACGAAGGAACACAAATCCAAGTATACAAGCATGTGAACACATAGATCTAGACATATAGGCATAGAGACATGCACGTAAACATGTAGATCTAAGCAAGGCATATCCAAAAATATGATATCAAGCATGTGGGCATGTAGACCCAAACATCAACATAGAACAAAAAGAGGAATAAAGCATAGGAAAACATGGCATAAAGCATAAAGCATGTAGGGTAGAAAAATAGACATTTAAACAAGCATAGAAACATGTGGATCTAGCCAAACAACACATGGGAAAGATAGATCTAGGCTCAAACACTGGTATGAGACATGGAAGCAAATGGATCTAAACATCAAAAACATAGGAAAGAGAAGATCTAAGCATGGAAAGTGTGGCATAAAGCATAAAGCACGTAGATCAAGAAAAATAACATATAAACAAGCATGGAAGAACATGGGACTAATCCAAGAACATGCTAGGAGCAAGATAAAGCAAAAAACATGCTAGATAAAGCAATAAATCATGTTATTAAGGCAAAAAGAGCAAGATAAATGCTAGAAAAAGATTTAGAAGGTTTAGGGGTGGGGATAGTAGCTAAAAAGCTACATCCACACCCCTAAACCTCAAATCCAAGGTGTAGAACCAAGGAAAAGAAGATTGGGTATAAGAATAATACCTTGTATTTTTGGTGAAGACGGAAGATTCAGGAGCCTTTGATGTGTTTTTTGTGTTTGGAGGAGAGAAGTAAAGCTTAAAATTCATCCAGGCAGAGCACAGAACTCGGGAAGTCTCTTTTTTTTGGTCTGGAGGGTGCCTAGGACCTTTTATAGCCCTAGCATGCTTTACGAGGCGACGGCCCTTGTTGGGCCGCCACCTTTAAATGGCCACAGATCGAGTTGATCTTGACACCCCTGAAAAATCTTGACTTCTTGTTTTTGAAAATGTATGGAACTTGAAAATCCAACGGTCGAATCAAAAGCTATGGCTCTCGGAAGTTAATAGTGCATCAATCAGTGTGTTATCCCTGTTTTCGTGATATCTCGGCTATTCTAACTCCGATTTCGACCCATGAATAGTCGTTGAACTGATAGTTTAATAATCTTTGTGATGACATTGGTTTCAACTTATTCTAATGGCCAGATCAAAATTAGGGTTTCTACGACCCGTCGGGAGTCAACTCCAGGTCAACTAGGTCCAACTTAGTCAAAGTTGCCAAAAATCTCTGAAAAGCTCGAGTTTAGTATAAAACTATGAAAAGTGTTGTTTTGTGAGGATTTTGACCTTGTTTGGTCAACACTAGGTTGACTATGGGCATTTTGGTCATTTTAGCTGAGAAAGGCACTTCGGGTACTCCGATGTTCAAACAGGTTACGCCACGTCATTCTAGATGTTCTCACAGCCCCATGGAGAGAAAAAATATTTATGGATTTTTCAAGGTCTGGCATGCAAATCAAGGGTGGACAAAATACTGTATCAACACACCTGAACAAGAATTTTAATCTCACCTGCCAAACAAATGGTGCACCTCCTAAGCTTGAAAGACTACGCTGAGAAAGCCGTGTCATAATGTGCAAGAGGGTTGCATGAGCCATGACGCCCCAATCGTAATTTTTGATCCGATTGATGTCCCTCAAACTCCCCAAGTAATATAAACTCATCGTGCTCCCTAAGTCAAGACACAAGAGAGTTCCAATGAAAATGAGCATAAACATCTGAGTGCCAGTTGCCACAATCTCACACTTGTCAATATTAGAATACAACCACATCAAGGACACATTTTTACCACTAACTCGTGGAGGGATCACACCCAATAAACTCCTAATCTTTGCTAGTGAAATGGAATCATTACCCTCAATTCTTTCACTACCCAATTTTAAGCTAGTAATGGTTGAGAAGTCATACGGTATGAACATCACCTCGTCAATGCCCGAAAAATGAAAGGTACAAGTGGTATCCCAAAATCGCTTAGACAATGCAACAAGCAGTTGAAGATCCTTGTACTTAGTGGTGTCATAATCCAAAAGAGCTTGTAAAAAGGTTTCGAAGCCGGCTTCATTGATGACATTTCTAATGTCTAGGGATAATTCCGCCCACCTATGTTTCAGTAACTTTAGACTACCCCAGCTCTTGAGATTCTGCAATTAACAAGAATACCCATAAAAAAATAAATAATAAATAATAAATAATAATAATAATAATAAAAACAACAACAACAACAACAAAAGAGCTTAGCCAACATCATGACATCCACAAAAATACCTTATTCCAAAAGTACTCACTCAAAATCCCAACAAACAGATAAAGATGCCCTTTACCAAATTATCCACGCCCAAATGCCATTTCACAAATTTAATTTATACGACATCCTAAAAATACCCCAATCAACCAAAAAAAAAAAAAAAATCCTTCATCTCCATAAAATCATTCAACAATGACCCAAAAATTTACACCAAAAAAAAAAGTTCCATACCCATGAAAAATAATGCCCAAACACCTACACCAAAAATTTCATACCCATCAAAAATTAACTTACCCAATTTTGCCTACACTTCAATTTCCCATAGTCAATCAAAAATTTTCCAACAATGTCTAAAATCATATCCAACACAAAACTCAACCAATGACCAATATTGTCCAAACTTGACAATACCAAACAACTCAACAATTCAAAAATGCCCCAAAAAATCAACATGTCCACACAATAATTTCCATCCAAATCATATAACATCCAAAAACTCCCACAAGAGCAAATGACAACAAATAAGGGCAATGTCTCATCATAAATTTCCCAAAAATACAAGAAATCAACAAATTTACCAACAAAAACAAAAAATGAGCTCACCTTGAAATCTTTGTTGGATGGGTGTGGAGCATGAGTGCTTAGTCTTGAAGAAGTCCCTCTTCATCATTCCATTCTATTGATGGGTGATACTTCTTCCCATTAAATGTAAGAAAGTAAGGTGGTTCAGGAGGAAATGCCACGGAAGTGGGGGGAAGAAAAAATGGAAATGGGTTTTTCAAAGATGCTCAAAAACTCAAAGATCTAAAGAAACATTCAAGGGAATGGTAGAAATCAAGTTTAGAAGCTTGGGGAAGTGATTTTCTAAACAAGAAATGCAAGAAAGGAGAAAATGCAAGAAGAATGAAGTTTGGAATAGTAATAATGGAGGAAGAGGAAGAAAGAAGAAGAAGAAAGAAAAAAAAGATGATGGAGCAAAAAAAAATAGAAGGGGGCCAAAATTTCGGCCCCCCTTGTCCCTTTTTACTTGAGTTGCTAAGTCAACTTAGGTTTGACTGAGTTGACTCGGTCAAACTTGAGTTAACTTATCAAAAAAAAATTGAAAAAACAAATTAAAAAAATGAATGAAATGAAAAAAAAAATGAATGAAATAAAAAAAAATGAATGAAAAAAAAAGTTAATGAAATGAAAAAATTGAAAAAGAAATTTTTGAAACAAAATGAAGAAAAAATGGTCCTTAAAATTTTTCAAAAATGATTTCAAAATCTGTGGCATTAATTCTATTGAAAAAAAAAATCCACCCAGGTAAAATTGATTATCTTCAATGAAACAAAAAGGAATGGAAAATTCCCTAAATTAAGCAGATAAAGTCTCAATCATCAAAATTCTAATTTGATTTTTTTTATAGATTTTCAAGTTGAGCGGATAAAGGTCTTAGTCTTATTCCAAATCAAGCGAATTCAGTTCCTAGTCACCTCATTCCAAGTTAGATTGGGCGAATAGAGTTCTTAGTCTACTTCCAGATCGGATGAATACAGTTCCTAGTCACCTTACTCTAAATTGGGCGAATAAAGTTCTTAGTCGGCTTCCAGATTGGGCGAATACAGTTCTCAGTTACCTCATTTTAGATTGGGTAAATACAATTCTTGGTCACCTCATTCCAAGTCAGATTGGGCAAATAAAGTTCTCAGTCAGCTTCCAGATTGGGCGAATACAGTTCTCAGTTACCTCATTTTAGATTGGGTAAATACAATTCTTGGTCACCTCATTCCAAGTCAGATTGGGCAAATAAAGTTCTCAGTCTACTTCCAAATCAACCAAATACAGTTCCTGGTCACCTGGTTCTAGATCGGGCGAATACAATTCCTGGTCATGTCATTCCAAGTTAGATTAGGCAAATAGAGTTCTCAGTCTACTTCCAAATTGGGCAAATACAGTTCCAGGTTACCTTACTTTAGATTAGGCGAATAGAGTTCTCAGTCTACTTCTAGATTAGGTGAATACAATTCCTAGTCACCTGGTTCCAGATCAGGCGAATACAGCTCCTAGTCACCTTATTCCAAGTTAGATTAGGCGAATAGAGTTCTCAGTCTACTTCCACTTCAGGCGAATACAATTCCTGCTTACCTTACTCCAAATTGGGCGAATAGAGTTCTCAACCATTCCAAGTTAGATTGGGAAAATAGAATTCTTAGTCTACTTCCAGATTGGGCGAATACAATTCCTGGTTACCTTACTTCAAATTGGGCTAATAAAGTTCTTAGTCAACTTCCAAATTGGGCGAATACAATTCTCGATTACCTCATTTCAAATCGGGTGAATACAATTCTCGATTACCTCATCGGCATTCAAGATTTTATCCAAGTTTACCAATTATCAAGTAGATTAGATGTCCACAGTTCTCATTTTTTGTAAAACAATAAAACACTAGTTCTAAAATCAATGTCTTTGTTTTACATTAACATTTGCTTTTCAAGCTCCGTCAATGTGGGGCATTCTATAGACACTCAATTTTGTACCTAAAATTAATTTTGGAAGATGACTAAAATAACCTTTTCAAATACCCAAAAATCATAGTTGCATCTCATGCATTAAATCATTCATTGCATATCATAAAAAAGATCTTGAGATTCTAATAATTGTGACGGTATGTCTGATTCCCAAATTAGACTGTCGGATTGGAAGATATTACAAGATCAAGTTTTCACAATCTACATGCATTGTATAAGGGTGAAGCTGATCACGTGTGATTAATTAAAATTAATTCTGATTGGTCAAACAATTAAATTAATTAAATAATTTGTGTGATTGGTTGTTGGTTTTTATTAGAAATAAGCTTGATTGCAAAGGAATAAAATGGATAATCAAATAACAAGGGAATTGTTGATAATTAAGTCTTTTTAGAATATTTATCTATCAGATAATTATTGTTTTAAGGACCTGATTATCAAAATAAAAGGGATTTATCTTGGAACACGAGTTGAAAATACGCCTAGGTACAATTCCCAACTCAGAAAACCCCTAAAAAAGAGTCCAGATCGAATCAAAGTTGAGAAATGGACTCAGCACTTAAGAGTGCCAATCAGCACATGGCAAGTGCCAATCAGCACTTCCCTAGTGTCGATTGGCATAGCTTCAAGGCCCAACCCAGAAATCGTTAGATTAAGCTAAAACACATCCATTTCAATTTTTTAGGGATAAGAATTTGGCCTAATTCGTATTTGATCCAACCTAGCTTATTTTCTAAGCAACAAACCTCTATAAATAGGGAATTAAAATAAGAAATCAAGACCCCCTTTTCTGACCTCTTTCTCTCCTCTTACGTTAAAGAAATTTTGGAAGTTTTGTTTTAGGAATTTCTTTTCTGCTAAATGGCTCTTACCTAGATCTTTAAAAATTCATACTCCTTGGTCTCTAGGATAATTCTTTGCTTGCAGAATATGTTCATGCAGGTAAGTTTTCATCTTTCTATCTCCATGAAATTCAATTCTCCATGTTGTTTATAACATATTCTTTCTTTTATTTATTTTGAGATGATGAACGTTTGTTTTTGCATATATCTTTTGTTCATATAATTATGTAATGCATATGATTGAATCCTAGATTTGTTGCTTTATTTAACTTTATAAAAAATCAGATCTAAAATATTTTCTCAAATCCTCATTTTTTTCTAAAACCAAAAATCAGACCTGAAATATTTTTTTCAAAACCTCATGGTTTTCTTAACCTAAAAATCAGACCTGAATTTTATTCCAAAAAAATCATTCTTTTTTACTTTGAAAAACCATATCGGAATTTTATTTTAAAAAAAATTCATTCTTTTACTTTGAAAAATCAGATCTGCAATTTCTTTTGGAAACCATTCTGTTTTCTTTTGGAGATTCATTTTGTTATTTAATTAAGAAATCAGATTTGACAACCCTCTTTTTTTAAAATCTATTCCTTGCTATTATGAAAAAAAATAATCATATCTGAATTTTTTTATCAAAAAATTCATTTGGCTTAATTTGAACTTTCCTTAAAAATTATTTTCTTACAAATAAAATTCAGATGTGATTTCTTCTTGCATAAATGCAACAGATCTAGAATTTTGCACATTAACCAACTTTAGATCTAGGAATATTGACACAAAAATTTGCCTGTCATATTTTTAATGGGTATTTAAAAGGTCATTTAAAGTCTAGAAGACCAGACTCTATCTGGGTAGAGTGGGTGCCTAACACATTCTCATCTTGTAACCTAGCCCCCAAACCTTAGAATCTTAGGTTGGTAGATTTAGTGTCTTATTTTATTTTGGGTAGATTGTAACTAGGAAACAAGGCCTTGTATTTCTTTACTAGATTGTAACTAGGAAACAAAGACATGTAAAATTCTTCCTATCAAGATATAATTGTTTCCAATTAATGAGAAGGTGTATTATTCAAGATATGTTGTAATTTGTATAGTTTTCTTATTTTACTTATAAAATAAGTGGCAACTCCATATGATCTTGAAAAGGGAAGGTGTCGATGCCTCCACCCTTTTCTGAGAGTAACCAAAAATTCCTTGGTCTCTCACAAAACCCATACAATCCCATTTCATTATTTGAATTGTGTGTTTTTTTTTTTAATCATTTTTGTTGATTTATTAGATTGTTGGGAATATAGTTGATTCTTGTGAGATGACAATGAATAGGATTGGATTATGGGTTATGGATTTTTATAGTAGTAATCAATGACGGAGCCAAGATTTTAGCTCAAGAAGGGCAATATTGAAAGTAAAAAATAATTGGGACAAAATGTGCCACATAGGACAATTATGGCAAAATGTGCATATTTGTGTGTGGTACTAGTATTATTGTTTTTCTCTACTACTCACAATAGTTCACTTCAACAACAATAAATCTAAAATTACAATTTTTCTTTACAAAATTTATCGCAATCACTAAATGAGAAATATCATGTCTACTACATTTTCACAACAAATCATACGTGACAAGTTGTTATTAATTGGAAAAAAAAAAGTAAGCAAAAATACACTTTTGGTCCCTTCATTTTGGGCCAATTCTTAATTTGGGTCCTAAATTGATTTTACTCCTAGGTCAGTCCCTCATTTTAGAAAATCGATTCTATTTTGGTCCCTGTCATCAACTTAGTAACAGAAAAATCAAACGTGACAGACAAAGTGCATTGTTGGCATATTAAATGCTGACGTGGCTAATTATGGAGCTGACATGGTCATTAAGAAAATATTTTAAAATACCACGCCAGCATATAAATTAATTAAAAATAAAAGAAAAAAATTTTTAATTTCTTAATTTTAATTTTAATTGTAAAAAATAAAAAACAAAGAAAAAAATAGTTTTAAAAATCAGACCAGACCGACCAGTCCAACTGGTTCAATCAGGAACCGGTCATTAATCTGGTCCGATTATAACAAATAACTGAAAAAGAGCTCAAATCCGAAAATAGTAGAAAACCGTCCGATTCAACTAGAAAACCGGAAATTGGTATGATTGAACCGGTTTTGCAAAATTGCTGAAACAGATCTGCAATGGAGCTTTTTTTGTAGTAAAAATATTCTTTTTTCTCAGATCTACTGATGGTGAGGACAGATTTTTGCAATAAAGTCTTTTTTCTTAATATTGGTTCTTAAGATTGGCTTTGCTTGAGAGAGAAAAAATAGTTGAATGTTCATGCTTGGCGTTGAAATTAGCATCTTGGAGTGGTATCTACAGATCTTCAGTGAGGAAGAGAGGAACCGATGATGGTATTGTAGAGATAAACAAATAAAACAATAGATCTAACTTCCTGAGAGAGAGAGAGATATGGATTCTGTGGAGTACTCAATGGAGTGCTAATCTATGAGGTGTATTGTATACCGTGTATTAGAAAAAATAAATAAATAAATAAAATTAAAGAGATAGTAAACGTGTGGCTAAGAGTGGTGGAGTGGAAAAGTGTATTGGTAAAAGAGTAATTAGTCAATGACTTGTCTAGTCATCTGACTCTGGACATTTTTTTTTAAATTTAAATTTTCTTGAATAAATAATAGTTAACATTATACTATTGTTTATACAAACTAAAAGATAAAGCTTAAAAGTTAAATAGTTTATTCTTTGTCAACCATTACTGACAAGAAAAGAAAGGTGGTATGAAAATAAAGCACTTTTTTTAATATAATTTATTAAAATTTAAATTTTAAATAAAAATTATTTTAATATTTTAATTAAATTATTTATGACATTCTCGGTTCGACCATCGGTCGAATCTCAGTCCGACCAAAAAACCAGTAATTAGCTACTTTTTCAATTCTTTCTCTGTACCGGTTTTTAAAACCTTGGAAAAAATAAAATAAAATGAGATAAAATCTAATTAAAAACAGTAACTAAATTTTTTTCTTTTTCTTTTCATTATTTTCGGAAGAACAAAGTAACATGTTCTTCACATTCTTCAAGAAAAAACATGAAGAACATGTATGGTTGCCCAAAAAATTAAAATAATCAATATTTTCTTTTCTTTTATTGCATTTTCTTAGAAAATAAACATGCAAAAATTCATTCAAAATCCTATCTCTACCCAAACCTCCAACAAATCAAACTCATAAACCCAAAAAAATCATCAAATCCAAATGAAAAAAAAAAACCAAAAATTTAAAATAAACATAGCAACAACAACTCAAAACCCAACCCCAACCCCAACCCACATCATTGTACTCTGCATTTTCGGTTAATCGCCTCCTTGAATCCAACGACTCTAACCAACCAAAACATTGAAACCCAGAAAATATCTTGCAATCCGAAGCCCAAACCAACAACAAATCCAACCAACAATCACCGATCAGACCAACCAACAAACCAATCTTGCAATTTGAAACCCACATGAACAAATCAGACCACCAATTACCACCACTACCACCAATCATTCAATCAAGCCACTGCAACCCACGCCAACAACAAACCCATCCAACGATCCACCACCGGACCAACCACCACTTCACAACCATTGATCCGAGAGAGAGACTTTAGAGCTTTAGAGATTTAAAAAGATGAGAGAGAGAGAGAAAGCTTTAGAGATTTTTGTTTGGGTAAGCAAAACACCAACTCTCATACTTGAACCATTATATTATGATTTAGGACTTATTTTTGTAGTTGCTATGCTTGTTATGAAGGCCACAGAGACTAATCAAACCCAAATTTATGATCTCTCTCTTCCCCAACCTCCAACCCAATTGGCTCCCTCCAACACAAATTGAGTTCCAATTCGTCGACTACAACTCTGTCCACCTCTACTCCTTCATCTCCTCATCGTGGGATGACTCCACCACCACCACTTGTAAGAGAGAAAAGAGAGAGGGTGAGTTAGAGAGAGAGATCTAAACTTGCTTTGAGAGAGAGAAAGCTTGAGAAAGTTATGAATCATTTGTGAGTTTGGATTTTGTTTTGGGTTGGTTTTCAAATGTTTTTTTTTTTTTTTAATTTTAATTTTATGTCTAAAAATTGATATAATTAAATTTCGTGATGTGTTTGTTTGCCAAGAAAGTTCAAGAATATTTGAGAAAGTTGCTATAAATTTTTTCTCAATCTATAAAATTGAAAAATAATTTTTTATTTTAGTTTTTTGAATTAAATTAAAATTGAAAAGTAAAAATTATTTTTATTTTTTAATTAAGAAAATACTGACGTGGCTTTTTTAATTCAAAAACTGTTGAAGTGGCATTTAAAAAATGTCAAATAAAATATTTTATTATTATTTTATTAGCCATGTTAGCATCTAATATGTCAACAATGCGCTTCGTTTACCACGTCTGATTTTTTTGTTACTGGGTTGATGACAGAGACCAAAATAAAATTGATTTTCTGAAATCAATGACTGACCTAGGAGCAAAATTAATTTAGGGACCAAATCAAGAATTGGCCCAAAATGTAGGGACCAAATGTTCACTTTCGCCAAAAAAGTAATGTCCGTGGTAAGTTTAAATTAGAATCAATAACAACTTATTATTTATAATTTATTGCATAAATATTATGAAAATGTAATAGATGTAGCACTTCTCATCACTAAATTGACAAGTTATAAATGATAAACAATAAAGTAAGTGGAAGGCCAAACAACTTAAAAAATAAAATGTTTTTTTATGGGATAAAATATTGTATATATAACATTTTTTTTCTAACAATTATGAAATTTATGGTAAAAAAAAAAATGTTGTGTAGGAACTAGGTAGCATTATTTATTGTTGAATTGTGGCAAGAAATGTCAAAATATTAAAAAGTCAAGAAAGAGAAAACTTTGAGTCTTAAGTGGGATCCATTGAACTCTCCTTTAGGGTGTGTTTGGTTGGAGGTAAAATAGGGAGGAAGGAAGAAAAGGGAGAGAAAAGTGGAGAAATGATGTTTTTTGTGGGTGTTTGGTTAGAAGTGAAGGAGGAAAATAAATTGGTGGGGTCCGGGTGTTTTCTCCCTAGGCCCACCAAAATGTTTTCTCCCCAAATTGGAGAGAAAACAAGAGAAAAAATGTTTGGACAAAAAACACCCCTGTGCTATGCTAACGTGCTAGGTAACTTGGGTTTCTAATGTTCACAATTTCTACAAATTTTTTTTCTTTCTTGCAATTTCTACAATTTTTTTTATACATGTTTTGTCATTTTCTGTACCATGTCAAATGTTTCTTTTCTTTTCTTTTTTTCTTTTATAAATTTCCTTTTTTTAGTTTTTTATCCTTTTCCTTTTTTTTTTTTAATTCTCCTTTATTTTTTGTCATTTTCTTTTTCTTTAACTTTTTTGTCCTTTTCTACACTGTTCATTTTGTTGGTGCTTTTATTTTTTGTTCATCCTTTTTTTTTTTCCTTATTTGTTACTTTTATTTTTTATCTATTAAGGGCATTTTTTTTTATCTATTAGGGGCATGAAAGTAAATTTATACAAATTATATTTTTTATCCCTCCACTTTTCTACACTCAAACCAAACACCATGAAGGAAAACTAAAATCTTTTCTATCTTCTCATTTTTCTATCCTCTCACTTTTCTACTACACCAACCAAACAAACCCTTAGTTTTAAAATGACAAAAAAGTAGTATGTACTATATGGACATATGGGCTTTTCAAGAGACCTTCTCATTTGTGTGAGGGGTAAAATTGAGATGAAGGAAAATTGAGAGGGGGAAATTGCTTTTAAGCATTAATCATACAGGTGTTTTGGGAAAGGTTAGAGGGGGTAATTGCCCCCTCTCATTCCCTCTGGCTCCACCAGTTGTAGTAATCATTTTTGGTTTACATGTTCATATTTTTGTTGTGGTTTTTGCAAAAGTTGTTGGGCAAGTTCAATGTTTTTAATGCTTTATTAATGTGAATAGTTTAAGGGTTTGGTTAAGGGTGTTTTAAGTATTTGTTACTGAACTATTTAAAAAAAATAAAATTAATACAACTTTCATGGAAAATATAAAAGGCTGTAAAAAAAAAGTTAGTAATTTTTTTATTTTTTCATAAAAAAATTTCTAAAAAAATTTTATAAATCAATGCTCTTAAGGAATTTGTTAATTTTTCTTATAATTTAAATCTTGTTAATCATTTGGTGTATTCAATAGGTATTGTTATCTTCTAAGATGTAGATATCTTGTAAAATATGCAAAATTTAATTGTTAGGAAAATCTGCATATATCTTTTATTTATTTATTTATTTGTATGGGTTTGAAGGGTTTTTGGATTTGATGGTGTTTGATGGTTTTGAATTTTTGGTTCAAATTTGCAAGGGAAAATCAATTTGTTGCTACTCTATACTACTATTTAAGGGGCTTCTCTTATTTGGACCAGATTTTTTTTTGTTCCAAAATACCCCTACACTCCTAGGTTCAGGTAAAGACAAAATTAAAGGATAATCCGGTAAAAAAACACACGTCTAACTTGCACTAAAATGTTGCCTACAAAATAGGAAAACTCTCCCACTAACCCACTTTTTTTTTTTTTTTTTTTTACTCACTAACCCATTTCTTCAAAATAACTATACGTTTTTTTTAAAAAAAATAGAAAAATAGATTATGAATTATCACATCAATTAAATAGGTTTAACTATAAAAGAAATTAAAAAAAAAAAATCCCCATACGTCCACTTTTTTTTTTTTAATTTAAAAAAAAAAAAAAAACCCTCCTAAGTAAAATTCGAATCCCACTTCAAAATTCAAATACACTCCCAAGCAGTTACCTAAACTCAAATCTTATCCACTAACCAGCGGTTTCACTCCATATTCCAGACTTAAAACCACGACAGTTTGCCTTTTCCAACTCTTAAATCTGTTTTTGTGGTTCTACGGAATTTCACTTCTAGGTAAGAGGGATACTCTACTTATTTCTCCAATTTCATGTTTTCTTTATTTCTTTTTTTCTTTTGGGTATTTATGTTTCTAATGACAATTGTTTTTTTGTATAAATAATCCCGGTTAATTACTGATGTATTGCATCTTGATCGATGTGATTCTCAATCGTTTTTTTATTTAATTATTTTACTTAATCTCGGGTAATCGAGTTAGATGAATATTTCTACCCATGAACTAATACAATTGTTTTCAGGTCTCAGTACTTGGGGTGTTAGAGCATTCACAGTAGTGAAGGCAAAATTTTAGCTATTTAGCTACACAAAAAGTCACTTTATCTATTTTACCTACACACATGCTGCAGCAGTGGATCTATTTTAACTTTCAACACAATAAAATAATATAAACATCACAATAAAATAATATAACTACTACAATAAAATAATATATCCCACTCCAAAAAAAAAAACAATCACAGCACCCACCACAACCACTCTACCATCAGCCACAGTCACAGCCACAGCCACAACCACAACAACCACCACCACCACCAGTCCACAGCAAGGAAAAAAGAAAAAAGAAAAAAAAAAAACCACAACACCACAAAACACGGCACAACCACCACCAACACAGCACTACAAAACAAACCCACTCTACCATCAGCCACACCCACAAACACCACCACCACCGCCGCCACAGCCCATAACAAAGAAAAAAAAAATCAACCAAGCCCACACCCACCCGACCCACTAGGCAACACCCACACCACGGCAATCAAATTCACGCAATGCAAAAAAAAAAAAAAAAAAAAAAAAAAACCCAAGGCTTGGATTGACGGAAAACCAAAGCAATGGGCGGAGGAAGGCAGCGGTGGCTTCAATGATGAAACCCAGAGCTTGGATCGACGAATGAAACCCTCGAAATCCAGAGCTTGGGTCTGATCGGCGAGATGGGTTTGTTGGCGGAATGGGTGAGGAGATCGGCGAGATGGGTCGGCGCCGGTGATGGGTCGAAGCTGGGCTGGCGGTGAAGGAAGAAGAGAGAAGATGAGGAAAGTGGAGGAAGAAGGAAGAAAGAAGTGAAGCCGGAGAGAGAAAATGGGAAATGTTTATTTAATGAGAGAAGAGAGAGAGAGAGTAATAAAAAATTCTTTTTTTTTTACCTGTGAGCTACAGTGCACATCTAAAGATAGATGTGCACTGTAGCTGAGGAACTAAGGGCCTGTTTGGATAAGGTGTTTCCACAACTCAATTCTCAGTTTCCATAACTCATAACTCAAAAATGGTGGGACCCATGCAAAAAGGTTGTTTGGCCAAACGATAACTCTGTTTCCATAACTCTGTTTCCATCACTCAATTCTCTGATTTTTGAGTTATGAGTTATGGAAACTGAAAACAACAAAAGGCTGTTTTCAGTTTCCATAACTCATAACTCAATGGCATTTCCGTAAATAAACACACATGAGGGACCCACAGCCGCAACTTTTGACCACCTTTTGACTTTTTTTTTTTTTTTTTTTTTTTTTTTTTTTTTTTTTTTTTTCTGGGTTGACGCTGGCTGTTCGTTCCTTTTTTTTTTTTTTCTTTCTGGGTTGGCGTTGGCTGTTTGTTCCTTTTTTTATTTTTTTATTTTTTTTTTTTATTTACTGGTTCGTCTGTTCTGTTCTATTCTTTTTTTTTTTTTTTCTTTTTTCTTTAGTACCTAGACTCACCAAACTTAGTGAAAAAAAAAAAAAAAAAAAAAAACCAGACCGAACAGCCAACCCAGGAGGGGAAAAAAAAAAAGAAGAAGCTGCTAGTGGAAAAAAAAAAAAAAAAAAAAAAAAGCTGTACTATGACAGGCGTGGGCCCTCCAAATAGTGTGAAAAATAGTGAGTGATGGAAACTGAGTGATGAAGGCAAACAGATGCGAAAAATTGAGTGATGAGTGATGAGTGATAAAATATGAGTGATGAGTGATGAGTGATGAGTGATGGAAATTGAGTGACGGAAATTGAGTGATGGTTTTTTGTTGTCCAAACAGGCCCTAAATCTTTTAGATTTAGCTCCACTGCTGCATGATGATTTTTTGTGGTTGAAAGCTAAAAAAAATACCATTATACCTATATAGCACCACTGTTGTGAGACTGTGAGTGCTCTTAGGCAGTGGTTGCACTTGAAGATGTTATGGTTCTTGGAGAGCCTGTGGCTAGAGCTATTAGAATTTGGTGAAAATTGTGGAAGAGTCAAACATGAAACAATTACAGATTTCAAGGAAAAATGAGGAAAACCACATAAAGGAATTGGATAACTATTTATTGGAGAGTGATGATTGAGAGGGCATTTGATTTCGTTACCCATTATCTTGCACTTCAGATAAACATCATCAAAAATAACTTTAATGTTTTTGTTTTATTAACATTTTTTTTTTTTGGTGTATGCGTATGATTGTATCTCAAGTTGAGGAACACGAAAACAAGGCTATCTTAGCCCTTTATTAGTTGGATAAAATGTTGTAATTTAAATTTTCATCCAACCAATCCCAAAAAAAAAAAAAAAAAATAGAAAGAGGATTATTATTATTTTTCTTTCTTTCTTATATCTATATTTCTGAGGATTTGGATGGTAATAAAGTAAAATACATAATCGAAAAAATGTATTTTTGTTTTTTTGTTTTTTCAAATACCATTAAACTGAAGGATACTGACTCCAAAAAAAAAAAAAAAAAAATATATATATATATATATATATATATAAAGTGCTTTTAAATATATTTTTTTATTCTATCTTTTATCTCAAAGTGTATATATATACATATATATATATATATATTTAAAGTATAGTTTTTTACACCCAAAAAAAAAAAAAAAAAAACACCTTACAATGGTGCTTATTTATATCCTGGGCTTTTGATTTCATAAATTTTATCATTGATAAATATTAGATTTTGAATTGAAAAATCTATCCACACAAAGTTATATGGCGTGCTCAGAAACTCTTTTATTATTTTGGTATTAAACTACCCATGACTTAAGTTTGAAAAATTATTGTGTACTTCCGGAGTATTATAAATGCATACTCCCTCCTCTCATATGAATGGTGGGTCTTACTAATTAAATTTATGGTGGGACTCACCATTCATGTGAGATGAGAGAGTACGCATTTATGGTACTCCAGAAGCACCTAATAATTTTCTCTTAAGTTTGAGTACTTGAGTTTGGGCTGTTTAAAGCAAGTTTTTGTAAATTTATTGAAGCACCCACATAATGTTAAAAGGAGATGGAAAAGAAAATTCTGATGACAACAAGCAATTAAAGACAAGTAATTACGTTTACCAGGAATCTTACAAGGAATAAATAAATCAATTAGATCTAATAATATTATTATGCAGCGCTTTTTTTTTTCTCTTTTTTTTTTTGGGGTGAAAAACATAAATGCTTGTCGTGATTGTATCAATTTTCTTTCATGCCCTTTGTCTTGATTGGTCTTAATTGTTTATGATTAGAATTTTGTATCAATTTTCTATCCTTGTTATTGTTTGGTGTTGAGGGGTTACATTGAAATCCAACACGTGTTGTGAAGCATTGGTTTTCATTGATTAGCTACTTTCAAAAAAATAATGAAAGTAGCAATATTATTTGAGCATCTCCAACAACTTCTCTAATTTTTTGTATCATTTGGAGAGTGAACAATTACTTTTGTTTTTTGCCTACTTTCTTTTTCAAGTACATTTTTCAACAGATTCTTTATCGTTTCTCTATCCCATTAAAATATTATTTCTTCTATTATTTCTTCATTCCTTCTTTAATCTTCCTTTATCCATTCCCAACTACAATATTTTTCAAATTCCTACCAGCTTACTTTTAAATCTCCCAGTAATAATATTTTCAAAATTTTCAACATATTTTCCAACAGTTTTTTTCCCTTCCCTTGTTTGGGAGTTTTAATGGAGTGAATGGAAAGTTCATTTCTTTATTTGGGAGTTTAAACGGGAGAGAATGGAATAGGTAGAAGGGAACGCGCATTCCTTTCTATTCCCTTAAAACCTCAAATTTTCATTCCCCCTGAAATTGGGAGGAATGAGAGGGAATGAAATTAGGTTTAATGAATTTTTTACTCTAACTCCCAAAATACCCCTACATATTTAACAATTTATTTTAAAATAGGGGTCTAATAGTAATATTGTCATAGAATGATTCAATTCCATTCCCTCTATGTTACTCCCAAACAAGATTACTTACATTCCATTCATTGTCATTCTTTTTCATTCTTTTATTTTAAAACATCCAATCAAGGTTTCTTAATTCCATTCCATTCCATTCTTTTCCATTTATTTCCCTTACTTAAATACATTTCATTTCATTCCATTCCATTCCATTCCATTTCCTTATGATCATTCCATTTCATTCCTTTATGAACTCCTAAACGAAGCCAAAAAAAGCATTAAGGGATTAACCCAATTGTTTATTATAATTTTAAATACCATACATTTTCACTCCTAATTTATTATTCAACCTCAACCATTTTATTTACTTCACATTTTTCCATGTTGCATAGAGAGAGAGAGAGACACGCACAAAAATAGCCGAGAGCGAGATCACAAGAGACAAAACCTATGTTGCACGGACACACCAAATTTGGCCAAGTACTTGTGTTGAACATGTGTCGGACACGGTACTTGTAAGATACGCCCAAAAAAATGCACCTAGTGCGGACACGTTTGAGACACGCCGGGTATGTCCTAGACACTGGATAGTGTTTAAAGAAACTAGATTTTTACACCTGGACCATTACTGACCATCGATCAAACGAAAAGCCTTCAGCCTTCTCTCACTCTCTTAGCCTCCCTCTCGTGTTTCCCTCTCGGTTTGCCCTCTTGCATAGATCGGCGACCAACGAAGCACCTCCGATGTAGATCGGCAACAAATGAAGCCCCTCCGATGTCACCAAGGCTCTGTCGGTTTGTTTCTCTCTCACCCTTTGGCCCTAGGTCTGGCACTCAACCTGGGTTTTCTCTTCTTTATTTTATTTTTTATTTTGGTTTTCTACGTTTGGGTTTTCTCTCTTGTTTTGTAGTGCCCGTTTGGATTCGGCGTTTTGCGCGTCTACATTTTGAAAACCACGTTTCGTTCTTTTCTTTTTTTATTTTTGGTTCCAGCCGCACTATTTGACCAAGTAAACCGTGAACAGTGCATGAATGCACTATTCAAGAGTCCTACAAATTCCACACATTCCACTTTTCAGCCACTTTTTCATTAAAAATCGGTCTCACGGCACTATTCACACATTTAAAAATTATTTCGCTACAATGTTTTCAGTTTCAGTTTTCAGTTTCAGCAAAAATAAGCTCAATCCAAACGGACCCTTACTCTTGTTGTGACCTGTCGTTTAGCATTTGTAATTTTGTAGTTGTGACTTGTTTATTTATTTATTTGTTTCGTTGTTTAGCTTAGCACTTGTAGTGACTTATTTTATTTGTTGTGACTTGCCTGCTGGCTGTGAGCAATTTGTCTATTCAGTATTTATTAAGTTGAAATATCATTAGGTACAATAATTTTTTTAGTTATGTATTATTGCTGTGATATAATTTTTTTTATAGGGATAAATTACATATTTGGTCCCTAACTTTTATGATGTTTGTGAATTTAGTCCCTAACATTTCAAATGTGTCAGTTTAGTCCCTGGCCTTTTGGTATTGTGTCAAAATAGTCTCTACTGTTAAGTAATGAATAAAAAATACTGACATGGCTAATGGTAAAAATATATATAATTTTCATGACACATAAACTACCACATGAATTGCCACATTAGCACAAAAAAAGGGACTAAACAGCGAAAATGTGTAACTAGCCATAATTTTCCAACTATATAGTTAGTAGTTCCGGTTTCCAAACTATTATTTACTAGCATCTCGAGTCTAAAAGACTCGATTTTGGCTTATAAATCAAGTCTCAAAGACTCGATTTCCATGGTCTGATGTGGCATTTATTTCCTACCTGGAAATCAAGCCTCTAAGGCTAGATTTATAAACCAAAAAAATTTTAAAAAAATTCAAGTCTCAAGTCTTTCTTACAATCTGAAATACACAAAAAAAATTTTAAGAAATCCAGAAACACAACAATCAGATCAAAGGGAGAAAGAATCTAGGGACTCAGATAAGATAGGAGACCTGCCTAAAACATATCAGAGAAGAACCCAAAAAAAAAAAAAAAAAACCCAGATCTTGCGCTGCTTGGGTCGGTAGCGCGCGGCCTAGATCTCGCGCTGCCTGGGTCAGTCGCACGCTACTTGGCTTGGGTCGCCGCGCACCACCACATTGCCTGGGTTCTTCTCTCTTTCTATTTCTGGTTTTTTTTTTTTTTTTCTCCGATAATGTTCTGGTCTCTGGTCTCTTGTTTATAATGGTTATAAATCGAGTCTTAGAGACTCGATTTTCATGTGGTTGCCACATGGAAAAATATGCCACATAGGACGTGATTAGACCATGAAAATCGAGCATCTGAGACTTAATTTATAGGCCAAAATCGAGTCTCATAAACTCGAAATGCTAGTAAATAATATAGTTTGGGAACTAGAACTACTAACTATATAGTTAGGATTTTATGGCCATTTGGCCATTTTGGCCCTTGTATTGCCGCATGTCTTTAGTATATTTTCAGATTTAAAATTTTCTTTCATTTACTTTTCCTTTGCTTTCTTAAGAACCAAACGGGGGTTAAAAAAATCCAGAGTTTAAAACTCAATTTCCTTTATTTTCTCATATTTTCCCAGCAACCAAACGAGGAAAAAATAAAACAAATTCCAAAACCCAAAGAAAGAGATGCAGAAAGGAATCACAATGAAAGAAAAACTTCGAACCACCTAATTAACTCGTATTGGGCTTCCAAGTTCACTAATGTCCACACCCCACTTCAAAAATTTTCAAACCAATCACTGCCATAAATCAACAGTTGGGTTGGGTTCAGACTATTTAAAACCTTCGACCTTACTCTAATCCCAACTTTAACCATTCAACAATTCAAAGATCCTTCCCTCTATTCCTCTGTACATTCTCAAAACTCCCAATCGGGCCAATCCCATTTTCTTCAAATGATAGATCCAAAATTCCAAAAAAAAATCAAAAACCCCTGAACACCTAAACAAAATGAGTTCTGAATCTAATCAAGCGCACTCAGCAAAAACAACAGAATCTAATTATGATTGTGATTGTGATTCTCTCTGCATCTCTCTCTGGATTTTGGAATTTGTTTTGTTTTTTCCTAGTTTGGTTGCTAGAAAAATATGAGAAAATGAAGTAAATTGAATTTTCAATTCTGGGTTTTTTTTACCTCATACGCTTCTTAAGAAAGTAAGGCTCCGTTTGAGAGTTCACAAGGGAATAGAATGGAATGATCATAAGGGAATAGAAAGGAATGAAATGGAATGGAATGTATTTAAGTAAGGAAAAGGAATGGAAAAAAATGGAATGGAATAGAATTAAGTAACCTTGATTGGATGTTTTAAAATAAAAGAATGAAAATGAATGAAAATGATGGAATGTAAATAATCTTGTTTAGAAGCAACATGGAGGGAATAGAATAGAATCATTTTATGATAATATTACTATTAGACCCCTATTTTAAAATAAAGGGTTGAATATATAGATGGCGGTACAAGGTTTAGTCCCTAACTTTTTATTTATTTTTTTATCTTTTTAGTTTGTGCTGATGTGGTAATATACGTGGCAGTCTATGTAGAATAAAATTTTACCGTTAGTCATGTCAACATTTTCCATCCATCACTGAACAGTAGGGACCAATCTGACACAATATCAAAAGATTATGGACTAAACTGACACATTTAAAACATTAAGGACCAAATTGATAGATAATGTAAAGGTTAGGGACCAAATATATAGTTTACCCTTTTTATATTTATTAAATTGAAACGTAGTAGGTAAAATAAGTACCAAAAAATTGATTGATAGGTTTTAATAATTTTAAAACTTAAAATAAATATAAATTATGTCCAAAAATATTTAAAATATAACTAAAAATAAATATTAATTAATTAATTAATAGCCGTATCTCAGACGTGCCATACCCTAATTTTTCAAAAAATGTCGTACCCTCATACTCATATCGTACCCATACTTGTGTCTGTGTCCCTGCAACATAGGGCAAAACTCGTTGAGAGAGAGAGATAGAGAAAGATCACCATTGTGTAGGCCAGTTGAGATCAACCAAAACCTGAGAGAGAGTTGCCCAAAGGACAAAACCAATGGAGATTGGCGTTAACTATGCAACTTTGCCTCAACCATTCCACTGCTCGTCCTCCTCCCCATTGCCAAGTGTATGCTAATTGGTTTACCTCCCCTTTGAGTTTGGAGATGTTTGAGAGAGAAAGAAGGTGGGTTGATTTGTAGCCATTGAGATATGAATGTTCAAAATGTGTATAAAACACTATGAACACTTAGACTCCCAATTTCCAAATTATCAATTCAAGCTTATTATCAAACAATTAATATGTGGAATATGAACATAAGCATATAATAGAATTGATAAACAATCTAAACCAAATAAAATCACATCCACAGCATAAATTAAATGGTAAAGATTAAGGGAAGAGAGATGCAAACACAAGAACAACACAACGATGTGTTATCAAAGAGGAAATCGAAACTCTCGGCGTAAAACCTCTCCAATGCCCTCTAAACGGTAAATAATCCACTAAAGAATGTAGTTGGGATACATGAATAGTAGAAGACCCTTTAAACCTAATCTACCCAATATACCTAAACCTTCCAAATTCCTATTCCAACGAGGTTACGTTGAACCTATTTTTTCTTTAACTTACCGAATTCTGCTATAACCCATAACATCAACCAATATGAATTGGTTCCTTTCAAACTGCTTCCCAAAGCACCAAATAGCCTTCTCACGGATATGGGTATGGTGAGAAAAGGATTTGGTTAAAGAACCTCTCAAGGATGTAACAATGGAGAGGGTGAGAGTTGAGGAATTTGAAGGGTCACTATGTAAATATTGTGGATGAGTCAATCTTTTTTTTCTTTAGGGTTTCTCTCTCAAAATTCTCTCTGAAAGCTCTCAATATTTCATGGGTATATTGGGTATTTATATTGGAGTGAGAAAGGAATGCGAAGAGTCATTTTTTCCATAACAGAGTGGACTGGTGACTTGGCCTCGCGACTTGACTGAGTCACGAGTCCAAGCCGCGAGCTAACTGAATAGCTAGTCTGGATTTTTTGTCCTGTAGTGCTACAGTTACCGTTCAGCTTATCTGCATGCTTCACTCATGTGCATCTTCTGGCGACTTGCAAGCCGTGAACCACCTATGAGATCCAGCCGCCAGTCCCTGCTTTACTACACAGTCTTGAGCATTTCTTCACACTCTCTCACACACTACCCTTACATGATTCCCACCTAAATACAGGATTACTAATTGCTAAATTACAAGCAAATTTGGCAAGGAATAAAGCCAACAAGATAGTTGATTAAATTCAACCTTACAATCTCCCCCTTTGGCTATTCCATGACAAAACCCTAAAACAAACTCTAGACTTAACATATGAGTTGGGAACAGTTGAACAAAACTCACTCACACCTAACTCTAGAATCTGTGAAGCTCTTGAATCATAAGAACAAGTATCTCCTAAAACACAACAACACAATTTGATCATTGTATGCAGAAAACTTGTAATGCATATGAAGCAAGCACAATGCGATCAAATAAAATGGAATATAGCAATAAACAATGACTTGACCATACAAGCAATCACTATAGAATAATGACCACAATGCTCATTCACATATGGAATGAACATCCGAACATGCATGCTAATAAGCTTAAATGCAAAGTATCATTTGCATGTTCAACACTCAACCAATGCAAAAAACATATATGCATATAGGAACAAGATCCTACCAGGGCACAAGAGTGATGTACTTAAAGAAAATGCAAAACATTAAACAACAAGTACTACGCTACAAAGCAAAGGTACAAAACCCAAAGTACAAAGAAATTGAATATAAACTAATAATCATTAAACCATAATCACACAAGATTTAAAACTTAATCACATAAACCATCAACATAAACATAAAATAAAAACTGCTAAAAGTAAGTTTTATTCAGGCTCCCCCTCAAACTGGCACTCCCCCTCAAGAGCTACCTAAAAATCTCTCCCTTTTTAATCAAAATGGCCAAAGGGTCACTTCTGGGTGGTGAAGCTATCAATCTTTGCTGAAAGTGTGGTCATCTAATCTTGAAGTGCAGCCAACTTGTCATTGTGTTCATTCTGGACCTTTCTGAGCCCATCTATCCTCTCCAGGATGATCTGGAATGCATCTGGAGGTACAGCTGATGAGGATGAAGCTTTGCTCCTCTTGGGCACATTCCTAAGAACAGACTCAATCAAGAACACTCTAGGGCACATTCCCAAGCACAGACTTTAACATGCAATAATCAGCTATATTGAAGCAGTGTATACCACATTCATCCAAAAGAAAGCATATGTCTATGAGACATATCTTAATGAGTATGAGATGTTTAAACCAACACAGAGCAGACAATATCCTTAAGGCAGAAGCAACACATATGATATCAATAATCAATAGCAACTTTAAAGAAAAAAAATATAGCCCAACCATTTAAGCTCAACCATTTTGAACCAACCATACTCACAAACAGAGTATATCACAGTAAACCCAAACAAATAGCATATGACAATGAGACATATTATCATGAGTATGAGATTTTACCAACCAACACAAATCAGTTTACAAACTCTAATAATGAAACTAAAACATGATAACAGCCATATTTAGCATCCTAGAAACAAGATCAACCAAACCCAAACACCCAAACTCAAAAAACATGAACCCAACCCATATCCGAAACTACAGATATCACAAATCAAAACCATAACTCACAGATTCAAGAAAATAAGGCTCAAAACATGAAATATGTAGTGAGAAAGAGAAAGCCCATACCTTTTTCTTGAAGATTTGAAGTTGAAATGATGCAAAAAATGGAGGGTTTTCGAGAGTGACATGGTGAGTTTGAGAGAGGTTTAAGTGGGGAAGATAATGAATAGTCACAAAATGTTCGAGGAAAACTCAAAAATTTTAAAACACTGACTTATTCGCACAAAACACGTGATTTTTGCGACTTATTTAAGTCGCAAGCAAGTCGCCAGGGTAAGTCGCGAGACTCTTTGAAACCAAAATTTTTGAAAATTTTTCTAGATGTTTTTCGCAATTGGAAGTTTTACCCGCGAGAAAGTCACGAGGTAAGTTGCAAAAGTTTCTGTGTACCCCTTGCGACTAGACCTTCCAACCGCGAATAAGTCGCTAGATTGAGCTGCAAGAAACATTAAAAACCCAAATTTTGATAAATATTCTAAGTATTTTTCGTGACTGGGATATTGACCCGCCAGTGAGTCGCGAAAAATCTCTGTGTGGGCTCGCAACTAGACCAACCCGAGACTGAGTCGCCAGAACAGGGCAACACTGTTTTTGAAAATTTTGACAGTTTTTGCAAAAATAAAATACTTTCCAAAAAAACTAAAACACTCAAAAATCTTTTTGTGTTTGATCAACAAAAAATTGAGCATGTGAAAAATACATTTAATCAAGTACAATCATACAAATGAATATGGCATTCATTGAACATAGACATATATGATGTGTATGGATATCAACAATGAGATAGTCCTTACTCTAACGTGAAACTTCAATGATCAATTCAACCAAGCCATACACAATTAGCACTAGATAAAGTGACCTATCTCAATTATAGAAATATGCATATATGACATCCCACAAAACTTGATTACATAACTTGTGAAGCTTTTCATTTGGCTCCATATACATCATATCATTTGATCTTTTTGAATCAATACATCTCGTTGTGAGATCGATGCCTAAAATTTTTAATATTTCAATTTGATGAGTTAGCCTTTGGCTTTTTAGGCATCACACATTTTATTTTATGTCGCTTTCTCTTTTTTCTAGTCAAATACTAGTATGTGCAACAGGCTTTTGCAGCTCAATATATCTTTTCATTTGGAGATTTACATTTGGTGAGCTCTTTAAGCAAAAACAATAAACTAATTGAGTGGGAAGATAAATAGGCACAAGTCTACGCATGTCTCAAGATCAACAATACCATTGACTAATCATTCATGACAAGTTTGAAGATCTGTTTACAACAGTCACATAAATGTCAAGATTTCTCCCACAAAGATATGGGATGCATAGGGAACAAGCTGCGCTTGTAAATGCATATGGCCATTTGTACAAAGGTACAAAGCAAAACGTGTTTTGAGACAAAACTCAACAAAGTCAATCAAACTTTTTAGATTTTCTACTTTTTATGTGTTTTTGGCTTTTTGACATAAAAACAAGAAAAGATAAATCAAAAATACCAATGTGAAAACATTTAAAGCAAAAGCAAACAAACAATTATCAACTCAAACTAGCAGCAACACATAACCAAGTATAGTCACAAAACATTAGAAATATTAATGAATGGATATGTTGTAATGCTTATACATGAGTACCCCTCTTCACCCACACGTCACATGCATTTGGGGTGATATCCCTATAGGATTGGGTACGAGAGTTAGGACTTTCAAACCTTCTAGTGAAGCTTTCCAAGCAAGTGGTGAATGCACCGATCATCTTCATCATGTTCACCACACTGGAATCACCATTTCGACCTCTTGATGACTCAATAGCCCAAGTCCTCTTGTCATTTGTTGGTCCTCTTGACCTTTGATCACTTGTATTCTTCAATACTCTTAGCTTATGACAATTCGGTATGGTGTGCCCTTGAAGTCCACAATGGTGACAGACATGGTTCGTTCTCGAACCTTTTTGTGATCTTGGAAGAGATTTCCCTTTGACTTCAAATCTAACCATAGATTGGTTACGGGGTTTGTTCAACACCCGTTGGTTAGCCATATTCTTATTTTTCTCAACCTTTGCCTTCTCCACAGTAAGGGCAACTACAACTGGCTCTTTGGCCTTCACAAACTTTACTTCTTTGGAGATATTCACAATTGAACTACTTTCTCCTGTGTATCCTAATTCGGTTTTGTCGGAGAAGGGTTTTTGATGAGAAAGGACATCATCAAGCTTCTTTGAGGATACTCACTCTACCTTGGCATTTGCTTGAACCACCTCAAGCTCAAGGAATTTCACCTTGGTGTAAGCTTCGATTAGCTCACCATTTAGTGTCTCAATCTCACACTTGGCCTCCTTATATCTTACTAGGAGACTTCTATAGTCCTCCTCTGCTTTCTTCATCCTCTTCATAGCCGCCTTGGCCACCCTTGCATACCCTCCCGACTTCTCATGGAGAGAGTTGTAATTCTCCTGAAGACCGGCTATATCTTTATCTTCTTCAGCATCCGATTCTTCTACAATTCCCATGGATTACTCATCACTATGCTCCCCAAGTTCTTGCATAAGCAAATTCAATTCCTCTGAAGATTCAACATAAGTAATAGTCATAATTGCTAAGAAGTTCCCTTCTTCATCACAGCTATCCTCCGAATCAGAGATGAAGGAATCTGAGTCACTAAGAGTGGTGACATATGCCTTGCCCTTCGATCTTAAGTAATTAGGACATTCTTTTTTGAAATGGCCATATCCATTACATTCAAAACAAGTGACTCCTTGATTAGATTGGGACTCCTTCCCGTCTCTCTTTTTAAAGTCCTTTTCCTTTCTGGAACTTGTGAATTTCCCTTTATCACCAAATTTCCCACTGTTCTTGAACTTCAGAAATTTATGGAAATTTTTTGCAAGGTAAGCAACATCTTTCTCGACAACATCCTCATTTGATAAGTCATGTGCTTCTACCCTTTCATTTATGGTCTTAAGAGTAAGAGATTTGCTCTTCCTTTGAGTGGGCAACAACAATTCATAAGTTTGAAGCGAGCCAACCAGTTCTTTGACTTTGATATCATCAAGATCTTTGCTCTCTTCAATCACCATCACCTTGGCACGGAAGCTTTCCGGCAATGACTGAAAGATCTTCCTTACTACCTTGGAATCCTCCATTTTCTCTCCCAAATTAAACTTGCCAATGATCACTTCATTCAGCTTACTATAAAAAGAGTCAAAGGACTCGTCCTCACTCATTCTGAGCTCCTCAAATTGGGTGGTCAGCATCTATAGCTTCATGTCTTTTACTTTCTTCATTCCCTTATAAGTGGTCTCCAATATCTGCCAAGCCTCCTTGGCAATGGTAATGTGAGAAATCCGATGAAACTCATCTGGAGACACACCACAAAAAATAGCGTTAAGTGCTTTACTATTTTCATTTAATGCCGCGAGGGCTACCTTATCTCATGTGGATTTGGCTGCGTCTACCCTAGTCCAGCCAATATCAACTACATCCCAAACAGCTTCATCAATAGAACATAAAAATGCTCTCATCTATATATTCTAAAAGGCATAATTGCTACCATCAAAATATGGTGGAGTATTTAAAGATTGAGACCAATCCATCTCAATATGGGGTCAAGGATCACACTAAGGTAATAAACCAATATAAGTATACTTGCTCTGATACCAATTAAATGTTCAAAATGTGTATAAAACACTATGAACGTTTAGACCCCCAATTTCCAAATTATCAATTCAAGCTTATTATTAAACAATTACTGTGTGGAATATGAACATAAGCATATAACAAAATTGATAAACAATCTAAACCAAATAAAATCACATCCACAGCAAAAATTAAATGGCAAAGATTAAGGGAAGAGAGATATAAATACAAAGACAACACAACGATGTGTTATCGAAGAAGAAACCGAAACCCTTGGCGTAAAACCTCTCCGCCGCCCTCCAAGCAGTAAATAATCCACTAAAGAATGTAGTTGGGGTATATGAATAGCAAAAGACCCTCTAAGCTTAATCTACTCAGTGTACCTAAGCCCTCCAAGCTCCTATTCCAACAATGTTGCGCCGAACCTATTTCTTCTTTAACTTACCGGATTCCGTTATAACCTATAGCATCAACCAATATGAATTGATTCTTTCCAAACTGCTTCCCAAAGCACCAAATAACTTTCTCACAGATATGGATATGGTGAGAAAAGGATTTGGTTAAAAAACCTCTCAATGATGTAACAATGGAAAGGGTGAGAGTTGAGGAATTTGAAGAGTCACTATGTAAAGATTGTGGATGAGTCAATCTTGTTTTTCTCTAGGGTTTCTCTCTCAAAATTCTCTTTGGAAGCTCTCAATATTTTGTGTGTATAAGGGGTATTTATACTGGAGTGAGAAAGGAATGCAAAGAGTCAGTTTTTCCATAATAAAGTGGATTGGTGACTTGGCCTCACAACTTGACTGAGTCACGAGTCCAAGCCGTGAGCTAACTGAATGGCCAGTCTTGATTTTTTATTCTGTAGTGCTACAATTGGCGTGACGGTTCAACTTATTTGCATGCTTCACTTGTGTGCATCTTTTGGCGGCTTGCAAGCCGCGAGCCACAAGCGAGTCCCTGCTTCACTGCACAATTTTGAGCATTTCTTCATACTCTTTCACATACTACCCTTACATGATTCCCATCTAAACACAGGGTTACTAATTGCTAAATTATAAGAAAATTTGGCACAGAATAAAGCCAACAAGATGGTTGATTAAATTCAACCTTACAAGATAAAAGTTGAAAATTTTAATTGGTTGTTTTTTATTTCGTTTAATTTTTTTGCTTGTGAACAGTAGCACTCCAAGCAAAGAGAGTGACTGTTCATAGAAACTTTTTGCATTTTAGAGAGGCTATTAGAGCATCATTTTGTGGTTAGACTCTCTAAAATAGAGAGGATTTTGTGTTTGCCAATGCTGTTGGAGACGCTCTTACTGATTTCTTGACAACTTTGGTTGAAATGGGGACATTTGGTTTAAACTCTAGTTCATTTAAATAAAGTTCTATTCAGATAATTTGAATAGTAGGCACAAATAGTTTATAGATGACTTGAGTTTCGTTAGGCTACGTTTGGTTGGAGGTGGACTAGAGAGGATAGAAAAGAAAGGAGAGAAAATAGCATTTGGTGTTGTTTGGTAAGGAGAGAAAGGATGAAAAATTTTTGGTGGAGCCCATGCATTTTCTCTTTGGGCCCACCAAAATGGGGAGAAACCTGGACCAATTATTTGGAAAAAAAATGTCCCTCACTGCAATATTCTTCTCTTTACCTTTTTTTGTTTTTCTCCTCTGTTTTCTTTACTGTGCAAAGTTCACTAACATCTCTGTGCGATGTTCTTATTAATTTCCCTAATCAACTTCACTTTTGACTTCTCATTTGTTGTTGTTGTTGTTGTTGTTCCCCCCCCCCCCCCCACCAATCCATTCTATTAATAAAAATATAATTTATTACTTCTTTTATCTAATAGGGGCATGAGAGTAAATTTATACAAACTACATTCCATCCTTTCACTTTTCCATATTCCAACCAAACACAAATGAAGGAAACTAAAATCTCTTCTATTCTCTCTATTTTCCATCCTCTCCCTATTTTCTATCATTCCACTTTTTCATTTCTCCAACCAAATGAACCCTTAAACTCGATTTTGATAAAAACGAGTTCCAATTAGGAATTTTTTTTTTTTTTTGAAATCGCCACATCAGCTATTGCCAACTTAGCCAATGTGACCTACAACTTGATTTTAAAGCAATCGAGAAGTACCTGAAAATTCGATTTTGCAAAAATCAAGTTCCAAATGAGGGCTACCTTCCTAAATATTTTGGAATGGGGTCTATTCGGCTAACTAGTGGAATAATGCCAAACAGCAAAATTGCCCTATTTCTATTTGTTCCTTTTTGGCCCTTGTTAAATCTTTTGTGCCAAACTCAAGTTTCCTATTTTCTAACCCCATGTTTGAAATTTTCTTTCAAGTTTCAACTCTTCTCTCTATATAAGGAAATGAGATCGTCCTTGCCAAATAACAATAAATATAAAAAAATTTAGTTAGTTGTCACGTTTCAAAACAATGTTGAAAACTAGCATCTCGAGTGTCTAAAACTCGAGTTCCAAAATAAAACTCGAGTTTTTAAGTCTCAATTTGTAACAGGATGGGGAAAATCCACATGAAAATCAAGTTTTAAAGACTCGATTTCCATAAATTGCAAAAAAACGCTGCTATAGGGCTTTAAAACGTCACTATAGGGCTTAAAAATGCCACTATAGGGCTCTCAAACCTAGTATTTACAAAAATATTTTTGCAAGAAAATGCCGCTATAAAGCTTTAAAACGTCACTGTAAAGCTTTAAAACGCCACTATAGGTGAAATTTTTTTTGCATAAAACTCGAGTCATAAAGACTCGAAATCTATGTGGCATTTTCACATTCGCAAGGCGAGTCTTTCGGACTCGAGTTTTAATATGGATCTCAAGTTTCTAAAACTTGAGATGCTACTTTTAATTATTCTTTCAAATATTGTCTAACTTATTACGTAGAAAAGCTACACAATGCTAGTTTGCTCATTCCTCCGAGTAATGAGGACTATTCTTAAATTATAGTATTATTTTATATGAGCACATTCGTTTAGAGCATTCGATTATTGTGTCTTTGAGCTCTTTCAGCTTCATTAATGGTGGCTGAGACAGCCTTAACCGCCTTTCTCCTTCTATCTCAGATTCCCAAGCATTCCCCTTTCACAATTTTCTTCTTGGGCCTCTCCTTTTCAAGTTTTAATCTTCTATGAGCCTTTTAAGATCAGCAGGTCCCTGGTTTCCCAGAGAAAGCCCTCTCCTTTTCAGCCACTAAATGTTCTCAACAGCTAAGGCTGCTAGCTTGACTCAATCAAACATCTTAAAACAGCTTAGAAAATGCTCCTACATCAGGCTGCCCTTCTTAGAAAGCACTTGTCCTCAAGTGCTCTTGGCCTCCGTTGGATCATGGCAAGGAGTAAGCCAACACATTGAAAATATTAGAGATAGACATATGGGAAGGTAGCTCAATCTCATAGGCATTGTGATTGTTTCTCTTCAACACCCTGCAAGGACCATACTTCCTTTGTCTCAACTTAGCATACTGTCCTTCTGGTCTTCTATCTTTAGAAATCAATTTCCTGTGCAAAACAATTGCAGATTTGTATTTGGCGTTGGTTGCTTCTAGCTTGGCCTTGATTTGTTGGTGGACTGGTTGCATCACTTCTGTCATGTTCTTAGCCTTTCGATGAACCCTCTGGAGTATTGGCAAGGCTACCAAATCAGTGACATTGGTAGGATTACTGCCATAGACTATCTTGAATGGACTAAAGCTTGGACTTCTGTTAATTGAGATGTTAAAAGCAAATTCTGCAACTGGCAGAATCCCCTCCCACTCTTTAGGATGGTCACCTACCAAACATCTGAGGATATTGCTCAAGCTCTTGTTAACTACTTCTGTCTGTCAATCAGTTTGGGGATGAAATGTTGTGCTGTAATCTTCGCTGGTACCCACTTTCTTCCACAAAGTCCTTCAAAAATGGCCTAAAACGTGTGTCCCTTTCTGAAACAATAGAGTGAGGTAGACCATGGAGCTTGTAGACATTCCTGAAGAAAAGATCAGCCACACAGGAAACATCGTTGGATTTCCTACTAGGAATGAAATGGGCTATCTTGCTAAACCTGTCAACAACGACATATATATTGTTTGCTCTTCTTACTGTTGGAGGTGAATCCAAGACAAAATCCATGCTAATGAACTCCCAAGGCTTGGAAAGCATAGGTAGAGGAAGATAAAGGCTAACATTGGTGGTTGCCCCCTTGGATTTCTGACAAATCAAACATCTCTGGACCAGCTTTGACACATCTACTTCCATGCCTTTTCAATAGTATTTCTGTTGTAGTCAATGTCTTATCTCTTCCAAAATGGCCTAGATCATGGACCTCCAGCAGCAATTGATCCCTTAAAGAACACTTAGGAACACATAGTTGTACTCCCTTGAACAGAAAGCCATCCTTCTTATAGAAATCAAGATAGGCTGCATAGTTGCTTTGCTTGATTTCAACTAAGACAGGCTACAACTTGTTGTCAACCATGTAATGTTCCCATGGTTTTAAAAACCGAACCGGACGTCAAACCGTTTTTTTTTTAATTTCCGGTTCAACCCCGGTTTTTACCCGGTTTTTGACCGGTTTTCCGGTTTTTGACCGGTTGTTGACCGGTTTTGGAGGTTTTAACCGGATCGGACTGGCTCCCGGTTCCCGGTTGAACGGTCCGACCGGTTTTTAAAATAGTGAATGTTCCTTGAACACATCAAAGCCAGGTACTATAGCTTGCATGTGGCAAAGCAAAGCCTGTCTTCGACTTAGTCCATCAGCCACTTTATTTAAGACACCTGCCTTATGCCTTATGCAGAAATTGAATCGCTATAAATAGGCAACCCACTTGGCATGCCTTTTATACAGATTTTGCTGCTTATGCAGGTGCTTGAGTGCCTCATGATCAGTATTAAGAATAAATTCTTTATAGGCAAGATAGTAACTCCAATACTTGATATTTATCAAAAAAAGAAAGTAATTCCAATTCTTGATAGCTTGGACTAAAGCATAGAACTCTAAATCATAAGTACAATAGTTCAATTTAGCACCACTAAGTTTCTCACTAAAGAAGGCTATAGGCTTACTTTCTTAACTGAGAACTCCCCCAATACCATGGATTGAAGCATCTGTATCCAACTCAAAAGTCTTCTCAAAGTTTGGAACTTGTAACAACAAAGTGCTGTAGCGAGAGCTTTCTTGAGAGCTGCAAAACTGTCAGTGACTTGAACTGACCAAACTAGGTTCTTTTACTTCAAACAATCAGTTAGAGGTGCTGCTATTGAACTGAAGTCCCAGATGAACCTTTTGTAGAAAGTGGCTAAGCCATGAAAGCTTCGTACTTCACTGACTAATTTGGGAATTGGCCACTTAAGAATGGCCTGCACTTTAGAAGAATCCATTTTGGTACCTTCTGTAGAAACGACATACCCCAAAAATCCCACTTGATTTGTTGCAAAAGTGCATTTCTTTGTGTTTGCATAGAATTTATACTCTCTTAACATATCAAACACTCTTTTAAGATGCTCTAAATGATCATTCAAGCTCTTAGAATACATTAAAATGTCATTAAAATAAACCATTGCACAGACTGCAACATTTGAGTCATCACTCTCATGAAAGTACTTGGAGCATTTGTTAGCCCAAATGGCATCACCAACCATTCAAACAAGCCATGAGGGGTTTTAGACGATGTCTTCCATTCATCTCTAGGTCTTATTCTAATATGGTGATACCCACTCCTCAAGTCTATTTTAGAAAATAACTTGGCACCAGATAAACAGTCCAACATATCATCTAACCTTGGAATTGGAAACCTATACTTTATTGTTATCGTGTTAATAGCCCTACCATTTACACATATTCTCCAAGAGCCATCCTTTTTGGGTGTAAGGAGAGCTGGGACAGAATAAGGACTAGTGTTAGGCCTAAGGTATCCTTTAGCCAACAACTCTCCAACTTGTTTTTGAATTTTTGCCTTCTCTAAGGGTGTCATTCTATAAGTAGGCTTATTAAGTAATGATGCACTAGGATCCAAATCAATACAATGTAGAATGTCTCTCATGCGAGGAAAATCACCAGGCAATTCAGTAGGAAACACATCTTCAAATCCCAAGATTAATTGCCTAATCTCTACTAGTATATTCATAGACTCCAACTCTAAAGTAGACAACAACATATACACAATCCCTACTTCCAAACTTTCATTCATGAAGGACTTAGTGACCAAGAATGAAGAATTAGGAATTGAGGACTTATTAGCTTTCTTCTTTTGTGGCAGTAGAGTGAACTTCTTCCCATCTTTGATCAGGCTGTATGAGTTCCTTCTCCCATCATGCATGGTTCTTGTATCAAATTGCCAAGGTCTGCCTAACAATAGGTGGCAGGGCATTTATTTTGACCACATCACATAGGACTTCATCAAAGAACTGCTTCCTTATTGAGAAAGACACCAAGCACTGCTTGTCAACCTTCACAGAACTCCCTTTCTTTTAAGCCATGACAGCTTGTAAGGTTGAGGATGATCAGTTGTCTTCAACATCAGCTTGTCTACTACTTCTTGAGAAACAGTATTCTCACAAGACCCTCCATCAATGATCAAATTACACACCCTGTTTTGGATCGAACATGTAGTGCAAAAGATGTTACCCCTAAGCCCTTCTTTCTCAGCTTTAAACTTAGGAGTTAGCAAGGTCTTCCTAGTCACCAGCATGAGACCTTCTTCCCCTTTAGTATCTTCTCCTAACTCAACTGCTTCCTCTTCTTGGATTGCTTCCAGTTCTGACATTGTATTCTCAGCACAAATTTCATCTTCCTCTAACAATAAGGCCTTATTTCTGGTTTGTACTGCAGAATTCTTACATTCGTTAGCCTTATGCCCCTTCTTACAACACATAGCATTTGAATACTACTCCACCGGCACTAGGCTTGGTTATACTAAAAGATTTCAATATATTCTACCCTGTAGAACTTGATATTGAGTTCTGACTTCTTTCTTTGTTGACTCCATTGCCTTTCCAAGGCTTGGATGCAGGCAGCACATGGTTTCTTGAACCACCAAGGTTTTGAAGTTGCATTGCCTTTCTAGCAAGTTGCCATTCCATCATGATTGCCCTACTATAAGCCTCAGACAGTGTACAAAATGGATACATACTCAAAGAATCTTGAATAAAAGGCTTCAATCCACTAAGATACCTTGCTATCTGCTGCCCTTCAATTTCTTGTAGATCCAATTTTGATAGAAGTTTGTAGAACTTCTCATTATAATCATCCACAAAACTTGTTTGCCACAAATTATGCAGATTCTTGTAAAGAGACTGCATGTAGTTGAAAGGTCGAAACTGCTTCTCCAAGGCTTTCTTCATCTTGGGCCATTCTTGAATCTTTCTTTTTCCCATCCTTACTCTCTGAATCTGGAATTGCTTACATCACGCTGAAGCTCTTCCTTTCAACTTAATTGCCACTAACTTTACCCTCTTGTGGTTAGGAATCTCATGGTATTCTAAGATCCTTTCCACTTGATTAAGCCAGTCAACAAAATTTTCTACTATCAAGCTGCCATTGAATTCTGGAAACTCAATTTTGAAATTGTCTTCCCATTTTTGTTCAATGTTAGGAATCCAATGGTTCCTAATGGGGATGGATAGGGATTATAGGGGGATTGATGGGAATTGTAAAGAAATTGACTTAATTTGATGTAGTTACCCTCCATAGAGAAAGAGAGAGATTAAGAGAGAGAGAGAGAGAGAGAGAGAGAGAGAGAGAGATGCACTAATGCACTAAGAATTTGTTTTATTCTTCAATTGATATCTAATATTGAATTATAATCATGTATTTATAGGAAACTAGCTCTAATGTCATTGGCCCATATGACTCAAGATAATTGGCTAGTTAATTTAACATGTGCTTTATGAATTAAGCCATGTGTTAAATGAGCTACATGTGCTCAAATCCTAGCTAACTTATCATAATCTCAACCAACTAGATAACTACCTAACTAAAGGGATTATAACACCCTCTCCTTGAAAACACCTTGCCTACAAGGTGTTGTGAAATGACACCTTCATTAGGGGAAACCGACCACTAACCCAATACGCCAAAGCATCTTGATCATTGATTACATGAATAGCTCCAAAGCAATTAATCACAGCCCATGACATAGGAGCATAACACAAAGCAGTCGTATTGAACTTAACCTTCAGCAATATAGAACTCAATTTCTTATAAAAATTGTGATCATCTCGACTATGGAATCAATCATTTATCCCACAATTATCACCAAGAAAAAAAGCATCTAGTTCCTTGGCTTTGTGACAGCCACTAATGAGCAAGATGTGGCCCCCATAGCAAAGTCCAAATTCAATGGAATTGCCACCAACATGCATGACTATTAAGTCCACGCCTATATTCTTGATTACATGAGCAGCCCCATTTGTTGAAGCATGAGTTTGGCCAACGTCAAACACCATTTGATCACTTGTATTCGCACCAACAATGTGTTCTTACTCCACACCAACAGCAATGGGTTCATGTATTGTGGATTCTTGGTCAGTAGTGTGTTCTTGCTCCACACCAACAGCAATAGGTTCATGTATTGTGGATTCTTGGTCAGTCGAATCCTGAGATTGTAGCTCATCTTCTGTCATATTCTCAGGAACCTTTTGCAATCTTGAGAGCTCTTCATTCATGGCCTTGTTAGATTTAGCCAAGGCCTTGACTTTCTTTGAAACAACCTTGTGAGATTCTATCAAGGCCTTAATCTTCTTTGAAACTTCATTCACCATTTTCAAGATTTCTTGTTGGTCATATTCACCAATCTCAAGATCGACAGCTCTAATACCAAATGTTAGGAATTTGATGGTTCCTAATGGGGATGGATAGGAATTATAGGGGGATTGATGGGAATTGTAGGGAAATTGACTTAATTTGAGGTAGTCACCCTCTATAGAGAAAGAGAGAGGTTAAGAGAGAGAGAGATGCACTAATGTACTAAGAAGTTGGTTTATTTTTCAATTGATATCTAATGTTGAATTACAATCATGTATAGGAAACTAGCTCTAATGTCATTGCCTCACATGACTCAAGATATTTGGCTAATTAATTCAACATGTGCTTTATGAATTAAGCCATATGTTAAATGAGCTACGTGTGCTCAAATCCTAACTAACTCATCCTAATCTCAACCAACTAGCTAATTACCTAACTAAAGGGATTACAACAATTATTTCATATTCCTAACATTCAGGCTCTCTTGGCTGGACCATCACAGGAACATGGCCTTGCCTATCTTGATTCCTATTTTGCTGCCTTTGTCTTTGAATTGGGACAAATGGCTCCTCATTCTCCCCATCCTCTGAAGCATCATTCTCAGAAACATTATGACCAGCTTGCTGTTATGGAAACACCCTATCTCTTCCCAAATGCTCAATCAAGGCATTTAATTGCCTCCTCAACAATGCTACCTCAGCTGTGAAATCAAGTTGACCCCCTTGATCCTCTTTTCGTTGGCTGCAATGTCTTCCCCATCTACTACAGAAACAGTAGACTTCTTTCCCTTAACCTTTCTTCCCTTCTCACTTACCATGACCTATTGCTGTTGCAAACTAATTGCTAAAGCAATTGAAGGTTGTGGTTAACTAAAGGAAGGTGTTTAGGATTAGAATTAACAATCAAGATTGAATCTTGATGGGTACATGGATCTTGGATGAAGAAAAAAAAATGCAGAGGAACTTGAATCCTAAGGATCTCAAGCTCTAATACCAAACTGACGTAGGGAATGTGTGTAGGCTAAAACTATTTTGGGTTTGTTAAACAATTAGAGTTGCTTAGAACATTTAGTAGGTGGTTAGGCATCTTTGCAAGAACACTAAGTTCCAATGAAATGAAAAGCACACAAAGGCTTAAAATCACTAATTCTCAAAAATTGATTACAAAAATGAGAGTACAAGAGTACTTGATGCAAATCACATTATGAAGAGCAAAGAGTTTTTTATTGTTTTCCTTTTCCTATTTAAATTAGGATTTATTTACTCTATCATGTTGAATTAAAATCCTTTTTCCTAGTTGAATTGGGATTTTAATTATTTTTCTTTTCCTAGTTAAATTGTTTTTCCTTTATCAAGTAAAAGTAGGTTTATTAATTCTTATCCAAAAAGGAGTAGGATAACTTCTATTCCTATATATACTATTTGTATTCTTTATAGGGTGGTGGTTTATTGTTATGCGTTTATTAATAAAAATTTGTTAGAGAGGTTTTCTCTATTATTTTGTCTACTAGTCTAGTATTCTTGTATAAATTAGGTTTTGTGGAAGAGTTGTAATAATTGTGTGTTGTAGATTCTGCTTCTATATGCGTGCTGCAACAATACTTATACAATCTGTCCTACAACTAACAACCATTAGTTTCTTGCCAAGTGTCAAACTAACATTGGTTACATCTAATACAAGTAACTAATTCATTAATAAGACTAACTAATTCAGATAAGAAATAACTAATTCAGATAAGAAAGACTGCTATTTAAGCTAACTGCCTTAAGGCTCTTGTTTGGACACAAAGATAACTGTAACTAACTATTTTCAACAGCTAAGGCTGCTAGCTTGACTCAATCAAAACATTTTAAAACAGCTTAGAAAATGCTCCTGCATCACTCTGAACACTTGGTGCCGGGTTGCGTTATGAAATGAGAACATCTATTCCAAGGCCCTCGCTAGTTTGCCTCTCCTATTGCTCAAGTTGTCCCTTGCTAACAGTGAGTCCACTTTAACTTGAATCTAATTCCTTGTTTTTACCTTTAAGTTGGGTTTTTGTTCTCATATTAAATATGCATGTTTATAATTTTAATTTGCTTAATTTGTTCATTGGTTTTTGTTAGAATTCTTGTAAGAATGGTTTCTTGGTTGACAGAGCAACCAGGTATTTTCTACATATACATATTTATGTGAATAACCATTTAAAAAATAAAATAAAATTATGTGCTTAATTTGTTCATTGGTTTGATGAGATTCTTGTAAAAAGGGTTTTTATAAAATAAAAATGGGGTTTTGTAAAACAACTCATATTTTGCAGCTAACTCTATTTTTGCTTGTGAAACAACTAATAAGGCCTAGTCCCAAACTTTTGGAGTTTATGGATCTGGACAGATTAGTGAGGATGAAATCTATTTGATTAATGACTGAACCCTTATATATATATATATATATATATATATATATATATATTTTTTTTTTTTTTTTATTGGGCACAATGTTTGGTGTCTTTGATTTTGAGAGATGATTCCTTGAGAGATTTGACACTACGGATCCAAAGTTTGGTATTCGGCCCCAATATGGATTAAGGATGTTGAGGATTAGAATTTCTTAACATCTAATGCCATCCTTGTGGGGAGTTTGTAGAGCCATATGGCCATGTAAATAGCTAAGTGAGATTAATCCTGACCAAAATGTAATTGGTATTGTAGAACGCAGTTTGTGTTGTAAGTGAAAACTTCTAATGATGGATTACATTAAAGTCTCATATAAGAAATGGGGTTTTCTAATGTACATAGATTGAAATTGGTTGTAGAGATTCGTGGGCAGATGTGTTGTGTTGACGAGTGTCTGATGCTTGCGTTATTAAATAGAGAATTCCCTAATTATTGCAAGGGAATGAGACATCTGTTACTTTGGCAGGTAGCATTTTGTCAGTTTGAAATGGTTTCACATCATACGATCGGAGAAATCTCCAATGTATTGGCTTGGTATGACTTCCTGCACAGGGAGGGTGAATGAGTGATTTGTGACCATGTTGCCTTGTTTTCTTGTCCAAAGGGTAGTGATACTATGTTGTACCTCTTCTGCTTCCAAAATCTGTAGGTACGTGTCTCCTAGAAGGAGTTGAAGAGGAATGGTGCCTTTTCTTCATGAAAAAGCCTTCATTCATTTAAAGATGGAGTTGATTTGTTGACCTTTATTACCTTTTCTGTTAGGATATACAAAGGAAAGGAGCAGCATTATGGTCATAGGTTAATGTTCACACTGCACCAGTTGAGATACGTGAAAATCTAGCTATCCCAGAAGCACAGTGGCCTCAAGCAATTAGTGAGCTCTGTGCTATTAAACATATCGAACAAGCTGCTGTTCTTAGTACAAGTAACCGAATTCGCGGCTTTGTCTTGGCGTCATGGGGCTAAAGAAGTTACTGAATGGATGTCAGGTAATTTGTTGGCTTCAATTTCAGTGTAGAAAGAAAGCATAGCGAGGTAGAGCCCTGAGCTGGGCCAGCCAACTTATGCCATGTATGGAAGTTTGGAGGGAGATAAGAGTAGATGAGAATGGTTATCTTCTATCATATTTAGATGTTTTTAAAATTGAAAAGGGGAATAATTAACCTTCATTTTGTAATTACTATAAATTGTGATGGGTACAATAGGTAATTCAAAATGTTTAATTAGCTCTACAATCACTCTCTACTCATTCACAAAATCTCTCGAGTAAACTAAAAATAAGGGATTAGAAGTTATTAAAATTCCTCCAAATCCCTCTCCCTCCTCCCCCCAAAAACATCCAAATAATATAAATTAAAACATTCTTCCTTTTTCCACTCTACTCCCCCTCAATCCAAACAAAACATTAATCTAATTTTAGGTGCACATCTGTAAGTGTTTGTTTAGAAATAACTTATTTAGCTTTTTTTTGAAATTTTTTTACTGAAAGTAAAATATACTAGTACTTTAAAAAAATTTGAAAAAGTGAGAAATCATTCTTCTAATTTTAGGTGCACATTGGTAAGTATTTGTGTAAGAATAACTTATCTAATTTTTTACTGAAAATTTGCTAAAATATATTACTACTTAAAAAAAAAAAAATTTTGAAAAAGTTTGAAAAAGCAGGAAAAAATAAGTTTTTCAAAAGCCTTACATAAAAATCAAAATTTAAAAGCTAAAAGTTTAAGCAAATGCGAAAGATGCTCCAAGTGGACATGAATTTGCATTGTGGGTTTATTATTATTATTATTATATTTTTTTTGTCTCTGTTGCGGACTTGGAGTAGTTGGTCCTCTGCACTGCTCTTCCGCCGTCTTGCCGGCCTGATTTGCCTTGTTGGGCTTAGTGTTGTATTTTGGGCCAAACTGTACATGTTTTATTAGTATTCAAATCTGGGCCTTCGGACTTGGGCCTCTTAAGGCCCTTAGAAAAATGGGTCACGAACAAAATGTTTTCCCCCTTTCTGTCTGCTAATACCAATGTTATAGATTCCGTTACGTTCCGGCCGAAACGGCCGGAATATATCGTATCGGTGTGTAAAACGGAATGCTAATACCCTCCATTCTACCTCCGATTAAATTTCGCTCCATTTCGGTCCGTTCCGCGCGTTCCGGTCAATTTCGGCCGAAATTCATATTCCGGCCGGTATGAATTTTGGCTTCTTATTTTCCCTTTCTGAACTTGATCGGCATCTTTTTCACTGGATCACCAAAAATCCTTTCTCATTCTCTCATCAGTATCACATTTTTGCACTTGTAGCTTCTTGTCTCTCTATCATCTCTCACTATCTGACCCTCTCAACCGTCATAGAGAAGTTGAAAATAAAATTGAAGAGCAAGATGACCCAAAAATGGTGTGACTTACGAAACAAAGAGGGAGAAGAAGAAGATGAGAAGAGGACAAAGTAGCTCAGAAGGTGAAATGATGAAGAAAAACTAGCAATAATGAAAGAATTGGGAAATGGGAAAAGAAGTAGCATTTGAGCAGGCTATAGTTTTGGATGGGTTGGGGTAAGAAGTAGCATTTGAGCAGGCTATAGTTTTGGATGGGTTGGGAAATGTGAAAAATTGATAAAGTAGTGAATGGGAATTTCTTGGAAGCTCATTCGTGTACCATTTACTCAAAATGTGAGTTTTATTTATAAAAAAATTATAAATAAATGTATTTTTAAAATAATAATCTCATTTTTTTAATAAAAAATTATATTAAATTTATTATTTTAATATTAAATTTACTGATTCTTCGGGCTAGTGTTGTCAGTTGTCACTAGTCACGTGGGTCGGTGGGTGGAAAAATGTGAAAAATTGAAAAAGTAGTCAAATGTGGGTTGGGAAATGGGATAAATTGAAAAAGTAGTCACTAAAAAGTTTCTTGAAAGTTCCACTGGGTACAATTATCCAAATATGAGTTTTATTTATAAAAAAACTATAAATAAATGTTTCTTTTTAAAATAATAATCTTTTTTTAATAGAAAATTATATTAAATTTATTATTTTATATAATAGTAATAATAATATATAAATATATATTATTTTACTGAACTTTTATTTTCTTTATTCTTTACCATTATTTTATACTTTTATCATTACGGGAGTAAAAAGCTACAGCATTATCAATCGTCTTTCGGGTAAAGATGGATTTTTCCACCGAAATTTAAGGGATTTAAAAAGTGGGTGCATTACCAATCATCCTTCGTGCATGTCACCACCGTGATGGGTCAAGTGTTCAGCTTTGCCAGGAAAACTACATGGTCATTTTATCATGGATTGTATTAACGGAAACCGTGCCCGCTAAGCACAATTTTTTCTGACACAATTTTTGTTTTTGTTTTTCATTTATGACACTTTTTCAGTTTTGTAGGTATTATGTCAGATTTTTCTGACAAATGTTTTTTGTCTTTTCTGCCCTTAACCAGCACCAAGGATATTCTTTTTTTCTTTTTCTTTTTGGGTTAAAAACGATATTCTATTTTTATCATTGATGTAAATGCTAAGATCCGTTCGGTACATACAGGGACGGAGCTCCTCTTTGACCCGGGGGGCCATGGCCTCCCCTAGATTTTGAGATAAAAATTTCTATAGGTGTATTTAATTTTCAATTAGCTCCCTCCCCAAAAAAAAAAACTTGGTCATCGTTGGTCTCTTTTTGCTTATTATCAGTTCACTTCTGGCATTTTAGACCCAAATAAATTTATGGTTAGCTACTTTGTGAACCACTACACATGCTGCAGTTCATCTCTATTTAAAACAGAGGGGGAAAAAAAATGAAAGATCTAAGTCTGACTGAAATAATCAAGAGGCACAATGAGAGAAAGGAATGTGAGAATAATGTGAAAAACATGATTTAACAAAAACATAAAAAAGACAAGTTGGGAAAAAAAAAAAAAAAAGACGAAGAAGAAGATTATTAGAAGGCACACAGATGAAGAAGAGCAAGCAGATATCAGAAAAGTAAGTAACACCTGTTTAAAGACTAGGTGTGTGTTTGGGTTGGCGTTTGCTGCATTGCGTTTCAGTTTCTACATTTTCTCCTTTTTTTTTTCTTTTTTTTTTCTTTTTTTTTTTCACGCGTTTTCTCCCCACAAGGGGCTACTGTTCATGTACGATATATGAACAGTAGCCGTAATTTTTGACCAGTTTTCCGTGAACAGTGCATCCGTGCACTGTTTATGGACCCATAAATTTCATTTTTTATCAATTTTTTCATTAAAAATGGGTCCTACGGCACTATTTATACATTTAAAAATTATTTTGTTACAGTGATTTCAGTAAAAAGTTTTCAGTTTCAGTAAAATAAGTTCTATCCAAACAGACCTTAGATGTAAGGTAAACAGCAAAAACAAGACTGGGTGGGATTGGGAATAAAGAAAGTGAATTATTTACGGTTTACAAAATATCCTACATGTTTGTTTATTTACAAAAATGCCCTATTGGCTTTTTTTTTAATAGCAATCTAATCATTTTATTTGATTTTTGTAAAACAATATATTAAATTCCTTATAAATTATACTTCCATTTAGTTTAATAATGGTGTGTGTCTTGTGGCTGTGTGTTAATATATATATATATATATATATATTTAATATTAACTGCGATGTATCAGTACATATTGATACCAAAATATTTCATTCCAATAGTTAATCTGAAATATAATTCAAAATCTTGATCTCAATTTCAAAAATTGTTAATATTTCAATTCCATAAAAATTTGATACCTCAGTTTCCAAAAATTCTTAAGCAAAATTATAAAAAGTTGATTAACAAGTAAGTTTTGTTCAATACTCCAACCCTCCTCACTTAAATTCCTGACTCCGTCCGTGGGTACATATATTTAAAAAGTGAAGATTGTTATTTAAAATTTTTTATAAAAATATATGTGGATAAAAAAAATATATAAAAATATATGAAATATTATTTAAAAATTGAAAATTATTGTTTGAAAACATTCACCAAACATCCCCTAATTTACTGAAATAACCGTCCAAATGTGCTTATAAAAGTAGGAAATTGGTCACTCACTTTTGCTTAAACTTGATTCTCAAAAAAGATTAAACTTTGTTGGGTAGAAAGAGGGGAAAGAAGGATTGGTTCTTTTCAAAAAAAAGAAAGAAAGAAGGAATGGTTAGAAATTCCCCAATTGTATCTTGATATCTCGATTGTGTTTGTTCGAGAGATGTTGCCATATGAGTTATGCCACAGAATTTTAATTGCTTTGAAAGCAGCCGTGGGATGGTTTTGGGGAGAAATGTTACGTCAGCAGAATAATGAAATGCCTTCATTATGTAAGTTGCCACCCATTTGCTTACTGAGCTATTAACGTTAATGCTTTTGTTGTGATTTTTGCTGAATTTTAATATATATTCCCTTCCTGTCTTTTGATTAATTAGCCTGCAGCTATGCCCCGATAATTTCCGATTCTATAAACTCGCAAAGTAATGCTCTCCAGGCGGCTTCTGCTAATAATTCTGTTTTTTGTCAAAACCCTATATCAGGGCAAGCCGCGATCGTACGCAGCCCAACATCCAGAAAGACAAGGCAATTTCGAATCTAGTCCAATGACATAGTACGTGCCGGATCGGGTGGGGTCGGATTCAAAGGTCACCAGAAACCCAAACCCAAGCCGTTGAGACCAGGTGTAATGGATGAGGAAACCGAACCAGCCTGCATGGTTTATGAGATCATCGGTCTCTGGTCGGGTTTTTACTTTTTTTTTTTTTGGGTGTTGGGTCTTTTGCTTTTTTGGAGTTATTTTCTATAATATTGGCAACCAAATTTGTTTCCACATTGAGAACTTGATCAATTCTCAATATTTAAGACACTATTATCACTTGCCAAATTTCATTCAAGTTTAATTTTAACTTTTGCGTAAATTTATTAATGACCCAACTCATTTAAAAAAATGCAATCTGAATTTATTTCACCCTCTTAATTTATTTCCTTTCAAAGAAAGGTCTAAATTCAAATTAGGATTCAAATTTGGAATCAAGGTCTAATAGGGTAAGGCTAGTTATTGGAACTATTGTGTCCCTTCTCCTTACGAGGCCAAAGAAGGAAATAATATTTTGAGAATACAAACACCATTTCTAACCATGTAACAATTTACTACCCACTTTATGCGATGGTCATTTCACAAATATAAGTGTTTGTAAATTGTGGAGGCAAGAAACGAGGTTCAAGTTCCTAAGAGAGAGCTTCAGCAGAATTTCTATCTTGTAAAAAAGAAAAAAAAAACCATTGTAAGTGTCATTTTTTAAAGGAAAAAAAAAGATTTGAATAAAAAAGAATCACAAAGCAATACTACTTTTCGTGAACAAGAAGGCACTGTTATATTGCAATAGAGCATCTAAAATATGAATTTATATGCCCCACCAACTGATCTCCTTTTTGCCTTAAAAATGAGAGTTATGCTAGTATATCACATAAAGTGGCACAACTTGTGTTACAATTTGTCCATGGACTCACCATCACTCCCTACCACTCACAACTCGCCACTGTGACACAAGTTATGCTACTTCATGTAGCACTAGCATAATTCTAGAAATATCACAAAATACAACAATTTCAATATGGGATGCAACTTCCCCTGCAAACTTGAAAACCCAAAATTTTACACAATGAGGATATCAATAGAAGAGTGCTGGTAGAAAACCGATACATCCAATACATCCAGTGCCAATTGAGATAATACACTATGCTTACTAGTATTAGACTTCCACCAACCAAGTAAATTGAAGTTTTTCTTATTTTCACCTTCACAATCATCCATCAAGTATTTGTCAACCTCATTCTTAAATCGAATAGATTGTGTCCCTTGCCTAAAGGCCTTTTATTGAGAGGACAATTTTTGTGGATCATCATCAACTTCCATTCTTGATGTCTCACCTTCACTTTGCATAGACATAGATGATGAATTAATTGCACGATAATGATCATACAAGCGATTCAATATGGTTTCATAGCTGGTCTTGCAGTGTGTAGGCTCTATTAAATCGGGTTGTGTAGCTTCTATTGAATCAATTACCTAGTACCACATAAAACAAATCAATTAATAAACAAAATAAGTAGCATAATGAATGTGCAGCCAGCAACCATACACTATAAATCATTAAATCAGATACATGTTTCAATTAGTAGCATAATGAATGTACAACAAACAACCATGCACTATAATAAAACTAATAGTCTAATATTACATAGCTATTTTGATCCCCAAAAAAGAAAAGAAAAAAAGACCTTCAGATGGAACCTAGATGTTTGATCTAGGACTTCGAATGGTGTTAAGTTATAATTTTTTCTATTATGTTTTGTTGTCATTATTTCATGTCAATTTTATTGTATTTCATGTTTTTAATATAATTGTATTTTTGTGGGGTTTAATGTTTAAGATTCACAATCTACTTATTGACCATTGAATTTCAAGCTTTAATGGTAGACCCTTTCATGTTCATTTACGAGTCTCATTCCACTATTCTTTTTCTCAAGAATCTGTCCATGGCCTTTGAACTCAAATATTTAGTCCTTCTTACCTGTTTCCTTGGTCTTCAAATTAAGTACACTCCTTATGGCTTCTTTGTCCATGTAGGCATCTCATTTTGTACCCCTAAGCATGCGTATGCATACTTAATCCATGTCCACGCATGTTCAACCCAGGAAACCTAGAATTATATGTTCTTCTATTTTATGCTTTCTAATTAGTTTAAATATGTTTAGGTTCTGTTTAGGTCTCTTTTACATGATTAGGTCAATATTCAGTAGGTTAATGTAGTGTGCCAAGAACCGTGGGTCACTTCTTGGAGTTGCTTGGGCCCTGGTTACGACTCGAGGTTCTATTCCCCAATGTTAATATCACTAGAAGGATCTATGACTGATCTAGGATCAAGCTAAAGGAACTCTTTAACTTGAAGGATGCTTTGGAAGAGAAAAACTATGCATGAACCCTAAGCATGCGTATGCATGTTCATTACGTGCATACGCATACTTAATCCATGTCCATGCATGTTCAACCTAAGAAACCTAGAATTATATGTTCTTCTATTTTGTGCTTTCTAATTAGTTTAAATACGTTTAGGTTCTGTTTAGGTCTCTTTTACATGATTAGGTCAATATTTAGTAGGTTAATGTAGTGTGCCGAGAACTGTGGGTCATTTCCTGGAGTTGCTTGGGCCCTGGTTATGATGATTCTAACTCTGTTACGACCCATATGGCTGAAGATTGAAAGAGAAATGGCCGAGAATAAGTACTTGTTAGCTCTTGCCTCCACGAATCCATATAGCCTAGTTTTTGCAATGGTTTAGGAACCATATATATTGCGTCCCTTTGAGGAAAGACCTTTGATCTTATTACCAGAGTATGGGTTCGGAGTTTAGGTACGCTCTTGGGAAGGTGTTAGGCACAAAAGATCGCCTAACTCTAAGGTTGGCCTTCCATCATTGTGCCTTATGTCTTAACCCTATTAAAAACTAATTCAACACTTATTCTAGACTCACACACACACACACTAACATGCATCTAACATACAACATGGCATCTTTCAATCCTAAACAAGCATACTTATCTATCCATCAAACAAAAGAGAACCAAACGTACAAAAGAAACCTTAGCATTCATCTAGCATGTGAAAACCCTATCATACATCTAAAACCAGGCAACAACTTGATCATGGCAGTAAGACATTAACATATTACAAGCCCTAATCATACATCTAAGCATACTCTAACATATCATCAAAAGAAAATCATGGCACGAATGCATGAACATTTTTGATGCATGACTTACCCTTTACTTACCTTGTAGCAACACAGCACTTATGGCATTGATGTATAGACATATGAATGAATGGCATGGCATCAAAGCATGAAACAATAAAAAAACCCTAATCTAAGCATGTTGATCATATAAGAGACACAAATACGTGTAAACATGAGAAAAAGGCTTTAAAAGAAAAGAGACAAAACATGCGAAACAAACAAACAAGAAATTTGGATTAGGGTTTCTAGGCAAGCACTTGCGTACGCAGCCAGAAGCATGCGTATGCAGGATTTAACTTGCATACGCATGCTCATGGCATGCGTGTGTGGGACTTACTCAAAACCCTAACCCATAAATGAACAAGGCAGAAAACAGAGTATGAACTAAAACCCTAATTCTAACAAACAAACATACATTCTAAGCATACCAAAACTTAAACCTAACCTAGAGAAGCATATTAAAACATGTTTTAACAAACAAACAAAGCAAACAAAAAGATTTAAAGATAGGCAAGAAAGAAAAAAAGGTTTAAAAGAAATACCTCACAAAAAGCTTTCCAAGCTTGATTTTGACCGTTCCCCTCATTCAAATATATCACAATTCAATAAAATAGTGATTAGCAAAGTTAAACTAAAAGGATTGGGGCCAGAAAAGGTCTCAATCAAATAAAAATGACTTGAGGGTGTTTTGTGAAAAACTCCTTTTTAATTCACTATTTTCTAGTGAATCTTAGGTTTTGCCCATGAGATTTCTATGTGTTTTGAAAATGTACCATGTAAGGCTTTATATAGTGGAAAAAATGGGGGTTTGAAATGGCTCCCAGATAATGTAGAATTCATTCCAAACCTCAGTCATTATTGCAGAAAACTTGTATTTCTTATGCTTCTGAAACCCTAGCTGTGTATGTAGGAACGTGCATGCTTACACAAGCTTTGGCCCATGGACATAGGCCGAGAGCCACTTTGGTCATTTTATTTCCAAAAATAGATTTTTGCTCATTTAAAATGTTATATTTTCCATTTTTACACTCCTTGAGTCAATTTAATATCTGATTGGACTCTAAACTAACCTTGGCCATTAGAGTTTGAGTATCATTGGGGAACGAGAACCCGAATCGTAAGGGGTACAAAATGCAGTGCCTATAGATGCCTTTTTTGATTCGTGAGTTTCGCTAACGAAATCAAAAAGGTAAGAGACAAAATATTTTGTTTCTACGTACAGCTTGGGCCCAACCCATGCACACGACACACATCACGCATACATGGGGCAGGGTGTAACTCCGAAGAGCTGTGTGGGATTCGTATGTCCGAAGTCCCACCTTTGTTGCTCGGGAAACGAGCAACGATAGGTTCACTATCCAAGAAATTGTTTTGCCACTTGCAAACAAATGGGGAGTGACTCACTATCCTAGAGTCATTTAAAAAGAAAAAGAAAACAAACAAAGGGTGTTCTTATGAGCTAACCTAACAAACAACAAAAGGATATAGTCTCTATGGTGTCCATCTGGGGCTCTTGCCTGGAACTTTTTCCAGTGAGTTGTTCCTCTTGTCTTCTTCACTTCTTTCTCTACCTTTTTTGGTGAGGCTCTTGCCTCGGGTTAACCTTGGTCTCTTTTACCATCTCTATCTCTACCTTTTTCTACTGTGCTGCATGTTCAATTCCTGAAGGATATGTGCACGAGTAGTCTTAATTTTTGGATCCACTAGGATGGTGAAAACTTGTTGAGTAGTACTAATAAGGTGGTGGAATGGTACAACTTACTCGCCCTCAATACCAGGGCCTACATCCAAGAGGCGGGCTTTGAGTTCATCATTGGCCTCCTTCTAGAAAGATTCGTGAGCACCACTTTGGTGCAGTGCCTTATTGAGAGGTTGTGGGACACCACCCACACCTTTCATATTGCTGAGCGAGAGATGACGGTAACTCCCTACGACTTCTACTGCATGACCAGCCTTAGATTCAAAGGGGCCATCGTCAACTTGGATGGTGTGTTGGGCATCCAGCTGGGTCTCGACATGCTAGAGAGGAAGTAGTCCACTGAAACCATCTGCTACTTTGACTTGGTGTCAAATTACATGTTTCTCCCACAGTGGACTATGAAGGAGCACATCCGGATGGCTAGGGCTTTTCTTCTTCATTTGTTGGGAGCTTACCTCTTTGACAATGGTGGGTAAATAGTGTTTTTGAGGTGGTTGACCCTCTTCCAGGACTTTAGGGAGGCATGAAGGGCTAACTAGGGGCAGGCATGTCTTGCCTATCTTTACTCCACCCTCGACACTCTTAGTCGGGGCACTTTGTGGCAGCTTGTAGGGCCTTGGAAGCTCCTTAAGGTTAGTTCTTAACCCTTCTTTGCATTTTCACTTGTAGCTTGCAGTCTTGCATACTATTTTGTCTTGAAAATTACCATCTTGCATCTGTCATCTTGCATCTAACTTGTGGCTTGTGCTTTTCTTTGTAGCAATGGGTGGTTATATATGGCCATATAAACCCAAGCATTGACCTAGTTCTGAAGGATTTTCCTTGAGTGAGGGCCCACCTTGCTGGGTTGACTTTTGATGAGGTAAGTTCAAGAGTTCTAGTTGTTCACGCTTTTTCATGCATTTCCCTTAGAATACCCTTCTTCTAACCTTGTGTCATTGTAGGTTAACTAGGCTCCATGGGCCAGATAGCCTCTTCTTACTTATCGAGACCTGGAGCTTGCAGCTCTCATTGCTTCAGAGATCACCTGACCCTTTGAAGCATTAGGCTTGAGGGAGCTATATTTGGCGGAGAGGGTGTGGTGCCAATTGGAGGGCAGGGATGACCCCTAGATTTCGATGGACCCTTCTGAGTTCATGCTTACCCCACATTCTATGACCAATGCTAAGTACAACTCGTGGGGGAGTGGCGTTCCCTACACTAGATGACTTCACCAGAGATTGGACTATGAGGAGTTCAGCATCACCTACCTCATGCCTTTCTTTACTATTCGGGTATGTGCTCGATCTCTTCTTTTTCTCTTCCTTTCCTTTATCTTGTTTGTTATGCCTTCTAATGTGAAAATTGTAACAGGAAGGGCCTACTGTCGGTGAGCTCATTGACCCTCCACACCTTCCTTGGATGATCTATGCCTATGGCTCGGATGGCTTTGCTCGAGAGCATGTCGTGCCCCATAATCCTAATGTTATGGGTTATCCTTTTCCTCCCAACACTCGAGCGGTGAATTCTTTTTTCCCCTTGTCCTTTCTCTTCTTTGCCAATTCTCTCTCTTTTTTTCAATCACTAACCCTTCTTTCTTTGAATTGCAGCCTACTATCCATGAGCATGAGGAGTTTAGTATGGCTGGCTGGGAATCTCAAGCTAGAGGCGACCAACTATTCAAGGGAGCTATACGGTCTTGGAGGAGTGGCCTATCTAGGCAGTGGTGATGATGATGATGACGGTGGTGAGGAGGAGAATTCGGAGGCAACTTCTATCTACCAACCAAGGAAGAGGTGGCACCATTGATTACTTGCAGTTCAAGACATATATACAACACACAGCTTTTTTTTTTTTTTTTTCCTCTTTTTTTGCTTTTTTCTTTTAATGTTTTTCATTTCCTTTAGTAAACATTTGGATTAAGTTTGAGATTAAGTTTGAGATTAAGTTTGAGACAAAGGATTGTATTTAAGAACATCTTTTTACATTTATGCTTTTGATTGGAACTTAGCACTTAATTTATAAGATAATGACAAATTGTATGCTTCTATACAACTTTGCTTCTTTGATGCTTGCAATCTTGTGCTTGGAATGTGTCTTGAATGATTTCTTTAGGTCACAGGAACCCTAGGAATGCTTTGGAGTGAAAAACTTTGCTTAAAACAGGGGAACATGGGCTTCTGCCAAGCACTATGCTTACGTGGAGATGAGCTTGCATATGCAGCTTTGACTTTGCTTAAAATCAGGGAGGCTTGGCCACATCGTAGGGTGATGAAAGACATTGTTCCACCTAAATACATCTATCCAACTGTAAGGTACAAGCAATGGTTGGTGGATGACATGAAGTGGATTCTGAGGGATGAGAAAGCCTACATGAGAACTAGTAAGAAAGCAAGGAGGATTGAATGACCACCCTAATATGCCCCATATTTTACTTTTCTTCACTTTTATGATTCTCATGTTTTTGTTTTTGAATTTAATGAAGAGTTGGAATGTCCCAAATCCCTTATGAAAATAATCTTATCATCTTTTAATTTGAGCAATGAGAGAATCCCTTTTTATTATCTTTGCTTATTGTCATCTCATTTGTTCATTTTTTTTTCTTTTCTTTTCTTTTTCTTTTGCTATGTAATTTTTGTCCATGACGTCCCTTCGGGATTTTTGCCATGCCCATGGTTTTTTCCCCTATCTTTTGCCTAGACCGCACTTTCAGGTTTTCAATCTAGCGGGGTTCTATTGCCTTAATTTCGGCCTAGGTCGCCCTTTCAGCTTTTCAACCTAGTAGTTTTTTTATTTTTATTTTTTTAATTTTTAAATGTGGTATTTCCAGATTCTATCCATGTTAATGGGGCGAAGCATCTCTTCCCCATCCAAATCTGTGATCCTTATGGCACATCCAGACATGATCTTCTTAATGATAAAAGGCCTAGACCACCTTAGCTTCATCTTTTCTCTTGGATCAAAAGTTTCATCTCTAAGCACCTTTAGGACCAAGTCCCCTTCTTTAAAGTTTCTCAGTTTCACTTTCTTGTTGAATGCTCTAGCAATCCTTTTTTGGTACCCTTGTACATGGTATTGTGCCCTAGCCCTCTTCTCATCTATTAAAGCCAATTGTTCATATCTTGCCTTAGCCCAATCCTCTTCTAGGACCTTAGTTTCCACCAATAATCTCAAAGATTGTATCTCCACCTCAATGGAAAGCACTGCCTCACTACCATAAACCAAAGAGTAAGGTGTTGTCCTAGTCGATGCATGGATATAAGTCCTATAACGCCATAAGGCAAATGGAAGCTTTCTGGCCCAATCTTTGTATGTCACTACCATTTTGGCTAGGATATTCTTTACATTCTTATTAACTGCTTCTATGGCCCCATTAGCTTGTGGTCAATATGATGAAGACTTGTGATGCTCAATGCCATATTCTTCCATGACCGTTTGGACTCTCCCTCAAAGTGGGAACCATTATCGAAGATGATCTCTTGAGGTATCCCAAACCGACATATGATGTTGTTTTCTAAAAACCAAGCCACATGTTTAGCCTTCAATACGAAGTAGGAGGCTGCTTCCATCCACTTGGTGAAGTAGTCAATTGCCACCAGAATGTACTCATGTCCATTTGAAGCCTTAGGAGTTATCCTTCCAATCACATCTATGCCCCAAACTGAGAATGGCCATGAAGAAGTCATGCTATACAACTTGCTAGGTGGTACATGGTTCAAGTTGGCATGTGTTTGGCAATCATGGAAACTCTTCACATAGTCCATTGTATTCCAACAATGCTCTATCCTTAGGATTTTATTGGCTACCATTCTTCCATTCATATGTGAGCCACAGATCCCTTGATAAACTTCTTCCATTACCCTCTTGGCTTCTTCTTTCTTCAAGCAACGAAGGTATACACTATCATAGGGTCTTCTATAGAGTTGTCCTCCACATAGGATGTATTGTGTTTCCATTATCCTAATGGAATGACATTCTCTCTTATCGGCACCATCCAGATATGCCCTTAGTTCTAAGAACTTCACGATGTCATAGTACCATAGAACTTCCTCTTCCTTTATGGTCATTACTGAAGCTTCGGTCTTCCCTTTGTGCATTTCCTCATAACTTTGTTCAATCTTCAAGGGTCGTGTCCATACTCCCTCGGGCATTTCAACCATGGACGCTAAAGTAGCTAAGGCATCCACAAATTGATTTTGAGCTCTAGGGATGATTGTGTACTCAATCTTGTCAAAGGTCTTGGTCAAGTCCTCCAAGTATTGTTGATAAGGCTTCAAGTGTTCTTCCTTCACTTTTCACAACTTTTTTGCTTGGGCTATAACCAAAGTAGAATCTCCAAAAACTTCGGCCTCTTTTACCCTTAATTCTTGAAGAGCTTCCATTCTGGCGATACAAGTTTCATATTCAACCATGTTATTTGTAGCTTCAAAGTTTAACTTGATTGCCAAAGGTAAGTGAGATCCCTCGAGAGTGATCAAGAGTACTCCTATCCCATTCCTATATTGGTTTACAACTCCGTCAAAGTACGTCTTCCTTGTCCCTAACTCAACATCCAAAATATCCTCATCTGGAAAGTCTTCTTTACCATCTTCCCCCTTTATAGGATTCTCGGCACAAAAATCTGACACGATGCTCCCTTTGATAGTTTTTCTAGCCACATATTTCAAATCAAATTTTGCTAACAAGATCAACCACCTTGACAATCTTCCAGTTAAAGCGGGTTTCTCGAAGAGATACTTCAATGGGTCCATTCTTGCTGCCATTCATATTTGATAGGGTAAAATGATATGTCTCAATTTCTATATGGCCCAAACAAGTGCAAAGCATAACTTTTCTATGGGAGTGTACCTAGTCTTATAATCATGGAATCTTTTGCTTAAGTAGTATATGGCCCTCTCATTCTTGTCATCATCCTCTTGTGCTAGCATACTTCCAACCATATCTCCTATGATAGAGAGGTATAGGAGTAAGGGTTTTCCATGTTGTGAAGGCACTAGGATAGGTGGATGGAGGAGATATTCTTTGATAAGTTCAAAGGCTTTTTGACACTCATCTTTCCATGTATATGGTTCATTCTTCCTTAGGAGTTTGAAGATGGGCTTACAAGTGGAAGTGAGCTTGGCAATGAATCGACTAATGTATTGTAATCAACCCAAGAAACCCCTTATCTCTTTCTCACTTTTGGGTGAAGGCATCTCCAATATGGCTTTAATCTTGGATGTGTCAACTTTTATCCCTCTATCACTCACTAGGAAGCCTAGCATTTTCTGGCGGTTACGCCAAAGGTGCACTTTTGTAGGTTCAACCGCAATCTATATTCTTTAATCCTCTCAAAGAACTTCCTCAAGTTTATGGTGTGGCTTTTTGTATCCTTGGATTTCACTATCATATCATCGATACACACCTTTACCTCATTATGCATCATATCATGTAGCAAGGCAGTGTCCATCCTTTGGTAAGTTTCCCCCAGCATTCTTGATGCCAAATGACATCATAGTGTAACAATAAATTCCCCATTCGGTTGTGAAAGTGGTTTTGGTCATGTCCTTGGGAGCCATCTTGATTTGCTTGTATACCAAAAAACCATCCATGAAAGACATCAAGGCACTTCCTGCCGTGTTATCTACCAAGACATTAATGTGAGGGAAAGGAAAGTCATCCTTTGGGCACGCCTTGTTCAAGTCCCTAAAATCCACACACATCCTCACCTTCCCATCTTTCTTAGGTACGGGCACGACATTGGCTATCCATTTGGCTTGGTGTACGGGTTTGATGAACCTTACTTTTAATTGCTTAGTGACTTCCTCCTTGATTTTCAAGAGCCATTCAGTCCTCATCCTTCTCAACTTTTGTTTGATGGGTACCATATGATTATGAGTATCAATAAAATGTTGAGCTATTTTGGGTCATTTCCGGGCATATCTTCATGGGACCATGCAAACACCTCTTGAAATTCCATGAGGAGTTCTTGAAGATCTTTCCTTTCTTTTTCATTTAGAGTTAAGCCAATTTCAATTAAGCGTGGATTCTCATCATTGCCCAAATTAATAGTTTCAAGAGTTTGTTCCATAGGTTCAGTTTTCTTTTCCAATTGTTTATTAATTTCATTTTCAAACTCATTCGAATCATTTAAGTGCAAAATTTCAATGTTATAGGACACATCAAAGTAAGCCAACTAAAAAATCATTTTGTTGAAAATATTGAAAAGTACATTGGAACTTGCATTACAAAACTTTTTCCCCATGTTCTCAAAAAACCCAACCCAAGTCCAATTATTAATGGGCCCCACAATAGGCTTGATAAATTCTTTCTTCTTTCTTCTTCAAGGCTTGCCACTTTTTCCCTTGTCCTTCTTCAGCCAGTCTTCCTTCTTCAAAGGTTCCCACACATGCATAGCTTTGGTCATGTCATACAGATCCTTGCCCTTGTAGGGGAAGTCTCTTCCCACCTCGTTAAGGAACCAATCACCGTCATCCCCACTCCAACAGCTAATCATTTCATCATCTCCTTCTTCTTATTTATTCATCACAAGATATTGGTCGTTGTCAGAAGAAGGGTCCATGTTGCGTTCAAGCATGAAGCAAGCTGGGGTGACTTGAGTCATCCCCACCTTCGAGGTCCATTCTGGCCAATCGTGATCTTCCCATAATCCTACGTCTCCAGATTCAGAAAAGTCATTGACATGGGCTCTCTTGAAAGTCCATGGTCTAGGAGCACCCTTTAGTTGTGGCTTAAAGTTAGGTAGAAGTAGCAGACTTTCCTTCCGTTATCATGCGATTGATGTCTTTTTGAGTTAGCTTACTTTGTCCATGATTAGCCTTGTCTTTTTCGGGCTCTTCTTTTTCTATCTCAAAGAGGTGGCTTATTATCTTTTTAAGGACTTCAACTTGTGCCTCCGTACACTCGAGCATCTTTCGCATGAGGACCCTCTCACTTGCAACATCCATCTTTCCCTCTTAAGGAGTCTTCCCTTTGGATGTCTTTGTCATGCCCTAAACCCCAAAAGGTCCAAAGCATGAGGAAGACATCTCAAAGTACTTGTATATTTTTCCTTTTTGACAATCCAACCCACATAAATCATATCAAGTACCAACATCAAGAATTATCATAATAATTCCATTGAATATACTCTCAAAATAAGTCAGAGCCCTAAGCAGTAATTACAAGGACCATTGGCCACAAAAGAATAGAGGTCTGAATAAATAATTACATAACATCAGCTTATCCCATCAGTTGGAATAAAGTCACAACCACTATAATACATAAAAGAATGAGTCAAGTCTATTCTAAGATGTACATCATCTAATATCTCCATTACAAAAGTTCAGCCTCCATCAGTAGTTAGTCTAACGACTATTAGCCACCAAAATGTTGTCTCAAAAGATTATTACCTACTCTGAAAATTTTATAAAATAATGGAATGAGACAGAGCCCAGTAAGTAGCATAACTAATGGGGGTGGGGGAAATGTAAGTTTCATTTTCAATAATAATAATACGCTATGACAAGAATGACTTAATAATGAAACATAAAGTTTCTCAAAGTAAATACCTTGAAACTATATATTATAATCTGTGAGCACCAACAATATAATTTCCAAAGCCATAATATCTAACATAAGGTAAATTATTACAAATATACCACACTACCACATAGACCGGTCAGAGGAGCCACCCATTCACAACTGGCATGATATTGTCCTCTTTGGTATGCAGACTCTTGGCCCTATGGACAACAGCATCAACCATATCCTTAAGGTTTTTCTCTCCCCCCATCGGCAGCAAAGAGAGCGCATTAAATAGGACCTCTCTTGCATGTGGTCTTTTGGCCCCATGGGCAACAGCCTCACCCACACACAATCAATGAACCTCTTCCCCTCATGGGCAGTAGGGAAGAACGCGTCATCCAAAGTAAAAGGGCACTGACCTAAATTTAATTCCGTTGTCACAAAGACTACGAAAACCAAATCGAGTGATCACTGGGAAATCACACATGGCATGGTGTTAAAACCCCCCATAAAGCTCATAGGTATACATTTCCTTTCAAATACATAGTTTATAACTAGGTAGTTTCAGAAAAACCTTAAATAATCTAACTTCCACAAAGTTTGTAAGGTTTTCAACTTCATTCTTGTCAAAAGATTTTCTAACAATTAGGTAGTTTCCAAAAATGTATCTAACCCAAAAACAACATTTATGCAACATGTTTATTTTTCAAAAATCCAATTAAAAAGGTACTTACCTTACAACCCGCAAAAAGCCTAATTCTCCAAGTTTCAAAGGAGATTAGCTAGAACCTCGACAATATCAAGCAAACCTAACAAAATAAGCATAAAGTTTAAGATTTTATCTAGCTATAATTTAGGAATAGCCAAATAAGCATTTAATTAGACAAGCCTAGTATTTAACGTCATCAATAACATATTCCTCTTCCAAAGTTTCTCAACAAATTAATTCACAAGGCATAGACTCCAATTTTTAAAGTTAACCCATTCAATATCATCTCCAACATTATGACTAGCTTCCATAAGATTTACACTACATCATTAAGAGACCCATGAAAGCAAAATCAAAATATTCTCCAAAATAAGAAAATTAGAACTTCAACAAACTCCAAATAAACCCAATGGCAATGAAAAAATTAGATTTACTAACCATCACATGTTATAACTCAAAATTCCTAAATTTTCCACCATACATAAACCTTAAGTAGTTATCATTAGCACAAACCATAAACCTACTCATCAAATAATTCCACCAATACAAAACCCACACATATAAACACATAAATATCACTTCCAATGCTCAAAAATCACATGGGTATCATTATTAAAGCTTAGATAAAAATATAACCTCAAGCAAAATACAAAACTCACCAAAAGGATTAGAAATTTTACCTCAAATAAAAGATGAAGATGCTTAGAGGTCCCTAAGGATTTTCTAGTGACATTGCCAGAAAAATGATGGTGGAGATGGTGGCATGGAGGTATCGGTGGGAGAGTGTAAGGGAGTGTGAGATGAGTGTTTGTATTTGTGAGAAGATGAAAAAGAAAACAAGAGTAGAGGACCCTTGTTGACTGGCCAAAAGAGAGAAAAGGTATAGTGTGAAATGAGTGGTGGAGGATGGTGGGTAGGTGGGAGCATGTGGGACACTTAAAATATCTAACCCCCACCCTTTTTTTTTTTTTTTTTTTAGGTGACTAGGACATTACAGTATTGCCTTCCATTGGACTTGGATTGGAACGATGTCTGAAAAGAAACCCCATTTTCATTAAGTTCATGTCCCAATTAAAGGTTCCTTTTACTTTTAGATGTTCTTAGAAAATTATTAAGTTCATTTTAATGAAGGCCCAATTACAGTATCACTCCTTTCCCTCTCATGGATTCTCGTCCCTTGTTTCATTGGGCCTTGGTCCATTTACAATAAAGCTCTTGTCTTACTCTCATGGGTTTCGTTAGAATGAACTTAGGAATTTTTCAACCCTTTGTCTCAAACTTGGGCTTACAATTTATTCATCACCTTTGGGCTTTTCATTCTTTATTCATCATTTTACCTCTTTTTTAAAAATAGCCCTCTAGCTTAGAACACATTGTAGCATTCCTCTCAAAGTCCATGAAATTCTCATCATTTTGGGCCTAGGCATGCAACAAGGAGGCCTAAGATTAGAGAAGTTCATTTTGGCTTTGTAGGATTTTGGATGCTAAGTCCATAGCATATTTGTTACTTTAGGCCCATTTTCAAAAGGGCTTTTTCCACTTGAGCCTATGATAGCAATTAGGTTATGGTCTTATGAACCTTTCAAGTTAAGATACACCTTTGGATTTAGGGACAAGCCTTTTATATATGAAAGCTTCCTTTCTTTTATTCCACAACTTCTTAGGGTATACCATAACTTTAGGGTCATCCCTTTCTTTTTTTACATCTTTTATTTTTTCTTTAGAATTAGGTGAACATGATATATGGTTGAACAAACAAGAGATATAAAGGGTATCCTTGGTGATAGGGTCTAGGATCTCTCTAGAGTGGGTAGGCTCTCTAAAGGCTAAAGGGATAGATAAGTAGGTCACTCACAACTAGGTGGGCTATGATTTCAACTGAGGGCCTAAGTGGACCTTATAGTGGATTGGTAGCAAACCTTTAACGTACTCAAAACCCATTACAGGCGATGGCATCGATTATGAGTGGTGATAGGGTCTAGGATCTCTCTAGTGTGGGTAGGCTCCCTAAGGCCAAAGGGATAGATAAGTAGGTCACTCACAACTAGGTGGGCTATGATTCCAACCGAGGGCCTAAGTGGACACTATAGTGGATTGGTAACAAACCTTTAATGTACTCAAAACCCATTATAGGTGATGGCACCAATTGTGAGTTGGTGGGATGAACTTTGGAAGATTTGGGCCCGAATGGAGCCTTCCACCTTCCCACTCATCATCAATAGAGGTTAAGGGACAAAAGAACAAGTGAATGTGTATGCAAACAAGTATTGAAAAAGTTTTTATTATGGTTAAGAAACAAGACACATAGGAATTAAACTCATTATCCCCAATGGAGTTACCACTGTGGACACAAGGGGGAAGTCGCCACCTAGTCTTTACAATGGTCTAGGAACCATATATATAGTGTCCCTTCGAGGAAGGACCTTTGATCTTACTACCAAAATATGGGTTTGGAGTTTAGGTACGCTCTTGGGAAGGTGTTAGGCACCCAAGATCGCACAACCCTAAGGTTGGACTCCCATCATTGTGTTTTATGTCTTAACGCTATTAAAAACTAATTCAACACTTATTCTAGACTCACACACACACACACACACACACACACTAACATGCATCTAACATACAACATGGCATTTTTCATCCCTAAACAAGCATACTCATCTATCCATCAAACAAAAGAGAGCCAAACATACAAAAGAAACCCTAGCATTCATCTAGCATGTGAAAACCCTATCATACATATAAAACCAGGCAACAACTTGATCATGGCAGCAGGGCATTAACATATTACAAACCCTAATTATACATCTAAGCATACTCTAACATATCATCAAAAGAAAACCATGGCACGAATGCATGAACATTTTTGATGCATAACTTACCCTTTACTTACCTTGCAGCAACACAACACCTATGGCATTAATGCATGGACATATGAATGAATGGCATGGCATCAAAGAAAGAAACAATAAAAAAACCCTAATCTAAGCATGTTGAGCATATAAGAAACATAAATACATGTAAACATGAGAAAAAGGCTTTAAAAGAAAAGAGACAAAACATGTGAAACAAACAAAACAAACAAACAAGAAATCTAGGTTAGGGTTTCTGGGCAAGCACCTACGTACGCAGCCAGAAGCTTGCGTATGCAGGATTTAACCTGCATATGCATGCTTATGGTATGCATGTGTGGGACTTATTCAAACCCTAACCCAAAAACGAATAAGGTAGAAAATAGAGTATGAGCTAAAACCCTAATTCTAACAAACAAACATACATTCTAAGCATACCAAAACTTAAACCTAACCTAGAGAAGCATATTAAAACATGTTTTAACAAACAAACAAATCAAGCAAAAGGATTTAAAGATAGGCAAGAAAGAAAAAAGGTTTGAAAAAAATACCTCACAAAAAGCTTTTCAAGCTTGATTTTGACCGTTCCCCTTAGTCAAATCTATCACAATTCAATAAAATAGTGATTAGCTATGTTAAACTAAAAGGATTGGGGCTAGAAAAGGTCCCGATCAAATAAAGATGACTTGAGGGTGTTTTGTGAAAAACTCTTTTTTGATTCACTATTTTCTAATGAATCTTAGGTTTTTCCCATGGGATTTCTGTGTTTTGAAAATGTACCATGTAAGGCTTTATATAGTGAAAAAAAATGGGGTTTGGAGCGGCTCCCAAATGATGTGGGATTCATTCCAAATCTCAGCCATTATTGTAGAAAACTTGTCTTTCTTATGCTTCTGAAACCCTAGCTTCATACACAGCATTGTGCTTGCGTACGTAAGCTTTGGCCCATATACGTAGGCCACGGTCCTGGTACACAAGCTGAGGGCCACTTTGGTCATTTTATTTTTGAAAATAGATTTTTGCTCATTTAAAAGGTTATATTTTCCATGTTTACACTCCTCAAGTCAATTTATATCTAATTGAGCTTTAAACTAGCCTTGGGCCTTAGAGTTTGAGCATCATTGGGGAACGGGGGCTCGAGTCATAAGGCGTACAAAATGCGGTGTTTACACCTAGGATCCTAGATAATTCCTTAGGAGAATCCATAAGTTACTAGAAGGTCACTTCAACTGCAGAGGGTGGATCATCTCTCTAACACAGGATTTAACACTGGTGAATAGAGGCCTAGATTAAAGAAGCCACTCATACCATCTAAGTGGTGGGGCTCACTGATGCACAGAACATTCACTCATCGTGACGCCCCCACTCAAAGAAGAGTACAAATAGGGAAAGAGTAGGGGAAGTAAAAGGTTGGAACAAAAAATAGGGGAGAGACACACGAGAGAAGAGAGAAAGAAACTTGTCTTGGAGAGAGGTAAGTCCTACTTGGATTTAACACAGGGAGTTTGGTCATTTAATAACCTCCACGGCTAAGCAGAAGCTAAAACAATTTAGTAATTAGGCACCACCATAGGATAATCAGAGACACCATTTATTTCCTCCTTAGACCTCTCATTGTGGGATATGCCTAACCTAGGAATACAAATAAATTGGGGGTTTGGGCCCAATCAACCCAAGGTCATTGGGAATGGACCACCATAGTTAACATGTTCTAATGTCTTCTTAGTTCAATCACATGATTAGGGTTTATATGATTGGATGAACATAAATAACATGCATTTGAACATGAACATGCATCGATGCATAGGTGATGTGGTGTTGTAATGCAATGTGGTAAGTGAAGGCAAATCGTGCATTATGACATGAACATGCATGCTTGTTTGATGATAAACATGATGAACTTGATATGTTCATTGAATATGTTGAACATGGAACATGTATGCAATATTTATGTGATATGAATATGATGCTTACTTCTCTTATGTAATGTGTTATGCCATGAGATTAAGCAGGAAATGCTTAGATGAATGGTAGGATGCATGTATGTGATGATAATGTGAAATGCTATGTGATATGCCATGATTAGATGAATGTTAAGGTGAATGCTAGATGCATGTTAGGATAGATCTAGCGTGTGTATATGCATGTATATAACCTATTAGAGGATCCTTTTGATAGAATTAAGATGTGAAACATAATGAGTGATGGTCTGTGGGCACAAGTGTCCGCGATGAGTTGGATTCTCCTTATGGGAAATACACCTTGGTCTAGTGTCGACCGGGCGGAGGGTGTAAATAAAGTAGCCACCTAGATTAAGTCTAAGAACCATATATGTAGCACCCTTGTGGAAAGGTTGATCTTTACTAGAACACATATCCAAAATTTAAGTATGGGGATGGGAAGGTGTTAGACACCCAACCCGACTCAACTCGTAGGTCAACATCCACTCATTGTGTTCCAAATCCTAATCTTATCAAAGGGACCTCTAACATGTTATTCTATACCCACACGCACTCTAACATGCATCTATCATTCAACATGACATATCATCCCACATATATCATGGCATATGATCCTATCATTCATCTAACAATTCATGCTTTATCTCCAAGGGCAGCAAGCAAAATATACAGTAATATATCACAGAAACATCCCTAAAGCAAAAACAAATCAATCATCACATGCATTTTTAAATACCAATCATTCATCATGTTTATCCATCATAAGCAATCAACTCATATTCAAGCAATCAAATGCATGTTTATATGATTTATGCATGTCCAAATTGTTCATCCAAGACATATAAACCCTAACCTTCAATCTAACAATCAAAAGCAAGTAAAGCATGTTATCTCACTAATCCTATGGTCTAAACATGTAAAAATAACTCAAACGAAAACTAAACGAGTGAACTAAACTAATTAAAACAGAAAAAATATGAAGAACCCTAAACCTGGGTTTTTGGGCACGAGCATGCATGCATGTACACGGGGTATATATGCACAACCTATGTGCATGCATATGCATGCATGATGCGTGTGCATGCATACACATCCAAAAATGCAGACCCAGAAACAGTAATGAACAAATGATCAAAGCAGGAAATCTAACAACCTATCATGCTTAATATAAGAAGAGTAAACAACCTAAACTAACCACAAATGTATTAAAGCAATAAAACACAAAGAAAAACAAACAAATAAAAAAACAAGAATTAAGAGACAAAGTTTAATCCTTTACCTTAAACACTAGAACTCCTTAGAGTTTTGATTTCACCATTCCCCTCAGTCAATCAAATCAAGAACAAAACCCAGAAGGTTAGTAAGCTTAAAACTCGAAGGTCAAGAACAAAGTAGGTCCCAACCAAGGAAAACTTTAACTTAAGGATGTTTTCGAATAAAAACTCTATCTTTGATTCACTACTTTCTAGTGAATTCAGCATGTTTTGGTAAAAGAGCCTTTGGGGCTTGTACATGCAAGTTAGATTTGAACTTATTTGGGAGAATAAATAAGTTATCTAACAGTATATCTCAATGAGAAAGCTCATGAGTGACAAAAATGCAAGCTTTGACATCATAATGTCTAGAGAAGAAGAAAGTGATTGCAAGAATGTAAAGTGGACACAAGAAATACGTGGAAAACCCTAGGAAAGGGATGAAAAACCATGGTTTGAGCAAGAAAGAATCATTCTTGCTCAGTTTAGCTTTGTATTGTATGGAAAAAGAGGTAACGCTTGTACAATACGGATGTTCTTCCTTCAAAGAGAGACCTTGTTTTCTACCTCACTTTCTTATCAACTTTCTACTCTCTTCTCAAAAGATCTACTTAGATTCTTGCCCTAAAAGTCCAGCTGTATGTTCCTCTTATAATCTGAGGAATATGACTGAGTACAAAGACAGGTGTCAAGTCATCATTTCCTTATTTTGGACCTTACTACAACTGGGGTACTATTTGGTGACAAAAGGAGAGAGAGTACACCAACATCAGCATTATGGCATGAGGGTAGGTGACTTTTCCATTGCTTGGGGAACAACTCTTGAGCAATGAGAGGGGCATCAGAAGTGCTGTAGGTGATAGACGTGTCCCTGAAGTGGTCCAACATGCACTCAGCCAATAAGGGTTGTTTTTATAGTTGCTAACTTTAAGAGGTCACTATCTCCCTTTTATGAATGATTGAGTACCATGTTAGATGCATATCTTACTTCCTTCCCAAGGCAGTCACACCTTTGGCACAAGCTAAGGATAAAAGCTTGTAGCCAACATTTCCTCTCCCATCCCCATAGCCACTCCACGTGTGAGGTCTAGATCCAGCCACATCAACACTCTCCCATGCCTTGGCTAGTGTACTGTACATTAGCCCTTGACTGTCAATGGCGTTTAATGGCTATGGCCTTTGACAGTCACATTGTTTCAGGCATTAACACTTAAGCAATCATACCTTGTGACGTTTGAAAATGGACACGCGGTCTGTAGGGGTGCTTCTAGCCATTTTGGCATCTCTTCGTTTCCCGCATTTTGGCAGATAGACATTACTCTTCATTAATGTTGTGTCTCTTTACTTGACTCCAGATAGTGATTTAAATAGGAAAGATCTCTTCTTCATTCTCATATCTTTCTCAGAGAAAACCTTAATCCGAACAAAATGTCAAACCTCTCTTCTGTTGGTTCTAACTCCCCTAAGCACACTTCAAGTTCCTTTGAAGATGCTCCGAGCTCCCTAAGAAACAACATTCCTCCATCACCACCAAGCCCTTTACATCCTCCTCTCCTTTTCCCAATATTCCCTCTGCCTCCCTAAGTCTTCATTTCGGAGGAGGTTTATCCTTTTAACTAGAGTGAGGATGAAGGCGAAGACTTTGAAGAGCTTCGACTACAGGCTGAAGAGGTAGAGTACAATGCCTTCATGGCATCCCTCTCTAGGCCCAGGCCTTCTTAGTCAGGCTTTGAGTCTAGTGCCTCGAACCCCTCTGACTTGGAGAAGTCAGATTCCTCAGATAGCCCTAATTTAGGGGATGATGAAGGTGAGGAGGAGGAGGAAAAAAGGAATACAAAGAGGATGAAGAGGAGATGGAGTATTTGGCTCTAAACTATCCTCAAGAGGACTTTGGGGATGACTCGGATGCTTATGCGCTTCAGTCTCCTTGATCTGCTCGCCATCAATTATACAGCTTTCTTTTTATTTTTATTTTTATTTTACATGTAAGCCATATTATTAGCCTAGGTTGTAGGATTTTTAGTTTTTCTTTTAAAATAGTTGTTATTTTGTTTTTCTGTATTTGTGCTTTTGCATAGGGAAGGGGTGATAGGCCATAAGGGCCAAATCATGTAAATCCTTCTTTCCAATTTTGTAATATTTAAACACAAAACAAATATATAAAAAGGTAGTTTGTTTCTATTATATGTTACAAACCATATGTTTACATTTATGTTATGCCTTATGTTTTTTTATTATTATATAATATCCCTGCATAAAGGCATAAAATGTAAATATGTTAGTTATACAAAATGAAACAAAGTGAAACTGAACTTGTTGGTGAGGAGTCACGCCTTTCCACTTTGTCTGTGAAGGTGGTTTCCTTGATTTTGTTACCATAAATTGCTCCCTTATCAGAGATTCAGTTTTTCCCTTTGTTGACACGTGTTAGTTTTGAAAAGACACCTCTTTTTTTGAATGATCTCTTTTTAGAGAGAAAAGAATAACTACCCAAAGTATAAAAGGAAAAGAAATATTTTCTTCTGTTATTTCTCTCATTTTTTTCCTTATTTTCTCCTTCTTCTTCAACCCAAAACTTAGAATCCTTCCCAAACACAAAACCATGGGTGTCAAACGTGGTCTGAGATCTAGTTTTGTAAAATTTTCAGAACCTTCATCTTCAAAAATTAATAGGCCGTTGTTAAAGGGAGATGAAAATCCTTCCATAGTGGAGCAATGGATTATTCCTCCCTTCTTTGAAGATTATCTATTTGACAAAAATCTTGATTGGGACTCGGTTCCTTGTTTTGAAGATCCTCTCTACATAGCATGCGTAGAGCTTGATGATCTCCTGACAATGGATCAAGATTTGAAGCACATTCCTAGACTTGGCACTTGCAAAGGAGATTTTTCTCCTACCATAGATATGGTCTTCAAATCCTATACTTTTGTTTCCAGAGGTTGGAGGAGTTGGTGTTGAAGAGTGTTGGCTCATCCTCCCTTCATGGACATTCTACAAAGGGTGCATCTTGTGCACACAGTACTTGTATTTTCTGTCTTGGACATTAGCAAGGATAATGAAAGTCTTCTCTCTCTCTTGTATCGGTGAAATTCCATTACTCACACCTTCTTCACAGGGTGTCAAGAAATCTCTCCCTTTTTAGAGGATCTTTGTAAGATATTGAGACTTCCCCTATTTAGAGATGGTGCATGGTTAACATTTCTTTGTCTCCTAATGAAGCTAAGGCAGTGAAATTCCTTGAAGATGTAGTGAAGAAGACCTTGAAGAAATCAGTCTTGAAAGCAGCAAGAAAAGGGAAAGCCACCAGTGAGGTAGTAGCAAAAGACACCAGTGTTGGTGGGGACAAAGGTTCCAGAGCCAACTTTTGGGGGTGGATTAGGTACTTTTGAAGGGAGTATGCTGATGGCATGGATGAGGAAGCTAATACAAATTATTTAAAAAAGGGCACTGACTTTGCTGTAGTAAAAGGTAACTTAAGCCCCTATGAACTTGAAGCTTTTATTGCTTTCTTATTATCTCGTCATCTGTTTGAGGGATATCCTCAAGAGAAGATTTTAAGTAGGCATTTCCCTCTAGCTGTTAAATTAGCCGAAGGACATTCCTTTCCCCTTGCTCCCTACTTTTTAGGAACTCTGTATTCTCATCTAGATCATTTTACTCTTAACTTGCAATGCTCATGGGGTAGATTTTAAGTAGAAACCTTTGTACTTGTTGCATTTTTAGAAATATGGTTGTGGGAACACTTTAGGAATTATGCCCCCATCCAAAAAATTTTAAGCACTTATAGAACCAGTCTGCCATCACCCCAAGGGCTGCCACATTCTTGGCGTTGGAATAAGGTGGTGGTGTCTTCAGACAGTTTCCTTAGCAAGGTGTTAGATGACCTTATTGATTGGACAACCAAACCCTACTTTACCTTGGAGGGTGGTGTGGACACAAGGGATCTTTGAGTCGCTACCTAGTTTTTGCAATGGTCTAGGAACCATATATATAGCATCCTTTCGAGGAAGGAACTTTAATCTTACTACCAGAGTATAGGTTCGGAGTTTAGATACGCTCTTAGGAAGGTGTTAGGCACCCAAGATTGCCCAACCCTAAGGTTGGCCTCCCATCATTGTCATGTCTTAACCCTATTAAAAACTAATTCAACATTTTATATCCTAACTCACACACATACTATCATGCATCTAACATACAACATGGCATCAAAGCAAGAAACAAACATAAAACCCTAATCTAAGCATGTTAAAAACAAACAAGTATACAACACAGAGGCTCACATACATGTAAACATGTTGAAAAGGCTTAAATAGAGGCAAAACATATGAAACAAGCAAACCAAATAACATAAGGAATCTGGACTAGGGTTTCTAGGCAAGCACCTGCGTACACAGCCAGAGGCCTGCGTACGTATGCTTATGACATGTGTGCGTGGGACATGCTCAACAACCCTAACTCAGAAATTGAAATAGAAAATAGAGCACAAACACAAAAACCCTAATTCTAACAACCTAGCATGCTTAGAACATAAACAAAACTATAAACTAACCTAGCCAAACATGCATAAACATAAACCAAGCCAAAAAACAAAATTGAAACATAAAAAGAAAAGCATAAAATAAAAAGAAAAAGTTGAAGCTTGATACCTCAAAAAGGAGTTTCCAAGCTTTGATTTTGACCGTTCCCCTTAGTCAAATCTATCACAGTCAATAAACATGTGATTAGTAATCTTAAACTCAAAGGATTGGGGCCAGAAAAGGTCCCAATCAAATACAAATTACTTGAGGGTGTTTTGTGAAAAACTCCCTTTTGATTCACTATTTTCTAGTGAATCTTAGGTTTTTCCCGTGAGATTTCTGTATGTTTTGAAAATGTACCATGTAAGGCTTTTTATAGTAGAAAAAATAAGGTTTGGAACGGCTTCTAGACAATGTGGGATTCATTCCAAACCTCAGCCATTATTGCAGAAAACTTGCATTTTCATGCTTCTAAAACCCTAGCTGCGTACGCAGAAATGTGCCTATGTACGCATGCTTTGGCCCACGTACGCAGGCTGCTACCCATGTACGTGGGCTAAGGGCCACTTTGGTCATTATATTTTTAAATATAGATTTTTGCTCATTTAAAAGGTTATATTTTCCATTTTAATACTCCTCAAGTCAATTTGATATCTAATTGGGCTCTAAACTGGCCTTGGGTTTTAGAGTTTGAGCATCATTGGAGAACGGGGGCTCGAGTTGTAAGGGGTACAAAATGCGGTGTCTACAAGTGGGTTTCCTCCACTATTTACTTCTCTAGAGAGTGTCCCTGTTTCTCGCTATAGTGATACTCCTTAGTTTAAAGAAGAGCTTTCTTTTGTTGCCTATGCATTTCCTTTTCAACTCTAGGCACGTTTTCAAGAAGAATATGAAACCCAAGATTATAATCCCCATAGGTTTACCTGCCAATTTGGTTTTGACCAAGGTGTATTGGGGCACTTTCTACTTTAGTCTTGCCTGCTATAGTGGCCTCCTTAGGCTTTAAAAGGGAAAATCTCATCAAGATATTGGTATCAAGTCCTGAAATCCCTTTTACTTCCCTTACTAGAGTTGGACTACCTTCACTCAAGTTTAAGTCATGGTTTGATATTAAGGAGCGTGTTAGGAATTTTGGAGAGAGTGGGACCCAAGGGGTAGATGTCCCACCTATCTTTCAGGGTGATTTGACTTTGAAGCTCCCTACCAAAGCAAAACTTTCATGCACCAGAAGGAAGAAGAGTGCAAAAGTTTCTTCTATAAAGAAACCTAAGGTACGCATTTTTTTTTCCATGATGACTTTGCTCTTGTAATGTGAATGTTCAACTAGTGTATAAAACACTATGAACATTTAAACTCCCAATTAACAAATTACCAATTCAAGCTTAATATCAAACAATTAATGTACGGAATATAACATAAGCTTAATACAGAATTGATAAACAATCTAAACCAAATAAAATCATATCCACATCAGAAATTAAATGGCAAAGATTAAGGGAAGAGAGATGCAAACACAAGGACAACACAATGGTGTGTTATCGAAGAGGAAACTGAAGCCCTTGGCGTTAAACCTCTCCGTTGCCCTCCAAGCAGTAAATAATCCACTAAAGAATATAGTTGGGATACATAAATAGCAGAAGACCCTCCAAGCCTAATCTTTCCAATGTACCTAAGCCCTCCAAGCTCCTACTTCAACGAGGTTACACCGAACCTATTTCTTCTTTAGCTTATCGGATTCCGCTACTGACCATAGCATCAACTAATATGAAATTGGTCCCTTCTTAACTGCTTCCCAAAGCAACAAACAACCTTCTCACAGATATGGGTATGGTGAGAAAAGGTTTTGGTAATGTACCTTTCAAGGATGTAACAATGGAAAGGAAGAGAGTAGAGGAATTTGAAGAGTCTCTATGTGAAGATTGTGGATGAGTCAATCTTGTTTTTCTCTAGGGTTTCTCTCTCAAAATTCTCTCTGGAAGCTCTTTACATTTCGTGGGTATAAGGGGTATATATACTAGGGTGAGAGTGGAATGCAAAAAGTTAGTTTTTCAAAATAGAGCTGGCTTGCAGCTTGGCCTTGCGACTTGACTGAGTCGCGAGTTCCAGCCACGAGGTAACTAAATGGCCAGTTTGTACTTTTTTTCTTGTAGTACTCCAGTTGGCATGACGCAAGCCACTCGCGAGATCCAGTCGCGAGTCCCTGCTACTTTGCACAATTTGGAGCATTTCTTCACACTCTCTCACACACTACCCTTACATGATTCCCACCTAAATATAGGATTACTAATTGCTAAAATACAAGCAAATTTGGCACGGAATAAAGCCAACAAGATGGTTGATAAAATTCAACCTTACAATCTCCCCCTTTGGCTATTCCGTGATAAAACCCTAAAATAAACTCTAGAATTAACATGTGAGTTGGGAACAGTTGAACAAAACTCACTCACACCTAACTCTAGAATCTATGTAGCTCTTGAATCATATGAACAAGAATCTCCTGAAACACATCAACACAATATGATCATTGTATGTAGAAAAACTTGTAATGCATATGAGGCAATCACAATGCGATCAAGCAAAATGGAATTAAGTAATAAACCATAGCTTGACTGTACAAGCAATCACTATAAAATAGTGCTCACAATGCACATTCACACTTGGAATGAACATCCGGACATACAAGCTAATAAGCTCAATGCAAATCACTTGCATGTCCAACACTCAACCAATGCATAATACATGAAGTATATGCATCTAGGAACAAGATCCTACTGGGGCAGAAGAGTGAGAGTACTTAAAGGAAATGCATAACATTTAGCTAGAAGTACTAGGCAACAAAGCATAAAGGCTGCATAAGCATGGTTCAAACCATAAAAGCCTACAAATGCGAGAAAACAAGCCCTAAAAGCTTACAAAAGCAGCATGGGTACAAATTAAAAGCTACATAAGCAAGGGTACAAAACAAAAAATACTGAATAACATCTTTAAATATTAATAAACCAAAGTATCACAGCCAAATAAGTCCATGAGTTTTAGACCTTTAAACCAAAACTTTAATCACAGTGTATTAAACCCATAATGAGAGCATTATCCAAACATAATACCATAAGAAACATAAAGTAAAACTGAAACATAAATTAAATAAACACTGTTTATGGAATGCTCCCCCTCAAAATGGCACTCCCCCTCAAGAGCTGCCCCTAAAAAATTCTCCCCCCTTTTGACCGGAATGGCCAAAAGGTCATTGCTGGGTGTTGATGCTGTCAAACTTGGCTGAAAGTATGTTGAGCTGATCCTGAATTGCTGCCATCTTGTCAGAATGCTCATTCTGGACCTCTTTGAGTCCATCAATCCTCTCTAAGATGATCTGGAATGCATTTGGAGGTACATCTGATGAGGTTGAAGCTCTGCTCCTCTTGCCTCGGCTTCTGGATATTGAAGTTTGTCCTGCAGCCACTGTCTCAGTCTCCATTGGGCCACCTTCACCTTGGTCACCTTCCTCTTCATCACCTAGAAGACGGAATTGTATTCTGATGATGGTTAGCTTGTTGATGGCTGAAGGTGTAGGCATGGGGATGATATCTTGAGGGATTTCAACACCTTTTTCTCTGAAAAGCCTCATAAGAAGGCTAGGAAAGATCAGCTTGGGCCTAGAGGCGGTTCTAGTCTCATCCACAATAGTGTCAAAGATGTGAAAGCTAATGTCAATGAAGGTTTTCTCCTTAAGTTCCAGAAGGAAGATAGCTCTAGTATTGTTGATTGTAGTCAGCTTCCTCACTGGGTACAAGTTGAACATCATGATGGTGGTTAGGCACCTCATGTCAACTGGAAATGTTGTAGTGTTGAGGCATCTCCTCTCTCTTTGTCCACCAATGCGAGTTTGGACAATTTCTATAGATAGCATCCTGTCCTTGTAGTTGGTGAAGTCATGGTCATCTAAACCTTCAAGCCCTAGCACCTCATCTATGTTATGGGCATCTATAGTGAATTCCTTTCTTCTAACCTAACAGCTCAACTCATCCTCCCTTATCACAGCATTTGCATAGAATTCCCATATTAAAGGCTCACAAACTATAGGTAGGTCACTCAACAATTTATCCCATCCTCTGCCTTCAAAACAACCTAGAATAAAGGTGTCCTTCAAGTCCCCAAACTGAATAATGGTTCCCCTCAAGAAAGAATCTCTATATCTCTCAAAGTGTTGAACAGACCTAAATAGGTTATGGTCCATTTTCAACCTTTTGTCAACTTTCTTAGCAGGAGTCTTCTTCTTTGTAGGAGATAGGGTCATCTGTAAACAAGCAGAAAAGGCCACAACAACAAAGCATAATAGATGAACACAACCATTAGTAACAGGTTAGTGGTATAGAGAAGAACAGAAGATTAAGCCAACACTAAGACCATATTCAGCTTAAAAACAATCATTGAAAGAGATATCTCATACTAATGCATAACACATAGTGATATCAATGATCAAAGAGCACAACACCTTAAACATGAAAGCTTTAGGGGACATTACCAAACATATACTTCAACATGCAGTAATCAATTGTAAAGAGCCAAAAGTACCCCACAAGTAGTGTAAAACACACTCAACCAAAAGGAGGCATATGATTATGAGATATTTCATAAAGAGTATGAAGTGTTCAAACCAACACAGAGTAGACAATATCCATAAGACAGAAGTAACACACATGATAACCATAAACAGTTTAAACAAATAGCCCAACCAACTAAACACAACCATTTTGAATCAACCAAAAACACACATAAAGTGCATTACAGTAAACCAAAAAAATCATAACATAATGGGTATGAGATTCAAACTCCAAACAAATCAATAAACACACTCAGTCAATATCAACCATGAAAGCAAAAGAATAGAGTCCTAAAAGTCTAATCAACAATACCCAAAAATCCAAACACAACAAACATTCATCCAACCCATCACCAAAACAAAAAATATCCCAAATCAAACCAACAACTCTCAAATTCAAGTAAACAAAACTCAAAACATGAAGTATGTAGAGAGAAAGAGAAAACCCATACCTTTTTCTTGAAGATTTTGAGTTGAAATGATGTAAAAATGGAAGTTTGTTCAAGAGTGGCATGGTGAGTTTGAGAGTGTTTCAGGTATGGAAGATAATGAAAAGTCACAAAAGTTCGAGGGAAACTCAAAAGGTTTTAAAAATTGCCTTATTTTTGTAAAACACGTGATTTTCGCGATTGAATCAAGTCGCGAGAAAGTCTCCAGGGCCAGCCGCCAGAACACTTGAAAGAAAAACTTTTAAAAAATTTTCTAAGTGTTTTTTGCGACTGGAAGTTCCACTCGCGAGAGAGTCGCGACCTGAGCTGCGAAAATCTCTGTGTACCCCTTGCGACTAGACCTTCCACCCACAAACAAGTCGCCAACCTGAGCCGCGAAAAGCATGAAAACCCAGATTTTTGAAAAATATTCTAAGTCTTTTTCGTGACTGAAGCATTTACCTGCTAATGAGTCGCCAGTGAGTCGCGAAAAATCTCTATATGGACTTGCGACTAGGGCATGCAACTGGTCCTACCCACGACTGAGTTGCCAGAATAGGGCAACATTGTTTTTGAAATTTTGACAAATTTTTGTAAAAACAAAGTACTTTCCAAAAACAACTAAAACATTCAAAAATCTTTTTGTGATTGATCAACAAAGATTGAGCATGTGAAAACACATTTAATCAAGTACAATCACATGAATGAATATGGCATTCATTGAACAGAGACATCTATGTTGTGTGTGGATATCAAAAATGAGATAGTTCTTAGTCTAATGTGAAGTTTCAATGATCAATTTAATCAAGGCATACACAACTAGCACTAGATAATGTGACCCATCTCAATTTTAGAAATATGCATATATGACCTCCCACATAGACTTGAGTACAATATCTTTAAAGCTTTTCATTTGGCTCCATGTTCAACATATCATTTGATCTTTTTGAATCAACACATCTCATTGTGAGATCGATGCTTGAAATTTTTGATATTTTACTTTGATGAGTTAGCCTTTGGCTTTTTGAGCATCATACAATTTTATTTTTGGTTGCTTTCCCTTTTTCCTAGTCAAATACTAGTATGTGCGATAGGCTTTTGCAGCTCAATATCTCTTTTCATTTGGAGATTTACATTTGATCAGCTCTTTTAGTAAAAACAAAAAAATAAAAGAGTGGGAAGATATATAGGCACAAGTCTATGCATCTCTTAAGATCAACAAAACCATTTACTAATCATTCATGACAAGTTTGAAGATCTATTTACAACAGTCACATATATATCAAGAGTTCTCCCACAATGATATAAGTGCATAGGAATCAAGCTATGCTTGTAGATGCATAAAGCCATTAGCGCAAAGGTACAAGGTAAAACATATTTTAAGACAAAACTCAACAATGTCGATCAAACTTTTTGGATTTTATACTTTTTATGTGGTTTTTGGATTTTTGACACACAAGAAGGAAAAGATTGATCAAAAGCAACAATGTAAAAACATTTTAAATGAAAGAATGCAAAAAGAAACAAACAATTTTCAATTCACATAATCAATAAGCATACCACCAAGCATAATCACAAAGCATTGGAAGTATTAATGCATGGGCATGTTGTAATGCTTATGCATGAGTACCCTTCTTCACCCACACGTCACTTGCGTTTGGGGTGATTTCCTTATAGGATCGGGTACGAGAGTTAGGACTTTCAAACCTTCTAGTGAAGCTTTCCAAGCAGTTGGTGAATGCACCAATCATCTTCATCACGTCCATCATTCCAGGATCATCCATTTTGATCTCTTGATGACTCAACAGCCCAAGTCCTCTTGTCATTTCTTGGTCTTCTTGACCTTTGATCACTTGCATTCCTCAATGCTCTCAGCTTATGACAATTGAGTTGTGTGTGCCCTTGAAGTCCGCAGTGATGACACACATGGTTTGTTCTAGGACCTCTTTATGATCGTGGAAGAGATTTTGCTTTGACTTCAGACTTGACCACAGATTGATTACGGGGCTTGTTCAACACTTGCTGGTCAGCCACATTCTTCTTCTTCTCAACATTTGCCTTCTCCATAGTAAGGGCAACTACAATTGGCTCTTTATCTTTCACAAACTTCACTTCTTTGGAGATGTTCACAGCTGAACTACTTTCTCCGGTGTATCCTAATCCGGTTTTGTCGGAGAAGGTCTTTTGAGAGAAAAGGACATCATCAAGCTTCTTTGTGGATACTCGCTCTACCTTGGCATTTGCTTGAACCACCTCAAGCTCAAGGAATTTCACCTTGGTGTCAGCTTCGGTTAGCTTGCCATTTAGCATCTCTATCTCACACTTGGCCTCCTTATATCTCACTAGGAGACTTCTATAGTCCTCCTCAACTTTCTTCATCTTTTTCACAGCTGCCTTGGCCACCCTTGCATATTCTCCTAACTTCTCAAGGAGTGAATTGTAGTTCTCTTGAAGACCAATTGTATCTTCATTTTCTTCAGCATCTGATTCTTCTACAATTCCCATGGATTCCTCATCACTATGCTCCCTAAGCTCTTCCACAAGCAAATTGAAGTCCTTCGAAGACTCAATATGAGCAACAGACATGAATGCTGAGAAATTCCCTTCTTCATCACAGCTATCCTCCGAATCAGAGGTGGAGGAATCTGAGTCACTGAGAGTGGTGGCATATGCCTTGCCCTTTGATCTCAAGTAATTAGGACATTCCTTTTTGAAATAGCCATGTCCATTACACTCAAAATAAGTGACTCATTGAGTAGATTGGGACTCCTTCCCTTCTCTCCTTTTGAAGTCTTTCTTCTCCTTTCCGGAACTCATGAATTTCCCTTTATCACCAAATTTCTCACTGTTCTTGAACTTTAGAAATTTGCGGAAATTCTTTGCAAGGTAGGCAACATCCTTTCCGACTACATCCTCATCTAATGAACCGTGAGCTTCTACCCTTCATTTATCGTCTTAAGAGCAAGCGATTTGCTCTTTCTTTGATTTGGTAATGAAAGCTCATACGTTTGGAGAGAACCAATCACCTCTTGGATTTTGATTTCATCAAGGTCCTTGCTCTCCTCAATTGCAGTCACCTTTGCATGAAAGCTCTCCGGCAATGAATGAAGAATTTTTCGTACAACTTTAGAGTCCTCCGTTTTCTCTCCCAAGTTAAACTTGTCGATGACCACTTCATTCAGCTTGCTATAGAAAGAGTCAAAAGACTTATCCTCACTCATTCTCAGTTCCTCAAACCGAGTGGTCAGCATCTGCAACTTGGTGTCTTTAACTTTCTTTGTTCCCTCGTACGTGGTCTCCAAAATCTACCATGCCTCCTTGGCAACGGTCACGTGAGAAATCCGGTGGAACTCATCTGGAGACACGCCACAAAAAATAGCGTTAAGTGCTTTGTTATTAGCATTTGATGCCGCGAGGGCTGCCTTATCCCATGTGGATTTAGCTACCTCCGGCTTTGTCCAACCTATTTCAACGGCATCCCAAATAGCCTCATCTATTGAACACAAAAATTCTCTCATCCGCACCTTCCAAAAGGCATAGTTGCCACCATCAAAATATGGTAGAGCATTTAAAGATTGAGACCGATCCATCTCAATATGGGGTCAAGGATCACACTAAGGTAATGAAACCGATATAAGTGAACCCGCTCTGATACCAATTGAATATTCAATTAGTGTATAAAACACTATTAATGTTTAGACCCCCAACTAACAAATTACCAATTCAAGCTTAATATCAAACAATTAATGTGCAGAATATGAACGTAAGCTTAATACAAAATTGATAAACAATCTAAACCAAATAAAATCACATCCACAATAGAAATTAAATGGCAAACATTAAGGGAAGAGAGATGCAAACACAAGGACAACACAACGGTGTGTTATCGAAGAGGAAACCGAAGCCCTCGGCGTAAAACCTCTCTGCCGCCCTCCAAGCAGTAAATAATCCACTAAAGAATGTAGTTGGGATACATGAATAGCAGAAGACCCTCCAAGCCTAATATACCCAGTGTACCTAAGCCTTCCAAGCTCCTACTCCAACGAGGTTACGCCGAACCTATTTCTTCTTTAGTTTACCAGATTCCGCTACTGATCATAGCATCAACCAATATGAAATCAGTCCTTTCTTAACTGCTTCCCAAAGCACCAAACAACCTTCTCACAGATATGGGTATGGTGAGAAAAGGTTTTGGTAATGTACCTTTCAAGAATGTAAGAATGGAGAGGAAGAGAGTAGAGGAATTTGAAGAGTTTCTATATGAAGATTGTGGATGAGTCAATCTTGTTTTTCTCTAGGGTTTCTCTCTCAAAATTCTTTTTGGAAGCTCTCTACATTTCGTGGGTATAAGGGGTATATATACTAGGGTGAGAGTGGAATACGAAGAGTCAGTTTTTCAAAACAAGGCTAGCTGGCGGCTTGGCCTCGTGACTTGACTGAGCCATGAGTTCCAGCCGTGAGGTAACTGAATGGCTAGTCTGTACTTTTTGTCCAGTAGTGCTCTAGCTAGCATGACGCTTCAACTTTTGGCATGCTTGGCATGTGTGCAACTTCTGGAGGCTTACAAGCCACGAGTCACCCACAAGATCCAGTTGTGAGTCTCTGCTACTTTGCACAATCTTGAGCATTTCTTCACACTCTCTCACACACTACCCTTACATAATTCCCACCTAAATACAAGGTTACTAATTGCTAAAATACATGCAAATTTGGCACGGAATAAAGCCAACAAGATGGTTGATAAAATTCAACCTTACATAATGTCTTCTCTTAATCAATAGGGCAAGTAACTTTTTTTTCCTTTCTCCCTTTTGACCTTTGATAGGTTACAGAATCTGTTCCTCGGAATCAAACCAAAACAAAAGTCATTCCTTCAACCTAAGAGGCTTCTGTGCAAGAAATGACTTTTAATGAGGAAATAGAATCCAATGCTGAAATGGGGGATCCAAATCGAGTGTGTGCCAAAAATCCTCAGGAGAAAGAACACTTACAGAAGCTACTTCCAAGGACCAAAAGAGTGAAAGCACCAAGATAGACTTTGATCCACTGCTCTCATTGCTTTCTCCTGATTTAAGAGCAACATGTTCTTAGCTGCTTTCAAAATATCCTGAGATAATGAAGGATACTAACAAGTGGACACTGTTTCTTAGGGGTTTTCTTTTGGGGCAAATTGGGTTTATAGCTTCCCAATTGCAGTCAAAAGGTAAAAAGGATTGTCTGGCTCTTCCCTTTGATGACTTCCTTTCTACACTGGGTGAGGCCAAGGGCTTAAGTGTCAATGTCAGTTGGCTAAAGAGTTGTGCTATTGCATTAAGGCACTTAAAGTGGGCAGGACCCTCTGTTCATGCTGCCTTGTCTTCACTCCACGAGTTGAGAGTTAAAGATAGCTCTTGTATCAACAAAGCAAAAGGGACAAAGTTAGCTTTAGAGGTACATAGCACTTTAATCACTCAGCTCCAGGAATCTATTAACATGAAGCCAAGTGGAATTGACATCCAAACATGAAGCCAGTTCTGCCCTTCAGGCTAAATTAGAAGGTGTCAAAGCAGAACGCAATTCTTTGAGGAAATAAATTGAAAAGTTGGAAGGTGAGCTAGTAGCTCTGAGCCACCTAGACTTCTCTTTTGAAAACATTAGTTCTCTCAAAAACATTATTTAATTTTCAAGTTGTAATATTTTATGGTCTTAAAAGACCACATGATTGTATTATAAACTCTATTATGCTTTATTTAGTTAGGACATTGAACTTTGCATTCATATCATGAATAGTAGAATATGAAGTAACTGAATAGAAAGACTTTGTTTATAATGATATATATATATTGTGGAACATAACGTTAGTTTGACATCAAGGAAAAAAAAGATATTTTCACAAGATTAAGCATGGTATTTATTAAGGTAAGCTCCGCTAATAGGGCTATACACCTTTATACTTGCCTGATCTTTTAGCCAATAATGTCTAGTTTGATATGCTTCTTCCATTATGTAAGGTCCTTCCCACTTTGGGGAAAACTTGTATTTGATAGCTCTAGCCACTCCTCGTACTTAGCTAATCCTTTGACAAAATGCATTTTACTTGTAATTGGGTGGATCTAGGATAGGTTTAGTACTTCAAGAAACAAGTATTTAAGTTTAGTATTGAAGCCATGCAAATCTGACCAAGATACAAGTGACGGAAGTGCTATTCATTAAAGCTCAACAGAAGACTCGACAGAATCCTTTCTATCAAGAATTACTGCTAAAGCTCGACACAAGCTCGACACAAGCTGTATTTGTCAAGAATTACGAAATTAGGTTTTCTAGATCTGATTACACACATATCCTTGAGTATTTGTGTAGGGTGTCTTTTCTCACAACCCTAGACACATATGAGGATTATTTTAAGAGCCGTCATAGATGATGTAAGGTGTTGCAAAAGAATAATCCATGCATATTGTGACCGGAGACAGAAATTGCTCTAGTTCATCATATTCTTTGTAGAAGCTACTGCGTCTTTACACCAAGGGTTTTGTGATCAAGGAGCTTCCTGATCTTCATTGTTGGATGAACTGAAAAACTTTGCAGCCAACATCTTTCTCAAGTTGGTGTGTTAGTCACGCATTGGGATCCGTGCATCATTGGTTAGTCATGTATTGGGATTCGTGCATTGAACAGATAGATTGCCGTTACAATACAAGTCTAATTGGGTATTGGGGTAAGGGTTCAACTGTAGGTTGGTATTAGGTACTAGGATTCCTTTTACTTGTAACCGCTTGTGATTGATAATAGTGGGTTCTCGAGAGTGGTGACCTTTGCTGATGTTCATTTTGAGAAACCCAGTAGAAAGAGGAAGCCCAGTAACATGGGTAGAAAAGAGTTAGTAAGTGGATAGAAAAACCATTAAGCCCAAGCGGCAGGAATAATGAATCACAGGTCCATGAAATGAACAAATGGACCTTAAGGAAGCAAATGGGCCTAAAAGAGCATGGAGAGAGAAAAGTAGCAAACTCATGGGCAGTATGTGATATAGAAAAGTGAAAATGGGCCACAGCAAGCTCGAAGTAATGCAAGCAAAGAAAGTAAGGGGTTGATGGCAAACTCATGAGCCCTAAGGATGAGGAATAAGATAATTGGGCCGGGGAAGCCCAAGGAAGTTAGTAAAAGCCTATAGGAATGCAGAGTTAGGAAAATGGCCAAGGAAGCCTAAGGAGAGCAAATAGGCCAAGGATGTCCAAGAAGAAACAAATGGGACACAGGAGCCCGCAAGTAATGTAATAAAAGGACCAATGACCATGCTAAGTCATTGGGAGAAGAATAAACAGTAGGCCCAAAAGAGGCCCAGCAATATTGAGTCAAGTAACATCACAGTAGGAATGGCAAAGTGGTGTAGCAAGGCTACGAAAGGAGTAAAGAGTAGGCCGAAGGAAGGAAAGCCCACAATTTGGCAAAGCCTAGCCCCCAAAGGGAGCAAGGCATAGAGGAGGGGAGATCAGAAAGCAGCCCACGCCATAAAAAGTCAAAAATGACCGATAGAATGTGAAGACAAGTCTCCAGATCATGGCAAACACTTGAGCAGCAGGCAAGCTTTGAGCAGACATAAAATTGAAGCACATGTAAGGCCCAAACATCACCAGCCTGTACCTAGCCAATACAGGACATGGTGAGGTCATGGGTCAGAGGTAAGAAGGCATGGTCTGACGGTGGGGAGAGGGGAAAACCTATCCTGGGCTCCTACTCAGGCTCTTTTGGGGGAAATGTCCTGTTGGGATGACATGCCACCCAAAAGAAGTAAGGATGAGTTGGAGCCACTAGATGCATGCCATAGGGGATAGAGAGAGAGAGAGAGAGAGAGAGAGAGAGAGAGAGAGCACACACACCGTAACAGGTAGGAGGGCCACGGCAGACAAACAAACAAAATAGCCTTCTTTGTCTGATAATGGGAAGTGGCATAGCCAGCACAAGTAAGTGGTGATGGCTGAACGACTGACGAACCAGTAATGGTTTGCAAGGACACCCATATCAGAAAAAGGTAGTTAAAGGCTAAAATAGTAAAAACTAGTCATGGCAGGCACTATAAAAAGGGCCCTTGCCGTGCACAGTAAGAGGGATCACAATCACAGTAATAGTAATCTCTAGGAGAAAATCATAACAGAGGAGTAAGCACTAAGAAAGGAAGAGGGAAAACCAAAGAAAAAAAATAGAGAACTTAGAATGGCAGGCATGCACCAATAGGTTGGTCTCCTCTCTCCCTCTAAAGCCCTACTCTCTATCAAAGGCAAAGGATCATCATTAGACATAAACCATTCAAGCCCATTCCCTTAAAGCAAATAATTTCCTTTCCTGGGGAGGTTATTTGCATTGAGGAAGTGGTTTCCCTTCCCGGTTTCAGCTCCATAGCATTACTTGGCATGACGGACTTATTTTCCCCTCTTTGATCCAACAAGCCCATTATTATTATTTTCCCATTTATTTCTGTTACCTTTTGTGTACGGGGTGTTTCTTGCTGCCCCCTTTTTTCATTTCTTTTGTCCAGTATTTCTTGTGTTATCTTTATTATATCTGTCTACCATAACTTCCATGTAATAGCCCTGCTTGCCATGGGCATGTGATCAAAGTCTGGCAAACAGAGCATAGTTTGTGCACAAGCCGGACCAAAGTGGGTTGCAATTGGACCGGTCCCAACTCCCTTATCCAGAAAGAAAACTTGGGCCTAATACGGTAGGAGGCAGTCTAGCCCAATATTACAAAAAAGCCCACCACATTTAAATTGGCAACTTCACTAGGGAGTTGGGAAACATATAGGGATAGAACACAGAAGCCCTCACAAGCAATGCCCCAAAAATCTAGGACGATGCGAAACATGATCGCCGTTCCTTCACAAGCAAAATCTAGGCCAACAACGCCTCACCAACAGCTGCCTAACCAGACAAAAGTTGCTGACAAAATGGGGGCTGAACCCTAACCACAGCGAAGAATCCCCATAAACAATGCCAACGTCTTCATCTAAGTGCTGCAATCGCTGCAGCACTTGCAGCAGCAAATGATGGAAGAAATCTGTTAGCTAAAAATAGACAAGACAAAGGAGAAAGGGAGCCAGCATGTCCCAAAGCATGCGGCAGACAAAGAGGAGACAGTAGCAGAATACGGACCAACGTTTTATCATGATGGCTGAAGTAGTAGCCCTCCTAGAGCAAGAGAGGGCTAGAGCACCTAAGGAAAGATTCTATGCACAAACCTCCATATCCATTATGGGTACTCAGCAAACCATACCTCAAGAGATATGAGCTGCGGGCCTTTATGCAATATGATGGCAGGAAGGGAAGTGTCATTAAGCATGTGAGCAAGTTTATTAATACTCTTGGCCCTTACGCAACAGATGAGGACCTATGTCTTTAGGAGTTCTCCAAATCACTATGTGACCGAGCATACACTTTGTATATCGGCCTAAAGCCAAGATCAATCCCAACTTGGGATGACATGGTGGATATATTTTGCACTAAATAATTTCATGGAGAAGAAACAGTAACGCTTGTGACCTTGCAAGCAACCAAACAAAGAAGTGGTGAGGATTTAATGGAATATATCAAAAGGTTCAGGGACATAGCACTCAAATGCTATGATCATTGCGAAAAAAGAACATTGATGGAAATGTGCATGACAAACATGATCAGGGAGTACAGGCCAAGAAGACTGCCCAGTCAGTGAAACCAAGTTCTGACAAGAGGAACGCTTCGCAGGCTATGGCAGTATCCACTGGTAAACGGAGAAGGAAAACTGATGGAAGGGAATACAATACTCCCCCACCAATACCATGTACCCCAAATGAGTTGGATGTGCTCCTAGACAAGTGGATAGCAAGTGGAGTCTTTAAGCCTAATCAAGTTTATGGAGAGCCCATAGAAGAAGAGCGGAGGGACCAATGCTTCTGCCGTTTGCACAACTACGTGCAACATCCTATCACAGAATGTTGGGCGCTCCGCAGACTAGTACATTTCAGGATCAAAGAAGGGACTCTAGAACTATCTCAGCAGGAAATCCAAAGAAACCCACTCCCAAACCACAAAGGGAAGGGTGTAGCAGTGGTAGTAATCTATGCAGATCCAGGGGAGGACGAAGAGGAGAATCCAGCCCTGCCTGCTGCAGCAATCACCACCTTACAACAGAGCTTCAAGTTCAAAAATTTGTTTGACCAGTTGGGGCTTAAGATAAAAGAGAGAAAGATAGCCACAGAGGCTTTGGTGAGCATTGCCTCCGGGGCAGGGGTAGAATGTTTATCAGCCGAAGTCACAGATGATAAAGCCCTCTTACAGGAATCAAGTGAAATCACTCATAGCAATGAGGATATGTAGGTGGGGTACCCAGACCACAGGACTCTCCTCTACTTAGCAGTATCCATTAATCAAATCCCATTAAGAGAGCCTTGGTAGATGCAGGTGCTTCTATAAATTTCATTCCATTGAGCACTTTACAAGTAGCAGGAATTTCAGAAAGAAAGATTCAAGAATGCCCAATGGAAGTGACAGGATTTGGCGGAAGGGACGAATACAATGCAGGCCACATCTAGTTGTGGTTAAAGGTGGGCCCTATAGCTTCCTTAGCTCGGTTCCATGTGGTGAAGACAGAGGTCTTATATCATGTTCTTTTGGGGAGGCCATGGTTGCACAAACACCGATTGGTCCTGTCCACCTATCACCAGTGCGTGAAGGGAAGATTGAATGGCAGGATGATACGCATTACGGCAAATCAATCATCATTCGAGCAGGCAGAAGCCCATCTAGTAGAAACTATGTTCTATGACTAATGGACATCATCTGGGGAAAGCTCAGTATCAAAACCATGAGGCACTTTCATACCTAAGTGGGAAGACATCCAAAGTGACCCAGAACCTGATCTAAGGGAGTTGCTATCACAAAAGAAGAAAAGAAAGGAAGCACCCTCCGTAAAATCAAATGACAGCAAGATTGTGTAAAAATTATGAAGGCATGCGGGGCCCACGTGTGGAATACAAGCGAGCCCTACCCAAGAGTGGCAGCACAAGAGTTTGGCATGTTGCATGGCTCAAGAAAGTTCAGAGGAAGAGGGTAATGAAGAAAAAGACGAAGACGTTGTGGCAGAAAAGGATGTACAAGTTGTGGTAGAAAAAGAGTTGGAGGAAGTTGACCTGGGGTCTGGCTCACAAGAACGAAGCCCTATCTCAATTAGTGCAAGTCTGACGGAAAAGGAAAAATTAGAGCTGATACTGCTGTTGGAATAATTCAAAGATGTCTTCGCATGGGATTACAGTGAAATGCTAAGGTTAGACCCCGAGCTAGTGGTGCATACGTTGAATGTGGACCCAGAGGCCAAACCAGTGGCCCAGCCTGCCAGGATATTCCACACTGAGATAGAAGGGAAAATAGTCAAAGAGGTGCAGAAATTGCTAGCTGCAGGATTCATTAAACCTATTCAACACCCACACTGGCTATCTAACATAGTACCAATAAAGAAGAAGAACGGGCATATAAGATGTTATGTAGATTTCAGAAATCTCAATAGAGTCTGTCCTAAGGACAAGTTCCCATTACCAAACATGGATTTACTAATAGATTCTGTGGCAAGAAGCGCCATGTTTTCATTCATTGACGGATTCAGTAGGTACAATTAGATCAGAATGACACCAAGGGATATAGAGAAAACTGCTTTCAGAATACCCATGGGCAACTTCTACTACACTGTGATGCCTTTTGGGTTGAAAAACGTAGGTGTAACTTATCAACGAGCAATGACGGCCATACTTCACGACATGATGCATCAAGAACTAGAGGACTATGTGGATGACATAGTGGCAAAATCAAGGAGGAAAGAAGAACACTTCCATGTGTTGAGAATTCGAGAGGTGTAGAGCTTTCAAACTAAGAATGAACCCTCTCAAGTGCGCATTTGGAGTGTCCTCTGGGAAATTCTTGGGCTTCTTGGTTCACAGTAGGGGAATAGATATGGACTTGGCCAAAGCCATGGCCATAGCAACTATAAGACCTCCAGCCATGGTAAAGGAGTTAAAGAGCTTCTTAGGAAAGGTCTCCTATATCCGGAGATTCATCCCTGGGTTGGCATCAATTACTTTTGCTTTCACCAAATTACTTAGGAAAGGGCAAAGCTTTGAATGGGGAGAAGCGCAGCAGACGACCTTTAAAAGGCTACAGTAGATCATGATGAACCTCCCTACGGTGCAAGCCCCAATCCACAAAAAACCATTGCTACTTTACCTGGCCACCAACTTGTATGCCATTAGTGCATTGATCGCCCAAGAGGATGGAGGTGGCATTAAGCAACTAGTGTACTACATTAGCCGTGCCTTAAAAGATGCAAAAACTCGTTACCTAAGGGCAGAAAGGGCATGCCTGGCTATTGTGTATGCTTCACAGAGGCTACGCCATTATTTCTTAACTTACGAAGTATGGCTAATGACCAAGTCTCATGCCGTCAGGGCTTTGTTACGGCAACCAATTCTCTCTGGCAGAATATCACAGTGGTTGTTACAATTGTCACAGTACGACTTGAAAGCGAGAACACCCAATGTGGTAAAAAGCCAGGCTATAGCAGACTTGTTGGCACAGTTTCTAGGAGAGGAAGAATTCCCGCTGGATGATGAAGTTCCAGGGGAAGCAGCCATGGCAGAAGAAGTCAGAGAGCAATGGGTAATGAAATTTGATGGGTCTTCTACCGCCCAATTAGGGCGAGTGGGAGTAGTTTTGTACCATGAAAAAGATGAGGCAGTGGCGCTATCATTCAAACTGGAATTCCCCTATTCAAACAACACGGTAGAATACGAAGCTTATCTAACTGGGCTAGCCATGACTTTCAAAATAAGAGTCAAGTATTTAAAAGTAATGGGTGATTCGAACCTAGTGGTCTGCCAGACCAAAGGGAGCTTCTCCTTAGAAGAAACTAGCCTAGCCCGGTACAGAGCAATGGCCCAGAAGATGGAGGAAAAGTTTTCAACCTTCAAAATAGAACATACTCCAAGGAATGAAAAATAGTTTGCAGATGCATTGGCCGCATTAGGCTTACAAATAATTTTCGAAAGAGATAGCACTAGGATAGAAGTTAGCAAGTGGAAAGAATCTATTATTGAGATGTTGAAGGAAAGGTTCCAGGAGGAACAATGTGAAGGAGATTGGCGGATTCCTATAAAGGAGGCCCTAACGGAGGAAGAAGACATCGTAGAACTAAAGATCCTGAAGGACTATGCCCTGGTAAAAGGAGAATTGTACCGCAGGATGCCAGTTAGGTCTTGTCCAAGTGTGTAGGGCAGGAGGAGGCTCAAAGAAAGTTAAAAGAAGTACATGATAAGACTTGCGGATCTTACAGATAAGTCAACCTTTACCGTAGACTTCAAAAGGTGGGCTTCTATTGGCCAAGTATCGGTAAAGACGCAGATCAAGTCCAAACCCAATGTAGGACCTACCAACTTGTGGCAGACAGAGAGGAAAGTTACGCTGTGTTCGCCAGCGAGGACTGGAGAAGTCCATTCATGCAATACTTGACAGAGGGTATCTTGCCACAAAAGCACGCTGAAAGATATAAACTTAAGAGGTTGGCAACACGCTACTTTGTGTATAATGGAGTCCTTTTCAAAAAAGGGTATGATGGAGATCCCTTAAGATGTTTAGGTCCCGAGGAAGCAGAAGGGATGATAAAAGAAGTGCACTCAGGAGAGTGTGGGGAACACCAGTGGAAGAAAAAGCTGTACAGGTGCCTGCTACAAATGGGTTACTACTGGCCTACCATAAAGAAAGACATAACAAAATTTGTAAAAAAAATGTCATGGCTGCCAAGTACAGGCCAACTTGATTCACACTCATCTATAGAACTTGCACATCATGGTCACCCTATGGTCCTTCCACACTTGGGGGCTTGATTTGGTGCGGCCAGTTAATCCACCAGTGAAGTAAGGAAGACTTCACAAAAATGGGCAGAGGCAGTGCCACTTCGTAAAGCCACAGGAGGAGCAATAGCAAACTTCATCAAAGATAACATAATTGTGAGGTTTGGGGTACCCCACAAGATTATCAGTGACAATGGCACACCCTTTGTCAACAGTGAAGTAAGGAAGATGCTAGGATTTTACCAAGTCAAGCACTATCGTTCATCGCCCTATAATCCTCAAGGAAATGGGCAAGCAGAGGCGAAAAACAAGACCCTCATAAAGATCATCAGTAAAATCAGCCAAGAGTATATGGGAGGATAGGCAACGCACCTGCCGGACGCTCTTTGGGAATATAGAAATTCACCAAAGTTAGCCATAGGGTTTTCACCCTTTTCCTTGGTCTATGGGACAGAGGTAATAAGCCCGACAGAAGTAATGACTCCGTCATTGAGAGTTATGCAGATGTAGAAGAAGGAAAAAGAAAGGGAAATCTTTGCAGCAGAAAGGTATAAAGACCTAGAAGGGCTTGATGAAAGAAGGGGAGAGGCCCAAGAGTGCAGTTACAGATATAGGCAAAGGATGACTGAAGCCTATGGCAGGATAAATAAAGAGAGAGTGTTCATGGAAGGGTAACTCGTGTTAAAGGTAGCAGACTATCACGCTAAAATGGGAAGGACCCCTTGTGATAAGAGAGGCACATCCAAGTGGGTATTTCTGTTTAACCCAGATGGATGGCAAAGACCTAATGGATCCCATCAATGGGAAGTGGTTGAAACGTTATTATGCTTAAGAAAAGAAGTTATGTAGTTGCCCTTTTTTAATGTTTTCTTTGTTTCCTTTAAGTGACCATGTCACAAGACATGATTGTAACATGCTTTTGATAGTATGTAATGCAAAAAAAGAAAAAAAAAAGTATGAATTATTACAAAAGCATACCAAACTGGCCAAATAAGTGCTATAGAAAACAATAATGAAGTGTACTAGATGGGGTAATAAGGGAAAAAAGAAAAAAAAAAAGGGGAACTACATCATTATCAACGAAGCCAAGAAATAAGGGGTTGATCTCCAAAATGGCTGGATCCACCAACGCTGGAAAGAAGGCACTTACGACAACCCTCTAAGTCTGCCACCTCCTTCCTCAAAGCCTCAATGCATGTGTCAATGGCATCAACAGCAGGCTGAACCCTCCTCATGAAAAGGGTTCGGGCAATCTCATGGAGGTGGTCTAAAATGAACTCCCCGGCAAAGACCATACTAACAAGCTCCTAAACCGTAGCTCTCCACTGCAGGATCCTCTCGATAGAGACAGTGTCAACAAAGTTGTGCTCAATGTCATTCATCACACTCCCTAGCATTTTCAAAAAGTGCTCTCGGTAGAACGGCCAAGGCAAAACCCTTGCATAAAGTCACCACAGCTACTGTAGACTGCCACCAAATGAGAAGCACAATCCTCAGGAATTCTAAAGCCATGGAAGTCTACATAAGGAGGCCTGAAACCCCAAAAGTCTACAGGATCGAGGTCGTTAACCTCAGGCTGATCAAAAAGAGCAAAGAAGGCTGCGACCTTACTCATAGGGTCCAAAACTGTGACAGAACTGCTGCCCATCTCAAACGGAGAAGGGGCAGTGGGAAGTGGACCTATTAAGAAAACATGAAGTGTGATGTGAGAAACCATGAGCTAAGGAGAATGAACTCATAATGAAGAAGTAAGGTAAGAGATAAGGAAAAAGAAACTCACTGGGAACCGTGAGAATGGGGGCTATACGTACGGTAGAAACAGGTACAAAAGGTACGATAGAAACTGGTGCTGAAGGTATGGTAGAAATGGGTGCTACAGGTGCAGCAGGAGAAATGGTTGTAGGCGTATCTGTGTCTACTGTAACCTCTGGCTCCTCAAAGGTCTTTGCAACCACAAGAATGGGCATACAAAATAAAAGGAGACCATAGCAAAGGGGGTGACACAAATATATATGAACAAAGGGGGAGATAACAAAAAGAGGGAGGAAGGAACTTAGCAAAAAAAGGGGGGGCAAAGAGGCACATACCCATGAATTCAGTCTCGGAGTCAACACTCTCCTCTTCATCGAAATCAGAAATCCTCTTCTTTATGGCAGGCTCACCATCAGGATCCTCAAGAACATCTTTAGATCCCTCGAAGGACAAGTCTGCATTAGGCCCACATGTAGCAGAGGTGGGAATAGAAGAAGGGGTAACCACTAAAGAAGAACCATCCTTCACGGTCTGAGATAGAACTGTGAATGGGTCACTGGTGGAGATAACAAGAGGTGTGGCAGGAGAAGCAACCTCAGTCTAAGCAATAGTAGGAGAAATGGCTCCCTTTTGGGGAGTAAGTGTCTCGGCAGGAATGGGAATGGCCTCACTAACCCTCTCAGTATGAGTACCCTCATTTATGGGTCCTGGCTCTATGGAAGGGATAGAAGCCTTAGTAGGAACTCCCTGTGCAGTAGCTAGAGTGGCAAAAGTTGTGGTTCCAAACACGACATCAACCCTGTCAAAGAAACCTTTCGTAGGTGTACCTATGGAGGCAGAAAGCTCCTCAGCCGTGGGGTGGTATACAGAGATAGGCTCGGGCTCATCCTGAGACAATCAACGGCATATGGCAGAGGAAATATGGACAAAAGAGAAGAAAAAGAAGGAAGAAAGGAAGATGACATACCTCAAACTCGGGTTCATCAAGTAATATGGGACGGGTGGCTGATACGTCCTCCTTATGCTTGGACTGCAAAAGAAAAGAAAGTAGAAGACAAAGAGATGAGTTAACAAAATGTATGAGGGTTAACCACAGGAAAGCTCCATAAAAAAAATAAAAAATAAATAAAAAAGGGGGAAGAGCAAAGTTAGAGATAACGTACTCTCCGCTCAGTGGTGATGGACGTAGGGAGAGAAAAAGTCTTTCTCTTATTGCCTCGTGTCCTGCTGGAAGGAGGAGCACTTGTAGATAGCCGCAAACCGATGAACTTAGACTTGTTAGTAGTAGAGCACACGCTAGAACAGGTATGACCACTCCCAAAATGTACAACATCTGAAGAAGCCTTAGAAGAATCATCACCTTTTTTTGCAGTCTTAGGCTTGTCAGAACTTTTCTTACCTAGCACGGGAATGTTTATCACTTATACCTTCTTCTCCCAACCTGCAGGATAGTCTCTGGCGTGCCATAACCATCCCCTATCCTCCTCAACCCACTCAAAAATGGCAGAACGATTATGCTTCCTAGCATATGCCAATACAGATTTAGAGGGTAGAAGCAATCGAAGGTTGGCTGAAATGATCACGCTAAGCCCGTCCAGAGGAATAAGAGAAAAACCCCGGCTACCCATCAATTCCTACTCGAATGAGGTAATCATAGCTTGCCAGTATCCGTGTATAGCAGGAGTGCAAGTGCCCTCTTTCTGTAAGCCTGGGATAGTAACCGCAATAAAACACTTGCTCCAGAACTCAAAAGCAGCATGCCACAGGAATGGTCGAAGGAAGTGGGAGACTCCATGAGAGAAGAGAGATCATCAGGGATATCTTGATCTAGCCCGAACGGCCTTCTCACCCGGTTGGCAGGATAGTGCACAAACCTAATGCCCTCGTCGGCTAGATAAGGCAACCACCCAGCATTGGTGGCTGCCAAGTAAGTAATCCCTGTCTCCTTGAAATCGGTCAATGGGGTGGTAGTCCTAACAATGTCAACAAATAAACCCATAACAGAATCTGCACATGTGTAACTCGTACCTAAGTTCCTGTAAGCTCTCTAAGAAAACCCAACTCCTTTATTAAAGAACTCAACAACAGAATGATCAGTTGGCTTCAAACCAACCCAATGAAAAAGCCAATGGAAAGTCAGACTCAAATCTACCAAAAAAATCAGTGATGACTCTCGGACACAACTGATATTTCTCCTTAGCAAAATGGACAGGCCTACACTTCGCCAAGTGCCGAGCACAATGCTCAAACAACAAGTGTTGAAGAATAGTACTGTGAACAGAAGAAGTGATTATATGGCAATAGCCTACTTGACTCTCATTGCTCTACAAAATGTCTAACTGGACATACAAATGTCCCAAAAACATGGGAGCCAATGGCAGGCTTACCTCAGTAGATATTTTGATAGCTAATAAAAAATATAAAGGCTTCACAGCATAGTGGGGATGAGAGCCAAAGATAAACTTACAAAGCTAGAATGTGATGAAGGCTGCACAGCGAGCAGCAACGGAGATCTTAGCAGTGGAACTGACCCAAAATGACAACTTTGCATTGCCACTCATCCTTTTCTTCAACTTGGCCTCCATGGCCTCTTCCTCTAGAGAAAGCACTGAAGCGCCAAGATCAACATCACCAAGGATGGGCAAGAGCAACTGATTTGCTACATCTTCCAAAGTTACAGTGATCTCACCGCAGGAAAGAAAGAAAGTGTGAGTGGTGGTACACCATCGGCGAACCAAATGGCGGAGGTTGAAGAGGTCCCTGTAGTTAGATAAGCAGTAGGATGAAACAATAGCCTTCAATACACCGGCCCGCTATAGCAACCCCATGAAACCCGTGTTGGATAACTCCCTATCCACTCATTCCCTCCAACCCAAAATGGTGCCTGATCCAAATTCGAAGTGAATGGGCACGGGGAGTGAAGTGCCTTGGTGGATGACAAGGTTGGGGATTGAGGAAGCCAACGGAGCCCAAGAAACGTCTGTATTTCGACAGCAAAGAGCAAGCCACACATGGCCCGATGGTGGCGACGTGTAATCACTGGGAACCTTAGGGAAATGGGCATGGATATCGTACCAAGGATCTCTAAGGGGAGCGCACTCACTATCAGAAGCACGCTGTGCTTCCTCCTCGTCGGAATGATCCAATTCGAAGTACACGGCCTCTTCGCCTACACCGCGTGTGGTGGGAGAATCGGAAACAATCTTTTTTCCCTTATGGCGAGAAGAGCTTTGGCCTTTCGTCGATGTCATGGTGCAGTAGTTGATCAGAGTAAACAGATGAGGGTGTTAGAGAAGGAGAACACGGTGAAGAGAGAGAAACGGAGGAAGAGTTTGTGTTGGAAAGGGAAAAGATCTTTGTGTTTAGAGTATGAAGGGACTTTCCCTTAAATACCAATGACATTAATACCAGCACGAAAGGATGTGATGGGTTAGCCATCAAATAAGGGATGAAATTAACGAAGCAACAGCTGCGTTTCAAAATAATTGCTAAACTGGGAGATTCGAAGAGACAACACTATTCATGGCAAGAAAAAATATATATACATATGTATAAGTTAGGGTCCACTGTTCGAAAAAGCCCACGAAGGAAAAGAAGGAAAGATAGAAAGGGTAGGGAAGTCTTTTATTCACATATGAACCACAGAAACGCTTCATATGTTCAGGGACTAAACGTTGATGTTCATTTCAGGAAGCCCAATAGAAAGAGGAAGCTTGGCAACATAGGCAGAAAAGAGTTAGTAAGTGGATAGAAAAACCATTAAGCCTAAGCGGCAAGAATAATGGATCACAGGTCTATGAAATAAACAAATGGGCGTTGTGGAAGCAAATGGACCTAAAAGAGCTCGAAGAGGGAAAAGTAGCAAACCTATGGGCAATATGTGATATAGGAAAGTGAGAATAGGCCACAGCAAGCTCGAAGTAATGCAAGCAAAGAAAGTAAGGGGTTGATGGCAAGCCCATGAGCCCTAAGGATAAGGAACAAGGTAATTGGGTCGAAAAAGCCCAAAGAAGTTAGTAAAAGTCCATGGGAATGCAAAGTTAGGAAAATGGCCAAGGAAGCCCAAGGAGAGAAAATGGGCCAAGGATGCCCAAGAAGAAACAAATGGGACACAAGAGCCCGCAAGTAATGTAATAAAAGGACCAATGACCAAGCTAAGTCATTGGGAAAAGAATAAATGGCAGGTCCAAAAGAGGCCCAGTAGGATTGAGTCAAGTAACATCATAGCAGGAATGACAGAGTGGTATAACAAGGCTATGGAGGGAGTAAAGAGTAGGCTGAAGGAAGGAAAGCCACAATTCAGCAAAGTCCAGCCCCCAAAGGGAGCAAGGCATAGAGGAGGAGAGATCAGAAAATAGCCCACGCCACAAGAAGTCAAAAGTGACCGGTAGAATATGCAGACGAGTCTCCAGATCACGACAAACGCATAAGCAGCAAGCAAGATTTAAACAGACATAAAAATGAAGCACACACAAGGCTCAAACATCACCAGCTTGTACCCAGCCAATACAGGACGTGGTGAGGTCATAGGTCAGAGGTAAGAGGGCATGGTCTAGTGGTGGGGAGAGGGGAAAACCTATCCTGGGGCTCTTACTCAGGCTCTTTTGGGAGAAATGTCCTACTAGGATGACATGTCACCCAAAAGAAGTAAGGATGAATTGGAGCCACTAGGTGCATGCCATAAGGGATAAAGAGAGAGTACACACACTGTAACAGGTAGGAGGGCCACGACAGATAAACAAACAAAATAGTCTTCTTTGTCTGATAATGGAAAGTAGCACAACTAGCGCAAGTAAGTGGTGATGGCTTAACGACTGACGAACTAGTAATGGTGGGCAAGGACACTCATATCAGAAAAAGGTAGTTAAAGGCTAAAATAGTAAAAATCAGTCACGACAGGCATTATAAAAAGGGCCCTTACCGTGCAAGGGGGTTCACAATCACGGTAATAGTAATCTCTAGGAGAAAATCATAACAGAGGAGTAAGCACTAAGAAAGGAAGGGCAGAAAACAAAGGAAAAAACAGAGAACTTAAAATGGCAGGCATGCACCAATTGGTTGGTCTTCTCTCTCCCTCTAAAGCCCTACTCTCTATCAAAGGCAAAGAATCCTCATTGGACATTAACCATTTAGGTCCATTCCCTCAAAGTAATAAATTTCCTTTCCTAGGGAGGTTATTCGCATTAAGGAAGTGGTTTCCTTTCTTGATTTCAGCTTCGTAGCATTACTTAGTATGGCAAACTGATTTTCCCCTCTTTGATCCAACAAGCCCATTATTACTATTTTTCAGTTTATTTATGTTACCTTTTGTGTACGGGGTGTTTCTTGTTGCCCCCCTTTTTCATTCATTTTGTCCAGTATTTCTTGTGTTATCTTTATTATATCTGCCTCCCATAACTTCCCTGTAGCAGCCCTACCTGCCATGGGCATGTGATCAAAGTCTGGCAAATGAGGCATAGTTTGTGCACAAGCTAGACCAAAGTGGGTTGCAAATGGACCGGTCCCAACTCCCTTATTCAGAAAGACAACTTGGGCCTAATATGGCAGGAGGCATCCTAACCCAATATTACAAAAAGGCCCACCACAACCTTAAATTCACCTGGTGGGGTTTTGCCTCGGTGGTTTTCCCCATTCGTAAACAAATCACCCATGTCAAATTTATTTTCCGTTGCATTTAACTTAGTTGGTGATTTGTTTGTGTTACCATGCTATTTCATTTTAAATTGACTTAATTAATTAACTTAGATAATTAATTAATTAATTTGCCAAAGGGGTCAATTCATTTTTGGCCTATCAATTTAGCTGTCCTATAAGCCCACAAAGTTGTAGGAAGCTCCTCTCTCCACCCGTTTCCATTCTCGTTAGTTATTTTTCCCAATATTTTCAACAATCTTTTGTTGGAGGCCTCAACTTGACAATTTCCTTTGGGATAACAAGGCGTTAATGTCGTGTGAGAAATGGAGTACCATTCTGTTAAATGGCGTACATCCTTATTTAGGAATGGTGTGCCATTATCAGAAATAATTTTGCTTGATATCCCAAAATGACATACTATATTCTCCTTCAAGAAATTAGCCACTAAGCTACCTGTTGCTTTCTTCATGGCCACAGCTTCCACCCACTTAGTAAATAGCTCAATGGCTACCAATATCCATGTACATCCTTCAGAAGGGGGATTTATTGGACCTATGAAATCTAGCCCCCAGCCGTGAAAAGGATATGGAGCCACAGTTGGATGGAGAATCTAATGGCTAGTGTGTATTTCATCCCCTTGCCTTTGACATTTTTGACATTTTTTGGCAAAGTCTTAGACATCTCTCTACATTGTAGGCCAGTAGTATCCCTGGTGTAAAGCCATTTGCCACAGCCTTCTCCCACCTGGGTGTCCTGCCGACTCTCATTTATGCAATTCTAAGAGAACACCATTAGTCTCTTTGGTGGGAATACATACCATCCACCTTCCTTGGAAGCTTCTTTTCAATAATTGTCCTTCCACTACTTTGAATCTTGTCGCATATCTCTTCAATTTTTCTCTCTTCAATCGATCAGCAGGTAGTACACCTTGTAAAAGGTATCTCAAGTACGAATCCTGCCAATCTTCTTTTAGTACCTCGCCATTAAGCACTTCTGCTTGATTTAAGGGCACAATGGAACAAGTCTTACAACTCCTTTGCTCTTCCTTGGCATCATTGGCCATTTCTGGCCAAAAGACCCCTAGCCTTTGCAATCTTCTGTATAAGCCAACATCAAGGTTTACCCCATAAATATTGTAGTGTAACCTGTGCAATTGTGTTAGCCCTTCCTGTCTTGAGACACACTTCATCAACAACCCTTTTGCTTCTTTGAAAAAAAAAATCTCCATTGATCTTGATGAAGTCTTTCATATTTGGTGGTAATTTTGACCCAACATACTTTCCTTAAGTCATTGCCCTCAACAAAGGTTCTTGCCAATCTTGAGGGAGGCATAATTCATCCTGGACTAGACTAGGTTGTTTCTCCACTCGAAGTGTCATCTTTTCTTTCTTTAGCACGGACTTAGTGGCTAAGGTAGCTAGAGAATCAACCAACTTGTTTTCATTCTTGTTAATCACTTTACATTCTATGGAGGTAAAGTGTTTCATAAGCTCTTAGACTATAGCTTTTTAAGTAGCTAAGCTAGGATTCTTTAGCCCATAGGTTCCCCCAACTTGCTTAATGACTAACTCAAAATCCTTAAAAACCTTTAGCTTCTTTATGTCAAGTCTTTTGGCAGCCTTCAGTCCTACTAACAGGGCTTCATACTTTGCTTCATTATTAGAGCAAGGGAAACGTAGCTTGTAAGCAAACGTATGCTCCTTCCCTAGTGACTTCAATACCACTCCTATTCCTCCCTTTTGAGATGTGGATAAGCCATCAAAATGCATTGACCATTCTTGTTCCTCTGTCATCATGACCTCTTGTTAGGGAAGTGAGAAATCACTTGTCCTAGAAAAGTTAGCTAGCAAGTTAGCCACTGCCTAGCCTCTGATGGCAGCTGGTTTTATGCACTTAATATCAAGGCACGACGTCAAGATGGCCCATTGCGCCATTCTCCCTGATAATTGAGGGCGAGTTAAGAGATATTTCATGGGATTGCTCTTGGTCACAAACTATACACAATGCCCTAAGAAGTAATGATTGAACTTTGATGCAACAAAAGCTAAAGACAAACATACCTTCTCAACAATTGAGTATCTTAGTTTTGGTCCCTTCATAAATTTGCTAATATAGTATACTGGCTTTTCCACCCCTTCTTGATATTGAGTTAACGATGCTCCCAAAGATTGCTCTATGTTGGCTATGTACAACAAAAGAGGTTTGCTAGGTAAAGGGGCCACCATTGTATGAGGATCCGTCAATATTGTCTAAACCTTCTTGAATACCTTTTGGCATTGATCACACCATATGAAGGCCACTTCTTTCTTAGTTTGCCCCACCAAAGGCTTTAGAATTTCAACTAAACCCAGAATAAATCTTCTCAAGTAAGAAACTTTTCCCACAAAACTTCTTAACTCTTTCAAAGTTGTATGGGGGTTGAGTGCAGCTATTGCCTTAGCCTTTGTAGGGTCCAAATTAATCCCACTATGATGGACAAGAAAACCCAATAACTTCCCTGAGGATACCCCAAAAGTACACTTAGAAGGATTCATCCTCAAGTTATGCTCTCTACATCTTTCAAAGACCTGCCTCAGGTGCAGCAAGTGCTCAAATGGGTTCTTTGCCTTCACCACAAGATCATCAACATAATCTTCTACCTGTTTATGTAGCATATCACCAAGGATCAAAGTTATAGTTCTCTGATAAGTTGCACATGCATTCTTTAACCCAAAAGACATCATTTTATAGAAGTAATTCCCAAAAGGTGTTCTGAAGGTGGTTTTCTGGGCATCTATTGGCTCCATAAAGATCTGATTGTACCCACTGTAGCCATCCATGAAGGAAAAGCATTCATGACCAACAGCTGCATCCACCAAAATATCAACATTGGAGAGTGGGAACTCATCTTTAGGACAAGCCTTATTGAGATCCCAGAAATCCACACAGATTCTTATCTAGCCACCTTTCTTCTTTACAGAAACTATGTACGCCAACCAACTTGGACATTCAATTTCTTCTATAAATCTTGCCTTCAAAAGCTTATTCACTTTAGTTTTTATCTTCTCCTCCACATCTAAATGACATTTCCTTGGTGGTTGCTTCACAGGCTTAGCATTAGGATCCACCTTTAACTTGTGGGTTACCAAATTTGGACTCAAACTTGGCATTTCTTGATAACTCCAAGCAAAAATATCCTTGCATTCCCTCAACAAGGCAATCAGCTTTCTTCTTTCTTCTTTAAGAAATCTCTTGCTAATTTTGACCAACTTTTCTCCTCTTTCCAAGTTGTTCAGATCAATCTCAACAAGTTCCTTTTGTACTTTCTTGACAACATCATTCATATATTCAGGAGTTTCTTTCACAGGTTCTTTAGCTACATGAACCTTTTTTAGCTGTTAAGACAGATTGGGGGGATCAGGCTCGTCATCCTCCTTATCCCTTTCTTCTAACCATCAAAACTTATATACTAGCTTGCCATCAGGCCAGGTGGTTCTCCTTATCTTGGAGGGCCTTTCTAGCTCCACAACCCCACCATCATCTTCTTCCTTTCTTTGCAAAGCAATGAGGTTAAAGGGGAGGATTCTATTTTCCCTTTCAGGGTCATGCTCCTAATATAAGGCTGCCTCAGCAAATCGAAGCTCTGCTTTGTCAAAAGGCATCCTAGTGGCCTCAATGACTATTTGCTTATTCCTTTAAATAGCCTTCACACATTGGTGATATGTGGAAGCCACAACTTTATACGCCTTCAACCACGGACGGCCTAAAATGATGTGATAAGAAGTATTCCCCTCTATTACATGCATGAGAGTAGGTGCTCGAATTGGCCTAACTCTAAGATATAGAGACATATGACCTAGGGTACACTATTGCAAAGACCCTATCCTTGCTACCTGAAGTGGCTCTGGAATAATCCTCTCCCTTGAGATGCCCAAAGCATCAAATGTTGGGAGAGGTAGGATGTTGGTGGATGCGCCAGTGTCTACTAGGGCACTTTTGATTTGAGATGCTCCTAGAAAGTTGGTAAGATACAAAAGTCTGTCGCCATCAACAACTTAGTTGGCCAAATCTCTATTTGAAAAGGTAATTAAGTCCTTTGCTTCCTGATATGCCATATGTATCAAACTTCCTTCAAAAGCTACCACTTCTTGATTCCATTCCATCACCTTAGTCAAAGCTTAGGCTGCTTCCCTTCTAGCCAATGGCCTAAGACCTATTCCTTTGAGAAAGAAATGTGTCTTATCATCTTATTGAATTCTCGTAACCATTTCTTCATCTTGTAAAGGTGGAGGTGCTGAGCTACGACTAGCCATATTCTCGACATCTTCTTCCATGGGATCCTTATGACCTACGAAGAAAGTCATTGCCACCTTTAACCAATGCATCCTTGGGTTTGCTTATTTCCCACCTTTGATAACCAAGTCACCTTTGGCTACCCTCCCATGGAAAATGTTCCTTAAGGCATAACAATCCATGGTATGGTGATCACACCTCCTGTGGTACTTGTAGTAAAGTGGACCTCATTTTTTTTTCATCTGTAGGTTCATGTTTGCATTTAGGCAACACCACCACACCATTCTTTGCCTAAGCTTCTAGGATGCTGTTCAATTCTTCAGTAGAAACAGTAAAAGGAGGAGGAACACTACCTCTCTCCCTCTTCTTATCCTTGGCTACCTTTTTGGGCTCCTCCACCACAACAACTTCTACCTTCTTGCCTTTTCTCCTCCAAGGCTACCTGGTTGTATTTATAGTTTATGAAGTTGACCCCTTTGAATGCTTCCTTATAGACATACTTGTCCTTCTTGAAGCTTTTACAAGCCTTGTAAAGCTGGAGATCTGCAGATTCTCAAGATAAGGATGATATTCATATAGCATACCAGAGATGAAAACATCTACTAGTATTTCCTCCTCCATAGGGTCATAACATAGCAAAGAGAGGTCTCCGAACCTACGAATATACTCCAACAGCCCTTCATACACCCTTTGTTTTTCCTATTGCAAATCTGACAGCGTAAGCTTTTCTTCCAAAGCAAAGAACTTCTTCATGAACTATGTTGCCATATCATTCTAACTTAGAACTGATCCTAGTACAAGGCTAGTGTACCAAGTAAAAGCACGACCTTCTAATGACTTAGAAAACTCCTTGAGCCTTAACTCATAATCATAGGAATGGGTCGTCAATACATCTACATTCCACATGATGTGCTCCCTAGTGTTCCCTGCCATGGCATCATACTTAGGAAAGATGGGAGGAGTATAGTTGGCAGGATAAGGCTTACCAGCTACTTCCTCAGAATAGGAAGGCCTGGTATTAATATAAATAATATTCTTTGCTTTCTTGGCTTCGAAGAAGATAGCAGTAATATCTTCCTTGGTTAGATAGGGAGATCATTGAGGACCTTAACCACCTTATGGGGCTTGTTGTATGAATGTCCCTTGATGCAAAGACTGGAATTCTGCTCACATGGAAGCTTGAGAGCGCTAAAGGTCCTCATTGGCTGTCACAATATTCCTGTTCTTGGGTTGACTAGCCTCACTAGAAGACTCTGTGCCCTCAGTGTGCATGTATATATGCTCTACACTTGGCCCTACTTGCTAGTTTTCACCTGAACCAGCTAGTACTCTCGTACCTTTCTTCCTTGGAGGCATGAAGAAGATGAAAGTAAATGGAAATATGCAAACCAACAGAAAACTCACTCAAAAAGGGAATAACTAGAGTTGTTCCCTAGTGGAGTCGCCAAAAATGTACGTGCAAGTTAGATTTGAACTTATATGGGAGAGTGAAAAGTTATCTAATAGTACATCTCGATGAGAAAGCTCATGAGTGACAAAAATGCAAGCTTTGACATCCTAATGTCTAGAGAAGAAGAAAGTGATTGCAAGAATGTAAAGTGGACACATGATATACATGGAAAACCCTAGGAAAGGGATGAAAAACCACGGTTTGAGCAAGAAAGAATCATTCTTGCTCTGTTCAGCTTTGTATTGTATGGAAAAAGAGGTAACCTTTGTACAATAAAGATGTTCTTCCTTTAAAGAGAGACCTTGTTTTCTACTTCACTTTCTTATCAACTTTCTACTCTCTTCTCAAAAGATTTACTTGGGTTTACCGTAAAAGTCCAGTTGCATATGGCTGAGTACAAAGACAGGTGTCAAGTCATCATTTCTTTATTTTGGACCTTACTATAGCTAGGGTACTATTTGGTGACTAGAGGAGAGAGAGTACACCAACATCAGCATTATGGCATAAGGGTAGGTGACTTACCAATTGCTTGGGGAACAACTCTTGAGCAACAAGAGGGACATCAGAAGTGCTATAGGTGATACACATGTCCTTAAAGTGGCCCAACATGCACTCAGCCAATAAGGGGTGTTTCTATAGTTACTGACCTTAGGAGGTCACTATCTCTCTTTTGTGAGTGCTTGAGTACCATGTCAGATGCATATCTTACTTCCTTCCCAAGGTAGTCACACCCTTGGCATGGGCTAAGGATAAAATCTTGTAGCCAACGTTTCCTCTCCCTTGCTCACAGCCACTCCACATGTAAGGTCCAAATCCAACCACATCGACACTCTCCTATGCCTTGGCTGGTGTACTGTACAGAGCCTTTCATAGTGATCATAGAGGGGTGTAGGGAGGCTCCCAACCAATGTGGGGTTCATTCTACATGACTTTATGTCAAAAAGCTTTCTATATAGGTATTCTGAAACCCTACATGCATGCACATATATAGGATATGTGTGCACATACTTAGGGTTTCTTGCATGCTTTTCTCTTCAAAATATCATTCAAGCTAAAGATTCACAAGATTGGGTCCTAAATCAACCCTGGGCCTACAAGTGATGTTATCATTGAGGAACGGGGTTCGAGTTGTAAGGAGTACAAAATGAGGTGTCTATATAGTCGACCCATGAGTTGGGTGGGATTAGAGGCCTAACACCTTCCCATCTCCATAACTAAACTCCAGATACATGCTCTAGTAAGATTAGTCCGTCCACAAGGGGCACTAATATTCATGGTTTTTAGACCTAATCTATGTGGTGACTCCAGTATCACTCTTTGTCCCAGTCCATTCAGCCGAAGCGTACTCCTAAAGCTTGCTCTGCTCCTTGCTCATCCAATAACAAGCTTCACAAACATGATGGTCATCCACTTTTTGATGTCACCCACTTCGAAAGCTTAGTTGGGGCTCTCCAATATCTAACCTTTACCTGACCTAATATTGCATTTGCGGCCAATTCTATTTGTTTGTTTATGCACAATTCCATTGATCTTCATTTGGTTTTTGCAAAGAGAATTCTAGGATACCTTTGAGGCTTTATTTATATGGGATTTCCTTCAATTCCAATTCTTTCACCTTGTTTGCATTCTCATATTCAAACTAGGCAGGGCACCCTAATGATCACAGGTCTAACACATACTACATGTTGGAGAAATTACCAGTAAAATAATATTTTGATTACAATAAAAATAAAAAATATAAACGAACAATGTCGGACTGAGGCACGGGAATCTCACTTTCTTTAAGGAGATTCAAGCCCTTTGCGGTTGGTAAAGACTAGAAATCGATGCTACAGAAATTCACTTCTGACTTATCCTCTCCAGGATACAATAGCCTAACAGTTCGTTGTGTAGCTCGGACCAACTCTGCATAAGTGGTTGAGCTCAAAGCTCCACAAAAGAAACACCTTTCTTTGGCCCAAAATCTCTCAAGTATTTAGGAGTATTGTTGAATTCACTCTCTCACACAATACTCTTCGTTTTAATTATTTCTCTTCATTCACTCTTAATATAAAATTAGTCAGTAGCATAGCCATATATATTGTCTGTCAATCTTTCTCATAACCTACATGTTATTTATCAGTTTAGAAAAACTCATCTTAATTAATTTAATTTAACTTACATACATGTTAACTCTTTCTTTAACAAATTCCACAATAACTCATCTCTTTATTAATTTTTAGTTAATTTAATTTTTAACGTACTTTAAATTAAAATGCACTAACATTCCCCCAATCATTTTAATATTAAATTAGGAAAATGAGAGATTACCGGGCAAAGAGGGATTATTATGCATCATGAAGGTGTGCTCTGCATTGAACCTTCACTTCATGAATCAGAAATCTCTACTCCAGAGTCAATAGTGGTCTTTGACTTGAACTATGACTGCTTAAGGGAAATAAAGTATTATTACTCACACATAACGATCCAGGTGTTGACATGAGCTTTACTAGCTAGCACGTTATGGCCTTGTGTTGATCCTAGTTTTCATGAGCGTCTTTGAGAATAAGCCCAATTCTTATAGGGAGCAGCCCCACTCCCATGCCCACATAGGTGAAATCTGTCTAGGGTGCTCCTGTAACTTTGACAGGGTAAGAAAAGAGAGAGAAAAAAAGTTTTAAAAAATCAAATAGAAAGTTACAGTAACTGTAGCAATTTTGTACATGCATAGTATTATAGATGGACTAATATGAGTAGTTTTTGAGCAAAAATGTGTAAAAGTAATGAACTTTTTTTTTCTTTTTTTCTTTTTTTTTTTTTTTGTATAGACTAATGCGAGTGCTCTTAGCTTCAATAATGTTTTTAGATACCAAACTTCATTATTTTGTCCATCCCTAATTTTTGATAAAATCATTATTTTATTTGGGACTAGAAGAACCATAAAAGCATGTTTTACTAAGATGTTGCACTTGGAGGTCCAAAATTTGAATTCACCGAGCTCATCCACACTACACGGGAGTTCGATTAAAGAATTTTATAAATTTACATTCAAACCCTATTTTTCATTAAGTTTGACCTCATCCACACTACAAGGGAGTTCGATTAAAGAATTTTATAAATTTACATTTAAACCCTATTTTTCATTAAGTTTGACCTGATCCACACTACAAGGGAGTTCGATTAAAGAATTTTATAAATTTACATTCAAACCCTATTTTCATTAAGTTTGATAGACTTTGACTAGGTTTTATTCATAAGTTTGATGAGAGTAATTTTTGTTCCATCTTAAAGTTTGTGAAATTCACCTTGATTTGATTATTTACCAAAAAATGAGAGTAATTTCATTTTCTCTGCAACAAAACAGACTCTCACACTACTATTGTATAAACCGAGACTGAAATTGAAAAAAAAATTCATTTTTTTTCCTTTTCATTTCTCTGCAACCAAACAAAGCCTTAAAGTGAGAGAGAGAGAGAGAGAGAGAGAGAGAGAGAGAGAGAGATCTACCTGTTTGAAGAGATTAGGGATACTAAAGAGTTGGTTGTACCTGAAGAGATTGTGGAGGCTCTGAAATCGTTAACGGAAGCTCTTGAATCAGTTGAGGAATTGCTCAAATTCAATTGTGAAAGGAGCAAGATCTACCTAGGGTGTGCATTTCCGTGAATCTCTTTTCTTTTCTTTTTTTGGATTGGATTGTCTGTTTGGTTGCCGAGAAAATTTTGGAGGAAAGTGTGAGAAAATTTTACTTATTGTTATAGAACAAGACTTAGGTAGTGTTGTTCCATAGGGTCCACTCTTAAGATTCTACCAAGTGACTTTTTTCTAGAAGTGTGTTTTTTAAGTTAAGTAGCCACATGACAGAATCTTTAGATGAAAACTTAAGGAACAATACTTAAGGTGCTGTACAAAAATTTTATCCATTATTATAACTAGAACTTTAGATGAGAGCTTTTGTTTGTTTAGAGAAAGCTTTACCCGACCAACGATCAGAGAGAGATTTTTGGTGAACAAAGAGCTTCAATCTTTAAAACTAAAAAAGTAAATTTTTGTTTGTTTGTTTGTTTTTTATTTTTTAATTAAAATTAAAATTGAGGAATCTGGCTGTTTTTAAAAAAAAAATTAGTAATTTAAATCTGATGTGTCATTTAAAAAATGTCAAATAATATTTTAATGTTCATGTTAGTGCATGAACATTAGGAAAATTAATATTTTAATAAAATTGATTTTCTATTTGTAGAGATTGAAACAGTAGCAAAATTAAATAGAAATTAAAACCAAAATTGACCCAAAATATAGAAACCAAAAGTGAATTATTATCAGGGGAGAATACACTTTTGGTACTACAGCAACTTTGACCCACCAAATTGGTGTTTTTTTCTCGTAGTGGGCGTTTTCCTCCATAAAAAAGACAGTGCTATGTTATAGTCCTAAAGTAAATTTGACTAATAATTCTAGTTAGTTCAATTAATAAAGTTTTTTTATTGTCAAATAAAAATTTTGAGATTTTACAATTGCCTACATAAAAAATTAATTAATGTCTTAAGTTGACAATAAAGAGTATTTATCATAAAATGAATGCTATAAATTTAAAATAATATTCTATCTTAAAAAAAAAAAAAAAAAAGACATTTGATTATAAAGGATCCATGTGGCTGATCAATAAGAATGACAACCGTCCTTAGGTGTAAGTGTAATTAGCTGGTTTATCATATTTTAACCCGAGTGGTTAGTTGGGTGAAATTCTTTTATATATTTATTTTTTTCTCTTAGGATAGTTTTATTTTCTGTTTTTTTGATGAATTTTTTTGGGGGAAAAAAATTTAAGATTAAAAGTTAAGGATACTACAGCGGAACCGGGTTTTTATTTTTTCGTGTTTGATTTGGTGGAAATAGAAGATAGATAGGGGGTTGCTAGAGATTTTCTTTTAAGCCTACTAAGACCATCTCCAGCAGTCTCTCTAAATTTTTGTACTGTTCGGAGAGTGAACAATTCCTTTTAGTTTTTACCTACTTACTTTTTTAAATACACTTTCTAACAGACTCTCTATCCTTACTCTATCCTATTTAAATATTATTTTTTCATTCATTCTTTAATTTTCCTTTAATCTTTATTTTGTTAATAGTTAATCTTCATTTTTTTTTTATCTTATTCTTTCTATAGAAATTTTCATGGGTTTTACTTGTCAACAGTATAATTTTAATTTAAGAGATTATCCCTTAAATTTTAATTATTAATATTCATTAACTTATCACTATCCCTTTCTATTTCATTAACTTCTAATTAATTTCCCTTACAAAAACTTAACTTAGCATTAGTTATTTTTAAGTCAAAACTTAGTATTCCCTAAAAAAAAAAAAAAAAAAAAGTAAAAAATTAGTATCATTTAAATAAATAAAAAACAACAGGTGGAAGGCCACACGTTTCTTTCCCTTTATACCATCAAAACACACAAACTTACAACCACACTGTTTGATTCTCATCAAACGAAGATAGAGAGAGAGGGGGAAATCACCAAAGGAGGAAAATTGCCTCTGTCATCTGCTGATCTGCTTTGCCTTCACCGCTGCCTATCTTCCTCCCCACCGTTGCTTGATCTCTTCCCCACTACCAACGACATGTGGTCGAAATGGGTCTGATCGTTTTTATTTTTTTATTTTATTTTATTTTTGGTTTTGATTTCATTAGTTTATGAGAAAGATTGTATATTTGATTTCATTGCGTTTTCTATTTTGTGTTTGTTCAGAATGTATTTTTTGTACTTTGTAGTCATTGAGATAAAGGGATGAGAGAGAAAAAATTTATTTATTTTATTCGGCCAAGTATTTTTTTAAGAGAGAAAAATGATTTGAAGTTGCTACTATTAGGATTAGTGCCCTAAAATCCTATTATGTGCCATGTATGACATTGTGTTCTATGCAATAAACTTGTTTTATTATTATCTTAAATAATGGTAACATGAATGTTTGGACATTATCATATAGTACTTGAGATGCATAGTATGTGATTTAGTCATAGAAGATATAAATTACGAGTTCTTTGTAAACTGAAAATCTTAGTTCGTAGTCGGTGATGAAATTGGGCATTTCATTTGTGAAGACTATAACATATCAATTAAGATAATTTGTCTTAATCATGGAAATGGAGACTTCTAGTTGATATGTTAATATGTTTTAAGTGTATAAAACATATTGAACTGGACCGCTATGAGATTTATTATTTTATCAACAACTATCAAACAAATAATAAATCTCATGACTTCTCATTTACATAAACTCTCAATCTTGAGGGAATAGTGAAGCCGATCATGAAATGTAGGTTGCTTTAATATATTAGGAGTGAGATCTAGACAAACGGTCAAAACCTTAGTGTGTTGGGCAATCACACATAATGTTGAAGGAACATATATTTTTAAGATGGAATTCATAGTCTCTTTATAGAGATATAAAATATTCCCTTGAGATAAGTTTAATGGGTTTGGTTATTCAAAGTGTTAGGCCTAACCACTTTAGTCAAAAGTTACTAAAGTTTATATTTTATTAAATTAGGTTTCATAAAATATATATGAACTGTTGGTAAATCTGGTTTTGCATCTCATACAAAACACCTAGCGGAAGCAACAAACACGAATCTATTTCATTCATGATTGATAACATGCATTGTGTAAATTTCAGAATTTAAGAACAAGATAGCGTACCTTGATGCGGTGAAATTCCAAACAAAAGATTAGAAGTACTTGGGAACACTTTTAATCTTCCCTCCAATTCCACTTTACGCCCAAGAAGTGTGGTATTTCAATCAGTTTCCAAGGAAGAATAATCGAGTGGCTTCACTCACACATACACACCATTTCACAATGATGTCTCACTTAAAATAAATTTTGTATGTTTCTCCCTTTATAACTAACTGATTATTTAATTGGCCTATTGGGTCTTTCCAATTGGCTTTAGTGTGTGGGTTGGAGTGGGACCAAAAGGGATTAATAAGACACTAGCTCCAATGGGCCTTAAGCTTTTTTGTCAACTCTTAACAAGTCAAAAGTTACCATTAATTATATTTAATACCACTATATAAATATAATTGCACTCTAGGCCTTATTAATAAATTATATCCCAAGACTCTAATGATATCATTTGACCCCTCCATGAAATATCCATAGTGAACAAGTCATAAAGAACTATCACTTTGTAAACAACTATTTTATCCTTGAGTACCCGGTTTAATCTTTTAGTTATTCACATTTATTGAAATCCAATTTCAATAAATATAAACTTTGGTAACTCTTTACTAAAGTGGACGCTCTGAATAACCAATTCTCATTAAACTTATCTCAAGGGGATATTTCGTGTCTCTATAAAAAGAGATTATGGATTCCATCTTGAGAATATGTGTTCCCTCAACACTACGTGTGATTACCCAACATATTGAGGTTTTGACAGTGAATATTAGATCTCACTCCTAATATATCAAAGTAACCTACATTTTATGATCAGGTCCACTACCCTCTCAGGATTAAGAGTCTATGAAATTAGAAGCCGTGAGATTAATTATTCAGGTGACAGTTGTTGATTAAATAATTAATCTCACAACGGTTCAGTTCAATATGTCTTAACTCTTAAGACACATCAACGCATCAACTAGAAGTCTCCACTTCCATGATCAAGACAAATCATCTTAGTTGATGTGTTATAGTCTTTACAGATAAAACGCCCAATTTTATCACCGACTACGAACTACATTTTGAGTTTACAAGGAACTTGTGATTTATATCTTCTATGACTTATTCACATAAATCACATACAATGCATAACAATGAGTAAGATAATGTCTCATTAGTTCACTAATAAATAGTCTCGTATAATTAAACAATTTAATTATTTATGACATGATAATAAATTGGATTTTAGGACATAAACCCCAACAATCTCCCACTTGCCCTCAAAGATAATTTATCATTTATCCGACACTTATTTCCTTTAGAGTAATTCATAATCACTCCAAGGTAAGGTTTGGAAACAGGTTTCAGCCAGATTTATTACATAAATTATCTTTTCTACTACTATATCTCTCATACTCATATCTCTCTAATGAGATAATACTTACACTCAATGTGTATCTTCACCACGTAGGATGAACACATATCTTGAAGTCCAACTTCATGAATCACAATCAAACTACAAGTTAGTATTTGTACAACCAGTATCCATCAAATCCTCACTTTGGTGGACAAGCATATAATCCCTCATTCTCCTAAGATATTTGAGTATATGCTTTACTCCCACTAAATTAAGTGATCTTAGATTCAATTGATATTTGCTTGCTATCGAGACTTAATGTGTAGCTCGATAGATAGCTCGACAAAAGCTAGATTTATTGAAAATTACAATTTTTAGTTTTCTAGATCTGAATTTTGGCCTAGGCTTGTGTATTTGTTTAGGGTTTCTTTTTTCAAAACCCTAGACATATCTAAGGCTTATTTTAAAAGCCGTCACACATGGATACAGAGACCAACAGACTTATTTTCTCTATGAGAAGCTATTGCGTTTGTACGCCATAAAGTTTTGTAACCAAGTTTTTCCAGATCTTCCTTGTTGATGAAGTAAAGAACTTTGCAGCCAACAACATCTGTTTAAGTTGTTGGAGTTAGTCACATATTGGGATCTATGCAAAGGGGTTAGTCACAGATTGGAAATTTGTACATCAAAGGAAAGAAGGCTACTACAAAATCAAGTCCAATTAGATATTGGAGCGAAGTTTTAACTGTAAGTTGGTATTTTGGGATAGGCCAGGGTAGTTGGTAAGATTCCTTATACTTGTAACTGCTTAATTGTTGATTAGTGGATTCTTGGGAGTGGTGATCTTAAAATCACTCGGTGGGGTTTTTGCCTTGTGAGAGGTTTTCCCCTTTTGTTAACAAATCACAGTGTCAATTTAATTTCTGCTGTATTTAGTATTTTTGGTGATTTGTTGGTGCCTCCACGATTTGTATGCAATTGAACCTAATTAATCAACTTGGGTAGTTGAATTAATTAACTGGGGTCAAGCTATCTTAACATAACACTCGACAAGCAAATAGGTAGAAGTAGAACATCGTATTTAAGAAAAAAGCACCACTTCAAACATTAATTATTATTATTACTATTTTCCTATAAATAAATAAAAAACTTATTATTATTATAATATTAGTCGATATGGAACAATTAAAAGAGAGAAAAAGTTCAAACAAAAGAGTTCTTGAATCGATTTCTTATCTGTATATTCATAATATTTTAATAAATCTTCAAGTGAAATGAAAATTAGAGAAAGTTTAATTACAAACTTGATTATAACCAAACAATAAAAATATGATATGTATTTCCCTAATGTGCAATGACACAATTAAATTCAATGAAAATTTTAAATCATAAACCTAGTAAAAAAAAAATAATTCATGTTTGATTGAATGCAAGCACTGAATTAATCAAGCATAATGCTTAATTATATCAAGCCTAACCAAGGTTGTTAGGATCGAGATCCTACATAAGATCAATAAAAGGATTTGAGAATCAGATCGTAGCATTGACATAAGAATCGTAAGATCTTACTTTTCAATAAATAAAAAAAATTAAAAAGTACCTTAAATTATAATCCATAATATATGTTTTTTTTTAGAGTTCTGTTAGGACATATGTGGAACATGTTAAGAACATATGTCATATAGAATTGGCTAATCCTTTGACAAAATGCACTTTACTTGTAATTTGGTAGATCTATGATGTGTTTAATACTTCAAGGAACAAGAGTTCAAGTCCAAGTATTGAAGCCATGCAAATCTGTCCAAGAATCAAGTGAAGAAGTGCTGTTTATTAAAGCTTGACAGATCACTCGACAGATGTATCTATCGAGGTTTAATTATTCAAAGCTCGACAGATAGCTCAACAGCTGTATCTATCGAGGATTATTAAATTCAGATTTCCAGATCTGTTTTTCATACATATCCAAGCTATGTGTTTAGGTTTTCTTTTCTCACAACCCTAGACATATATAAGGATTATTTTAAAAGCAGAAAAAGGTAATGCAACTTGATGCAAAGGTTGTTGCAATTGTTGTTGCACTCATATTGTGACTAGAGACAATTTGCCCTAGTTCATCTTTCTCTTGAAGAAGTTGCTGCATTTGTATGCCGTAGGGTTTTGTAACCAATGAGCTTCTTGATTTTCATTGTGTGGATGAATTGAAAAACTTTGTAGCCAACATCTTTCTCAAGTTGGTGTGTTAGTCATGTATTGGGATCCGTGCATTGATTAGTTAGTCACGTACTTGGAACCGTGTACTGAAAGGAGAGATTGTCACTATATTATAAGTCCAATTATGTATTGGGGTAAGGGTTCAACTTTATATTGGTATAAGGTACTGGGATTCCTTTACTTGTAACCGCTTGTTTTGATAATAGTGGATTCTTGGGAGTGGTGACTTTAAATTTACCCAGTGGGGTTTTGCCTCGGAAGTTTTCCCCATTCGTAAACAAATCACTTGTGTCAAATTTAATTTCCGCTGCATTTAGCTATTTGGTGATAATACATTAACAAAGTTCAAAATTTAAAGTACAACTTACAAATACCAAGTTTTAAGTTCTAATACAACAAACATATATAAGATCTCACATAAACAACACAAAGCAAATAATAATGTTTCAAACAATATCACAAACACACTCAATCATTAAAACCAAAGTTTTGGTTATCTTTACTGAGTTCCTCAAAGTAGGGTTGGTCATTACTAACAAGATTCTCATCATTATTATCAACCACATCGCTTGCCATCCATTGGATAATCATCAAAATCTCTTAATGTTGCATTTGGAGCTTCATTTACTTTACTTTCATTAATATCACCAAACTCAAATTCATCACTAATAGAATAAACTTCTTTATCCTTCTGGCACTTGTCCTCTACTCTCTACTCTATAGTCTCTTCTCTTCTCTTCACTTCCATCTTCCATGATTTTGTTGATTAGGTTAGGGTGTGGTGAGACTTAGGGTTTTTTAAATAAAATAAAATAAAATAAAATAAAATAATCAATTTGGGGTGGGGTGCTGGGATGATCTGTTTACTACATTTTTTATTATCGTTAGTTTGGTGTTTTAGGGCTTCATTTGGAGGCCCCGAAATAAGAGGAAATTTTTTTTTTCTTTTATAGCACAAAATCTTTGATATTGCTGTGAGATCGTAATCCTATAAGATCTTAAGATCCAGATTCTATACAGATCCCATTTCAATACAAATCCTATAAAGATCTGTAGGATTTTGGGATCGAGATCTGGAGCTTGAGAATTTGACAACATTTACCAAACAAAACAACTAGTTTAAGACCCTTCTTTATTCGTCATCTTCTTTCTCAAAACATAAGCACGAGTCTCCTTATACGTGAAATCTGGGTGCAAATCCTCATGCGGAACCTTCTCGATGTCAAACGTTATGTCGCACAATTCAATGAAAATTATCAAGATAGTGAAGGAGCCAAGTGCTTTCAGTGAGAACAGAGGAGGAGACATCCAAATTTGTAATTTATGGGTTTTCTAAGTTTTAGATCTATAACATCGGTGGCCGTTTGCAGAAGTATGAACGACGGTGATTTTCTTTCAAATCAAACTCCAACATCACCAAACGCTTAGAACAATTTTTCATTGCTTGATCCGTCACCTTGCCTGGCCCTTCTTCTTTGCAAATCTAAGTTTGCAAGCTTTATATTTGGGTGTTCTATCTTTTAAAAAACTAAAATGAATTTGTAAAAATATATATATATATATATATATATATTTTATTCCTTAAAAATCTGAAATTGCATTTTTTTTAGTCTCAATAAATTTATTTATTTATTTTTAAATTTTAGTAGTGGTGAAAGCTTTAAACGTGTCAATTTATTTTAGAAACAAGCACACACAAGGAGAGGGAAATTGTACACACTATTTGCTAAGCAAACTAAATTAACTGCAAGTTAAAATAATATGATTTAAATTGATTGTTACTAAAATATAGGGACTAAATTGAATGTAACCCCAAAATATAATAGCAAAATTGTATTTTTGTTTGAAAACCTTGGTTTTAAAAACTAGAATGGTTAAAGAATTGAAAAAAAAAAAAAAGGTCAAGTTTCCGGTTTTTGTGGCTGAAACAGTAATTTTTAAAAGAGATGATACATCTACAATATTTTTACAACAAATCACAGGTGGTTAGTTGTTATTGATTCAAATTTCAAACTAACGCTAAGATTACTTTCTTGCCCCAATAATAACAACTAGTAACAACTTGCACTTAGGATTTGTTGTAAAAATATTATAGACATATCATTTTTCAATTTTTAATGGACTGGTTAAGGGTTCGGTTTCCTATTGAATCAATCAATCCAGTTTTTAAAACCAACAACCGAAATTGAGGGTATAACAAGAAATAAGAAAAAGAAAGAAAAGAAAGAAATTGATCGTACAAAAATGAGCAAAAAGCTCTTGACACATAAAGTTAGTAAAAAGCTCCTAACAATTGCTTTCATTTTTTCTCTTACATCTCTTGGTTTTTTCTATGGTCCCAAACTCTAGGTTTTTGCTATAAACCCAGATTTTAATTACTTACAAGTGTAAAAAAAAAATGTTGAATCCTATATATTTTTAAAGTAATCAAAGAAATTGAACATATATACTATATTGTAGGTATATTACTATACTCTTAACACTTTTAAAATGAAAAAAAAAAATTACATTTTACATTTATTTTAGATTTTGTATAACAATTACATTAATTTATCTTCTTCTTTTTTTTGTTATTAATATTGACTTCTATTTTTCAAATTAGTTTTGCTTTTAATCTTGTCCTAAATTGAAATCCTAATCAATTGTTATTTAATAAATCATGTACAATGTATATGACAAGAACACGTATCATCTATTATTTTCCGATTGTTAGTTGTAATTTATGGCCAAACTTTGTTCAAGAAAATATTTGAAATTGGACGTAAAAAAGAAATAAAGAAGGAATTGAATTGGATTCTTCTACCTGTATAAATTACAAATTTTTTACTCTTATTTTTCTTATCAATTCAACCAAACAAACAAAGGAAATAAATAGTATTTTCTATTACTTTTACCAAACACTTTTCACTTTTCTGTTCTTATTTTCTTTCACACAGGGACGCACTAGAAATCTATTCTTATCAAGACTTTTATATAGGGACGCTAGAAATTGATTCAAAGCTCAACCTAGACTAGTGGGGGAGGAGAAGAGGAAAGTTCCGGCCTCATTTCATGTCACTATTCTTTTCCCAATCCCCACTAGTCCCTTTATCGAGATGCCAAACCGCACTAAACGATTTTATATATCCTGTACCCGGCATATATGCCGGGTACCTCACAAAGAGGTGGATATACCGCCTCGCACTAAACACCCATAGAAAAAGCATAGTTGAAAAGGGCCCACAAGTTGGGTTATATTGAACATTTTCTATAATTAAAAAAAAAAAAAAATTACTCTTTCACATTTTCTCACCTTTACTATTTCGCACATATTCATAATAATCTCGCATTCACATTTAAATAAATGTCTACATCTTTTCATTAAAAAATATATATAATTACATTTTAACCCATTAAAATAAATATAAAATAGTGGACTGGTGAAAGTTAAAACTAATAAATTATCATTAACTATTAAAAAAACTTTTAATACTAAAAATATTTTAGATTAAAATTAAATCTAAACATAAAAACAATAAATCAAGCTCTATCAACGATGACTCAATTAGAAATGGAGTACCAAATCATACATGATCAATACCCACCAGCCATTGCAAATGTAAAATGAAACTCACACCAAATTTGATAGGGAAAATATGGATAAGGTTTTTCTCCAAACTAGTTTGAAAAGAAACCTTTAAAAATTCTCTTATATCTTTTTGTTTGATATGAATTTTAAAAATTTAACTATTTGATTACTTACTCTTTATTGATAGGCTAAGAATGTATTATCCACTTGGGTAAATTAACCAATTAATTAGCCAAGTTAATTAATTAATTCAATTAACATGCAATAACGCATGGTAGCACAAACAAATCACCAAATAACTAAATGCAGCAAAAATTAAATTGACACGGTGATTTGTTTACAAATGGGAAAAACCTCCAAGGCAAAAACCTCACTGGGTGAATTTAAGTTCACCACTTCCAAGAATCCACTATTATCAAAACAAGTGGTTATAAGTAAAGGAAGTCCAGTACCTTTTACTAACCTATAGTTAAACATTTACCTCAATACCCAATTAGACTTGTTCTATAGTGACAATCTCTCTTTTTCAATGCACGACTCTTAGTACGTGACTAACAAATAGATGCACGGATCCAAGTACGTGACTAACACACCAACTTAAAAAAGATGTTGGCTACAAAGTTCTTCAGTTTTGAAAGCTCGAAATTATGTGAAACACAAGAGCTTGTTTAGATCCCCAAATAAAAATTACAGCTAGATTGCTTTTACTCTAACTTATCTAAGTGCGGAACAAGAGTAAATAGAGTGCAATAAATCAATAACTACTCTAGTGCATAAACATGGTAACAAACAATAAAAGTAAAGCACAAGAGTAAGGGAAGAGAGATGCAATCACAAGATAACACCGAGACATGTTATCGAAGAATTCAGCGAAAAACCTCTCTGCCGCCCTCCAAGCGGTAAATCGATCCACTAGACAATAAGTTAGGATACACGAATAGCAAGAGACCCTCCAAGCCTAATCTACCCAATGTACCTAAGCCTTCCAAGCTCCTACTCCAACAAGGTTTCTCAGAACCGTGTCTTGTCTAGCTTTACAGATCCCGCAATACACCCGATTGCATCTGCCAAGTCTCATCTGCTTTTTTTGGCAAACCCCAAAACTTCCCAAGCTCTAAAACACTCTCTACACTCTGAGTAGGTGTGGGTTGTGTTTGGGTACAAATCTCCTCTCAGGGTATAACAATGGGAGAGGGAAGGAGAAGAGGCTAGAATGATTTCTCACTAAAGATAAGTAGCTCTTTCTCTAAAAGATGGATGTATGTTGTAAAAAACCTATCTAGGGTTTTTTTCTCTAAATGACCTCCTTATAATTTGTGGTAATGAGGGTATATATATAGTATGGGTGAAGGGTAAGAAAGTCACACTTAAAATCCTTCAGGCAGAAAGTCTCGCGGGTATCTCGCGGGAAGGCCTTACCCACGAAATACTCGCGAAATTGATAGCTTGGCATAACTCTTTAGCTTCCAGTCATGTGCTACTCACATGCCCTTTTCGCGGGAACTGTTTTCGCAAACTTCTCGCAAGCTAGTCACAAAATGCACTGATCTTCATTTAAGTTGAGTCTTTACCAACTTAATACTAAACCCAATACAATAAAATCCCACAAAATACAATGAACAAAATTAAAACAATTACAACACTTTTTGTCATGGAATAAAGCCAACATAAAACATAGTTATAAATCACAACTTTACAAGTTCATCCACATGATGAAGATCACAAAGCTCCTTGGTTACAAAACCCTACGGTGTACAAACACAGCAGCTTCTTCATGAGAAAGATGAACTAGGGCAAATTGTTTCCGGTCACAATATGCTTGCAACAACAAGTGCAACAACCTTATGACTGCCCTTAAAATATTCCTTATATATGTTTAGGGTTGTGAGAAAAGAAAGCCTAAACATATACACATGGATATGTGTGAAATCAGATCTGAAAAATTGATTTTCGTAAATCTTGATAGATAGGTATCTATCGAGAAGCTGTCGAGCATCGGGCTAAATTTGCCTTTTAAACCTCGATAGATACAATTTGTCGAGCTAGTTGTCGAGTTTTAAAATACAGCACTAGTTCACTTGTTTCTTGGACAAATTTGCATGGCTTTAACTCTTGACTTGAACAACATGTTTCTTAAAGACTTAAACAATCCTAAATCTACCCAATTACAAGTAAAGTGTGTTTTGTCAAAGGATAAGCCAATTCTAAATGACATAAGTACTTAACATGATTCATATATGTCCTAACATTCTCCCTCTTTGGCAATTCGTGACAAAACCACAACTAACAAATGAACATATGAGAGAAGTCATAAATCACTCAACTCATACTCACTTGTTGGATACAATAAAATCTAATCCTAACACAAACTCTTGAAAAACTTTGCAAGAAGAGAGTTCATGGCATGAAAGACTTTGACAACTTGTATTTCTGAAACACTTTAAACAAAACTCATCATGGCATCTTAGTGTGAAACAGAAATAAAAGATTGCATACAATAAATAAGAAGCATATGCATAAAGAGAGAAAAGCAATAACACATGAAGAGATAGGTGAAACTGTAATAACAACCTCAATATATATATCCATAATAAGTACAAGGTTTGCTATCACAATGTAAGAAGAATGTATCTAAAAAGTAGAGAAAAGAAAAGATACAAAAAGTCCTCATTACATCCCTCATAAAAAAAAAAAAAAAAAAAAAACTACTCCCCGTTTTTGTTATGAATGACAAAGGGTAAGTCACTCAAGCAGTCATCTCCTTGTCACCGGAAGAGCTAGCATCCTCATCCTCATCATCATCACCATCGTCGAAGTCACCATCATCGTCCTTGTCCTTAGATGCCTCTGGAGAAGGAGAGGGAGACGCCATGAAGCCACCAAGGCGAACTTGTCATCATGCAATACGACCGACACGGGTGTTCACTTGACATAACTCAGCACTGAGTGTGTCAAGGCAAGCATCCATACGCTGAAGCTGTGCCATGACCGCCTCAAGGGTCACACCACTCGCAGAAGAAGGAGCAGATGTGGATGGAGTGGAAGAAGCTAGAGGAGTCACCATCTAGGTCCATGGCCACTTCAGCTAAAGCTGGGCCTCGCTCCATCTAACGGTCGCTATGCTAATTGCACACATCATGGGGAAGTGAGGAGACTCAGGATTGGAGACAGACTCATGGTGAAGAATCCGCGTGATAGCAAAAGGGAAAATAAGCTTATCACGAGTCATCGTATCCTTATAGACATCTATAAGGGAGAGTATGAAGGGAAAGTCAATAGTAAGTCCCTTAAGAAGGGGTAGCAAAAATCGAGCACGAGGCTCAGTAATCAAATTATAGTGAGACAAGGGATGTAAAACAAATGTCACCACCATATTAAGGAACCTCAGACCTTTGGCAAAGCCCGAGCAAAGGGTGTTTTGACGTTCACCCCAAGATGAGGATGTCTCACAGAAAAAAGACATAAGTTCGTCTTTGGATACAATCCTAAGATGAGGATAGCCGAGGTAGTAAGCAAACTCTACCTTCGGAATGTGTAGTACCTCGGATATAAGATCCAGAGTGACTACAATGTGCGTACCTCGAATGTGAGTGGTGAAATAAGGTACAGAGTAATTAAATCTATGCATATTGGAGTAAAACTCCTATATGATCATGGAGGGATAAGTGACCGGGATGTCATAAAAAGACTCCCAACCCTTACTGTAGATGACAATGGGAAGGTCAGTATCGGAAAAATTCAAAAGGATGACTTGGCATTCCGAATGAATGCCGCGTCAAGAAAAGTTCTCCGAAAAGTCCTGACGGGGTTTGTCATCATGAAACCTAACAGAAGGAGTAGAATCAGAAGAAGATGCTACCCCGGAATGAAGAGGGTTCCGGGACGGAGCAGACTTGTGCTTAGGTGCCATCTGCAAACTAACCAAAAGAAAAAGAAAGAGAGAGACAAGCAGAAGAGTACCAACAAGATCAATATCAATAAGATAGAAAAGAAAGGTATGTATGCATGAAAAATGCATGAACATATGACATGCAACAATAAAAACATCATGGGCTTAGCCCAATCTAATCCTACCAGCACACATGATTTCAACATAAAGAACACACATCTATAATGCATGAAACATTGTTAAAATGAAAATTTGATGCAATGCATGAGCATATAAGATCATTTAAACAAAACCTAACCCAAAAATTTTGCAAAAAACTCATCAATTTTGAAAAACCCCAAAATTTTTCAAAAACCCAAAAACCTAGGCCTATATGAATGAATTGCATGAAGAAAAAGTGAAAATAAGATCATACCAGATAAAGGAAGATCACTCTAGGCCGAAACACAATTGGGTTTGAGGTTTAGAGAGAGAGAAAAGTGTTTGGGGAGGTGAAGAGATAGATTCTATCAAGAGAGATCGGAGAGAAATGAGAGAAATTCGCACTAAAACCTATATATAGAAATCATGAAGCTTGATGAATCGAGAGGTGTCGAGATCTGTCGAGCACTAATTCTCGACAGATGAAGCTGTCGAGGTGCTATTAAAAGCTATCCACAGTAAAAAGACCCCGATGGATCGAACGGCTATCAAGAATCTATCGAGTAGATAGAATGTTGCTCGATGGATCGAGAATCTGTCGAGAAGCTATCAAGACAAATTCTCAAAAGCTTCGATGGATCGAGATAGTGTTAACTTTTGTTGAAAAAGAAGATCAAGAGGCTCGATAGATAGCTTAGCTGTCGAGAGGTATCGAGAAGCTGTCGAGAAGTGCAAAAACAGTTTTTCAAAGAAGAGAAAAACACAGAAATGAATGCAATCAAGCATGCTACTCAACAAAAGATCCAATCAACATTTTCTCTCAAAGACATCTCTCAACACAACAAAATGTCAAGCATTTAGATCCAAAACACACACACACAGAGAACAAGTCTAACCAATTTTATATTTCAAAAATAACTCAAGACAATTTAGTAAGCATACATTAACACATGTATTCCTTGTGATGGCCAAATCACATTGTACCTGCACACGTATCAAAAGTAGCAAAGAGTTTGCATGTTGTGTTTGAAAAATATCGAAAGATTGCATAAGTGTCTACATGTTATGACGATTTGAGATATGAAAAAATCAATTTAACTTACACATAATCATAACTGCTTGATGGGGACTATCACCTTCGAGGTACATCTTATAACTTCTATATCTCCTAGAAGACACGCTTGCAATCATTTAAAGCATTTTGATTCTTTTTGCTTTTATTTTCTTTCCATATTTTTCTTTTGCTAAGCATATCATGCATGGGCATGTAAGAGAGAGAAAAGAAATACCCAATTATGTTAAGCTTTTGACATTGCACTTTTACTATGCCGGAGCATACAGATGTCATTTCATGATTGGCGAGCAACAGTGGTGAGATGGTTATTTATGCTTTTCTCTTAGGATTTTCTAGTCATTCCCGTCAAAAAGAGTGATATAAGTGTTAAGTACAAGAGATTACCCAATCTTACCCATCACAAACATGAGTCACAAAGCTCACTTGCTTAATTGTGTATGAAGATGCTCATCTAAGCTACAAAAGATACAAAGTTTAGAAAACTCTGTTTCAATGGTTATCCAAGGTGTACAAGTACCAATGTACACAAAACACACACTGTTTTTGTATTTTTCTAATTTTTCAATTTTTTTTTAAATTTTATGAAAAACAAAATAAATCAAAACTGAAAACAAACAATTAAAAACATGTTAAACAAAGCAAAGCATAAAAACTAAACCAACTTAAATAAGGAAGCAAAACACACAAGTAATGCATAACCAAAAAAAAAGAGGGAGAGAGAAAAAGTGACTGAATCACTTAAAGCCTTTTTCCTTCCACACCTTAGAAGAACATTTCCGTTTAGAGAACCCTTGATCCAATGGTAAAGGGGAAGAATTAAAACCGTTCAAGTTCAAGAGGAACATAACGACTTTGAGAAGATCTCCAAGAGGAGCTAAAGAGGATGGAAACTGATTCTGGTTTCTAGATGAGATCATACTATTGCTTTGTTGAGTGGCTAACCACTTATAGCAATTAGGCTGAGTATGTCCAGTAGCTCCACAATGATGGCAGAGATGCTGCTTCTTTTGCTTAGACTTTTTATTATTTCCCTTCTTAGTCCTAGGGTTTCTAGTCTCTTTCTTATCAAACTTGGGGGGTGCTCCTACGATAGATTTACCCTTGTCTATGTTCTCACTAGCTAAAACAGTTTTCACAGCATTGTTCTCAGAATCAACATTATTAGCAGGTGAAACAAACATAGTAGTACTAGAAGAATCAATATCTGAGAAGGAGAAATCATACCCCAAGTCGGTTATATTAGAAGCAGATTTCTGAAAGCTAATCATCTCATCAAGCTTTGCATTGGAAGTCTTCTCCAACTGAGCTCTGACTTGAAACAGCTCCGATTCAAGCTTCTTGGTCTTCTTAACCAAGAAATTATTCTCAAACCTTAGTACTCCAATGGTCTGATTAGCTTCGTCAAACTTTGTGGAAAGCTCTTCTCTATCAAGTTCCACATCACTCAGCTTCTTGGTGGCCAGCCTATATAATTTCTCATGCTTCTTAGAAACCGTATACAATTTTTCATAGGCTGTATGGATATCATCTTGATCGTCCATTTTCTCGAACTTAGAATCCACCAAGCCCTCTTCATCATCTACTGTTCCTGAAACCCCACTAGTAGGATCAACTGTAATAGTGAAGGCATTCAAGATTCCCTCATCATCATTATCATTTGAATCATCCTCAGGCTCAGTGTCACTTAAGGTAGCAGCAAGGGCATTGCTTTTCCCAATGGTCTTGAGATAAGTTGGACATTCTTGTTTCATATGTCCAAAACCTTAACATCCAAAGCACTTTGGTTTGAAGGGAACAGCGTACTGATCGCCATCTTTAGCATCCTTCTTCCCTTTATCTTGGCTCTTGAACTATGAAGAACTGGATTGCTTATGGTCTTTGTCGAATCCTTTAGCATTGACATTGTTCATAAACTTTTTGAACTACCTTGTGATGTAGGATTTCATTTTAAAATCTTCATCGTTTAAGGACTCATCTGTGTCATTGCTCTTGGCCTTTAATGCCATGCTCTTACTCTTGCTCGATTTCCCAATTCTGGTCAAACCCAATTCATAGGTTTGCAAGTTGCCAACTAGCTCTGTCAAAGGAATTTGATCAATGTCCTTTGATTCCTCAATAGCAGTGATCTTGGCAAGGAATCTCTCAGGAAGAGATCTGAGCACTTTTCTCACAATCTTGGGTTCGAGAATGATTTCCCCAAGATTAAAGGCTAAGTTCACTATATCCTTGAGTTTGGCATATAACTCATCAAATGACTCATCTTCCTCCATCTTAATCTCTTCAAAGCTTTTGGTAAGCCTTTGAAGCTTTGAATCCTTGACATCCTTGGTTCCTTCATAAGTTATCTAGAGGATAGTACATACTTCCTTTGTAGTTTCGGTGGAAGATATCTTCTTGAACTCCTCATTCATGACTGCACTGAATAAAGCATTCAATGCCCTCCTGTTGAAGTTAGCCGCTTTGATCTTAGCATCAGCCCAATCAGCCGGCGCTTTCTTTGTCTTGGTCCAGCCTATCTTCACAGCTTGCCACATTTTTTCATCTAATGACTGCAAGAAAGCTCTCATGCGTACTTTCTAGTATGTATAGTTAGTGTCATCAAATAAAGGAGGTATAATTAAAGATTGTCATCTATCCATAACAATAGGGGTCAATGGATCACAAAGTAAAGATTAACCCTAATCAGAGTGTGCCCGCCCTGATACCACTTGATAGGCCAAGAATGTATTGACTTCTTGGGTAAATCAATCAATTAATTAGCCAAGTTAATTAATTAATTCAATTAGCATGCAATAACGTGTGGTAGCACAATCAAATTACCAAATAACTAAATGCAGCGAAAATTAAATTGACACAGTAATTTGTTTACGAATGGAGAAAAACTCTAAGGCAAAAACCCCACCGAGTGAATTTAAGGTCACCACCCTCGAGAATCCACTATTATCAAAACAAGCGATTAAAAGTAAACGAATTCTAGTACCTTATACTAACGTACAGTTGAACTCTTACCCCAATGCCCAATTGGACTTGTTCTGTAGTGATAATCTCTCCTTTTCAATACACGACTCCTAGTACATGACTAACCAATAGATGCACGAATCCAAGTACGTGACTAAGACACCAACTTGAGAAAAATGTTGGCTGCAAAGTTCTTCAGTTCATCCATATGATGAAAATCACGAAACTCCTTGGTTATAAAACCCTACGATGTACAAACGCAGTAGCTTCTTCAAGAGAAAGATGAACTATGGCAAATTTTTCCCGATTACAATATGCTTGCAACAACCTTATGACAGCCCTTAAAATAATCCTTATATATGTTTAGGGTTGTGAGAAAAAAATGCCTAAACACATACACATAGATATGCGTGAAATCAGATTTGAAAAACTGATTTTTGTAAATCTCGATAGATATGGTATCTGTCGAGAAGCTGTCGAGCATCAGGCTAAATTTGTTTTTTAAACCTCGATAAATATAATTTGTCAAGCTAGCTGTCGAGTTTTAAAATACAGCACTTCTTCACTTGTTTCTTAGACAGATTTGCATAGGTTTAACTCTTGACTTAAACAACATGTTTTTTGAAGACTTAAATCATCCTAGATCTACCCAATTAATAGTAAAATGTGTTTTGTCAAAGAATAATCCAATTCTAAATGACATATATTCTTAACATGATTTACATATGTCCTAACATTTATGTTCTTAACACGCCTGTTAAATTTCATTCAAATTGGATGTTATTTATTATTCGATTAATAAATTTATTTTTTATGCATAATTTTAAACCACAAAAATTTGAAATTTAAACATTTAATTGATAACATAGATATTGATCTTTGATTTTCTTGAAATTTTGCAAATATGGAAGATATAATAAGAACATACAATCTAACAATTACATTTTTTAAAGTCACATCCAATAAAAAGATATAGGAAGAATTTGAGTGATTTTTCTCCAAACTAATTTAGAAAAAAAAAAACCTTTTCCCAAAAAAAAAAAAAAAAAATATATATATATATATATATATATATATATATGTGTGTATTTATTGAAAACATGTAAAAATAAATAAATAAATAAACATTTGGCAGCACAAATAAAATATTTTATTGAAACCCAAAATAAATCATCCAGATCAGAACCGAAAATAAATCAAAACCTTTAAACCATCCTTGATCGAAACCCAACGCTCACTATAAACTTAAATCAAACTCACAACATTTGGCACACAATATTAGATTTGACAGGGAAAAAAAAGTAGTCAATAATGCCAAAAAGAACTTGACCCTTTGTCTCAAAAGCTGGAGTCCAGTGATGTCTTCTTTCGGTGCAGACTTGTCTCTAGCATTTAACGCTTCACAATCTTCTTTCGGTGCAGACATGATTATGGAGGTAGAAAGAAATGATATCTTAACCCTTACAGCACTTATTGCCTTTTTTAATTTGACGATTGTACTTTTTTTTTTTTTTTTTCTTTTTCTCTGTTTAGAAAGGACCTAAAATTTTGGAAAAATAACCATTTAATTTTTTATGGTTATTATTAGTATATTTTTTTTTTAATAAAGACAATTTTATTGAGGCAAAATAGAAGAGGTAGTACTGTAGTAGGAGGAATGGCAAAATTGGCAAAATACCACATTTTTTTGAAAATTTTTAGCAAAAAAATACTGTTTTGGAAATAAATGGCAATCTACCACTTTTCTATAACTCGAGTTTCAGAAACTCGAGTTCCTCATCAGTTTTGCCACCGTGGCACTGCTGAGGTGAAAATTGGAGATTATTTAATTTCTAAGGTCCAAGTACCTTGTAATTTTTTTTTTTAATTTTTTTTGGATTATTGACAAATAAACATAAACAAAAAATGTGTTTATTAAATTTCTAAGGTACTCGAGCTCCCAAGCTCGAGTACCTTGTAATTTTTTTTTTTTTTTTTTTTTTTTTGGGGATTATTGACAAATAAACATAAAAAAAAATGTGTTTATTCAATTTTTAAGGTACTCGAGCTCACCAAGCTTGAAATATTGGTTCAAACCCTTCGTTACCGGGTGAAAGACGCTTCTTATTTGCATTTATTATAGTTCTTTCTTCATGAGTATTTTAATTGTAACAGTCTTATTATTACAAATAAATCTATTTCCATTTTTTCAAAAAGTAATCCAAGATTCTTTTTATTCCTATATAATTCTTATATATGTGAATACGAATCCATCTTCCTTTTTCTCCATAACCAATCTTCTCATTTACAATTAACATCTTCTAGAATCCTTTTTGAACGACTTTGTTTATATAGAAAAATAGAACATTTTTCCAAAGTCTTTGCTAATGATTTTCCGGTCATCCCATGCTTTCTTAAGGATCCTTTCATGCATTATGTTAGATATCAAGGAAAATCAATTCTGGCTTCCACTACCAAAAAAAAAAAAAAAAAAAGATGACTTTAGATTCTTGATTCAAGCAGAAATGATGAAAATGATGTTTTCAATGCAAGAATGAAGATAAAAAGAAGGATATAGTGATATTCAAGTGCAAAAATGACAAAAAGGGGGGATAGGATTGCATATGGAAGTAAAACAGTTGAAAAAAGGAGTGAAAATGGGCAGAGTAGGGCTTCTGCTAGGCATCTCACATATGCAAGTCAAAGCCCACGTACGCAAACAAGACCCCTCATACACAGGCCCATCCCCACGTACGCAGGATCTCAAGAACATACTTGCGTACACAAGCATAGAGCTGCGTATGCATGAATCTAAGCTACGTACATAGGCTCGAGCCCACACACGCAGAAGCACAGACAGAAGCAGTTCTTCGACATTTTCAAGCATACATCATCCAAAATCAATCCTAAACATGTTCCTACCCTTCCTAATGTGTCAGGTTTTCATCTAAACCCATCCCATAGCAAAACCCAAGCATTTACATGGCCAAAAACATATTGAAATGGAAGATCAGAGAGAAACTTGAAAATGAGAAAAAGTTTGAAACTTACAGATTTAGCCATAGGAATGTGATTCTCTAGCCAGTATGTTAATGGTGGAGGCCCCATCAACCTTGTTACCCCCCTCCAGTGGGTAAGGTGGAATGCATAAGAGGAAAGAATGTAGGAGGTCCTCTTGGCTTTAGGTGCCATTAAAGGAGATGAAGAGAGTTAGAGAGAAAATGAGAGAATGAGGGAGTTTGAGAATCTGAGAGAGTCAGAAGTGATAGGAAAAGAGAAGAGAGGGAGGCTTTTGTAGAGAAAAGAAAAGAGGAGTTATGGAGAATATGAAGAGATGGGAGAGATGAAGATAATGAAGAAGAAAAAGAAACAATTGGTAACCGTTGGAGAAAATGAAAAGGCAGGAACACACCTGATGGCTAAACTACATGTAGTTTAGGCCTCACCACTGAAGAACATCTCAAAATTTCCCCAATTAGGCAGGAAATCATCAAAGATCTCCCCAGTAAGTGGTAAAGGAAGAAGATGACTCTTCCCTCAATTAAGCATGAATACCCCAAAACCATTTTCAGCAAATCACATAAATTCAAAAGCATCATCCCCATGGAGGAAGCAGAAGATTCTCCCTCAATGGTTCAAGTATATCAAGAACATTATCCCTAGTAAGGAAGCAGAAGACTCTTCCCTAATGGATCAAGCATATTAAGTATCATCCCCATGGAGGAAGCAGAAGACTCTTCCCCAATGGACCCAAGCATATTTAAAAAATCTCTAGTAAGAAAACAAAAGATTCTTCCCCAAAGTATCCCTAATTAATCAAGTACACTTAAAATATTCCCTAGAAGAAAGCATAAAATTCTTCCCCAATGAATCCAATACACCAAAAAATCCACAGCAAACCATGAAGGAAGCAGAAGATTCTTCCCTAGTGGGTCACACATCTACATCATTCCCAAGTAAGGCATGAAAGGGGTAGAAGATTCCTTCTCATGCAAACCCACTCCTCAGCAAGTTTTCACCATCCCTAGTGGATCCAACAATCAAGACTATTCGTGCACATATCCCACAGGAATTGAACATTCAGGCACAATAGAAAAATGTAGAGATAGAGAAAGAGACAAAGGTCAACCCGAGACAAGAGCCTCACCAAAAAATGTAGAGAAAGAAGTGAAGAAAATGAGAGGAATAGGTCACCCGAAGAAGTTTGAGGCAAAAGCCAAAGATGGACACCACAGAGACTATATTATTTTGTTGTTTAATGGGTTAGCTAGAAAAAGCACCCTTTTTTTTTTTCTTTTTTTTCTTTTTAAGTCACTCTAGGATAGTAAGTCACTTGTCATTTGCTTGTAAATGGCAAAACAGGTTCTGGGATAGTGAACTTATCATTGCTTGTTTCCCAAGCAACAAAGGTGGGACTTCGGACATATGAATCCCACGCAGCTCTTCGATGTTGCACCCCACCCCATGTATGTGTGATGTGTATTGTACGTGTGGGTTAGGCCCAAGCCATACGTCAAAACAAAATGTTGTCTCTTATTCTTTTGATTCTGTTAACGAAGCTCACGAATCAAAAGAGGGGCATCTATAGACACTACATTTTGTACCCCTTATGACTCAAGCCCCCATTCCCCAATGATACTTAAACTTTAAGGCCTAAGGCTAGTTTAGAGCCCAATTAGATATTAAATTGACTTGAGAAATGTTAAAATGGAAAATATAACCTTTTAAATGAGAAAAAATCTATTTTTGGAAATTAAATAATCAAAGCAGCCCTCGGCCCGTGTACGTGGGCAGCGGCTTGCATACGTGGGCCAAAGTATGCGTACACAGGTACTTTCCTGCGTACACAGCTAAGGTTTCAGAAGCATGAAAAAGTCAAGTTTTTTGCCATAATGGCTAAGGTTTGGAATGAATCCCACATCATTTAAGAGCTGTTCTAAACCCCATTTTTTCCACTATATAAAGCCTTACATTGTACATTTTCAAGACACAGAAACCCCATAGGAAATACCTAAGATTCACTAGAAAATATTGAATCAAAAGGGAGTTTTTCATAAAACACCCTCAAGCTAATTTTATTTTATTGTGACCTTTTCTGGCCCAAATCCTAAATCAAACTAATCACGTGTTTATTAACTATGATAAATTTGATTGAGGGGAATAGTCTTGGGAACTTCTTTTGAGGTATCAAGCTTCAATTTTTCCTTTTTATTTTATGCTTTTCCTTTTATGTTTTAATCTTGTTTTTTGGCTTGGTTTATGTTTATGCATGTTTGCCTAGTTTAGTTTATAGTTCTGCTTATGTTCTGAGCATGCTAGGTTGTTAGAATTAGGGTTTTTATGTCTGTGCTATGTTTTCTATTTCGGTTTCTGGGTTAGGGTTGTTGAACAAGTCTCACACACGCATGTCATGAGCATGCGTACGCAGCCTGCAGATGCTTGTCCAGAAACCCTAATCTAGATTCCTTATGTTGTTTAGTTGGCTTGTTTCATATGTTTTACCTCTGTTTAAGCCTTTTTCACATGTTATGATTCTCTGTCTTGTATACTTGTTTGTCTTTAGCATGCTTAGATTAGGGTTTTATGTTTGTTTCTTGTTTTGATGCCATGAGCAAGTATTCACATGCCCATTCATGATGCCATGGGTGTTGAGATGCTGTAAGCTAAGTAAGGTAAGTCATGCATTCACATTCACATGTATGTTGTTTGTTTAATCCTCTTTTGGTATATGTGTATGAAGTTAATGCCTTATTTATAATATGTTTTTCTTGCTATTGATGATATGTTTGTTGCCATGCTTGGGTGGCTGCTTTGTTTGATACATGATAGGGTTTCACATGCTAGGGTTTCTCATATGTGTTTGACTCTTTATTTCTTTATGGATAGATATGTTGTTTTGGATGAAAGATGCCACATTAGATGCATGTTAGTGTGTGCGTGTGAGTTAGGATATAAAATGTTGATTAGTATTTAATAGGGTTAAGACATAAGACATAACGATGGAAGGCCAACCTTAGGGTTGGATGATCTTGAGTGCCTAACACCTTTCCAAGAACGTACCTAAACTACAAACCCATACACTAATAGTAAGATCAAAGGTCATTCCTTGAAATGACGCTATATATATGATTCCTAGACTGTTACAAAAACTAGGTGGCGACTCCGAGACCCCTTGTGTCCACATCATGGACAAAGTATTACTCTAAAAATAATTTTGGCCTCCAAACATAATTCTTAACCCCTTAAATGAATAAATAAATAAATAAAGCTTAAATAACAACAATAAAAATTAGTCCAAATAACAATAAAAATAACTCAAACAAAAATAAGACTAGACCAAACAATAACAAGTAAACAAATTATTCAATAAAAGGCCTATTCAAAAACAAAAAATAAAAATCTCTAATCATTTAAATTTGCAACACATTCAACCACATTTCATATTTCCTTTAAAAAAAATAGTATAAAAAAAAATACAATGGTTGTGAGTTCTCCTAAACAATGCCTGCAGTTATGCTTTCTTTAGCTCTGCAATCGCAAGAATTTTGCTTTCCTTACTCGGCTCATAATTGTAGCAAATATCATTACTCTCTCTCTCTCTCTCTCTCTCTCTCTCTCTATTATCATTTTAGACTCTCTCACTTTATTACTCTCATATCAGCATTCCCAATTTCTATTTTATTTCTTATTCATCCTTTTTTTCTCTTTATTATTTGAAAGAAATTATAATACTACATATATTTGCCTTTTTTTTTTTTTTTTTTTGTGACGATATTTTTTGTGAAGATATATTAAAGTTACTTTTTCTATTAAATTTTCTCTAATTTAAAGGTTTTTTTAGTGGCTACTTAAAAAAAAAAAAAAAAAAAAAAAATCCTAGTGCTAGTTCCATTCTATGGGATTGATTTGGGAATCAAATGTCAAAATCAATCATAGCATATAAATGTGCCACATCATCTTGAATGACTTTAAGATGACTTTCATATTTGGGATTGAGATCATGTGCAATAATCAATGGCTGAGATTAAAAGTAGAAAAAACAACTTTCAATCTCAACTATTAAACAAAATATATTAAAGGATAATCAAAATATTAAAGTTAAAATGTAAAAAAATTTGTGAGAAAAAGTAGATGAATTGCATCAGGTGCAATACCCTAAATATTGCACCTGTCCTATCCATTAGATAATGGACGCTTTTTTCTAAGTTTTGTTTTCACATCTCTTGGTAAAAAAAAAGACCATTGAGAGAATTCCAGGAATTACGCATTCGATTTAATGATACATTCATTATCATTATATTAATAATTACATTAATTAGATTCATTACATGAATAATTATAATTAGATCCTCTATATTATAGATTATTTAATATAGAATTTAAATAATATAATATCTTATAATAGACAAAAAATATATATAACTTTTACTATTAAATATATTCTAAATATAATATAGAATTTTAGAAATATAGAGAATAAATTATATATATATATATATATATATATATATATATATATATATATATATATATATATATATAAAACATAGAGATATAAGCAGTAGCTCCAAGCTATCATCCTATTTGAAAGCAATCTTGGTCTGATCTCCTTTTTGACTTTTTTCTCTGATTCTCTTTACTTGATTTAACGCTATGTAATCTATATATCTATATAAAACCGAAACTTTTGAAACTTCTACAATTTTCCACGTCAGCACAATATTAAATAATAATAATAATTATAAAACTTTTCTAAACCCTAAACCCGATGCTCTGCTTATCTATTTTAAATAAAAAATGACTAGAGAGAGAGAGATAAAGAATAGAGCATTTGTGACCGTGAAACACAGAGATAGAAATCTGACAAGATGCAAAGAGTGTTGGAGAGAGAAACTTGAGGGAGGGAGGCCTCTTCACTACTGTTAGGCCAATCTCCCTCTATCTTCCAATTTCACACAGTTGTCGGTAAGTTTCAGTTTCATGTTCTGTTCTATTCTATTTTGTTTTTTATTTTTATTTATCTAGCTTGATATCTGGGTTATTAGACAAGAAGGTAGTGGAGCAAACACAGGCCATGAAGGGAAAAGATATTTCAAATCTACAATGTTTCTACTCTCTCTCTCTCTCTCTCTCTGAATCTTTCTATTTGATAGTTTTTGGATTGACCTAGATAATTATCCAAGTTGTTACTTAGTCAAATTAAACAGATCTAGGTTATCACAAACAAATAATCATATAATGTAAAGTAACGGAAATATAAAAGACACAAGATATGATCACCTAGGAAACCAAACCGGTAAAAACCTAGGGAGGATTTGACCTAGCTATCCTCAAGGTAAAACGCAAATCCACTAGAAAGAATTGAAGTTCATACAATAAGACTTACAATCCCCTACGCTCGACTTCTTATTGCTACCCACTAGTAGAACTTACTGACACGACCATGTGTAAGCTCCGAATCCACGGACTCCTTCTTTCTTGGATTCACCACCAGATACAAGCACACCCTCTTGTATTTCTTTAGGCTTCAATGGCAGCAACTGGATTGATCATCAAGGTGTAGAAAACTTCTTCTCCTTGAAAACCCTAAGTTTATGTGAAAGAAACCTCATCAAAGATCTCACAAGAGATTCACATAAACCGCAATATGAGCAACACTAAAATGTGGCTAGGGTTTGCCTTTTATACCTAGGGCAAATTAGAAACCCAAAACGTTTTAAATAACATAGGGCTGAGTTGGAAATTTGCAGAAAAAAACGTTAGACCCGATTTTCGATTGATCAAGCCTAAGCTTTGATTGATCGAAAAAGGCTGAAATAGTTTTTTTAATCCTGCAATAATTTAATCCAACTTTACAACAGTAAACCAACTTTGAGCAAGTCTAAAACAAACTAAATACATTGTTTTTATCATGGTTTGCCAACAATACAAATTAGAGTTCTAAATACATAAAAACCTAGGTCTTTAGAACCTAACAAACTCCCCCTTTGGCAATCCGTGACAAAACACAACTTATTAGCTCAAAGTTTACAAATAAAAGCCCTTTACAAAATAATGCTCACAAAACACAAATTCAATCCTAACTACTATCCATCAGTTGCAAGAGTAGACAGCAGCTTAATTAAATCAACCTATATATTTCCTGAAACACTTAAACAAAATGCATAACTGCATATGTGGAAAAAATACAAGCAAATAAAATAAAATCTTGATTTCAAACAACACACAATAAAGACATATGTCAATGAAGAACTCATAAACATATGTCAATAAGCAGTTTGAAATAAGAAACATAAAAAAAAAATATACTCCCCCTAACATGAATATCTCAATAAGGCAAAACAAATGTGGCAAGAGCTAAAAAGGTAAAGTACAAAGTGAAGCACCTAGATACAATCTAAAATAACTCCACAAGCTCCAACCAACAAAAATAAACTCTCCCCCTAAAAACAAAAAACAAGTACAAGTGCAAAAACTCATATGTACTCCCCCTTTTTGTGACAGCATGCCAAAGGGCAATCAAAATCCATCATCAAAAGGAAGTGGTGATAAAGAACTCCGAAACCGTGCCAAATCTGCTCGCAAACCACGAAATCTCATAAAAAACATCCACGAAAATCTGTCCTTAAGCCGCCTGAACGGTCAAGACATGATCCAACGTACGTCGAATGTCTGAATCATCCGAAGTAGTCGGTGGAGGAATGTCAGTAGTAGCAACAGCACCAGCACCAGAAGTCTCAACAACATCAACACCTGTAGAAAAGGGAGTAGGGGGAACATCACTAGAAGATGCACCTCTAGGACCTGAAGGATCAACTCTCAAGTGAGCAGCCCTCTGTCTAAGAAATGTAGCACCTAAAGGAGTGACAATGTGAACAGGCTCATCAGAAGGGAAATCAGCTAAACCAAGGAATAACAAAATCCTATGAATGAAAATATGATGAATAAGTGCATGCCCTATGGCAGAACTCCTATGAACTTCATTCAAAGAATGAAGAAACAAATGAGGAAAGCTGATAGGCGCACCAGACATGAAAGCGTATAAAAACACACATCGCTCAAGAGGGATGGTGTGGAGATGAGAAATAGGCCACAATGAATGACACGCAATTCTAAGAAACAAATAGGCAGTCTCAGACAACGCAGAAGACGTGATCCGAGGATTAGAACCCCACTAGATAGGGGATCCAGTGATGTGTGACATGACAACATCTATAGGAGGAGCCTCAGCATAGGGATAAACAGGCTCCGTAACGAACAGAACCCCAAGAGCCTCAGCCACTACTCTAGGGGTAATGGTGAACTCAACACCTTGTATCCAACTCCTAACAAGGGTGTTGGAATCATAGATGTGACAAGAGAGGTTCGAGAAGAACTCTCTAATTAAGGCGATCGGGGGTGGATGGTCTATCTCTAATAAGGATAACCAACCTCTAGACTCTAGGTTAGCCCTAATGGCCGGATCAACCTCATCTAAGATCACAGAACGCTCAGCCCATATCTTACGCTTACTATTCAGTTTCTCAAAAGCTTCACGACAACGGTCATTCTTAAAAAGCTGACTCCTAGAGGGAGACACAAAAGGAGTAGAGGGAACCCTATTAGCTCTAGTTTTCCTAGGCATGGTGCTAGAATAAGGACCAAAAACACATAGCAAAATAGAGAGAGAAAAAAATAAAACCAAGGGCAGACTGCAAGTTAGCACAAAAATATATAGAACAAAAGCTATATGATGCATGAACAATGTAAACATCATGATGCATGACCTAATCTAGTGCAATTAAGTCCAAATTAAGTCCAATTTGACAAAAATGGCTTGAACATAGAGTTTCTAACAAAAACCCCAAAAATTTGAAAAACCACTTGAAATATTTGTAACAAGTTGACCAATTGATCATCACACAAGACAGATTACACAATAAAATGATCAATTACATCAATTCAACAAGCCAATTTCATCAAATAGACCAAATTGAACAAAATCCCCAAATCGGGTTCAATACAAGCCCTAGAATTTTTAATTTTTCACAAAACCCCAAATTGATTAAATTAACCAATATAGATCATGAATACATCATTGTAGGAACAAAACCCATTGATCAAATTCATAAAACAAGGCTTGATTAATCAAAAATCCCAAATTAAGCATAGTTCAAAAATTACCCAAAAACCATGAGATTGTGCATGAAAATGAGAAAAACAATGCAAAAGGAAGGGTAAAATAGACATACCGGCTTAGGGAGAGAGAAACTTCGCAAGAATTTTGGAGGAAAACGACAAAAAAATCTCTGTGGAGCCTTACCGAGTCGGAGAGAGAGAAAAAAAGTTTTGAAAAGTTTTGAAAAGATGTTTGAACAAGTCAAAACTGAGGTTTAAAAAACTTGATTCACGATGTTCGATTGATTGAAAAACAGGTTCTATCAATCGAACCAGACAAAGGCTCACTAAAAATTTTAAAAAGGATTTCGATTGATCGAAAAATAGAATGGATCAATCGAAAATCTGGAAAAACATCTTTTTAGAAAAATAACTTGATTTTTTGAAAAAACACCTCAAAGCATTAAAAATAAGAAATAAAATGCATGAGTATGAGATAAAATGTTTTTCCAAAACACAAGTTTTAAACCCAGTTTTCCCAAATTTAAGTTTTAAACCAAACCGGTAAAAACCTGGGGAGGATTTAACCTAGCTATCCTCAAGGTAAAACGCAAATCCACTAAAAAGAATCAAAGTTCATACAATAAGACTTACAAGCCCCCATGCTCGACTTCTTATTGCTACCCACTAGTAGAACTTACTGCCACAACCACATGCAAGCTCCGAATCCACGGACTCCTTCTTTCTTGGATTCACCACCAGATACAAGCACACCCGCTTGTGTTTCTTTAGGCTTCAATGGCAGTAATTGGATTGATCATCAAGGTGTAGAAAACTTCTTCTCCTTGAAAACCCTAAGTTTATGTGAAGGAAAGCTCCTCAAAGATTTCACAAGAGATTCACATAAACCGCAATATGAGCAACATAAAACATGGCTAGGGTTTGCCTTTTATACCTAGGGCAAATTAGAAACCCAAAACGTTTTAAATAACATAGGGTTGAGTTGGAAATTTACAGAAAAAAACGTCAAACCCGATTTTCGATTGATCGAGCCTAAGTTTCGATCGATCGAAAAAGGCTGAAACAGTTTTTTAAATCTTGCAATAATTTAATCCAACTTTGCAACAGTAAACCAACTTTGAGCAAGTCTAAAACAAACTAAATACATTGTTTTAATCATGGTTTGCCAACAATACAAATTAGAGTTCTAAATACATAAAAACCTAAGTCTTTAGAACCTAACACTATTATTTGCCTTTTGTTTTTCGGTTTTTGATCTTAGTTTCATATTCTAGGGTTTTTAGGTTTATTATGTTTATGCGATCAAAATTTGGGCAGTCCTGATTGATTTATAATCTGGGTTTGCTTTCATTTGATTAAAATATGGGAAATTTCATTGTTTTTATTGGGCAATTTGGGTTTTAATCTATGACTTATTATCTGATTTTTGTTTTCCTCCCTCCTGTTTTGATTTTGTTTGTCAAAGATATATTTACTACTTTCAATTTTTGCTTAATTTCCGATTGTTACTAAGGGGTTTATGGTTTTGTGTTTTTTTATTTTAATCTTATCAGGAGTTTCTCTACTTGAAAAAAGGGTCAAAATTAATGAAGATTTGATTGGTTGGTTTATAATCTGGGCGATTTGGGTTTTATATCTATGAATCATTATCTGATTTTTTATTTTTCTCCTCCTTGATTTGATTGTTTTAGTCAAAGTTGTATTACTTAATTTGATTATATCTTAAATTTTTATTGTTATTCAGGAGTTTTCAGGTTTTGTTTAGGCCACAAAGGGAATGAGTTGCCCACGACTCATTCCCCAATAGGTATTTCTCTTGAAAAAAACAATTCTGGTATTTTCACGCTATGTGAAGTCCTTGCTTTTTATGAATACAAGTATATGATATTTAGTGCTTCCTCTAACTTTATAGAGCCTACATATAAACCATTCACCAACTGAACACTTCTCATAACTTGTGTGAAATCCATCTGTTAGGGGCTTGAGTGAGTTTGGATGATACCATAGTGTTATATTAATTAATAACAAATTTGAAACAATAACCTTTGTTTTGACGCTAAGAAGAAATGCAAGCCTTTTGTTGTAAAATTAGTCTCTGTCACATTCTAGAGTTGGTCATGATAAATACCTATAAGCCATTGCTTAGGCCACAAAGGGAATGAGTTGCCCACGACTCATTCCCCAACATGTATTTCCCTTGAAAAAAACAATTCTGGTATTTTCACGCTATGTGAAGTCCTTGCTTTTTATGAATACATGTATATGATATTTAGTGCTTCCTCTAACTTTATAGAGCCTACATATAAACCATTCACCAACTGAACACTTCTCCTAACTTGTGTGAAATCCACCTGTTAGGGGCTTGAGTGAGTTTGGATGATACCATGGTGTTATATTAATTAACAACAAATTTGAAACAATAACCTTTGTTTTGACGCTAAGAAGAAATGCAAGCCTTTTGTTGTAAAATTAGTCTCCGTCACATTCTAGAGTTGGTCATGATAAATACCTATAAGCCATTACTTTTAGTTGTAGAGAAATTATGAATCTATTGACTATCGAACTATTTGACTTAGGCAAATAACATTAAACCTGATAATGGAATCTTCTTTGCATGTTTCCCTCATTAGGCACATCTCTTAGGCCTATTTAGTTGCCCGTGAATCAAAACCATTCATATTTTGTATAATACCGCATTCACAAATTGTCACTGTAGTGGATAGAATGACTTATTTGTGTTTTATGATGTGAATTTTAGCAAAATATTTTTAATTTTGTTAGAGAAAATTGGAACATGTTTGAATTCAAAAATGGCTTGAGAGTGAGGCTATGATTAGCTATTGTCCTGCCCTATATGTATATAAGCATATGGAAGGCTGTGTGTATATTTTTCTCATTGGGAATAATTAATTTCATTAAATGTCTTTCTTATATATGGAGGGTTTATTTATTTATTTATTTATTTTTATTTATTTATTTATTTTTTTTAAATTGTAGGTTTGGAGATGTGTCATAGTATGCATTCTTTGGCAATGATGTTGTTGAGTTGGGGGGTTGCCATTTTTCGTCGCTTGGAGTTTTTAAAATGGTTAGTGATGTTTTTAATATAATTTTAGGATTTTCCCTCTTACATTTTTTCTTTATTTGGCCATTGGGTTTACCTAATCTATTTAAATTGTGTTCTTTTAATTTAAGGTTTTCTAAGCCAGGTTTGATCTTATCGAAATAAAAAAGTTTTTGAGCAAGGTATGCTTCTTTAGTTTTAGATATTAATTTCTGCATGTCAGTGTCTTTTAATCACTATTTTATTTGAATATTTAGCTACTATAGTTTCTTTTCTTTTCTTTTTTCTTTTTTGGGTTTCTTTGTTGCATGTTATATGATTTATTTGGAGTTTGATATTAGAATTCATGTTTGTTTTATAAAATTTTAACTTTCTATTAGAATTTATATATTTATTTCTGGAGCATAATTGATTTAGTTTTGCATATAATTCTAAACATGAAAGCCAATTAGGATTAGATGTAGTTTATAATTGAACATAAGGGTAGGATTTAGAGGTCGGGCTTGGTGCAATAATAAGTACCTTCCACAAAACAAGTCATTATGGTAGTTGGAAATACTATAGTATGGCTCATATTGTTTTGGTTTCAAGCAGTCACAAATCACATAAACCCCAAAATATTTTGAATTCCATTTTTTTTTTGGCAAAATATTTTTTGTTGAGAACAATATACTCCTATGAAATTGAAGCTCCAGTTGTTTCCACTTTTTTCTTCATTGGGATAAGTATTCATTTCTCTTTTGAAAATTGAGACTGCTAAGTTTTTGTTAGAAAGGTTGTTTTAGATGGAGGCAAATAAACCTGAGTTTGAAAGAATTCAAATTGGAAGTCTATTCTGGATTTGTTATTGGCTTCTCACAAGAGTTTGATAGAATTCCTAAATAGTGTTCATATGGCATGATTTGTTTTCCCACATAAATTAGTTCCTAAATCATCAATATCTGAATATAGAGAAGAAGCAAAAGAAAGTAAGAACGAAGTGGGGAAATGTTATTGATTCATCTTTGTTTCTTTTCTTTGCCTTGCTTTTTGTTCATATCTCCTTTTTTACTTTTGCTCCCATGCCTTGCTACTTGCTTTGTTGTATATGTTCTTGTTGTTTTGTTCTATTGGTTTTTGAGAGTGAATGGGAAAAGGAATTGCCTTTGCTGTGTTTTTTGGTTCAATAAGAAAAAGGAGGAAGCTTTATATGTTTTTGGTCATGCTTTCTTCGAGTTTCTTTGAGAGGTTTGTCTGATTGCTGTGGGGAGTTGTTGGTGGTCTCAGCCCTCTTGGATTTGTGGGAAAGGAGGGAACTTTTTGTATTTTTGGGCTAGGAAAGGGTTTTGTTTATGGAGTTTTGGAGGGTTAGAACAGTGGTACTTTTTGTATTTGTTATGTTACTTTTTTTTTTTCTTTTCTATCTCATTTGTCTGTATTGAATTGTGCTTAAAAACAGCCAATGCTATTGCCCATTGTACCTAGATAGATAAATCACTTTGTTGTATACTGCAGAATATGAGCAGCAAGATAGAGTTACAAAGAATTGCCTCCTTTTGTAGAATATGTTACTATCTAATTTTATAAAGAACATTTTTCTACTATTGAGTTGCTTTATCAGACTTGGAATATATGTAGTTTGTTTTAAATCTAACCCACATATGTAAAGGGTTTGTGATGTCTCCTTCCTTAGAGGTATAGAGCATGTGTATGTACAATTTACATGAAACTGTAATTTGTGTATACACAAATTTAACTATTAATAGAAAATTTTTTGCTGCGATTGTTTAAGTATGAGCCATGAAAACAAGTTTAAGTAAAAAGTGAAGAAGATGGTTAATTTTTTTTAAATAATTTGATAATTCAAGAAGAGGGTGTTTGAACCTAACCAATATATGTATAATGTTATATAGATTTTGTAGATATTCTTAGTTTAGTATGAGATTTTAGTAGCATAATAGTGTTTAATACATAAAATTATATTATTAAAAAAAGTTTAAAATATTATAAAACTATAGATTTACAACTGAAAATGATGTTATATCTCTTTTGTTTTCTTTTTTAATTTTTTAATTTCAGTATAATGTTATATGGAGTACGTTACACAATGATTGCTTTCTATCAATAGACCTAAACACGCTTATATATACATGACATATAATAGAATAAAAGAAAGATCAAATCTATTTTTCAATATCTCGTGCATTGCATGGGTTAGCGACTAGTAATTATTACACCTGGTCTAAAGCCCTTTTCCTTGTCTATTAAACATATTTTTAGCTACTTTAAAACATGTAAAATCATGACTATCAAACCTTTTGCTTTGTTGTAGGTAGGTGATTGTCGGGGTTATTTTCGAAATTTTAGTTGACAAAATCAATTGAAGCACGAGATCATCGTCATTTAGGGTCTGTTTGGATAGAACTTATTTTGTTGAAACTGAAAACTGAAAACTGAAAACACTGTAGCAAAATAATTTTTAAATGTGTGAATAGTACTGTGGAACCAATTTTTAATGAAAAAATTGTTAAAAAGTGATATTTGTGGGTCCGTAAATAGTACACGAATGCACTATTCACAATTGAAAAGTCAACATTTATGGCTATTGTTCATAAATAGCAGCAAACCTCCTGAAACGCATGCCCAAAAAAAAAAAAAAAAAGAGGGTAAAACGTGGACGTGAGACGTGGAATCCAAACGTACTCTTAATAGCTGTTATATTCTCTTTGTCGAAGTTTTGTTCCCTGGAGTATGGATACCGAACCGTTTTTTAATTCCTTTTTTTCCAACTATGGCCTACCAAGAATTTTACTTGGTTACAGCTACGTGATAGTTAACATGATTTTTTTTTTTTTTTAATGAAAGTTGGCATGATACTGGAATCAAGTCAACAAAATTAATCATATAGCACAAGGAAGTACTGTTCTACTTTGGTTATTGTTATACGTATTTTATTTGTGAAATTCTGTATTGTTTTCTATAATCTTTGTTTTGGCTTTCCTTTTTATTTTTCTTGGTTATTTTACCTGGAGATTAATTTCTTTCTTTCGACTACAGAATTTATGAAATCATGTCAATGCTTAGTCGAACCCAGAGAACAATAATAACAATAATAACAATAACAACAAAGTTTTAATCCTAAAATTTAGGGTCAACTTGGTCATTCTCTTGATTTTAATTTTCACCAAACGCTCAATAATTGACAATAAAATTTTGAACTGTAAGAAAAAAGCACCAGTACGCAATCATTTGAGATAAATAAGCCTGATTGATGTAGACTAAAAGATAAGGCTACTCACTAATCTATGGAATCCATAAACATAATCAAAAGATGTCTATTTCCTAAGAATAATTGGAACTTCACCCTATTGAACATTGTCCTCTCAGTAAGAATACTATACACACAGAATTCACCTGTATCAACTATAAATGAATTGTTTATCAAAAAAACTATAAATGAATTCTATAAGTAAAGATTTCAAGCAATTGTACCCATTCTATTCTACTTTTCAGAATTAATGCAAGTAAGTTTGCTGCTTTCTGTTTATTAATTGTAATTTTGTTTCATTTGTTTCATACATATTGTCAAATAAAATTCCCATTAATTGGGGAAAAAACACATCCCGGTTGTGTTTCTCAATTGAAATTTTGATTTTGGTTAAATGCAGTGCTTTCTATGCATGTGCAATGTCTAGAACGTAGTTTTACTAAATAAAAATTTCTTGATTTTGAAAAAAAAAAAAAATTGATTAAGTGTCCATTTGGGAAAGATTATTTTTGGCAACTTATTTTACTATTTAGTTTATATTTCCTATTATTTATGGGTCTTACTGCACTTTTTGGTACTATTTATGGATCTCACTGTACTATTTCAGTTAACTTTTACTTTTATCTACGATTCTACAGTACTTTCAACAAAAAAAAAATTTAGTTTTAGTAAAATAAGCGGATTTCAAATAGACACTAAATGTCATGTTAACGGGTGTCTTTAAGACAATAGTTAACAATTTATTTTAAAAAAGTTTTGACACAACTTTTATGAAAAAAGAAAAAGAAAAGTAATTAATAATGAATTGAAATCTGAAAATACTTGTTATTAAAAATAAAACAACACACTTACAGTAGTAGTAGTTATTACAATATGTCAACAGGTAAACAGTTACAAGGCTTAAGAACCAGTTCTAGTTACAAGCTTTGTAGAGAAATAATGGTAGTAGGAAAGCAAGGTCTCTCAAAGAAAGACTCACTAGAAGGAACTCTCTCTAAGAAATAAAACCTGAAGAAAAAAATTTGACTTAAACATAAGGGACAACACCCCTTAAATAGGCAAAATTCGGAGTGAACAGTGTCATGAACAATAATGTATGAATAGTGACAGTGAATAGTGACTGAATAGTGAATTTCTTCTTTTTATCTCCAAATTGTGGGGAATCTATCATAGAGTTGCAATGTCTGAAAATGTGAGAACCTAGGTCAAAATAATGGGTGTTTTTAGATTCTAGACCACCTTTTAAGCCATATCATTGGTGCCCAAAAGAACCAATCACAAGAGACCAAAGAAAGAAGCTTTGACATCTTGTGCCAATTGAGAGCAATTAATAGAAATCTTCAGAAGCATCATATTGGTGGGAAACAAGCTTTTAGCAGTAGTAAATATTGAAGTTTTTTGGCCATTGTACATGCCAGACAAATAGGAAAATCAAAATCTTCCGTTAAATCCGAGGTATCTTGAAACAATTCTGGATTTTCAGCAACATAATTTTTAAAGGCATTGAAGTATTTTGGCCTTTGTGCAAGCCAGTCAAACAAGGGAATCATCTTTATCAGTATTAACTTAAGAAAACCATTCCTTAATCAGTGGAAGGAGCATCAGATGGATAATTATCATAAGGACCTGTTGAAGAATAGTCATCACAATCATGCTCATGGTGAATAGCATACTTATTACAGAATCCACATTTTGAAATTTTTTTTTTCATTTTTTATAAAAATTTTCTTAAAGTAAACGGTTAAAAGCATCTTTGTAAACATTTCCATTTGACTAAAAGTTATAACACTAAAATCGTAAAGTTTGATGCTGTTGAAAAAAGTAGAATGTTTTTACGTGCAGTCAAAAGTGTCATCATTGTTTCAAGATACGTATAGTTTCGCAATCTATAATGACGAGTCCAGAAAATATAGACTATAACGATATTTATCAAACACATTAATTATCCGCGTTAAAAGAAGGGAAAAGTAATGGACAATACGTACGTTCCACTCCAACCAGCAGACAAATATCCGTTGCCATACTTATAATGCTGTGGACAATATGCAAGCTAATAAAAGCACAGCACTCAATGATAGTTTGGCCACACCTCTTTCGCTTTCTAACTTAGTTATTGGAGGATACACCGGAGGATCCACTGGTGTAGGAGTCATAAACTTCTATAATTATATTATGACATATAGGCAAATGTGTTTTTTTTTTTTTTTAATATTTTTTTATTATTATTTATGAAACATATAGGAAAATATTAATAGATATTTTTAGAGTATTGGTTAATAATCTATTTAAAAAAAATTACTAGAAAAGGAAAAAAAATTAATATTATAACAATTTTTTTATTTCTCATAAAAGTGGTGTTAAAGCTTTTCTAAAATTGATTGTTAACCATTGTGCTAAGTGCACTCATTAGCATAAACCTAATTTATAATCCAAAGATATTAAATTTTATAGTAAGGATATAGTAAAAAACTCAAGTTTTACACCGTCTAATTCCAACATGCCACATTTTTTTTTTTTTAGTAAGGCTTAGGTACAGTACTTATGTGTTGTTCCTTAGGTTCTTCTCTTAAAATTCTGTCATGTAACTTTTTTTTCATGGGATGAAAGTGTATTTTTTACTTAAGTAGCCACATAGTAGAATTTTTAAAGGGGAACTTAAAGAACAGCACCTAAGATATTGTATATAAATTTTGTCCATTTTTTTTAGGGTAAATTGCAAATTATACCCCTGAAATTTAGGGTTGACTGGATTTTACATCCCAAAGTTTCGGAAACTTGATTTTACACTCTGTAGTTTGGTTCCGTTAGCAATTTACACCCCTCGGTTAGCTTTTGCTGTTAAGTGACACATATGCATGCTAACATGTTTTATTTTTGCCAAATCAGCTGCAAAACTACGTCCTTTTAATGACAACCAGGCGAAGAATTAGCATGCATCAAAATTACGTAGTTTTAAGCATAAACTTAACTTCTTGCTCATCTCCATAAATGACATAGTTTCAGGCAAATTCCTAAAATCTAAAAACAAGGACTCACAAACAACTTAGAGATCTCACAAACCCAAACCCTTCATCTCACGTGGTAGCAGTGGCGGCAGCGTTGGAGGCTCCAAGCTCGACAGCGACGTCTAGACCCCCTACCTTCAATTGCACGTGTGAACCCAAAGCTTCAATTGCACGTGTGAACCCAAAGAGATCGAACCCATCAGCTCTTGTGAACCCAGGCAGCCACGGCAATAGCCATAGCGATGGTAAAACCATTGGCTCTCTCTCTCTCTCTCTCTCTCAGGGTTATTGCTTTTGGAATTGTACAATTTTTGGAATACTGAAGTCTTTATAGATTATGAAAATTTTTTTTTCTTAATTTAATTGTTAGAAGTTGTAGATTATTATTAGGGTATATTTCATGATTGTTCTTCTTTCTAATGCATTGGCTTACACTACGCACATAAATTGGAGTTAGGTTCCACAAATGATTAAGAACATATGCAATATGTCTAGGCTTCACTTACTCCAGCGATCAGAGTTGCAGAATTGTATGTATTCAAGATATGCAGATGAAAGGTTGAGGTCCAACAACAATAATAAAAGCAATACAAATTGCAAGATCAGAAGCCATAACATTAGAAACTCTATAAATCTTTTGGGTACCTATTGATCCATGAAAAATACAAACCCCTACCTATAGACACACCTTGTTCCCTTTCTAAAATCCTATTTCTAAATATTACTGGAAAGTGTAATATCAATGGCCCCTTACAATGCAATTAAATTAGCATTATGTCTCAGGAACACAGTAGGAATTCTTGATCTTGAATATTGTACATATCACTATTATCTTATATTCTTGTGGTGATTTGGGCTACTATTTTACTTAAGATATTTTGTCATTCTATAGAATTTGTGGATTATTATGAGATATAATAGTCTAAATCATTTTATCATCTTCTCACATAACTAAGCTGAGTTAATTTCTAATTGTTTGCCATTCTTGTATAAACATATTTGAATAAAAAAAAAGTTTAAAGATTAAGACAAATGAAACATGCATAATTCAGAGGTAGCCATCCTTATGTTAGGGTAAAATAATCAATAACTACTCTGGAGGTTTTAGTGATAACTCAATTTGCATATAATTGAATAACTATTCTAGAGTGGTCAAATGGCCATTTTGTGAGTTGCTTGAGATAACCCAAAATTTCTACTACTATACACACCTCTACCACTCATAACTTGCCATATGGACGACTTATGACACAAGTTGTACCACTTTATGTGGCACTAGCATAGCTCATATTTCTAAGGCAAAAAGGAGATTGAGTTGGCGGGGCATATAAATTCATATTTTAAATGCTCTAGTGCAATATAACAGTGCCTCCTTGTTCACGAAAAGTAGTATTGCTTTGGGATTCTTTTTTATTCAAATCCTTTTTTTTTTCCTTTAAAAAATGACACTTACAATGGTTTATATATATATATATATATATATATATATACAAGATAGAAATTCTACTATAATATAATCTAAGTGTATACATGTAAAACTCCCTTTTGGAGACTTGAACCCTGTTTCTTACCCCCCACAATCCACAAACAGTTATACTTATGAAGTGATCGTTACACCAAGTGTGTATAGTAGATTGTTACATGATTAGAAATGATGTGTTTGTATTCTCAAAATATTATTTCCTTCTTTGGCCTTGAGAGGAGGAGGGACACAATAGTTCCAATAACTAGACCTTGATTCCTAATTTGAATCCTAATTTGAATTTAAACTTTTTTTTGAAAGGAAATAAATTCAGATGGCATTTTTAAACGAGTTGGGTCATTAATAAATTTACGCAAAGTTAAAATTTAACTTGAATGAAATTTGGCAAGTGATAATAGTGTCTTAAATATTGAGAATTGATCAAGTTCTCAGAGTGGAAACAAATTTGGTTGCCAATATTATAGAAAATAACTCCAAAAAAGCAAGATCCTATTTGGTAGAGCATATTAAACACATGTTTTCAGTTTTTAAACAATATTATACGTATTTTCACACACTTTTTCACCCACACACATTTCAAAAAAATACAAACAATATTCCTCAAGTTCTTCTACCAAATGTGCCCCAAAAGACCCAACACCCAAATAAAAAAAAGAAGTAAAAACCTGACCAGAGACCTATGATCTCATATAAACCATGCAGGCTGGTTCGGTTTCCTCATTTATTACGCTTCTTAACGTGTTGGATTTGGGCTTCAGATAACCTTGGATTCGACCCCCCCAAGCTTTGCACTGCAGTAGGGCGTTGTTCAAATTTACAATCTGTAGCAGATTTCGCCTGGATATCATTAACTTGCGAGTTTCCCTTGCCCTGCTGGTTGTTGGGCCGCGTTCGATATGATCCGAGTTGCACTGCTACAGGGTCCTGACGAAATTCAGATTTACTAGCATGATCCGCACCGATAGTATTCTTTTGCGTGTTTGCAGAGTCGGTATCTGTCGGGCCATAGCTGTCCGCTAATTAATCAAAAGACAGGAAGGGAATATATATTAAAATTCAGCAAAAATCATAACAAAAGCACTAACGTTAATAGCTCAGTAAGCAAATGGGTGACAACTTACGTGATGAAGGCCCTAAACAAACACAAGCAAGTAAAATACAGCTGCATAACATTTCTGCTGACGTAACATTTCTCCCCTAAACAATCCCACGACTGCTTCCCAAGCAAGTAAAATACAGCTGCATAACTCACTTGGCGACATCTCTCAAACAAACACAATCGAGAATTCAAGATACAATTGGGGAATTCTAACCTTATCCTTAGTCTTTTTCGAGAATTAAGTTTAAGCTAAAAAGAGTGACCAACTTTACGTGGTTTCCTTTTTTTTTTATAGCAATTTGGATGATGGTTATGTCAGTAAATTAGCATTTACATCAATGATAAAATAACCATGTAGTCCTCCTGGCAACGCTGGACACTTGACCCATGACGATGGTGACATGCACGAAGGATGATTGAAAATGTGCTATGTTTTAAAAACCGGACTGGATTGACCGGTTCAACCAGTAACCATACACTAATCCGGTCCGGTTATGACTAAAAACTGAAAAATAATACAAAATTGGAATTAACCGGGAACCATCCGGTTAACCATAAAAGCCGGAAAACTGGTATGGTTGAACCAGTTTTGTATAATATGCTAAAAGTACTGATGCATTTTGTAGCAAAAAAGACAAAAAAATAAAGCAGTTTTTTCTCAAATACACCATGAAAAACTATAAGAATGATGATCCAAGACTGTGGAAATGCAAAAACTTCAAGAAGAAAGAGAGAGATAAAATGAGGTAAAGAATTAAAAATTGAAATGTGATACTTTTAGCTGGATCGTGGATTAGCTTAGCAACTTCAACTTATTGAAATTTTTTATTTTGAAATTTGCAGCAAACTTGAGAAACATGGGAGACCCTCAGGGGTGGCTCTACATTATTCTCAGGGGGTTCAAATGAACCCCCTGACTTCAAAAAATAAATAAATATATATATATATATATATATATATATATATATATATATAATATTTTTTGTTAGTTTAATACTATAATTTTTTTCTTAAAAATATTTTTGTACACCCCTGACTTAAATTTTGCACACCTTTATTATAAGTATTTCTAACTCTAAGAATAAAGAGTAAGTATTTGTGAATTGTAAGTGTCACTATTTTTTATAAATTTATATTATGTGTGTGAGTGTGTCTAATATTGATTATGTGCATTACTTTTTGTTATAATGTTATTTGTGTGAATTATGATGTGTGTGGATGTTTGTGTGTACAATATAAATATAATATAAATTTGTATAATTTAATAATTAGGAAATAGAGATGGTTTGTTACATGTGTGTGTATTATTATCATGTCATAATAATTTTTTGTTATAAAGTTAGTAAAATTTAAGAAAAAAAATTGTAAAGTTAGTGATTGTCCAAGCATTTGACTAGTTAAGCAGACACTAGTGTATAATTTTATGTATGAATGAATGTGGTTGTGTGCGTCAATAATTAATACAAAACCAATGAGTTTAGTTTAGTCATTTAGTTTAAAATATTATAATAAAAACTGTAAGGACCAGATTTAGCTTGAACCTAAAACAGGAATGGATCCAGGCCCACGAAGCCCGAACAATAAATTTGTAGAGGGTGGGACAAAAAGCTAGTCTGAATCTAAGGCCAAGATGTTGGATTATAGCGTCAGAAGGAAAAAATTATACGTCTATATCTGTTAGAAAAATATTCCCGGACCTGTTCTAGTGCTTTGATTTTAGTGTCTCTCATCCTCCCCTAAGCCTTTTTCTCTCTTCGTATTATATACTATTGCTTTTTTTACCGTTTTCTTCATCCACGTGTGGATTTGGCATTGAAAGTCATTTTTCTCCATCTCTCCTGTCTTTTCTTGAATCTTCCATTCTTAGCTGTAAGGCTGCCTGTTCACTGTTCAGGTATCACCTCCACATTAATGCGGTCAGAAGGTTAGCTGGGCAGCATTTAATGCGGAGGTGACAATACCCCTAGATATTTGTTACTTCTCACTCTTATCCTTTATTCGATATTTTCTCATTCACTTGGTTGCAAAGTTCGTCCCAGGCATTACTCTAAATGAATGATAAGTATACCGGATACCTCGGACAGAAGTTTCGAGGTGACTATCGTCCTCGGACACGGTCAAGTTCTTTACAAGCACTCTTTACCTATCCTCGGAGGGTAATTCTATCTCTTCTTACTAGTCGTCCTCGGATATTCTCTTATCCTCGGACTGAATATTGGGCCTGGCCCTTTTCTTACACAGGTTGTATATATGAGAATGGATATTGGGCCTGGCCTGCTCCAATGCAGTTTGGACACAGGGTATCAATTAGCCCCCACAAAAACAATAACAAATAAATAATAAAAATTGCATAAAAATAAAAATGTTAGATAAATTTAACAAAATAAAATGATTGTACGCTTATACCTACCTATATTGATAATAAATACTCATAATTCAAAATTTGAATACTTGTAGAAGGAAATTGTAAAACTCCATGTATTAATTTTTTTTTTCTTTTTGGTAACTCGATATATTTAAGTTTTTTTTTTTATTAAATTTTTTTAATAAACCCTCTAAACAAAATTTTTAGAACCGTCACTAGAGAGCCTGAGAGTTTGAGAGACTTCAAGGGCACCGTTTAAAACCAAAAGTGATATGAAAGGAGAAATGAGAGTTTGAAAAAAGTGGGGTAGGTGGGGTATTAATGAGAGTGCTATTTTTTTTTTCTTTTTTCTTTTTACTTTTACAGTATTGGAATATGTGTGTGGCTTATGAGAATGTGAAAAGCATAAGTAAATAAAAAATCTACTCTTGGAGAGAAACGTGTGGTACTTGAATTGATGAGATAGTAAAAGAAACACAGTGACTAGGGGTGTCCACGGGTCGGTCTGAGTCGGGTTTGTGCCCAACTCGAGACCGACCTGATAGAATCGGGTTGAGAAAATCCTGATCCGCCACCGACCGGCGAGGGATTCGGATCGGCGCGGTCAGTTTTGCGCCGGAAACACGGTCGGTTCGATCGGAACCGTTCACGGTGAAAAATCCAGTCAAAATAGTTGATTTTAGGCGAAAAAATGCCAAATCCGGCGGAGATCTAACAGGATCCGGTGAGATCTCGCTAGATCCGGTGAGATTTCACTAGATTTGGACGAAATATCACTAGATCTACTTGATAAGTCGCCGAAATATGAAAATTTGTTGCTAGAATCTGGAAATTTGAAGTCGGAATCTGGAAATTTGAGGTTGGAATCTGGAAAATCTCGCCGGATTCTGGAAATTTCTGCCGGATTCTGGAAATTTTTGCTGGAAATTCTTAGCACATTGGTCAGATCGGGTTTTTTCGGATTTTGGAGAGGAAAACCGAGACCAACCCGCCGGAGTCGGTTTTTGGAACAAATGACCCGCCGCCGACCGGTGACTTGATCGGGTCGGCCGGTTTTCGGGTCGGATCCGGTCGGAATCTTCGGGTAGGTCGGATCTTCGGATTGGATGGACAGCCCTAACAGTGACTTTACAGGACAACTCATTTAAGGTAAGGGAAGGGTAATAAATAAATAAATAAATAAAATGTCATGTCAATTCTCAGTAAATATATAAGTATTAAATTTTTAATTTTTTTATAAAATATTAAATATATAATAATAATAATAATATATATATATATATATATTATATATTTTTAATTTGATTCTTAACTGTAATAAACTTTTATATAGGACGTAGTGGGTATTGTTATTTATATTTCCCAAATTTAATACATGAAAACTAAACTCATATTTTTTTTTAAAAATTTTATATATATGTTTAACTTGAATATTCTTAGTTAAAAACTTAAAATGTATATTTTTTATTTTAAATTAATAATTAAATTATTTATGACGTCATCGGTTCGACTACCAATCGGACTCCGGTCCAACTAGAAAATCGATAATCAGTCTTTTTTCTGATTCTTTCATCATACCGGTTTTTAAAACCATGATTAGTACTTACTGTCACTAAAATTTTTGCAAGTTCCTTTTTTTTCACTCTTCCTTTTTTTTAATAAGGTAGGAAATCTTTTCAAAGATGAGCCCTTGGACTCACCTCCAATCAGTGAAATTTATAGGCAACTGACCCCAAATGTCATAACTAGTTGTCAGGTAATCAAGGACATACATCAATAACTAACTAAGCAATTTATGCTAAGTACCTTTAAACCAAGTAGACACCACAAATACCAAAGACCTTTCATCTTTATCATTAAAATTAAAAAGAACCCAAAAATAAATTTTGTAGAGCAGGGTTTAATCTTAAAATGCAATGTGAGGACAATGTTTAGCTATTGATATTGATGTGCATGCAATTTGTTTAAGCAGAAGACAATATGTCATTACCTCAAGAATCTGCTTAACGCCAGAAAAAAGCAAGCAGTAAGACTCCAACAACAGTGCGGTCCTACGTTGGCCAAAAAAAATCACATCAGTAATTTTTTCTTTTTAGTTTTCTTATTTCTTCATTTAGCACAATCGTAGCTGAGAGGCATTGTGAGTTTTACCAGTTTGGAACGGATCAAAAGAGGTAGAAACGATAGTATCTTTTTGTAGATAAGAAGTAAGATCTTGAAAATGCTCTGAAGCAAGGAAAACATCTGAGCAAAGCCGGAGCTGATGGAACTGCTCAAATCGCGAGGAACTACACCATGAGTTTCCTGATCACAAAATGATTTCATTAGAAATGAAGAGAGAGAAAATATTATGGGTTGAGAGAAGAAAATCTGATCTTTGGCCTATGTTGTATCGGTGAGAGGTTGCTGTTTAGTCTGTGAAGGCGCAGCAACACTGTGTCGTTCGCGTGTTCCTTCACTAAACAGTTGACTAAACAGTTGTTTCATGTAGCCCGCAGTGAAGCCATGAAAGTCGTGCAATTTTTAGAAGCCCTCTCGAGTATCGATGTTTTCCAATTTAGAAGTGTTTCATGCCGCAATGAAGTCAGAAGTGGTGTAACTTTGACAAGCCTTATCTGTGTGTTCCAGTTTAGAAGCTTCATATGGGAAGAAACCACAGCCTGCTGGATGGGTCACGATGTTAACTCATCAACTTCTTTAGCAGACACTTAAAGAAAAAGTCGGGTTTTAAGCATATCAATTACAGTGTATTCCAAGTTAAGTTTACCTGACCTAATTCTGGACTTGCTTCAGTTAAGGCACATCCACAGCCTGCTGCTGTTTCCTTCATAATGGATTGTTGACAAAATGAAGAACCATGGCTGGAATTCACTATGATAACAGTAATGTGCGTGTTTGTATTTGTGCCGCTTAATTCTGGATGAAATTCTATATCTTGCAATAAAAAACAAGAACAAATGAACAATATTAGAGGTTTAGCAAAAACAAAGAAACAATGATAACTACAAAAATATGCAAAAGAATTAGAACTTATTACGAAATGAAGATTCGTTTGCATCACTTCCTGAACGATTGCTCTGACTCGATTCTGGAGTTGCTTCAGTTAAGGCACATCCACAGCCTGCTGCTTGGCATACCATGCCGCCATCAGTCCTGTTTGACTCACCTTGAGCTGTTTCCTTCATATGGATTGTTGACAAAATGAAGAACCATGGCTGGAATTCACTATGATAACAGTAATTTGCGTGTTTGTATTTGTGCTGCTTAATACTGGATGAAATACTATATCTTGCAATAAAAACCAAGAACAAATGAACAATATTAGAGGTTTAGCAAAAACAAAGAAACAATGATAACTACAAAAATATGCAAAAGAATTAAAATTTATTACGAAATGAAGATTTGTTTGCATCACTTCCTGAACGATTGCTCTGACTCGATCCCATCATAAATTCTCAGTTTGACTCTATTCCTGGCATGGAGATAATTCAGCTGTATTTACAATTATTTTTTAAGAAACAAAGAAGCTGTTGAGCGTATTGGGTGAAATAAATTGTTTACACAAGGTTAAAGAAGAGAGAGAAGATAATATAATACAAGAAATTTACGTGTTTCGGCAATATACTTACGTCCACGGAAGGTAACAGAATAAATTTTCACTATAATTGTGAAAATTACAATAATGACTTGAAAACACTCTCATACAAACCCAAAACCCAAATACACCATTGGTTCTCTCACAAGTAAATAGAGAACACCCTATTATATTTAGATAAATTGCAAGACACAACTTCCTAGCTCTGGTGCACACACACAGAAGAAGTTATTTTGCTATATTCGTGGCTCTCACATAGGAATTCTCCTATTGCTCACACACCTAGAACTCATTTGCTCCACCTCTATTTATAGCCAAGGTTCAGTTGAAAATACCAACAATTTCAGCACACTAGAGACTTCTATTGTTAAGGAAGTCTTAGGAATCCATGAAACATTCAATGCATGAATGTTGTAAATCTTCACGCAAGCTTACATAAAGGAATTGTATATTGTTCACTTTGTTGATCAAGCCATACTTTCACACATAGGCATGCATCCATTAATTGCCTATGAAGTCATGCATTTCGGCTGGAACAAAGAATGCATGAATATAGTTGCATGTATTTTCGGCTAAAAGGTGAAGCATGGATGCATCTAAAAAAACTTTTCCAAAACATGAGAGAAAGTGCAAGACTTCTATCAACAAAGAAGTCAAATATTTCGGCCATGCATGAATATTGTTCAAGTCGGTGTTGTTTCCTTGCCAATTTCCTTGACTATTCATACAACATAGCATTTACTGCTTAGCCGAAATGTTAATCCACCGTCATTAAAATTCAAGCCGTTTCAACAAATCTCCACCTTGGCTTGAATTGTATCAAGCTTCACAAACTAAACTCTTCAATTGCCTCCACCTTACCCCTTACGGGCTATCACAAGCCACAAATACTGATCAAGTCCAAGCAGTGCTTGAACTTGCTTGTAGGTACTGGCTTCGTCAACATATTAGCTGCATTTTCTAAAGTGTCAATCTTCTCAAGAATAATTTCTCCTGTAGCAGTCAACTCCCTTATCTTATGGAATCTCACATCAATATGCTTTGTTCTACCATGATAAACCTGATGCTTTGCCAAGTAAATGGCACTTTGATTGTCACAATGCAACTAAACTCCTCCTTGGTTCAAACCAAGCTCTTTGACTAGCCCTTTCAACCACAGTGCTTCCTTTGCAGCTTCAGCTACCGCCATGTACTCGGCTTCTATGGTAGACATGGCTACTAGGGATTGTAGTGTGGATCTCCAACAAACAAGCCCTCCTGATAGTGTGAACACATAACCTGTTGTAGATCTTCTGTCATCTATATTGCTTGCATAGTTTGAATCCACATATCCTACCATTGAATTATCCCCATGTTGCCTCGCAAACAGGATCCCATATCTTGTGGTTCCATTTAGGTATTTTAATATCCACTTCACTGCATTCCAGTGCTCTCTACCCGGGTTTGCCATGTACTTATTGATAGTACTTACTGCATAAGCCAAATTTGGCCTAGTGCAAACCATCGCGTACATTAAACACGCACCTGCACTTGCATATGGAACCTTTACATGTCTTCAATTTCTTTTTCATTCTTCGGGCAATGACTACCAAATAATTTGAAGTGATTCGCCAATGGGGTGCTAACAGGATTAGCATCTTGCATGTTGAATTTTTTAAGAACTTTTCTGATATAGTTCTTCTAAGATATCCACAACTTTCTTGAATCTCTATCCCTACGAATCTCCATACCCAAAATTTTCTTAGTAGTACCCAAATCTTTCATGTCAAACTCTTTGCGCAACAAAGCTTTTAACCTATTAACCTCACACATGCTCTTTGCAGTAATTAACATGTCATCAACATACAGTAACAAGAAAATATAAGAACCATCATCAAGCATCTTAACATATTCGCAATAATCATACTCATAATAGGTATAACCAATCTGGATCATATAGGAATCAAACCTCTTGTACCATTGTCTGGGAGATTGTTTAAGCCCATAGAGTGACTTCTTCAATCTGCAGACAAGATTCTCTGTACCAGGTTTCTTGAAACCCTCTAGTTGTTCCATGAAGATTTCTTCCTCCAAATTCCCATGAAGGAATGCCATCTTCATATCCAGTTGCTCTAATTCTAGATCCTAATGTGCTACCAAGGCCAACACTACCCTGATAGAAGTAGGCCTGACCATAAGTGAGAAAACCTCATCGTAGTCAATCTCATATCTTTGTGAATATCCCTTTGCTACCAATCTTGCTTTGAACCGTTCTCCTTCCTTTTCTGATATTGCTTCCTTCTTTCTGAACACCCACTTGCAACCTATCGGTTTCTTTCCCTTTGGAAGTTCTAACAACTCCCAAGTCTTGTTCTTATTCAAGGACTCCATTTCCTCCACCATAGCTTCCATCCACTTGTCCCTTTCAAAGCTATCAATTGCTTCCTGAAAAGTGGAAGGATCCCCGCTACTGATTACTAAGCAATAAGAAGCAAGATCCTCGAAACCATACCTGACCAGTGGTCTTATGTTGCGTTTAGGCCATTCTGATATCATGTTGTGATCTTCTTGATCACTATTGTGAGATTCCTTCGCTAGCTGAGACTCCACTTCATCTAGCTCCACCTGCACCACTGATCTATTGCTGTCACTACTGCTTCCCTTTTCTTGAGACTCTTCTTCCTTTTTGAAATCTTTTATCATGGACTTCTCGTCAAACACCACATCCCTGCTAATCACCACCTTTTGTGAAACTGGATCCCAAAGCTTGTACCCTTTTACTCCTTTCTCGAACCCGAGAAAAATACACTTCTTGGATTTTGAATCAAGCTTTGACCTTTCTTTGATAGGAATATGAACATAGGTTGGACACCCGAATATCCTCATCAACGAGTAATCAACTTCTTTCCCTGTCCATACCTCTTCAGCAACTTTCCCATCAAGCGCAGCTCTAGGCGATCGATTAAGAATGTAACAAGCCATGTTCACTGCTTCAGCCTAGAAGACTTTAGGAAGCCCAACATTCAGTCTTATGCATCTAGCTATCTCACCGATTGTCCGGTTAAGTCTCTCAGCCATTCCGTTCTGTTGAGGTGTCCTTCGTACTGTAAAGTGCCTTTTGATACCATGCTCTTCACAAAACTTCAAGAACTCCCCATCCTTGTACTCAATGCCATTATCAGATCTTAGGCACTTGATCTTCCTTCCAGTCTGGTTTTCCACTTCGGCTTTCCATTTCTTGAACTTTGCAAATGCCTCAGACTTATTCTTCAAGAAGTAAACCCAAACCTTTCTGGAATAATCATCAATGAAACTCATAAAATATCGAGCTCCACCTTTAGAAACCACTTGCACCGACCCCCAAATATCAGAGTGTACATAATCTAATATACCCTCTGTCTTGTGCGTAGCTGTTTTGAATCGCATCCTACATTGCTTTCCCATGACATAGTATTTGCAAAAATCTAACTTACATGACTTAACTCCAGCCAACAGATTTCTCTTCTGCAATTCCCTCATACCACGCTTACTCATATGCCCTAGTCGCATATGCCACAAGAGTGTATCATCTTGCTCAGATTCAGTCACAGCAGCAGCTCCACCTACAATGGTATTGCCGAGTAGCTTGTAGATACTACCTTCTACTTTCTACCCTTTCATCACAACCATGCGCCCTTTGACACCTTCATTAACCCATTCTCAGACTTATAGCAATAGCCATTAGAGTCTAGGGTTCCCAATGAAATCAAATTATTTTTCACCTCTGGAACATGTCATACCTCTCCTAATGTCCTCACCACATTATCGAACATCTTTATCTTAATTGTTCCTATTCCAACAACTTTGCAAGTAGCATCGTTGCTCATTAGAACAGAACCACAATTAACCGACTTGTAAGTGTCGAACCAATCTTTGTGAGGAGTCACGTGGAAATAACATGCTGAATCCAGAACCCAAGAATCGATTAGCCTACTTGCACTGGATGAAATAGAAAGCATATCTCTATCTGAATCTGAATCTGTTGCCACAACGTTTGCAGATCTTGATGACCCTTCCTTGTCTTTGTCCTTGCCTCTTTTCCACTCCAGACAATCTCGCTTAATATGCCCTTTCTTTTGGCATTTATAGCATTTCACTGTCTTGCTTTTGGATTTGGATCTGCTATGTCTCCTAGTAGAACTGTGATCTCTATCTTTCTTCCTTCCACGATCTTGATTATCCTTTACCATAAGCTCTTCACCAGAACTTTCACCTAAATTCTGCTTCCGTTGGTAGTAATCCAACAGGGCTCCTGAGATCTCTTCAAATTCCAGAGTCTCTTTCCCCCAAAAGCAGGGTTGTAACCAAGTGCTCGTAGGATGCCGGGAGGGAGGACAGAAGCATCATCGCCTTGTTTTCAACATCGAATTTTATATCGATCCGCAACAAGTCACTGATAATTTTATTTAACGTGTGGACGTGTTGAGCCAAATCTGCACTCTCTGCCATCTTAAGCTCATACAGTTTTCGCTTAAGACTAAGTTTATTTGTGAAGGACTTGGACATATACCGGCTCTCCAACTTCAACCATATAGCTGCAGTAGACACATCATCCATGACATCGTACATAAGCTCGTCTGCCAGACATAGTCGAATTGTACTGACCGCCTTCATATCAAGTTCTTCCCATTCGTCATCCGTCATCGTCTCTGGTTTCCTTGCTTTCCCGTACAAAGCCTTCACCAAACCTTGTTGCACCAACAAATCTTTCACCCTTCTTTGCCATAACCCGAAGTCACTAGTTCCATCGAACTTAACTATGTCTACCTTGGCAATAGAAGCGTTGATCTCCATTGAATAAATCAACCTAGAGATCTGATACCAGTTGTTGTGCATATTGGGTGAAATAAATCTGTTTACACAAGGTTAAAGAAGAGAGAGAGAAGATAATATAACACAAGGAATTTACGTGGTTCGGCAGTATGCCTACGTCCACGAGAGGCGACAGAATAAATTTTCACTATAATTGTGGAAATTACAACAATGACTTGAAGACACTCTCACACAAACCCAAACCCCAAATACACCCTTATTTCTCTCACAAGTAAATAGAGAACACCCAATTGTATTTAGATAAATTGCAAGACACAACTTCCTAGCTCTGGTGCACACACATAGAAGAAGTTATTTTGCTATCTCCATGGCTCTCACATAGGAATTCTCCTATTGCTCACACACCTAGAACTCATTTGCTCCACCTCTATTTATAGCCAAGGTTCAGTCGAAAATACCAACAATTTCAGCACACTAGAGACTTCTATTGTTAAGGAAGACAACAATAGTGGCTTAGCAATCCATGAAACATTCAATGCATGAATGTTGTAAATCTTCACGCAAGCTTACATGAAGGAATTGTATATTGTTCACTTTGTTGATCAAGCCATACTTTCACACATAGGCATGCATCCATTAATTGCCTATGAAGTCATGCATTTCGGCTGGAACAAAGAATGCATGAATATAGTTGCATGTATTTTCGGCTAAAAGGTGAAGCATGGATGCATCTAAAAAACTTTTCCAGAACATGAGAGAAAGTGCAAGACTTCTATCAACAAAGAAGTCAAATATTTCAGCCATGCATGAATATTGTTCAAGTCAGTGTTGTTTCCTTGCCAATTTCCTTGACTATTCATACAACATAGCATTTATTGCTTAGCCGAAATGTTAATCCACCGTCATTAAAATTCAAGCCATTTCAACAGAAGCATGTTTAGTTTCAATCATGAACAAATAATTTGGGATTTTTTTGGTAATCCACCATGAATGTGAAAGAGTCTCCAGTTCCGGGAGCACCTAATAATAATTCTAATTATCACGCATCTCACTGTGTGCCCAAATATGATTCAGGCAAACTAAAAACTATCGTTTCATCTGATCGACCCATACACAGAGGAAACCATGAAGCAGAAAGTTCTTTCACAATAATTGTGATCCATACACGGCATGAAGCCATGAACCAAAGTATCCATTGTTGCTACAATGAATGCAATAGGTAGTAACTCAACTGTTTTTTTTTTTTTTTTTTGGATTGAACGGCCAATTTTTGACCAAGCACATTCAAATAAATCAAACATATCAAATTTCTTTAGAATTTTTAGTGAACTCCACAACATAGAGGTTTTCTAATTTTTGACATTCCTTTAATGATAAAAGGTTCACTGAAGTTCTAAATTTTTAAAGGTTCACTAGAATGCCAACCCATTCAATTTTTACTTTTTGAAGGATTTTGTTTTGTAGGAGTAGAGGATCTTCAAATGGGTTGGGGTTGATTAGTGGTTATCTATTTGAGACTCTTATCTTGGAATGTTAGGAGGTTGAATAATCCAGGAAGAGAGCTAGTGAAGAATCTACTCAAGGAGTGGAAGTACAATATTATATTCCCTGAAACTAAACTGGATTCTTTAAATTCTATTATTGTTAAGAGTTTATGGGGTATTCCTTTTATTAATTGGGCTGTTTTAAATGCTGATCACACAGCAGGGGGATGTCTTGCTGGTTTGGGATAAGAGGGCCTTTGAGAAAATTGATGTAACGTGGGGCAGTTTTCAGTCAATGTGTTAATGAGGGGTGTAGTTGATGGCTTCGAAGGGGCTTGTACAGGAGTGTATGGTCCTAATGATGATAGACAACAGGGTGCTTTGTGGGAATGGGCTGAGATTCTTTTAGTCCGGACATGGAATTTGATTGGTGATTTTAATTTAATTAGATACCCAAGTGAGAGAATTGGCTGAGATTCTTTTAGTCCGTCCAAGTTTGCATTCTCATATTTCATCAAGGATAATAACCCCGTTGATTTACCCTTGGAAGGGGCATCTTTTACATGGTTTAGGGATTCTGACGCATCATCTATGTCAAGAATCAAAAGGACTCTAGTTTCAGTAGATTGGATAGATCATTTTGTGGATGTGTCTCAAAGTGTGCTTCCTTGTGTTGTTTCTTATCACTGTCCTCTTTTGGTCAAAGCTTGTGGCATTAGTAAGGGGTGATGTGCTTTTAAATTTGAAAATATGCGGCTGAAAGCTGACGGCTTTGTTGAGAGTTCAGCAGTGGTGGAATGGTTATCATTTCATAGGCTCTTTAAGTTTCATTCTTGCTCAGAATTTAAAGGCACTTAAAGTAGATCTAAAGAAGTGGAATAAGTAGGAATTTGGGGGTTTGTCTTTTAGGAAGATTCTGCTGACTGAGTTAATGGGTTTGGATGCTAGAGAAGAAACACAGGCTCTCGCTTGAGGAACAAACTCGCAGAACACAGCTTAGAGGTGAAATTAAACATTTGGCTCATTTTTTGGAACAAAGTCCCGTGCCTTGTTTGTGAAGAAGGGTGATAACAATACATGTTTCTTTCATAGATTGACGAACTCTCATAGAAGAGCTAATCATGTTAAAGGCATTGAGGTGGACAGCGTGTTGTATGAAGAATGGGGATTTGAATTCCCTCTTGAATTTAAATTCGATAGTTATAATGGAGAAATGGGGATTTGAATCTTAGATGTTTCCATAGAAAACATCAAGAAGTGTCAATTGAGTTACCAGGTCTTGGCATTCCCTTGTAGAACTAAGTTTAATTAGACATTTAATATGTAAAAACTAGGATTGTGAAATTGCATGTTTAGTTCATTTTCAAAAATCCTATGTGCATTATATAATTTTTCAAACACCTTCTATACAAGATATATAGACTTATAATTTTTCAAATACCTTTTGTACAAGATACATAGACTTGAAATACCTTGATTAGGGACGTTAAAAAAAAAAAAAAAAAAAAAAAAAAAAAAAAAAAAAATCCTTGCTCAAGATTGAGAAATAGCTAAGACTCAAAAATAACTTAATACATGAAAAATAAAACTAATATTTATTCAGCGTTAAATATATATATATATATATATATAAAGGCTTGAATTAATTATTTCTAAATATATTTCAACTCAATTATCTATCTATATGGAACTCGTAATCATTGAAATCATTTAAAAAAAATTTTGTTCTAAAATTTGCAGCAAATTCATTTTTCAATAACAATCTCATATTTGTCAATGTTGTTGGAATTATGTGGTTAAATGATTAAATTAACCATATCTCAATAGCTTAAGTTTTTGGAATAGCTAGTAATTTAACATGATATCAGAACATAAGGTCCTGAGTTTGATTCGTGTCTCCTCCACACTACCTCCCATTTAAAATCACATGTGTTGGGCCTTATATATTAAAATGGAGTTTGAGCTACAAGCGAGAGGGAGTATAGAAGTATGTGGTTAAGTGATTAAATTTACCATATCCCAATAGCTTAAATTTTTGGGACAATTGGTAATGTAACAAATATAATCCAATATCACATTCCAATGAACTAACATAAATTTCATTGATTTCATTTCTTTCAAAATTTTTCTTGAGGATTTTCATAGATTAAATATTAGTAATGGAGGTTAGTATGCTACATCACTAGCGCCGGCTTATGAATTTTTTTTTAAGTTTTTCTTTAAAAAAAGTCAAATATTATAATTGGTTTTTCCATAATCTACAAATCAACAAGTATTGCCAACAGGGGCGGAGGCAGGAGGGTGAGGGGGGGCACCTGCCCCCCCTAAAATTTCAAATGTTTTGCCCCCCCCCCCATGAAAGACAAAAATAATAATAATAATAATAATCTTAATTAAGTGAATTCACGTTAGCTTTCTAGGCTTTTCCAGCAGTAGTAGACTTTTACTCTTAGTGCAATTCTATATATAAAATATTAATGGGTCCCACTTAGTAAACTTGATGGACTAGACCAAACCGCCTGTAGAATTTTTTTATGTCTCAAGTTTCTTTCTTGGATAACCAACTTAGACATACATCCATGACATGCAGTCAATTGAAGAGTTTTCATCATTTAGAGGAATTGGACAGCTTGTTGAAAAGATGGTAGAAATGAAAAAGAATGTTTCATATCCATTGGTTTACTCATTAGTGACTTTGGCATTGATCTTACTTGTTGCAACAGTTATTGTTAAAAGAGTTTTTTCAGCAATTAACATAATTAAAAATCGATTATGCAATCAAATATGAGAGCTTAGTCACATATATTGAGAAAGATATATTCAAGACTATTAAGTGTGAAGAAATCATGCAGCGGTTTCAAAATATGAAAAATCGTTGAGTGCAATTGAGTAAAATAAGTTAGGTGTGAAAAAATAAATTAAAGTTTACATTTTATGTTAGATTCTGTATGACAATTATATTATCATATAGTTGTTTACTTATTTTGTTATTAATATTGATTAATTTTTTTAGATTAATTTTTTATTTCCAATCTTGTCATTTAATCTTACCCCCCTAACATAAATTTCTGGCTCCGTCACTGATTGCCAAGTAACAAATCAAACTCACAAACAAAATAACAGTCCACGGACACACTTATATCAACAATCTAACATTTTATCAAAACTACTTGGTCTTAGCAATCAAGTTGGGGCGGGGTCGAATCATAGGTGTCCTGATCCTGACCTGTAGATCAACTATATTGCCTCGTTTTTGCCCTGCCTTGCAGGTTAAGGCAAACTGGTCTTTCTGGTTCATCCCCTACCCACAAGACCTCACCCCACCCCACTCTGCAACTAATTTAAAAGATACAATAGATTGGAATGAAGCTGCAGCTATAAAGCATATTTGGAATCTTTTCACTCCTGCAGGTTCTCTTTGGGTGGCCTGGATGCATGCTATGTTACTGAAGGGAAGAAGCTTCTCAGCTATCAAAATTCCTCAGAATTGCACTTGGAATTGGAGGAATCTATTGAAGCTCATAACTAAAGCCAAGTATCTTGTAAGGCATGAAGTAGGTGATGGGAAGAGCATATTCCATTATTCCTATGGCTGGACAATTGGCACCTAGATGTGAAATGGGCCTAGGGTTATCTATGAGGCAGCTAGTTCTCTTCAGGCAAGGTTCTGCAGTGTACTTAAAGACAAGGAATGACATTGGAGGCCTACAAGGTCTGAAGATTCGGTCAAGATTCAAAGTAAATTGCATATAATAGATCTCAAAGAGAACGATAGAGTGATCTGAACTACATCTCCTTCAGGGAAATTTTGCATTGCAGCAACCTGGAATTATCTTCAAAGCAAGGTCCCCTGGTGGACACTGATTTGTTTTCCTGCTGCAATACCAAAGCATAGCTTCACAGGATGGTAAGCAATGAAAGACAGGCTCTCAACTAAAGCGAGGTTGATACAATGGGGATAGTCTATGATCCTACTGCAAAATGGTGATTGAAACTGGGAAACTTTTTTTTTTTTTTTTTTTTTTGAGTTCCCTTTCAGCGATAATGCAGCTTAGTTTGGTTCCTGGTATATCCTATAATCGGGAGGAGGTGGTCAATTTGGGAATAAATTACCTACAGGGCAGTAACTTCAAAGCTTCTTTGTGCAAGGTGGCTTGGTGGGCTACTGTTTGTCACATTTGGATACAAAGAAATAACATAATCCATTTCTTTTTTACAACTTACAAACTTCATTGAAAGAAAAATAGTACAAAAAGAGCCATAGCACTCAGGATGTATACTGAGGTAGGCAAAGTTACAAAAACAGAACTAAGAAGAAGGAAAGTACATCTATCAAGCAAATTAGATAACAAAGAAAAAGATAAAACACCCGAGGAATTAGTCCACCCAAACTGAGTACGGAAAAAAGACATCTTCATGTCCCGAATTGAACTTTCATTGCCTTCAAAAGTTCGAGCATTTCTCTCCCTCCAAATACCCCACATCAAACAATAGGAAACCATGTTCCAAATTACCCCATTTCATGGAGGAAGCATCAATACAGAAGAGCAACTGATTAAGAGTATAAAAAGGGATGTCAAGGGAAGAAGGGAAGGAAAATTGTTTGTACTCCTAGAAGTTGCACTCTTACCTCCAATTGGGGGTTTTACTATGTGTAATTGATAGTTATCACATTTGTAGTGAGCTCAGTGTAGCAAAGTGAACTGAAATGAGACTTATAGGAAGTTTTTAGTTCTGATTGTAGGATTGTAGACTGTAGGTTGTGCTGGGGCTCATGTTTGTCCTCGGCAAGGCTTTTGAGTTCCTTGTGGAACTCTTTTCCTTGTTTCCTTTGTTTTGAGGTAATAAACCTTTCTGAAAAAATAATAATAATAATAACAAAAATTAAAAAAATTAAATACTCAATAACACAATCCAAATCTTTACCTATCAATAGTACTCAATAAATAAAAGCAAATCTTAACATTAACATAAATAAAAATTCACAACAGATTGTTTAACCAGACAACAACACAAAATCTTAACGTATCCTACATAATAATAACAAACGCTAGCTGGAATCATCAACTAGCTCTGGCAACTGCTTCGTGGGTCTCACGAAACTATTCTATCATCGCCAAACCACGATTCCATCGTGGTTCTAGTTGTCTTCCTCCAATGACCCATTGAGTTTTAGAATTTAAGAAAACCATTATCTTTGTGTTCAAATTTCTGCATAAAGTTATTGTTCCATAAACCCTGTGTGCATTGATCAATATATGTGATATATTGTTTTGCATGGTTCCAACAGGACACGGCTGTAACTTTTGTTTTGTGCTGTATGTTTTTGGTGTTTGTATTCATCAAGGACACCATTTATACATCTTGCGAATGGGTTTACTTTTCATGGAGCGAATCTACTGAACAAACGCTATAATAGATTGCACAGTTTGCTTTCTGTGTTATTAGCGTTGGAATTCATATGCCATAATTTATATATGTGATATATGGATTGAAGTTTATCCTTGGCCATAAAGTTCTAGATGATTTGTTGTTTGGATATAGTTATTGAATGTAACTGAAATAACTGTCATGTGCGTGCATTTGGTTATTGCACCGGTTGGATATAGATGTATATCTTTGCATGATTTCGTGGACCTATATGGCATTTTCAATCTGCCATTAGCATGTTTTGTTTACATGTTTATTATAAAGCCTTTTGATTTTGCTAGACGTGCATGTATGAATGAATAGCTTTCATTCTTGAATAATAAACATGTACTGTTAGTCTAGTGATATATAAATGTGAATTCATGTGAGTATATAAGTCTAAATTATAGATTTTCACATGATGTTCCTTTCAAAATTAATGCTAGGATTATGAAATTTATTCCTAATGAGATTAGGATTATGTTTTCAAGGTTTCTAGCATTATTAAGGTTCTTGATAATGATCTTGAAAACCTTAATGTTTGATCTTTAAATCTTCATTGATAAAATCAAAAGGTGTTTTTGATGGAAGAAAGCAATGAAGATGTCAAAAACGGTTCCTGGAAAATTCTGAAAAATTCAGTTATGTGAGTTTCGATCAATCGAGAATTCTTTTCGACCGATCGAATGTACTTTTTCAATTGATCGAATGGGATTCAAGAATCAATCAAATGAGGCAGAAGCTAAGTGATGAATTTCTTCATTTTTCGATCGATCGAGTAAAAGGTTCGACTGATCGAAGGCACTGAATTTTGAATTTTCACTTGTTTTTGACTAAGTGTTAAAACTTTGATAAAAAGCAAAGCTATGTGATTAATTTTATAGTCCTTAAAAGTTAAGGACATTTATTAATCATTATCTAACTAAAAGACCTAATGAGATCAAAGATGTTAGTTAAATAGAACTCTTAGTATTAAATTATTTTATGATTAAAAGTCCTTAATTTATTTTAATTAGAGGTTTTTAATGAGATTAAAATTCTAATTAAAGTTATATAGTTTCGAATGAGATTAGAATACTTTATCTAGTAAATTAAGGATAGAGTTCTATATAACTAATTTTTGATTCATTAGTGTTTAAGGAATCCTAAATAGTTTAGGACTTCCATTTTGGTTAGTGATTCTAATAAGATTAGAGTCTTCATCAAGTGCAAGGTTATTAGTTGTGATGAGATCACAATTATTTAAAGAAAAACCCAAATAATGAGTGGAAGTGCTAAAATAACTCTTTTGTTTAGTTTATTGTAATGTGAATAGATACCTTGTCTTGACTTCGAGTCTTGCATTCCATGCAGAGGGTATTTACTTCACGGATTACAAGGTTAAACTTCTTTGTGATTACGCGAATGTTCGTTACACTATAGTGACGTGACTTAGTAAGATCACATCGAATTTAAACAATTAAACACATTTGATGTGTACAGTTAAAATTGTGATTAGATCACAATGATTTCAAGACAATCCACTTGTTTTAAAATTTCTAGTGGGAGAGAGATTCAAGGGTTGATTCTCACGGCCTCCATGGTTGGTTTATAGTAGTGTGATTACGCACCTCGCCTTGGCGTATATGCCTTGCTCCCTTCGGAGGGTGTTTAATTCATGGTACTATAGGTTAAACATCTTAATGATAGATGAAGTGTGTTTTTACATTGAGAACGACCACACTTTCGTGGAGTTACTTGGTGACTCACATAGATTCTAGGCAATGGTGTACATTATTACAGAGCTACGTAGACTCACATAGATTCTAGGCAATGGTGTACATTAGACTAAGTTTAATGTTAACCTCCCTACGGAGCTATGTCATTATTACTTAGAGGTTAAAGGAAAAGCGGCTAATTATTTTTGTTTGGTAAGAGTTACCATGATAGCATTAATAATGAGAATAATTCTTACCTGATCATAGTGATTGGTATGACCTCGCTTCCAAGGAATATTAATTATGGGATTAGGTTGTTGTTGCACCTAGTATAGTATGTTTTTTGGGTTCCATATTATATGGTTATGGATGCAAAATGATAATGTCCTGGTATTTAAGTTCATGATCTCAAAATAAAGTTGTCATAAATTTTGTCCTCTTTCTACTATTTTAATTCAATCACATTAACTAAGAAATAATTTTGGACATAGTGCTTAAAGGAGCTGAAGTACATATTTATGTTTCGATTTAGCATTGTCATAATTTCCTATGCATGATGCATTGATGGAAGATAGCTTATAATATTGAAAGCTCGAAATGTGTGAAAACATAAGAGCTTGTTTAGACCCCCACTTCAAAGATATGGCTTGGTTGATTTTGCACTAACTTAATACTAAGTGTGAAATAGTGTAAACACAAGCATACAAGCAAGAGAGCTACTCTAATCCATATTTAAAGCAACACAGCAGTAAAATGAAATGAACAAGAGTAGGGAAGAGAGATGCAAACACAAATAACACCGAGACGTGTTATCGAAGAGGAAACCGAAGAACTCGTCGAAAAACCTCTCCGCCGCCCTCCAAGCAGTAATCGATCCACTAGACAATCAGTTGGGATACATGGGTGAGCAAAAGACCCTCCAAGCCTAATCTACCCTCTGTACCTCTAAGCTCCTACTCTAACAAGGCTTCTCAGAACCGTGTCTTATCTAGCATTCTGAATCCCACAACAAGCTCCATGTTGCATCTGCCATCCTTGGCTTCTTCCAATGCTTCCCAACAACACCAAAAACCTCACTTGACACTCTCAAAGGGTGTGGTAAGTGTTTGTGCTATCAACCTCTCAATGGTATGGAAATGAAGGGGTAGGAGATGAGGAAATTTCACAAACAAATGTGTAGAGAATTGTTGGTATAACAATTTCTAACTCCAAGTGTTTTTGCTAGGGTTTTCTCTCATAAGTTCTCATCATCATTTGTGGGTAATGTGGGTATATATAGTGTGGATGCAGAAAGTGTGTATCAGATAGTACAATCTGGTAGAACAGAATGTCTCGCGGGTGTCTCGCGGGAAGGCCTTACCCGCGAGATACTCACGAGACACAGCTGTCTCCATCTGTACTAACTCTTCGCATTCTAGTCATGTGCAGAGCACATGCATTATTTTGCGGGATGCTTAGTCACGAGATACCCGCGAAAAACTCTTCAATCTTCAATAGCTTGAGTCTTCACAAACTTTCTCTCTATCACACAACCCTCACAATCAAATCCCACAACAAATACAGGGTACATAAGATTGAATAAAATTACAATCAAATTTGGTACGAAATAAAAGTCAACAAACAACATCTTTGTAAATCACAACTTTACAGATATGATCATAGTCTCCATTGAAATGCTAATATGCTACATTGGCTTCTATCTCAATTGTACTACAGCATGAGATGTAAGAGATGGTACAAGACTTAGACTTTATATTAAGTCTAAATGAGATGTTTGGAATGAATCATATTGAGTGCTAAGAAAGGCTTAACGAGTTCCAATTCTATATCATTTTATGAAAATGTTTTAATTTTAAAATGAATTGGAATTCTTGGATGTAGAGATTAATTGTTAATCTCACATGGATATGATCCAGAAGTCCTTGTTAGAATCATTTGATCAATTCAGATTGTTTTGAAAATAAATTCTTTTTATATTATTTGAATTGATGAGTGAGTTCTACGCAACGGAAGACATCCTAAAAGCTAAGGCTAAGATCAATATGATTTAATTCAAATTCTTAGCCTGAACCAAAAGGTAAGGGTGGTAAGAAGAGGAATTATAATACTAAATAGTTTTACAAGTGAGTTGCCCTAGTAGTTGCCAAATGGAAATTAGACTCAAAAGTATGACCAAAAGGAAAGTGTTTTTGTTTTGGTAAAGGTAAGCATTGTCCATGATTGTTTTCTAGATGGAAATTTATATGTTTTACTTTTTAAAGAGACAGTTTCTATCCTTTGGTATTGTATGTTTTGGCACTTATGTCTAGACCTTATTAATCTAAATGATATTCAAGATTGGTGAAAGATGGGCTTTTAGAACCATTATTTTATTATATTCCCAGTCTATGAATTCTATTTAGAGGATGATATGATCTAGGGCTCCTTTTCGTAAAGGAATGAAGTTCCAATGACTTCTTTAAGTCAGTGCATACATAAAGAAGGAATAGGGCTCTTTTAAAGGTAGATTGTTCTCGAAGAAAAATGTTAGAATTTGTTGTAGGACAACTATAAAATACATTTAGAAATGAGATGGTTGTATTAAATACACCACAAGACATTATTCTAAATATATAGCTAGTACACCGGTACAATATCATAGTGGGAGGATTATCAATTACCAATTAAATTCATACTTTTGGGATAAAATTTTGAAGTCATTCCACAAGGATATGAATTTGATCTTCAGTCCTACGTAGAGGCAATAGATGATATGAATATGGATTACTGGATCAAAGTTATGTGAATAGAATTAGATTCTATTTAAGGTCTAGAACTTGTAGAGGCGCCTAATGGCATTAAGCCTATTATTTTCAAATAGGTCTACAAGAAAATGAGATTGATAGATTTGAAGGTGCAAACCTTCAAAGTCAAGACCAGTGGTGAAAAGATTTATTCAGAAAGAAATTGTTCAACTATGAAAAGATTTTTTCACCAATAGTCAAGTTTGACTCTATCTAGATTCTCTTATTCATTATGTTTCATTTTAGATGAAATATGGTAATGGATATCAAGAAAGCTTCTTTTAGTAGCAATCTTGAGGAAGACATCTATATGATGTAACTAGACTTGTTCATAGCAAAGAACTAGTAGTATTTAGTATGCAAGTTGCTTAAAGTTCATTTATGGACTAAAGCAAGCATCTAAATCATAAAATATCATCTTTGATCAAGCAATCAAGTTGTTTGATTTTGATCAAGTATTAAAATGCCTTATGTGTGTAAAGGCTATATAGAATAATAAATTTCTTAATGTATGTTGATGACATTCTAATCATTTAGAATGATGTAGAGTTATTGTCATCAACGTAGTTTTGGTTGTCTAATCCAATTTGATATAAAGTACTTGGGAAAGACTGGTCACATCTTAAGAATTAAACTTTTTTTAAATTCAGAAATTATGATGTTGGGTCTATCTCAAACTGCTTAAATAAATTAGATTCTAGCCAAGTATAGCATATAATACTTCAAGAAATAATTCTTTCCTTTTAAGTTTGAAGCTCCTTTATATAGGACTATAGTCCTAAGACATATAAAAGGAAGAACATATTAAGACGGTTCCTTATGCCATATCAATAGGAAGTCTTTATGCTATGCTATATGCTAGGCTAAATATTTATTTTGCGGTGAGCATGGTAAGCAAATATCAATTGAATCTAAGATCACTTAATTTAGTGGGAGTAAAACATATACTCATATATCTTAGGACAACGAGGGATTATATGCTTGTCCACCAAAGTGAGGATTTGATGGTTACTAGTTGTACAAATACTGACTTGTAGTTTGATTGTGATTCATGATGTTGGACTTCAAGATATGTGTTCATCCTAGGTGGTGAAGATACACATTAAGCGTAAGTATTATCTCATTAGAGAGATATGAGTATGTGAAATATAATAGTAGAAAAGATAATTTATGCAATGAATCTAGCTGAAACTTATTTTCAAACCTTGCCTTAGGGTGACTATGAATCACTCTAAAGGGAAATAAGTGTTGGATATATGGTAAATTGTCTTTGAGGGCAAGTGGAAGATTGTTGGGGTTTATTCCCTAAAATCCAATTTATTGGCATGTCATAAATAATTAAATTGTTTAATTATGTGAGACTATTTATATATGAACTAATGGGACATTATCTTAGTCCATGAGATGCATAGTATATGATTTATGTGATTTAGTCACAGGAGATATAAATCACAAGTTTTTTATAAACTCAAAATTTTAGTTCGTAGTCGATGATGAAATTAAGAGTTAAGACATATTGAACTAGACCGCTGTGAGATTTATTATTCTCTTAACCACTGTCAAATGAATAATAAATCTTACGACTTCTATTTACATGAACTTTTAATCCTGAGAGAATAATGGACTTGATCATGAGGTGTATGTTGCTTTGATATATCAGGAGTGAGATCTAAAGTCATGATCAAAATCTCAGTATGTTGGGTAGCCACATTTAGTGTTGATGGAATATATATTCTCAAGATGAAATTCATAGTCTCTTAACGGAGATACAAAATATTCCCTTGAGATAAGTTTAATGGGTTTGGTTATTTAGAGAGTTGGGCCCAACCAATTTAGTAAGGAGTTACTAAAGTATATTTATGGAATTGGATTTCATAAATATATAATGAATAACTTAGAGGATTAAGCCGAGTACTCAAGAATTAAGATGTAGTAACCTTCAAAGTGGCAGTCTACATTCATGACTTTGTATTACTATGAATATTTTATGAAGGGGTTGCATGTACAATATAGGCTTGGAATATAATTTATAGATAAGACCTAGAGTGTAAATATATTTATATAGTGGTATTAAATATAGTTAATGGTAAAATGTTTATCTGTATTAAAAGGCCTAGAGAGTGAATCAGAACCCTACACTTATGAAGAGGCAATGAATGATATAGATGCACATCATTGGATCAAAGCTATGAAATTTGAATTAGATTCCATGTATTCCAATCAAGTTTGGGATCTTGTAAAGGTGCCTAACGGCATTAAACCTATTGGTTGCAAATGGGTTTACAAGAGGAAGGGAGGGGTAGATGGAAAGGTCAAAACCTTTAAAGCAAGGCTAGTGGCGAAAGGGTATACACAAAAGGAAGGTATTGACTATGATGAAACTTTTTCGCCAATAGCCATGCTTAAATCTATCAGAATTCTCTTATCCATTGCTGCTCATTATAATTATGAGAATTGGTACCCATAAATTTAGTTTATTCTCTTTTTTTTTTTTTTTACATACAGATATCATTCCGTCATCCCCACAATATCAATGCATCATAATCAAACAAGCAAAACTTTATTTTTTTGAGGAACTTTTTTGATACAAGATAAAATTTCTATTCTAGCCTAATCTAATGTGTGTGAAACTCCCTCTTGGAGACCTAAATCCTGGCCCTTACTCCCCACACCCCACAAGCATTTATATTTGTGAAGAGACCATTGTGCGGTGGTAAACAAGCAAAACTAAAATCTATAACTTTTACACTAGATCAATAACAAACGTTAGACAAAGAATGAATAAATAAATCATACTGTAATTAGAAATAATCATTTATTTGGTAAAAATATTAAGAAATTTATCAACATGTGTTTTATTCGAGTAACAAAAACAGAAAAATAAGAAATACCTTATGGATAGGGAAGAAAGTGTAATCAAGATTGACTTCGAGGGCTTGATTTGCATTTTCTGCACCGAACATAAAATGTGTGAGAATTACCCAAAAATCACCAAAGATGTTAAGACGAGAGAGAAAGCTTACTGAAAAACAAAAAGGCAAAGGGTGAGGAGTGTGGAGTGGCACTAGGAGTTAGGCCTGTTCAAGAATTCATCGGCATCGACAGAACCGCCCGCAACCACGCTGATCCGACTGCTGAAAGAGCAAAATATATATAAATATAACCGAAGAGAAACTGAACCGATATATATATATATATATATATAATGCCAAGAACGATGTCGTTTTATTTAGAGTTTAGGTTAAATTTGAGAAATTTTTAGGGTTTGTTTGGTTGAAGGAGTGGAAAAGTGGGAGGATAGAAAAGATTTGGTTTTCCATCATGTGTGTTTGGTTGGAGGCATGGAAAAGTGGGAGGGTGGAAAACTTTTTTATTTGGTTGGAGAGAAAAAGGGGAAGATAGAAAATATAGTTTATATAAATTGACTATTATGTTCTTGTTATATAATATATAAGAAATAGATATATTTACACTCATTTAAAAATATAAAAATTAACACAAATACATATACATTTATATTAATTTTCTTTATTATTATATATAATTTTAAATTTATGGGCAACAAAAATTGATTATGCATTAACTGGGAAGACATTTTCAAAAGAAAAAAAAAAAAAACTTTATCCACATGACCATACATAGACTAGGAAGATATTTTCAACCAAAAAAAAAAAAAAAAAACTTTATTCACATGGGCGACTGGGCAAACTGGGCAACTGGGCAAATTTGGCAAAACATCCTTCACCTGGCAACAAAACAATTCACTAGGCAGCAATTCAACTAGTTTTTAACACATCCTTCACCTAGCAATAAGGTTACATAGGTCACAAGTGTAATGGGAAAGTGAAAAGGTTAGGTGAGTGTTATAAAGTGAGGGTATTTGTGTAAATTACATCATTCAATATCTTTTCTCCTTAGTTTTTCTCCCAAATTCGGAGGACAAAAAAATGTGGGCTCAAAGGGATTATTTTCCTCCCCATTTTCTGTCTCTCTTGTTTTCTCTCCTTAACCAAATAAGAGAAAATGCAATTTTCTACTCTATTTTCCTCTCCCTATTTTTCATCCTTCTTGTTTTCACCCCAACCAAACATACCCTTAATTAGACCCCTCCTCACTCTCTCTCATCCGCCTGTTCTCTCTCTCTCTCTCTCTCTCTCTCTCTGCCACTCACCACCACTCACCAACAACGTCTTCTACAGCTTGATAGCAATGTTCTTCAAGTTTTCCCCTCTCTTTTCTCCTCCATCATGGCTATTATATAGAAATTTCTAGAGTATGTTTTGATGCTCAATAACAAGTATGTGAATTTGTATAATGCTCAATACCTAGGCTACCTCTCCTTGGCTCCTTGCTATGCTTCTATAAATATTGGGAATTTTTTTGAAAATTGTGTGGAAATTAGAGATATATATATATATATATATATATATATAGAACATGTTTGTTTGCTTTTTTTTTTTTTTTTTTTTTTGAATATTTGGGTTGTTTGATAATTCTGTGTGGCTTGTTTGATGATTGATATTTTTTTTTTAAAATTTATACGTTTGTTTTATTTTTGCACCAAACTAACCACGCCGCACTGCTAGGGTGAACCGAAAGTGGAGTAGACTGGTTCCTGCCCCATTACATGTGAGGTGCGATCAGGCATAAGGGCAACCACACCCTATGGGTGCAGTGCAAAAAATCCCCCCACAACTGACAGCATCGCACTGTGTACAGCCCTAATTGGGGCAAATATTTTGTTCCACCCTTCACTCCACCTATTTAGGTGAGTCTTCGTTAAATTAACCCTTTTTTATTATTTATAAATAGTGGGTCGAGGAGGACAGATTTTTGCAACAACTCGAACCTATATCATTTTATTAATGTAAATTTTCACAATTAACTGTTGGATTACATTTTTATTTTTATTTTTGGAGATGAACTATAGAACAATTTTTATTATTATATCATCTATGCTTATAAAATTTCAAGAATATTAAGTAATTAATCAAATGTTTAAATTTCAAATTTATGTAGTTTTAAATAATACATAAAAAAAAGTTTATAAATCAAATAATAAATAACATCTAAATGCCACAAAATATAATGTGTAGATTCTAGTTAACTCAACTGATAAATCCTCTAATTGTGGAATACGAAATCTAAAATTCAATCTTTACCTATACCAAAAACTGATTGGTGTTTTAATCTAATGATAAAGAGCAAAACCACGGAAGAGGACTCTATAGATTGAAACTCTAAAAAATAAAGAACACATAATATAACGATTTAATTTTCAAAAAAATGTAACCATATTAATTTTTTAATAGAAATTTGTAGTCAAACTCTATCAAGTTAGAAATTGGAGTTTGAACACTGAATATGTCTATTGAAAGTAAAATAAAGAGTCAATCAATTGAGTTACAAGACTCTCTTGAGAAACATAGATTCTTAGTTCTATAAGTCAAAACACATAAACAAAAAACATATATATATATATATATATATATATATATATATATATATATATATATATATATTTGAGGTCACAACTCACAAGCCTTTTTTTTTTGGGGGGGGGGGGGGGGGGGTGGGGGTGGGGGGAGCCATAGAATATGGATCAATTGGTCATTTTGTTTTTAAATACCCTCTTAAACCAAGAGGTCAAGTGTAATTAGAAACCTAAGCTTTGAAATATTATAATTTTTATTTAAAAAAAAAAAACAAAGTAAGTAAATAATTATATAAATTACTAAAAATAATTAATTAATTAAAATTTTTTTTTTGAAGGCAAAGCATTTAATCATTCATTGATATGTAAGGAGTCATAGTACAAAGCATCCGCCGTAGGTGGTGGAGAATCTTCAATCTAATACAAATCCTCAAGTAAATTCCTAGCATGTTTCACTAATGAGTGAGCCACCATGTTTCGACCTCTTTTTACCCAATTGAAGGATAGAACCTGCATTCCTCTGGGTTGCACTTGATATCATCATAAATATGGCCAAGCAATGATCCGTTCTCCATAGGATTAGATAGAGCTCTCATAACATTCAAATTATCTCCTTCAATAATCAACCTAGAAAAACCTGCATCCTTGGAGAATTCAATAGCTCTTCGACACGCCATGACCTCAGCCTCTTCACTGCTGTGCACATAGGGACCCTTAGCTGACATTCTCGCCATAACCTCACCATTTGAGTTCCTAATAATTGCTCCAAAACCCGAGCATTGCTAGTCTAAGAAAACAGCAACATCAAAATTCATTTTATACTCCTCTAAAGGTGGAGCTCGCCATACACAGCTACCTGCCGGTGTGTTCGTAACCATTAGAGTAACTTCCGTTTTCCTATTCTCATCAAGGAATTCTTCAGCTCTCCTATTTAGCCAGCCCGGTTCCTTCAATTGTCCACCGTGTACCACTGCATTTCTTTGGTTCCATATCATCCACGCTTGCACAAGAAAATGCTCCAGCTCTTCCCTCGGTAATTTGTTCATCAGGCACTCAAATAAATGCTTGAAATCAAGGTAGTTCATGGCCCATTTTTGCAGCGAAGTGATGCTCCCCCCCCCCCCCCCCCCCCCAAGGCCCAAGTAATAAGAGGTAGCATTAGACCAAAAATAATAAATGAAATTGATTAGATAAAATATATATAACCATGATATCACATTGACTCAGTTTTTTTTTTTTTTTTTTTTTTAAGTTACAAAATAATATAAATATATTGCATTTTTCTTTTCTTTTCTTTTTTTTTATTTTTATTTTTTGGTATCAAAAAAGGATAAAGAATGAGAAACTAACATAACTATGGTATTCTTTTTAGGGAAATCCAATAAAATTGAAATCGTATAGAGAGAAGATTATCATTGTCACTGTGTCTTATGAGAATAAAAAATAAAATAAAAAGCATTGTCACTGACTCACTATGCAATTATAACACACATAGATTGAGAAATGTTCCAATTTCTTAAATTTAGGAAAAAATACCACCCCCAAATAAAAAAATAAAATAAAAAAACTTCTCCAAAAAAAAGAGGAAAAAATACAAAAGCCATAAATCAATGGAGTGGATCACTGGACACCTAAGTCAAGAGTCCTTTGCCTCTTGGCGTGTATATCCGCACATAAATCAAGTGGGCAGCCGATATAATTTATGACATGACATGTTAACATGATTGGTCGGTCTTCCTTAATTTCTTTTTCTTTTTCTTTTTTCTACTTTTTATATATGTATACACACACGATTTACTCCATGTTTATGAGATATCTTGAAAACATAATATAGTAGAGAAATGAACTTAAGATCTCTTGATTTATGTCACAATAGCAGCTTTGGACATTTTTTTTTTAAGAGGATCATTTAGAAACTTAAATTAAACCAAATTTAGTAAAAATATATATCAAGTTATTGACAAAAAATAAATAATATATGAAGTTTTATAATTTTTTTTTACGAGTTTTCATATTTTGAAATTATTACCTGATAGTTCATTATCAGTTACCATTATCTATTATCAATGTGGATAGGTATGATTATTTTATACTGTTAAATTTGTATAACATTTTTATTTTTATGCGGTTGTCATTATCCATTTGTCATTGTTTTTATAAAAATATTTTAAACTAAATGACAAAACTCAACCCACTTGCCTTATATTAATTATTGACTCACACAGCCACACTCGTCCATACATAAATAATACACTAATTGTTTACTTAATCAATTAAATGCTTGAATCTCTCTCATGAATCTCATCTCATCTCTCTTCCCTATCAGACTATCTCGATATCTCTGAGTCTAAGAGTAAAAAGTGAGTGTTTGTGACTTGAGAGTGTCTCTCTCTTTATTATAAATTTATGCGATAATTGCAATAAACCTACTTATGATTTGGCCTGAAATCACATTGTCTACCTGTGCTTTAAAAAAATGTCACTTTATCCACCTAAGATAAGCTCAATTTGCCTCTTGTAACCCACCTTTTTTAAAAACTAAGGTAAACAGGTATTTTCGCTTCCCTTTTATGTCTCTCTCCTCCCAAAACAATAGAAAATAATATCAAAATTTGAGGATTTTACAAAAATCAAATAGCATCCAAGGCCCTTCACTAGCGGCAACCTAAGACTCCATCATGTGATAATCCAAGAGTGTGAAAAGATATCAAAGTTTCTCGGAGAAAGAGATTAAAGCATAAGTTGGCTCATACTAAGGAGTAATTCTTAGGTACTCCTAGAGTATGAAAAATGGTATTTCCCTCTTCTCACATTCTTAGAGAGCACCAATTTTTCATGCTCCGATAGTATCTAAGAATTTTTCCATACTGAGACACTCCTAGCCACCAACTTGGATACAAGATGTGCCTTTAATCTTTGATTAGATGTACAGAAAATGCTATTCACTTGGTTTCTATTTTTAGCAAATGGAAGATTCACTTTTAGACTTTCTTTAAGGGGAACAAGTGTTAAATTGATAATTATATAATAATTAGATCACATGTATTGAACAAAATAATTTATTGAACAAGGATTCAAAGCTAGGATTAGGGGCTCATATGGCTCCCCAAGGATCCCAACCCAACTCCACCCCACCAATTTCCATCTTTGATCAAACAACATGACATTACCTAACCCTCTCTCCTTAAAACCCAAATCTAATCTAGCGTAGCCACCTCGTGCTCCTCCACATTCACCATCGAGCAACCATGACCACAAGTTATCGCCAATTTGAACTGGAGTATGAGAGATGAGAGAGACAAGGGCAAAATAGAGAGAGGCAAAAAGAAAAAGCCAAAGAGGAGAGAAAGACCATGAGAATTTGTTTTCCTAATAGAGCATGCGAAATAAAGTATAGGGAAGAAAGTAAGTTAATGGCTGTGGTAAGTAAATTTTTCCTTTTGTGTCTTTTTTCTTATGAGTGTTACAAAGACATTTTGTGATTTATTGGAGTTCTTGAGCCAATTTTCTAAATTTTTACGAATGACGTCTTTTGATCTTATTTTTTCTTTGTTTTAGGAGGAGGGAGACATAAAATGGAAGCGGAAATATCTATTTAGCCTTGTTTTTAACAGAGTTGAGTTACGAGAGATAAACGGAGTTTACCTCAGGTGAGTACATTTTTTAAACCACATGTAAGCAAAGTGATGTTGGGCCTACGAGAGACCGAACTAGCTCTAAAAAAAAGGGTTTAGGCATCGATACCTTCCTTTTTCAGGATCATATAGAGTCGCCACTTATTTTTAAGTAAAATAAGAAAACTATTCAAAAGATTACAAAATGTCTTGAATAATAAACTTTCTCATTAATTTGAAATAAATACAACTTTATAGAAAGAACTATACATGACTTTGTTTCCTAATTACAATCGAGTAAAAAATTTACAAGGCCTTACTTCCTAGTTACAATCTATCAAAAGAAAAATAAGACACTCTTCTATAGACCAAAGATTTTTAAATCCGGGGGCTAAGTTTCAGAATGGGAAGGTGTTAGGCACCCATCTTACCTAGACAAAGTCTAGCCTTCTAGACTTTTAAATGACTTTTTAAGTACCCATTAAAAAATGACATGCAAATTATTGTGTCAATATTCCTAGATCTATGGTGGGTTAAAATGCAAAATATTAGGTCTAGACGCAGAGATATGTTGTCGTAAGCCACCCTTAGTAAAAAAGAGGGGGTAAACTGCCATAAAAAGGCAATGACCAAGGGAAATAATAAACTTCCCAATGAAACTCGTCCAAAAAGTTAAGGACGAAAGAAAAACATGCATGCGACACCTTCCATGGATGACACATCCCTGCCAATTGTAAATCCAAGTTATGGACAAGAATAACCAAGTGAAATTCCAAAAACAAGTCTAATGATGAGGAATATCCAAATATATTTTTTGAAACAAAGTCCTAAACATAGACAGAAAATACTTGGAATTGAAATATGGATAAAAAAAAAAAACATTCACAAATAAAAAAAAAAAGTATACTACTATTGTCCAAAAACCCTTAAGAAAGTTAAGCCTAAAAAGGCAATTGTATCAAGGCACGTCCTAAAACATGGACGAGCTAAATGTACTAAGACAAATCTAAATGGTCCAAAACAACGAACCTCATACATAAAAAAAAAAAAACTAAAAACTAACAAGGAAATAGATAAAACAGTTACAAGATTACTTTTTTATAAACCACTGCAGGGGTTCTCTCTAGACATAGAGTCGTCAACAGTAGGCTGGGTAGAAGCATCATCCTCAATATTAACATCCTTAGAGCTCATCTGAAGAAGAGAGCTTCCAGCAGCGACGTTAAGCTTGATAGAGCTGAAGTCCACCCCAGGAAAACGTTATATCGTGTCCTTACGGAAGTCTTCGAATCTTGCAGCATAGTTCTCACCCATAAGGTCAGTGAACTCACTGGACACCTTAAATTCCTTGATGGCTTCTCCCTTGGCCTCTCCAAGAAGGATGCAGAGCTTGTCACTTCTCTTTTGCAGATGATCAAGACGAGTGTCCTTCTCAATAGCATCCGCCTTCAGCTCTTCAACGAGGTTCTTCAACTCCTTCACCTCATCCTCAACCTTAGCCATCACCTCAACTCGACGCCTACACTCTGCTTGCACTACACAAACCCTTGCCTCCAGCCTAACCTTTCATTATCCATCTCAGTAGCTTGTGCCGCTGGACGAGGCTGAGAATGAGTCTCCTGCATGGTCTCCTCGTCTGCCAAACCTTTCCCCTTATTTTCCTTCATAGTTTCCATTCCTTCAAGAAATAAGTGTTAAAGTTTGGACGAAGTAGATAATAAAAATTTAAATGAAGTATGGGTTCTACGAGTGGTAAGTTTGTGAGCTAACGCTTCCTTAGTGGGCGTGGGTCTTAGATTCCAAGCAGTAAGACGCTGTAAGGTAACCAAAGAATGGAAACATCTATTTGTAAATAGGTGAGCTCATTGGACACGCTTAAGGTAGAATTTGTTTAAAGAAGGTCGTCTTACAGTTGTTAAAAAAAAGGGTTAGATGACTACAACAAAAGATATAAAATGAAGAGTAAAAAAGAGACATACCCTCTGGATGAAGGTTCCCCATCTCGCCAGTATAAGGAGGAAATGGATCCCTGCCTACCTCAATAGGGTTTCCAGCCCAAAACCCAGAGATGAAGAAGAACTCTGTCTTCTAATTTCTATCAAACATAAGAAAGGACTTAACTAATCTATAGTTTGAATCCCTAGCTATGAATTGGTAAAACCCTTGGGATTGACTAATTTCAAACGGTATGTAACAGTATAGAAACTCGTCCACAGTGAAAGGAAAGTTCCCATCGAATACTTCCCTCCACTAAACCTGTATAGAGACATTGAGCCTCCATGCGTTAGGATTAAGTTGACTAATTCCTATACCTAATCTAAAAAGTATTTCCCTAGCAAGAGCATTGAGAGGTAACATGAGTCCTCCTAAAAGGTAAGCCTCATAGATACCTACCCCAAAACGAGGATCACAGCACCATTCTCCACGAATGGCCAATCGTTGATTAAGCTCGTCTGGGATCTGGTACCAACTCCTAAGTGAGGTGAGTCTTTTCTCATCAATTTTAGAAGCGACACCTACTGCACAGCTAAACACAGTCTCCTCTTCACTTGAAGAAGAAGACGAGGGGGCATTTGGATGTGCCAATGTGTGACCCAAAGGCCTCCCTCGTCCTTAACTACTCTTGGAGAACCTCCAATGGAACCCCAGGAACCTCAGACGTGTATTGCTCGTCTGTGGTGTTTCCCCCACTACTACTTCTACTACTACTACCACTAGAACTATCATGATACTTGTCTATCTCCCTATCATCACTATTGCTAGACAAAGATACTATGATTTCAGACATTTTGAAAACTGTAGGAAAACCTAAAGACGAGAGGGAGAGGATACCTAGCTCTAAACAAGGAAGGCCTAATAACAGAAGGAGACTTCTAAACGAAGCGCTGGACAACAGAGGTTAGAGAAGAAAATATGAGAAACGTGAGAGGGTAGGAGAAGAATTCTACTATTTATACGTGGCATACTTGGACATTGAAACGACGCAACCAACCAAAGGAAGCCATGTGGCACTTTACTCAAGGAATGAAGTGACATGATAGGTAAATTGTCCTTGAGGGGAACACAAGGACAAAGGGAGGAACTGATGGGGATCAACCAAATGTAACTTGTCCTTGGTTGTCGTCCATGGTTAAGTCACGTCTAGAGAGAACCGTACAAGAAAGAGAACATACATGACACTTATCCATCAGTAATAATGAGGTCTAGTAATGGAAGTCTTCCATGGATAACTCTACATATGGACAACTAGGTATATGGACGACTAAATTACACTTGTGCAGAAAATCCTCGAAAGATTTTACATAAGCAAAACATGACACGTTGCTTGATTTGTGGAAGTAGTTCCTCATACTCCGCTACACATGCCCATTCACTATTCTCTATCCTTATGTCCTAGAAAGAAAATTGACTTAACCATCAGAGGATCCTTGGTCGAGTCACACCGGTCACCTTTGACACTTCTTTCTTCCTTTTTAGGATTTACAGCCATTACCATAATTTGAAGCATTCCAACCTACTGATCTTCGTGCATTATCACTTATCTTCCTCTTCCTTAAGTTGTCAATTGTCAAAATTTTACCCAAAGCTGCAATCTATGCAAAGAAGACTACTCTCAGAGGGACTTTTGATCTTCATATGATTTTCCAAGGAAAGGACTGCTCATTGGTGATAGCAACATCATCTAGAAGGTGGTAATAAGTACCATCCTTAAAGCCCTTTTTCTTATCAAGATTCTAGCATATCTTATCCTCCCTATCTCCTTAATTCCCAACCCATAAATGGTATCCATGAATGTCATCAAGGACTCCAATTCTCAATCTTAAATGGCCCGTACAAAGTGTAGATCCCAGTGAAGAACCCCATTGCTAAATTGCATTAAACTGCCACACTTGCCCCCTTATTACAAAAAATTCGAAATAATTTAGGGTAGAAAACAGTAAGAGAGCTCTCCCCACTCCATCGGTCTCTCCAAAATTTCACCCATGTTCCATCCCCAAATTCATATAGAATGTGGCCTAATATAAATGGCCATCCCTGTCTCATGGTTCTCCACATACTAACTCCATAAGGATCAAGAATTGGATTAGAGCACCATCTCCCCCCCCCCCCCCCCCCAAATTCACTACCATACTTCACTTCTATCACTCTTCTCCATAATGCATTCTTCTCATAACCATATCGCCACAACCATTTCCCTAACAAGGATTCATTAAAAAGCCTCAATCTTCTAATACCCAAACCACCTGCAAAAGAGGAGTACAAACATCTGCCCATTTAACTAGATGACGTTTAGTCTCTTCCCTATACCACCCCATAGAATTTTTCATTGCAGAAATTTTCATTGTAGTTTTTGAATATGATTAGCCACAACTGTCAGGATAGGAAATAAAGAAAGAAAGTAGGTAGGCAAGCTCGATAAAGTACTCTTAATAAGAGTGTCTCTACCTCCCTTGGATAAATAATTATGTTTCCATCCTGCAAGTTTTCTTTCCACTTTTTCTAATATTGAATTCCAAATTGACCTATCTTTGAAGTGAGCACCCAAAGGGAGACCTAAGTATTTCATTGGAAGTGAACCTTGCATACAGCCTAGCACATCCACCAATAGTAGAATATTCAAAACCGCTCCTACAAGAACCAACTCTGATTACCCAAATTTATTTTCAAACCTGAAACTGCCTCAAACCAGATGAGTATCATACGAAGAAGAGGCTAATCAAGATCAACATCAGAAAAAATAAAAGTATCGTCGACAAAGAGGAAATGAGATATTACCGAATAATTGCCTCCAGATTGCCCATTATGAAACCTAATATGCAACCCTCATTGACAACTTTATCTAGCATTTTACCCACAGTGTCCATGACAATAATCTCCTTGACAATACCTCCACTTTTCAGTAAAATCACATCACTCTAATATAAGAATGAGAAAGTTCCAGTTCACGTGATCAAAAGCCTTCTCTACATCCAATTTATATAGCAACCCTAGTTGACCAGACTTCAGACTTTAATCTACAATCTAGACATTCGTTAGTAATCAAAACAAAATCAAGAATTTGCAACTCCAATACAAAATCATTCTGAGATGCTGAGATGATATCATCAAGAACAATAGGCAACTAAATGGCTAAAACTTCAACAATAATTTTATAAATCCCCCTAATCAAACTAATAGGACGAAAATCCCTCACTTCTACTACCTCCATTTTTTTTTTTTTTTTTTTTTTGGGATTAGAGTGATAAAGGTAGCATTCAAGCTTTTCTCAAACTAACCTTTACTATGAAAATTAAAAAAAAATAATAATAATAAAGGAGAATAAAATAATGAATAAAGAATGAATAAAGAAATAATATTTAAATCAAATAAAGTAAAAAGGACAGAAAATCTGTTAAAAAATCTATTTGAAAAAGTGAGTATGCAAAAGCTAAAAATAACTGTTCATTTTCTAAAAAGTATAAAAATTTGGAAAGACTGCAATGCTCTAAGGACTTGAGTTATAATGATGACATTTACTTCCCTCAAAAAGTCTACCCTTTTAAAGAGAGATTTGCTTGCTTTCACCACATCATGATGTACAACACTGAGGCTTTAAAAATTGGACTGCAAAACCAAGCCAAAATGGCCAAATACCACTGTTTACCGAAATATATATCAATCTACTACTATTTCGGAAATATGTAGAGATCTGCCACTTTTTAGGTACTTAAGTTTGGAGAACTCAAGTTTTCCATAGTACTCAAGTTTGACGTACTCGAGTTCTTTGAAAAAATTGCCTTAAAATTTGCCGGAAAAATTTTCCATGGAAAACTCAAGTTCCCCAAACTTGAGTACCAAAAAAGTGGTAAATTCCTATATATTTTCGAAATAGTGACAGATTGATATATATTTTGGTAAATAGTGCTATTGTGCCATTTTAGCAGCAAAACCATCTGGTCCTTTGTATACATTCAATAAAAACATTTTTTTGTTTCTCAAAATAATAACAATAATAATAATAAAAGTATTTTCTTGATTTTCAACCCCCTAAACCGTTATGCCCAGTTGCCGCACTTGGTCCTCTGGAGTATTATAATCCATAATCTGATGGAGCTTGGTCTAATCTGGCATTCCTTACCTTCAATGTCTTAAAGAAATATTTTAATTTGATATCCTAATTTCAACCATATATTTCTGGATTTTTCTTTCATAAAAGCTTTCTTCAATATTCCTCAAAGATTTATGGGCTTGCAAACACTGTTTCTCCTTGTCAATGACCTCATTCTGCCCAGAAGTACAAAGCAAATTACTCAAGACTTCTCTAACTCTTCTCTAGCTCTTTGGGCTTTTAGAGGCGATTCTCCGAACTTCTCCTAATTGAAAACCTTCGACATTCTTTTGATAGCCTTCAATTTTATGCAGTCTGTCCATTGGAACTCCCCAGTATTCCTAGACCAATATCTTGCACAACCTGCATGAAATCTTTATGGTTAAACCTAAAAATTGAAAATTTTAAAAGGCTTAGGCTCAGATCTCCCCTCTTGAAAAGAGATAAATTCTGGGGCATGATCTGATATCCCAAGAACTTAAAAATCAACTACAGGTTGAGGAAACATATTTAATTATTACATAATTATTAGAGCTGTGACATTTAAACGACACAGTAAAAACATTGATGTTATATAAGATTAGCTCCCATTTATCAAAAAAAGAACACCAAACTGTTTACAAACATAGCCCAACGCATATGCAAAGATGATAATAAAATGTTAAAAGTTGCTCACTTCCTTTTTTCTTCTTTTTTTTTTTTTTTTTTTCCTAGAGGATGATGGATCACAAAGACTTCCAACCACTGCTCACCTCCCCAAGTGCTTAAAGTTACTTACTTCCTACATAGGACTTCAGAGACTAAGATGCGTTTACATGGCATGTGGCTTATATTGTGCCACTTGAAACCAGATAACTTGAAAGTAGGCAAGCTTTTTTTTTTCTTTTTTTGCCCTTAAAAGAGCTGGCCCTAATGACTAACCCCCCCCCCCTCTTTCTCTCTCTCTCTCTCTCTCTCTAGATATATATATATATATATATATATATATATATATAAAGCCTTTGCCACATGTAAGGTGTGCGTGAGATAGTTGTGCGGTGCCTGGTGTTCTTGCTATGTGTTTTGTGAAGGAGAGTCTGGTGTGAATTTGAGTTTTAGTTTCGTAGAGAATTTTGTGTTGTTGTAATCTCCCTATTTTATGGTGAAACTTTTTTCTATCAGTGCTCGACACTGGCATATTGCCAAACCATGTAAATTCTTGGAGTCTTTATGTGTGCTTGTTAATTTATTTTGTATTTAAAGTTCTCAACAAAAAAAAAAAAAAAAAAAAAAACCCCTTCTTAATTGTCATTCATTTGAATCCTGAGAATGCTATTTGCACAACAAATGATGTTAGAGTAAGGTTAGGAACTTAGGATTCAATTTTGTAAAAACTGTAAAGATGTCAGGCACAAAGTATGAGGTGGAGAAGTTTTATGGGAAGGGGAATTTTTCTTCTTGGCATAGGTGGACGAAGGATCTCCTAAATAATCCAACAAAAAGTTCAAAATGCCTTACTCGGGAAGGCAAAGAATACCAAAAAGATAAGTTAAAAAATATGGGAAGAGATGGATGAGAAGGAAACTAGTGCAATTCAATTCAACTTAGGTGATGGGGTCATTCGCAACATCCTAGAAATACATACAACAAAGCAAATTTTGAACAAATTAGAAGGTCTTATTTGAGAAAGAACCTAACCTATAAGTTGTAAGTGAAGAAGCAACTTTATGGTTTGTTGATGAAGGATGGTTCACATTTGTTGGAGCATCTTAATCATGTGTAACATGTTAAATTTTTAGGTGACACATTTTGAGGTAAAGATTGAGAGGAAGATGAAGCAATACTTCTATTAGCATTATTCCCCACATCTTTTGATCATTTTGTGACTACATAGATGTATGGGAAGGAGAATCTAGAACTTGAAGGGGTGACTAGTGCAACACACATAAAGATGAGAAGGTTGGTGATGATTCTTAGGCTCGTGGACGTTTTGTAAAGTCAAAGTCAAATAATTGTGTTAGAAGCAAGTCAAGATGAAGGAACCCTAACAAGAAGAGATCTCAATCTAGACCACGTGCAATGAAAGATGTAAAGTGCTTTCATTGTCACAAGAAATGACACTGCAAATATCTATGCAAAGAGTTTAAACAACACCAAGAGGAGATTAGCTAGTGTCATTAAAGAAAAATTAGATTATAGTGAAGTTGAGGTAGACCTACTTTCAGTCTCGTCAAGTAGTGATGTTTTAAATGAATCATGGATTTTGGATTCTGCATGCTCCTTTACCATATGTGCCCAAAAAAAGAATGATTTGACACATATAGGCCTTACAATAAAGGAATGGTCCTAATGGGTAATGATGTTCTGTGTCCTGTCAATGGGGTTGGTACTGTGAAGATATGGGTTAATGTACGATATGGGTTACTGTGAAGACAAGTTCTAAATCTCAAAAAGAATTTATTTTCTTTAGGACTAATGTGTGATATGGGTTAATCCTACACATCAAATGGTGAAGTCATGAAGATTGCTAAAGGTGCCTCGGTGGTAATGAAGGAACAAAAAGTAAGCAATATACAGACTGCTTAGGAACACAACTGTAGCTAGAGTTGCAGTTACCATACTTGTGGAGTCCAACATAGACAACACAAAATTGTGGCATATGCAACTTGGCCATATTGGTGAGTACATTAGAGTCGTACAAAAGAAATTTGTTAAAGGAAGTGAAGACATGTAAGCTATACTTCTATAAATATTTTTTGTATGGGAAGCAACACAAAGTTAATTTCAATACTGGCTCTCGCACCGGTAAGGATGTTCTTGACTATGTCAATTCAGATGTTTGTGGGCCTTATTTAGTTTCTTTTCATAGAGGTTCTTAATAATTCATCATTTTCATTGATGAATACCTTTGGAAGGTGTGGAATTATTTTATAAATCACAAGACTGAGGTATTTAGCATATTTAAAAAGTGGAAAGCACAAGTTGAAAATCATACGGGCAAAAATATAAAATACCTTAGAACAGATAATGGCTTAGAGAATAGAGAAAAAGAATTCTTGAGATTATGTGAACCAAAAGGCATTACCATCACTTCACAATCAAAGAAACTCCACAACAAATTATGGGGTTGTAGAGAGAATGAACCTTCTTGGGCAAGAGCAAAAATTGAAAAGACACTCATGAAGAAAATGTGGATTTTTTTTAGCAAGATTAAGATGCACTTCTCACAATCAACACACCCTCATCGAAGTTTGGTATGTAATTCAATGTGCTTACAATACTCTAAAACTTTCCTATATTTTGTTTCTCTTTAGGTCTATTTTTAATTTTTACTACTTCTCTTATTCACTAATAGCTCTTTTCCTTGATCAAAGGCTACCAAAGTATAGTCTCAGTCACATTGAGATACAATCTAATCACGGGTTCTATATTTTCATTACTTTGGTTTATTTTGAGTTTCGGAAGTAGCTTGGAGTTTCGCACACTATTTGAATATGTATTTTGTTGTGCAAATCAATTATTTAATTAATTGCCTAATATAAACAACAGCCTTTATAGATCATACTAGAGTTATTGAAAATTTTCTAATATTAAGACCACACCACTGTATGAACATGATAACTTTTGTTTATGTTTTTTGATTGCGGCATCAAATATATCGTCAAACTTGAATTGTAAACGATAAATTTGAATTGTAAATGATATAGTGTTACCAAAAATTACCATTAATTTTAATAAGTTATACAATTCAATTATGTTTCGGGCCAATGTTTTTTCTTTATTTTGGCAGATCTATATTGGTTTATGTGGTTTGGGGGTTTTTTAGTTTAATTTTCGATACTCTCTTTTCATCACTTCAGTTTAATTAAATTTAATCAATTTATTTAACACTCTTAAAAAACCATGTAAGATTGTTAAAGCTATTATCAACTTGAAACTATTCAATTGATAGTTTTTTATATTAAAAAATAATTGTTAAAACATATTTTTCCATCTCTTTGGATGGTAGAAAAGTTCTCATAATAATTACCCAACAACATATTTATAGGGATAATAGAAATTTCAACTATTCACTTCATTTTTTTACTCCAAAAAAATTATGTATGATTTATAATCGTAAGCACAATTTCTAGGTGATTGTAATGATGATCACATATGGTTAGAGGAGACCCAAGCATTCCTTAGTGATGTTGTATAAACGAAATACTGTTTTTTTATTTATCAATAAAATTTCTAATTGATTTATAAAAATTAAAAAAAACTATTTAGACATATCTTTTCCTTTTTGAAATTGATATGAATTGGTTAATTTCACATTAGTGGTGATTGCTATTTGAATGTACTTACCAATTGTTTAAGTAATAAATTAAAGCAATTTTGTAATAATTTTTTATTATTAAGATAATCTAGAGAGAAATCTGAATACTAAATTTTAAACTTAAAAATTGAGTTGTACTAAAAAAAAATTCAGAAAACATTATGGACTATAATAGAAGTTAGGAAAATAAAAAAAGAATAATATCAATTAATTTTTTTTGATAAGTAATAAGACTTTTATTGAAAAAAATTGAACATCATGTTCACGATGGTGAACACTTTGAACAATGAAACAAATACAAGAAGATCAAGAGCTAAAGGAAATAGAAACTAAAAAATCAGCTACAACAGTACAGTTCGTTCACCCCCAAATACAAGCCCAAAGAAACAGAGTACGAAAAAGTTAACATTTTAAATGTTCCAAATTTCTCGCCTTGTCTTCAAAAATGCGGGCATAACGTTCCTGCCAAACTAACCACATTAAACATGTCAGGACCATGTTCCAAATGATAGAAAGATGCTTTCCAAACCAGTTTCTCCACATAAAGAAAAAATATTTCACTGACCTTGGCATTACCCATTGAATCCCAAACACTGCAAAAACTTCACACAATAAGGCATAAGAGAACTTACAATGAAGAAGAAGGGAGTCCACTGATTCCCCATCATAACAACACAAACAACTCCTATTAACCAAAAACTGACCTTTCTTAATAAGGTTATCAATGGTGAGTATCCCATCATTAGCTGCTGTCCACAAGAAGAAAGACACCCATCTAGGCACCTTAGTACGCCATATACCCTCCCAAGGAAAGGCATCAGTGGTGGGACTAGCTAATAGCTTATAAAAAGAGCGCACATCAAAAACACCAGATGTAGTCAATCTCCAAACCAACTGATCATCCCCCTTACCCTTCGGCATAGACGAATAAATAAACTCAAAGAATGAGTAGATAGTGGTTGCCTGCCAATCCTGAGGACCATGACGAAACAATAAATTCCAGCTCCTACCTTCTTCTGAATTTGAAACAACCAAGTCAGAGACCCATGCTTCTTTAGAAACAGAGCAATCATACATGGAAGGGAAAAGTTCCTTCAAAGGAGTAGGCCCATACCACGGATCATTCCAAAAACGAACACGGTTACCCTCCCCCACATTATACAAAATTTGGCTAAAGAACTTCTCTGTTCCTTCTTTAATACTCTTCCACATCCCACACCCGTGAGCACCTCTTACCCCTCTAGTGCACCGGCCACCTCTTGCCTCTCCGTATCTGTTTGCTATAACCTAATGCCATAATCTATGATTTTCTTTCCCAAATTGCCACAACCACTTCCCCAGCAAAGCCTTGTTAAACAGCCTAACTCTTCAGATTCCCAACCCACCACACTTAACTGGCAAGCATACCCTATCCCAAGCAACTAAAGGATATTTAAAAACATCCTCTAAGGCCCCCCAAAGGAAATTCCTTTGAATTCTTTCAATTCTTGCAGCCACATCCTAAGGGATAGTAAACAACGATAAAAAGTAGGTGGGAAGACTCGATAGGGTACTTTTTAACAAAATAAGCCTACCTCCTTTCGATAAATATAGTCTTTTCCATCCAGCCAGTCGTTTCTCCATCTTTTCAATAATAGGATTCCAGATTGATGAATCCTTAGTGTGCCCCAAGAGGCATGCCTAAATATCTCATAGGCAAAGTGCCCACCTTGCAATAAAGGATACGAGCCAAACCATTCAAATCCCCGACATCGCCAACAAGAACAATCTCACTCTTGCCTACATTAAGTTTCAGGCCTGTAATAGCTTCAAAGAAGATTAGCACCATCCGCACGTATAATAACTGTTCCCTAGAAGCATCACAAAACAATATAGTATCATCAGCAAAAAGAAGGTGAGAAATATGGATACCCCCACGTCTATGCGACCCCGCTTTAAATCCACAAAGAAAACCATCATTTTTTGTCCTCTTCAACAGTCTACTCAACACTTCCATAATCATAAGAAATAAAAGCGGAGACAAAGGATCCCCTTGGCAAAGACCACAAGAACTACCAAAAAAACCTTTAGGAGATCCATTAACCAAAAATGAGAATTTAACTGTAGATATGCATGCCTTAATCCACCTACTCCACCTTGCCCTAAAGCCCATCCTATCCATAAGGTAAAATAGTGCATTCCAGTTCACATGATCATAAGCCTTCTCAATGTCCAGCTTTATTATAACACCAGGAATACCACTCTTCAACCTGCTGTCTAAGCATTCATTAGCAATAAGAACCGAATCAAGAATTTGTCTCCCTCCCACAAAAGAATTTTGAGAGTCGGATATCAATTTATCCAACACTCCTCGAAGCCTATGAGCCAACACCTTAGCCAACAATTTATGAAGGCTACCCACAAGACTAATAGGACGAAAGTCTTTGATATTTACTGCATTAGTCTTCTTGGGAATCAAACATAGAAACGTGACATTAAGAGATTTCTTAAAAACACACTGGCTGTGAAAATCTTTGAAGAAGGCCAATATATACCCTTCTAAAACACTCCAGCATTTCTGAAAGAACGCCATAGTAAACCCATCTGGCCTAGGGGCCTTATCACCTTCCGCCTCCTTAAGAGCCTTAATGATCTCCTCCTTCTCAAACTCTCTCTTTAACATAGACCTCTCAGTTTCGTCTAGACAAGCAAACTTTAACCCATCAATATTAGGTCTCTAAGCTTCTGGTTCTTGATATAATCTCTTATAAAAATCCACCACCTGATCTGTAATATCTGACTCCTCCTCAAAGAGAAAGTCATCCACCTCCACACCGCTAATCTGATCGGTTCGCCTATGGGAATTGGCAATTCTATGAAAGAACCGTGTGTTGTTATCACCCTCTTTGATAAACAGAGCCTTGGACTTCTGGCTCCAAGAAATCTCTTCCAAAGAAGCCAAAAAATCTATATCTGATTTAACCACCAACCTTCTAGCCCTGTCCTCTTAAGTCAACACCTGCCTCCCTTCTCTCATGTCAATGTCTAAGAGCTCGGTCAAAAGACTCTTTTTTCTAAAAGCTACATCTCCAAAAACATGCTTGTTCCAATGCTTCAAATCCCTTTTAAGGGCTTTCAGCTTACAAGCTAGAACATAACTTGGAAGTCCCACAAAATGATAACCATTCCACCAATGACGAACCTTATCCACAAAACCCTCCACCTTTAACCACATATTTTCAAATCTAAAAGGACTATTCCCCCTCGACATACCACCTGCCTCCACTAGCAAAGGACAATGACCCGACATCACCCTAGGGAGAGTTCTTTGAGTCACATCTAAGAAATGCTCTTCCCAATCTGCTGTCATCAAAACTCTATCAAGTCTAGACATAGAAGGACTATTAGAATCACGAAACCAAGTACATTCTCCTCCTACCAAAGGCAAATCAATCAGCAAATGTCTAGCAATGAAATCTGAGAATTTAAACATAGCAGGATTAAAAGAATTACAGCCAAGTCTCTCAGCCGGGTAACGAATAACATTGAAATCTCCAAACAAGCACCAAGCCCTAGCCCACCGAGATCTCACTAATTCTAATTCTGCCCACATTGCATCCCTAAGACTTCCGTCAGTCGGTCCATACACCCCTAAACAAATCCATTCAAAGCCATCTGACACACCCTTCAACACAACTAAAATTGAAAAACTTCCAACCACTGAATCTACCCTCTCAACAACCCTTTTATCCCACATCAGAATGACACCCCCAGCTGTATGTATGGCATCTAAGGCCCCCCAATCTACAAAAGGGCTACCCCAGAGACTTTTAACCAAGCTGGAGCTGGTACTGTCTAGTTTAGATTCTTGAAAGCATACTATATCACACTTCTATTCCTGTAAAAGATTCTTCACAAGATCTCACTTATGGGGATTATTCAAACCCCTCACATTCCATGACAGCATTTTTAAATTCATTTACCAACAGATGAACCCAAACTAGAGGATTTCAAACTGCCTCTAAAACTTCTACCAGAATGCCCATCGTAATTAATAGATGAAAACAAATTTCTTAACTCTCTCATCCCCTTTTGGTTTGAATTGCTTACCCGACGAGTAGTAACAGTATTTGCTTGCTGCTCCCAAACCCTCTCAAGTTTTTGAAAAAAATCAATGCACTGTCTCTCACAACAATCAATTGGGAAACCCACATAAGTACTAAAATCTTTAATCATCCTACTCACCCATTCTGAAGGCTCCAAAACCTTTTCCACTAAAAACCCATCCAAACCATCTTCCATAGACACGAGATCAAAAGAACCATTTGGGTCCCATAGAGCCAAAGGTGTAATGACCTTAGGATTAACAGCCTCCTCATCCTTACCCGAAAGCAAAGAAGCATCCCAAATCAGTCTAGGAACCTCAGAGTTAACCAAACCACAACCCACCTCAAAAATAGGAAACTTCAAGTCTGAACCTACCCTCACTTGGCTCTGAACCTGAACTGGGCACCCAGAATTTTCAATGGTTGTCGAACAAGCTCCAACAACAGTATCAAAAACCAAAAACCCAGCCCCTTGGTCCAGAATTTGATCATCGACAACAGGGGAGTGTGCCGGTTCTCTATCGATGCTCAAGATTGCCTCCACAGCAGCACCGTGATCATCTGAACCCAAAACACTATCGTCGGGTTTCGTATCAGTCACAAGAGGGTCGCTTAGTCTCTCGCCAGAGCTTTGGAACTCCTCTGCCTCTTCCTTGTGAGACAGTTTCTCATTGGACTTTGTATCGGCAACAAGGGAGCCACCCAATCCCTCGCCAGAGCTTGGGATCTCCCCTTCCTCATCCTCATGTGTTCCCGAACCTTCCCAAGTCACCCACTCTTTCATTTGCAAATTATCGAATCCATCGCCTATGCAAATGTGTTTGGACACGTCAAATAAGAGTTGGCCTGACCCATTCTCACATTTGGGTTGGTGGGCTTGAGCAGGTCGACTTACAATGGGCTGTAAATTACCCCAGGAAATAGTCCGCTTACCCTCACCCACCAAGTCAATAGATATTTTTAAACAAAAGTGGGCCTGGGTCCATTTTAAATGACTTGCATGTACAGACCTGCCAGCTGTTGACATACTAGCAGAATTTTTAGAAACATCAAATCTCCCCAATGACTCAAACTGATTACGCTGATCAGTTATATTTGGAAGTTGTTACACAACACGTAAATTACTCCCTTTATTTTCGTGGCCATTTAATTTTTTCCAAACTTGGAGCTTTTGCATGTCAACTGCTTTTTCAAACTCTCCGCCTCCGGCCACCACCTCTTCCTTCGATCCAGCAATCGTCTTCCCCAAAAAATATTCATGTAATCTTCTTCTAAACAAAGTCCAACCATCTATCTTGGACCCCTTTGGAACCCGTAGGCAACCTCTTCTTGCACCATTGTGCTATTAAGAGATTTCCACAAAAAGCCGCCCTTGTTAAATCTACTGGTAAACTCCAAAATTTTAGAGTTCTCACGTAAATGTTTGAAAAAAGGTGATTTTCGAAAATTCCATTGATCTAGGTTTGCCAAAAAAGCAATAATCCAATCCAAACCCAAACGACCCACCCTAATGGAGCCATGGAACTTACCCCGTCGTTCATGAATAGCATAGGAATCTATCCTACCACCCTCAAAAGCTAAAGAAAAAACCTTTGAATTAATATGAAAGACAGCTGAAATCCTTTCTAACCCCCCTGACTGTGTTTTATGCTTGGGCTGTTGAGATTTGGGTGGCTGTGTGGGAGTAGCGGTGGGCTTTGATTGTAAGGTTGAAGGGTGTGAAGCGGTATCAATATGGGAAGCTATGGGTACAGGTATCAAGGGGAGTGGTGGTGGTCCCTGACCAAAGGTTGGCCAAAAAAATTGTGGTGGTGTGAAAAAAGGTAAAGGGGGATGATATGGGTTATAAGGATGGCAAGTTGGTAGTGATGGTGGTGGTAGTGATGGTGTATATGGATGCCTAAGTTGGACAGGTTGTGGTGGAGGGGGTTGTGGATATGGTGGTGGTGGTAGAAGGGTAGGGGGAGGTGGTAGAGAATTTCAGAAAAGAAATTATCTTCAACAAATTTAAAGAGAAGAAATTATACATTACACCATATTACAAAATTATTACATATTCCCACACATTGCATGGGTATGCAACTAGTTGTTTTAAAGGTCTTGACAACCTACGATTGTAACAGATTTTAATTTGGGCATTTACTTTAAAAGTTATGGTTAGTTTTGTGTTTAATCAAAAATTGAATTTTTGCAACTCCTACAAATTATGGTATTTTGGTAATTTAGTTCAGTCTAGAAAATTCTACGGGGTTGTAAATATCTTAGGTTATTTCCTTTGGGTCCATGATAGTCTTTAAAGGGTTTTAATTTTCTAGTCAAAAGAGTCCTAATGCTACTAATACATGAAAAAGTCACAACATATTTGTGCATAAGACCCAAAGAATTAAGAATTTAATTACTTGATTGTGAAAGGCATGTTCGCCCTAGTGTGATCTTTCTAGTTTTCTCCTCTCTTCTTCTCTTTCTCATGGTACTCTATTCAAGACCGCTATTCAAACAACCCCTAAATACCAAGAAAATCTATCTTTTAGGGTCTATTTGGGATCTGCTTATTTTATTAAAACTAAAATCTTTTTGCTGAAAATACTATAAATAAAGGTAAAAGTTAGTTGAAATAGTATAGTATGACCCATGAATAGCTCCAAAAAGTGCAATGGAACCCTTAAATAATAGCAAAAATAAGTTGAATAGTAAAATAAGTTGGCAAAATTAATCATGCCAAATGGACACTTAATTTTTTCTTACAATCCCAAATCAAACCCCTTCTTTGACCTATCAAAACTCTAAAACCCCATAAAATTTCTCGTAAAAAAAAACCATCAAATAACTCACCAATCGATCCTTTAATTCCTAATAACAAAACCACTTTCCATAATTTCCTAGCAATTTGTTTGCTTCAAGAAACAGTATTCTTGCTTTTTTTTTTTTTTCCCCATCTTAACAACCTATAGTCACTTTTGAGCCCTAACCCTTTCTTCTACAACTGTAAACACCATATCCCAAATTCACCTAACCCTAAACCTACACAAGCACACGTAGATAGACTTCCCAATTTGTCCTACGTCAATAACATAATAGAATCTATTATGGATTCCACTATGGCTTTGATAGAGCATTCTGAAAAATAAATAAATAAATTTCTAACAAGACCTAATAATTTATTCCTCCACAGTTCTAATTTGCAACTAAGCTTAATGTGAACATAAGGCATTAGCATTTGCAAAGCTTAAGCTACTTTTCCCCAAAGCCAACACCATACTTAGCAGACATTGAATTTTGAAAGTCTAACACCGACACACGCTGACACACACATATATAATATTTCACTCTATTTACATTCAGACTTGAACTTGAACTTGAACTTGAACTCACTCACACACAGACATGGTATTACTCTTATTATAACGAACTAAGCAATTTATTCTAAGTACCTTTAAACCAAGTAGACACCACAAATACCAAAGACCTTTCATCTTTATCATTAAAATTAAAAAGAACCCAAAAATAAATTTTGTAGAGCAGGGTTTAATCTTAATATGCAATGGGAGGACAATGTATGGCTATTGACATTGATGTGCGAGCAATTTGTTTAAGCAAAAGACAATATGTCATTACCTCAAGAATCTGCTTAACGCCAGAAAAAAGCAAGCAGTAAGACTCCAACAACAGTACGGTCCTACATTGGCCAAAAAAAATCACATCAGTAATTTTTTCTTTTTAGTTTTCTTATTTCTTCATTTAGAAAAATCATAGCTGAGAGGCATTGTGAGTTTTACCAGTTTGGAACGGATCAAAAGGGGTAGAAACGATAGTATCTTTTTGTAGATACGAAGTAAGATCTTGAAAATGTTCTGAAGCAAGGAAAACATCTGAGCAAAGCCGGAGCTGATGGAACTGCTCAAATCGCAACGAACTACACCTTGAGTCTCCTGATCACAAAATGATTTTATTAGAAATGAAGAGAGAGAAAGTAATGGGTTGAGAAAAGAAAATCTGATCTTTGGCCTATGTTGTATCGGTGAGAGGTTGCTGTTTAGTCTGTGAAGGCGCAGCAACACTGTGTCGTTCGCGTGTTCCTTCACTAAACAGTTGTTTCATGTAGCCCGCAGTGAAGCCATGAAAATGGTGAAATTTTTAGAAGCCCTATCGAGTATTGATGTTTTCCAATTTATAAGTGTTTTATGCCCCAGTGAAGTCAGAAGTGGTATAACTTTGACAAGCCTTATCGGTGTGTTCCAGTTTAGAAGCTTCAAATGGGAAGAAACCACAGCCTGCTGGATGGGTCACGATGTTAACTCATCAAATTCTTTAGCAGACGCTTAAAGAAAAATGTGGGTTTTAAACATATCATTTACCTGACCTAATTCTGGACTTGCTTCAGTTAAGGCACATCCACAGCCTGCTGCTTGGCATACCATGCCACCATCAGTCCTGTTTGACTCACCTTGAGCTGTTTCCTTCATAATGGATTGTTGACAAAATGAAGAACCATGGCTGGAATTCACCATGATAACAGTAATTTGCGTGTTTGTATTTGTGCCACTTAATACTGGATGAAATTCTATATCTTGCAATAAAAACCAAGAACAAATGAACAATATTAGAGGTTTAGCAAAAACAAAGAAACAATGATAACTACAAAAATATGCAAAAGAATTAAAACTTATTACAAAATGAAGATTCATTTGCATCACTTCCAGAATGATTGCTCTGACTCGATTCTGGACTTGCTTCAGTTAAGGCACATCCACAGCCTGCTGCTTGGCATACCACGCCACCATCAGTCCTGTTTGACTCACCTTGAGCTGTTTCCTTCATAATGGATTGTTGACAAAATGAAGAACCATGGCTGGAATTCACTATGATAACAGTAATTTGCGTGTTTGTATTTGTGCCGCTTAATACTGGATGAAATTCTATATCTTGCAATAAAAACCAAGAACAAATGAACAATATTAGAAGTTTAGCAAAAACAAAGAAACAATGATAACTACAAAAATATGCAAAAGAATTAAATCTTATTACGAAATGAAGAATTGTTTGCATCACTTCCTGAACAATTGCTCTGACTCGATCCCATCATAAACTCTCAGTTTGACTCTATTCCTGGCATGGAGAAAATTCAGCTGTATTTAAAATTAATTTTTTTTAAAGCAAAGAAGCCTATTTAATTTCAATCATGAACAAATAATTTGGGATTTTTTTGGTAATCCACCATGAATGTGAAAGAGTATCCTGAACGATTGCTCTGACTCGATCCCATCATAAATTCTCAGTTTGACTCTATTTCTGGCATGGAGATAATTCAGCTGTATTTAAAATTAATTTTTTTATAGCAAAGAAGCCTATTTAATTTCAATCATGAACAAATAATTTGGGATTTTTTTGGTAATCCACCATGAATGTGAAAGAGTATCCTGTTCCGGGAGCACCTAATAATAATTCTAATCATCACGCATCTCACTGTGTGCCCAAAGATGATTCAGGCAAACTATTGTTTCATCTTATCAATCCATAAGCAGAGGAACCCGTGAACCAGAAAGTGCTTTCACAACAATTGTGATCCATACACGGCATGAAGCCATGAACCAAAGTATCCATTGTTGCTAGAATGAATGCAATAGATAGTACCTCAACCGATTTTTTTTTTTTTTTTTTTTTAGTGGGGGGATTGAACGGCCAATTTTTGACCAAGCACATTCAAATAAATCAAACATATCAAATTTCTTTAGAATTTTTAGTGAACTCCACAACATAGAGGTTTTTTAATTTTTGACATTCCTTTAATGATAAAAGGTTCACTAAAGTTCTAAATTTTTAAAGGTTCACTAGAATGCCAACCCATTCAATTTTTAGTTTTTAAAGGATTTTTTTTTGTAGGAGTAGAGGATCTTCAAATGGGTTGGGGTTGATTAGTGGTAATCTATTTGAGACTCTTATCTTGGAATGTTAGGAGGTTGAATAATCCAAGAAGAGAGAGGTAGTGAAGAATCTACTCAAGGAGTGGAAGTACGATATTATATGCTTCCCTGAAACTAAACTAGATTCTTTAAACTCTGTTATTGTTAAGAGTTTATGGGGTAGTCCTTTTATTAATTGGGCTGTTTTAAATGCTGATCACACAGCAGGGGGATGTCTTGCTAGTTTGGGATAAGAGGGCCTTTGAGAAAATTGATGCAACGTGGGGTAGTTTTCAGTCAATGTGTTATTGAGGGGTGTAGTTGATGGCTTTGAACGGGCTTGTACAAGAGTGTATGGTCCTAATGATGATAGCCAGCAGGGTGCTTTGTGGGAATTGGCTGAGATTCTTTTAGTCCGGACATGGAGTTTGATTGGTTATTTTAATTTAATTAGATACTCAAGTGAGAGAACTGGCTGAGATTCTTTTAGTCTGGCCAAGTTTGCATTCTCATATTTCATCAAGGATAATAACCTAGTTGATTTACCTTTGGAAGGGGCATCTTTTACATGGTTTAGGGATTCTGACGCATCATCTATGTCAAGAATCGATAGGACTCTGATTTCAGTGGATTGGATGGATCATTTTGTGAATGTGTCTCAAAGGGTGCTTCCTTGTGTTGTTTCTTATCACTGTCCTCTTTTGGTCAAAGCTGGTGGCATTAGTAGGGGGTGATGTGCTTTCAAATTTGAAAATATGTGGCTGAAAGCTGATAGCTTTGTTGAGAGTTCAACAGTGGTGGAATGGTTATCATTTTATAGGCTCTCTAAGTTTCATTCTTGCGCAGAATTTAAAGCACTTAAAGTAGATCAAAAGAAGTGGAATAAGTAGGAATTTGGGGGTTTGTCTTTTAGGAAGATTCTGCTGACTGAGTTAATGGGTTTCAATGCTAGAGAAGAAACACAAGCTCTCGCTTGAGGAACAAACTCGTAGAACACAGCTTAGAGGTGAAATTAAACATTTGGCTCATTTTTTGGACCAAAGTCCCGTGCCTTGTTTGTGAAAAAGGGTGATAACAATACACGTTTCTTTCATAGATTGACGAACTCTCATAGAAGAGCTAATCATGTTAGAGGCATTGAGGTGGACAGTGTGTTGTATGAAGAATGGAGATTTGAATTCCCTTGTGAATTTAAATTCGATAGTTACAATGGAGAAATGGGGATTTGAATCTTAGATGTTTCCATCGAAAACATCAAGAAGTGTCAATTGAGTTACAAGGTCTTGGCATTCCCTCGTAAAACTAAGTTTAATTAGAAATTTAATATGAAAAAACTAGGATTGTGGACTTTAGAGTTTGGCAATGTTGGACGTAGGAAGAAAGAAATATTGGGGACTTTAGAGTTATTAGAGGCTAAGGAAGGGATTCTTGGACTCACTGAGACGGAGAGAAATGAGAAAAATGAAGTGAGATCGCAGGTAGAGCATCTTATTTCTCTAGAGGAGATATCTTGGAGATAAAAATCGAGGATGTTATGCATTAAGGATGGAGATAATAATACTAAGTTCTTCCACAAGATGGCCAATTCTCATAGAAGGTATAACCATCTGAATTTCTTAGAAGTGGATGGGGTGATTTATGAGGAAGGAGCAGCAGTGGCTGCTCAGGTAGTTCAATATTATAAAACTTTGTATCAAGAGTCTGAGGAATGGAGACCTTTTGTGAAAGGGTTGGAGTTTGATCAAATAGGGGAGTTGGAGAGGGGCTGGTTGGAGAGGAGATTTGAGAAGGACGAGATTCTTTCAGTGGTCAGAGATTTGGAAGGGGATAAAGCTCCAGGTCTAGATGGCTTTTCTATGGCCTTTTTTCCATTATTGCTGGAGAGTAGTAGAAAGAGATGTTTTAGCAGTCTTTGAAGAGTTCTATCAACACTGTAAGTTTGAGAAATCTCTTAATGCTACCTTTATAGCTTTGATTCCTAAGAAGAATGATGCCTCTAACATTCGCGATTTCAGACCTATCAGTTTGGTGGGGAGTTTATATAAAATCTTGGCCAAGGTTTTGGCAAATAGATTGAAAGTGGTGTTAGATCAACTGATATCTAAATCTTAGAATAGTTTTGTGGGAGGTAGGCAGATCTTTGATTCAGTTCTCATTGCCAATGAGTGTGTTGATAGCAGAATGAAGAGTGAGATTCCGGGAGTGATTTGTAAGTTAGATATTGGGAAAGCTTATGACAATGTGAACTGGGATGCTCTTCTGAAGTTGTTGAAGAAAATGGGCTTTGGGGAGAAATGGTGTAGCTGGATTCAAATCGGTATCTCTACAGCGCAGTTTTCTGTGTTGGTAAATGGGACTCTAGTTGATTTCTTTGGTAGCTCTGGAGGTTTAAGACAAGGGGATCCGTTGGCTCCTTTATTATTTTTAGTTTAAGGGTTGGTTAAGGGTGTTTTAAGTATTTGTTACTGAACTATTTAAAAAAAATTAATACAACTTTCATGGAAAATATAAAAGGCTGTAAAAAAAAAGTTAGTAATTTTTTTATTTTTTCATAAAAAAATTTATAAAAATATTTTATAAATCAATGCTCTTAAGGAATTTGTTAACTTTTCTTATAATTTAAATCTTGTTAATCATTTGGTGTATTCAATAGGTATTGTTATCTTCTAAGATGTAGATATCTTGTAAAATATGCAAAATTTAATTGTTAGGAAAATCTGCATATATCTTTTATTTATTTCTTTCTTTGTATGGGTTTGAAGGGTTTTTGGATTTGATGGTGTTTGATGATTTTGAATTTTTTGGTTCAAATTTGCAAGGGAAAATCAATTTACTGCTAGTCTATACTACTATTTAAGGGGCTTCTCTTGTTTGGACTGGATTTTTTTTTTGTTCCAAAATACCCCTACACTCCTAGGTTCAAGTAAAGACAAAATTAAAGGATAGTCCGGTAAAAAACATGTCTAACTTGTACTAAAACATTGCCTACAAAATAGGAATACTCTCCCACTAACCCACTTTTTTTTTTTTTTTTTTACTCACTAACCCACTTCTTCAAAATAACTATACGTTTATTTATTTTTTTTAATAGAAAAATAGATTATGAATTATCACATCAATTAAATAGGTTTAACTATAAAAGAAATTAAAAAAATCCCCATACGTCCACTTTTTTTTTTAATTCTAAAAAAAAAAAAAAAAACACTCCTAAGTAAAATTCGAATCCCACTTCAAAATTCAAATACACTCCCTAGCAGTTACCTAAACTCAAATCTTATCCACTAAACAACAGTTTCACTCCATATTCCAAACTTAAAACCACGATAGTTTGCCTTTTACAACTCTTAAATCTGTTTTTGTGGTTCTACGGAATTTCACTACTAGGTACTAGCCTCTGAGGCAGAGGCTCTTCTATTTTTTGGGTAAGAGATAATTTAACATTTATTATAATTTGAGATTACTAAATTTTCCAATCATAAATTTATTATCAATTTTTGTTTAATCCTAAAATTTAGTTTTTAAATCCTAAAAGTTAGTCACCTACTACACATCCATAACAAAAGTTAAAAAGAGCTTAAATTTAAAATTTAGCAACTACCTTCATAACATTTTTGATGAAGTAAATTAATAATTATAAAAAAAATGTAAATTAAATTTCACATAGAATTATACAAATGATAAATATAGTTTCTGTTACAAAAGAAATTTTTTTACAACAATTTCTTAGATAACAATCACTTCATGTGAGGTTTGAATCATAAAAACAATTTCATTCATTATTATTCAAAGTTGCTACATTTTTCAATCACAAAAAAAACCTAGGGTGTGATGAAATTTATGCATCTATGAGTGAAATAATTTTTTGGTATAAATATCATCAAACCCCTAAATATTTTTGTAATTGAAAAATATAGTAACTTCCAATAATGATGAATGAAAACTTTACAAATGATAAATATAGTTTTTGTCCCAAATTGTTTTCCAACAATTTCTTATAGATAACAACCGCTTCATGTGAGGTTTGAATTGTAACAACAATTTCATTCATTATTATTCAAAGTTGCTACATTTTTTAATCACAAAAAAACCTATGGTGTGATGAAATTTATACATCTATGAGTGAAATAATATTTTGGTATAAATATCATCAAACCCCTAAATATTTTTGTAATTGAAAAATATAATAACTTTCAATAATTATGAATGAAAACTATTAACTTCTACAAAACTTAAACAGAATAGCCTCTAAGCGTGGCTCACAGGCTAATATGATAAAGTGGTAAGTTTTCATTGGAATTGTAGTCTTTAAGGTTCAAAGGATAAGTCTGTCAAAAAAAAAAAAAAAAGTTTCAGAGGATAAGAATTTGTAAACGTCAGATCAAAAAGGAAACGTAATTTAACCAAAAAAAAATTGAAAAATAAATAAATAAATAAATAAATAAAAATTCTGATCTTTGATATGAAGGGCCACCATGATCTCGTGTATAAATGTGATTCACCTACACATGAAGGCACAAACACTGAAAGAGAAAATGTTTGATGTCAAACAGTGGCAAGACCTTCACCCCTTGGGTTAAAAATTAAAATGGCAACATGGATTTTATAACTGCTTCAGTTTTTTTTAGAAGTTGTTATCCGAATGAACGTTGTCCTTTTTTCTTTTGCTTTTTTGATAGGATCTGAACGTGGATTTGAGGCAAGTGTCCTTTTTTTTTCAATGGTGGGAATGTTACAATACGTGAAGGAGAGGGAGGAGATGGAAAAAAACTGTTTGTTTCTTTGTTTTTTATTTTTTTATTTTTTAAGTTATCTAAAACTTGAGATTTTTTTAAATGATTTATTTTATATTTCTAACCCTCTTATTTGAAATTTATAAATAATTGTTTTGAAGAAGTGGGTTAGTGGAAGAGTGTTTCTATTTTGTAGGCAACGTTTTAGTGCAAATTAGATATGTATTTTTACAGGACTATCCTTTAGTTTTATCTCTACTTAAACCTAGGGGTGTGAGGGGTATTTTGGAACTAAAAAAAATCTGGTCCAAACAGATGCAGCCCTTTAAATAGTAACTAGCCTCTGAGCACGAGCTCATGCGCGTGCTCAGAGGCTCTTTTATTTTTTGAGTAAAGGTTATTTAGAGTATTTATTATAATTTGGGATAATTACATTTTCCAATCACAAAAAAAAAAAAAAAAAAAAAAAAAAAAAAAAAAAAAACCTAGGGGTGTGATGAAAAATTATTTCACTTGCTAATGCATAATAATCATCACACCCCTAGGTTTTTTTTTTTTTTTTTTTTTTTTTTTTTTTTTTTTTTTGTGATTGGAAAATGTAATTATCCCAAATTATAATAAATGCTCTAAATAAACTTTACTCAAAAAATAGAAGAGCCTCACGCGCGTGCTCAGAGGCTAGTATTCCGTAATTATTATCTCTTTTTGCCAATTTTGTTTATGTAGTAATCAACGTGTTATTAATTGGAAGATGATGTTATAATTTAGTATTAACCTATAGGGGGAGGAAAAAAAGATTCATTGAATAAATCTTATAAATAGTGCATATAATGAAAATGCATAATGAAATTGTAGCAATAAAACTACTTACAAAATACATGTGGTGACCTTTACAAAAGCTATTATGAAAAGTTGATGGATCAATGTAAAAAACTGAAATATTTACATCAGGTAAAACTGTAAAATAATTCACTACATCTGAAACATGGAATATGTGAACTTATCTATACTACTATTTAAGGGGCTGCACCTGTTTGAACCGGATTTTTTTTTGTTCCAAAATATCCACACAGTCCTATATTTAAGTAGAGACAAAACTAAAGGATAATTTAGTAAAACTATTTTTTTTGGTTCCAAAATACCTACACATTTCTATGTTTAAGTAGAGAGAAACTAAAGGATAATTTGGTAAAACTATTTCTTTTAACTATTGCATAAATATTGCCTACAAAATAGGACTATTTTCTATTCACGTATTTGAAATGCTCCAACTATCCTATTTCCTTCCATCAATAAACTCACGTTTGCATTTTTTTTTTTTTTACCTTTATCAAGGCTTAACCGTTTAAACATTAATAATTTTTTTTTTTTAATTTGCAATTTCTTGCTCTAATCTCACGTAGAGCAAAAAAAAAAAAAAAAACTGCTCCCACGTAGAGCAAAAAAAAAAGAAAAAAAAAAAAAAAAAAAAAAACTGCCCCCACGTAAAACACTATCTATAAAATAGGACAACACTCCCAATATACTTACGTTGGTTTTCAAACTCAAATTGCTTCTTTTTCAATTCTCCAACTCTCTCAAACTCCTTTCACCCACCTCTTTGCTTCAGATTTCACTACAAACAATAACAACAATAGATAGATTTGAACTAAGCTCTTTAAACCTTTTTTATTTGGAGGAAAATTTTTCAATTTTAAACTGATTTTGGGCCAGATCGAACAGTTTCTATTTCCCTGAGGGCCACATCCACTAGGTTCGTTTTCTTAACTCTAACTTTGATTTTTTTTTTTTTTTTTTTTTTTGTCTTTCAATTTTTTTTTTGGAGGAAAATCTTTCAATTTTAAACTGATTTTGGGAGATTGAACAGGTTCTATTTCCCTCAAGGCCACATCCAGTAGGTTCATTTTCTTAACTCTAACTCTAATTTTTTTTTTCTTTCAATTTTTTTTGAGAGGAAAATCTTTCAATTTTAAACTGAATTTGCATTTCTCACTTTGATTTCTCTCTCTATTTGGCCATGTTTTGCTTATTGTTATTTTGAGTCTTATTGAATATTTTCTGGTCTATTGATGTGTAGGCTTTGAGGTCAGTACTACTTAGCTTCATTCTTCTCTACATTTTTATCTGCTCTATTGTTTTACATTATTTACTGACATTAACATTTTTTATGTTGGTTTTTCTAAAGAAAGAATTATCATACTGACATTAACGTGATAGATAGACAAACAAAAAAAAAAAAAAAAAACCACATTCAAACCCACGTTCAAACGTTTCTCAAAAAAAAAAAAACCACTTTCAATTTTTTTGTTTATTTTTTTTAAACCACTTTAAATTCTGTAACAAAAGTTTCAGATAACTCCCATAAAAATAAAAATAAAAAGTTTCGGATAAAAAATAAAAACCACGTTCAAATTTTCCCTAACAAAACCCCACGTTCAATTTTTTTTTTTGTAAACCCCCACTTTCAATTCTAAAACAAAAGTTTCGGATAACTCCCAAAAAAAAAAAAAGTTTCGGATAAAAAAAAAAAACCACAGTCAAATTTTCCCTAAAAAAACCCCACGTTCAAATATATTTTTATTAAAAAAAAAAAAAAAACCACCTTCAATTCTATAACAGAAATTTCGAATAACTACTATGCTAAAAAAACTGAAAGTAAAAATAAAAAAATAAAAAATCCAAAAAATTTCAAATACCATGTCCAAACCCAACCCACGTTTAGATTCTTTAAAAAAAAAAAAAATGTTATCTTTGACAAGAGTTTCAAATAACTACTCTACTAAAAAAAACTGAAGTTTGCTAAAGAAAGAATTATCATACTGACATTAACGTGATTATTGTAGTGGTGATGAAAAATATTACTTGAAATCCATTTTTTTATAATGGTGATGAAAAATATTAAAATAATAATAGGTCTTTGTAATTTTTTATGTTGGTTTTCCGGTTTGTTAGTCATTGAATTAGCATCAATTGATTCATTGTGTGTGTGAGTTTTTTTTTGGTAGATGTTGTGAATTTGAATTTCATATATGAGATTGATGCTGCATAGATCTCTTAAATATGTGGTTATCATTATCCTTTCCATATCATTATCTTATCTTATCATATCTTATCTTTTTTTTATTCTTTCTTTTCTTTTATTTGGTCAGTTTGATGGATGTTTAAGTATTTTCTTTAATTAATGACTTTTTTTTAAAGAATAGGAATGATATATATTGATTTTTCTTCTTTTCTTTTCTTTTTTTTTTTTTCTTTTTTGTGGTTATTGGGTTTGACCCATTATTTTATTGTATGTGTTCTAAGTGGTGCCCTCTCTTCCTCATATTATTTTTGTTTGTTGTCTTTCTTACATTTAAGTCTTACTCTCTATTTTTTTTTTTTTTTTGTATTTTTTTTAGGTTGACGTAACAACAATTTGGTTAGATTGCATAGCAAACACATTGGATGAATTCGGGTGAGCGAAGTGGTAGTCAATCTATCAAGTAGTTGTTAAAAAACATTTTTTTTGTAAATATCCTATGTTATGAAATTTTATATTGTCCTTTTTTGTGCCTTTCATTGCACATTTGATGATTTTGTAAGCAATTGTTATATACACAAATTTGCTAAAGCAAGAATGATACTAAAGAACTTATCTTTAAAGATAAAATTTTAAAATTATGGTGAAAATTGCTTCTAAATAATAGACTAATTTTTAAGGGTAAAAACCTACACCCTTAAATATATCTTATATTTGATAGTTTAAAATGTTACGTCATTTTAAATTTTAAAATTTTAAAAATTGGTAAAATTTAATCTAATCCAAAATAACTTACCAAAAGAAAAAAAGACTCCAAACAAATCATTTCTTTTGAATTTGCATCAAGTGTTACGTGTCCTCAATTAAGAAATTTGCATCAACGTTTTTTTTTTTTTTTTTTTTTTTTTTTTTTTTTTTTTGAGGGTGGTGAGTCCTTTAACGTTGGTTTCCTTTTTTTTTGCAACTTCAAGCAAAAATAAATAAATAAATAAATCCATCAATGTTGGTTTCCTTTTTTTTACAACTTCAAGCCAAAAAAAAAAAAAATTGATCAACGTTGGCTTCCAATTTTTTTTGCAACTTCGAGCAAAAAAAAAAAAAAAAATCCATCAACGTTGGTTTCTTATTTTTTTGCAACTTCAAGCCAAAAAAATAAAAACCATCAACGTTGGTTTCCTATTTTTTTGCAACTTCAAGCAATAAAAAAAAAAATCCCTATGTTTTAGGTATTTTAATAATAGGACAACATTGTTTTACATTAAAAAAAAAAATTTAATTGTTTTAAGTATTTTTTTTCCTAAAATTTTGCCTATTATTTAGATACTAAAGCAAGAATGATATTGGAGAATTTATCTTTAAAGATAAAATTTTAAAATTGTGCTGAAAATTGCTTCTAAATAAATAATAGACTAACTTTTAGGGGTGAAAACTTACACCCTTAAATATATCTTATATTTGATAGTTTAAAATGTTACTTCATTTTAAAATTTTAAAAATTGGTCAAATTTAATCTGATCCAAAATAACTTACCAAAAGACAAAAAGACTCCAAACAAACCATGTCTTTTGAATTTGCATCAAGTGTTACGTGTGCTCAGTTAATAAATTTGCATCAATGATTCCTTCAACGTTGGTTTCCTATTTTTTTACAACTTCAAGCACCAAAAAAAAAAAAAAAAACCAATGTTTTTGGTATTTTAATAATATGCCAGCATTGTTTTACATTTAAATTTAAAAAAAAAATGTTTTAAGTATTTTTATTCCTAAAATTTTTCCTATTATTTAGATATTACTTAGAAGTAATTTTTTCCATAATTTTATACTTATACTAGCCTCTGAGCAAGAAGCTCTTCTATGTTTTGGATAAAGGTTATTTAGAGCATTTATTATAATTTGGGATAATTACATTTTCCAATCACAAAAAAATAAAACCTAGGGGTGTGATGAAAAATTATTTCACCTGCTAATGCATAATAATAATCACACCCCTAGGTTTTGTTTTTTTGTGATTGGAAAATGTAATTATCCCAAATTATAATAAATGCTCTTAATAACCTTTATCCAAAAAATAGAAGAGCCTCTGAGCACGCGCGTGAACGCGTGCTCAGAGGCTAGTTAATATTATGCTAGATACGATGGAGAAGTTGGTGGAGCAATGTTATTTGTTCCACATTCTAATTGCTTTCCAACAACATTTGCCATGAACCTATGATACAAAATGTGTGTGTCTATGTTATTAATAGAGACTTTAAAACGTACACAATAATGATAAGTACAATAAACATCAAGCATAAAATTGTGAAATGAAATATTTAAACTGACCTTGTGATGATATTGCATAGCTCCATGTATGTGAAATGGTCTACTTCAGCATGGGACTTGAAGAACTACCATTTAATTACCAAATTTTAAATATATATATATATATATATCCAAACTATGTAATTAAGTATTTTTTTTAATTTAAAAAAGTAGGTGGTGTAATGATTTGTACCTGCTTTATTATTGCATCGTCCTTCACTCTCATTTTCTGCTTGTCTTTATTGTTTTGGATGTTGAAAATTGCATCGCCCTTAGTTATTTTTGTTCGTTTCTTTTTTTTGTCATGGATGTTGGAAACCACATTGTCCTTGATTTTAATTCTCCGTTTGTCTCTGTTGGCATAAGTGTTAGAGATCACTTTGTCCTTCTTTTTTCCTTTTTCTTTATTCTTATAGATGTTGGAAACTTGATTGATATTGACATTGATTTGTTGTTTGCCTTTGTTCTTGGAACTTCAAAATGAAGAAAAAAAATTTGTTTGTATATTAAGACTATCAATTAGTTATCTTCCTATTTTAAAAAATAGCGTAACATACCTTTCCAATTCTTGTGACTCTAAAACTGGTTTCACTTCTTTCCAAAGCTCTTTCTTGTCAGCTCGAATAGTGAATCCCCAACCAGGTGAATAAATTTCCAATTTTCGAACCTAACCCATACGCAGCATGACATTTTTTTAATATTAATTTTGGTAAAATAATAAAAAGGGATGCTGATTAAAGATATCATTAAAAAGAAATATACCTTGTTATCAATGGCCTCCATGTTTAATATTGATTGATCAGCCTTCCAATTCTCCCAATGAGCAGTAGGAACAGCATGCACTCCATTATTTAGCATAGTGGACTCGATCCTCACATTTGAATTGGGCATCCTTCCTGTTACCAAATAATTGTATACATAAAAAATATCAAGAAATAAAATATTAAAACGTAGACTGCATAACCATTAAAATTTGTAAATTGTTAAAATAAATCTATATGTAAGACAGTCCTTTCCAATTGTTAATTAATACCTATGATGAAGGGAACAAAACATCTTTATACACAATATTTCTTGTGTGAACACCTTCCTCCTCAGGTATTGTTCTTTTTTGCACCAATAGTTTTGTGGTGGATTGGGAGACTCCCCTTGATAACGCCACATATAATTGGCCATGACTAAAAACATGATCAGGAAGATAAATTCCAACAGTTGGAATTGTCTGACCTTGCGCTTTGTTTATTGTAATTGCAAAGCTCAAACGTACAGGAAATTGTCGTCTGATCATTACAAATGGCAGGTGTACATTTTCTGTTGTCTTCAAAGGGATTCTTGGCAAGAAAACGCGTGTACCCACATATTGTCCAGTCAAAATTTCAGCATCAATTATGTTGTTAAAACATCCCCGGCATCTCAATCTTGTACCATTACATAATCCGGCTTTTGGATCTATATTGCGCAGCAATATAATTGGAGCACCCTTTTTTAGCCTTAATATATGTGGTGGTAAATCCCCTGGAGATATAGAATTTAGGAATTCTTGTTGATATAGATGTTGCGTATCTCCTTCAACCTCATCAAAAGAATGTAACGTAAACTCATCTCCCGGAAACTGAGAAATTATCTTTGCATTAAGCTATTCAACATCATCATTTATAGGTGTTAGCAAAACCCTATCAACCATATACGTTGCATCATTGGCATGTTCTTGCAAACTTGGAAAAACTTGATCAATCAAGTTGTATATAGAATGCTGACCCTCCCATTGCATTGCCATTGAAGGGGGTAGTTTAATCAAATCATCCATTATATACGGTTCATTCCCATAACCAATGCGTTGTATATACTCAGCAAACTCTTCATCGTTGATAGACCTCATATTCTGCTTCAAATGCAACACTTTGACATCTTTCCATAATGGGGACTTGACTATGCATGCATCAATCATTTCTGCCTTTGTACCCTTTGGAACAACCGGAAGTACATGATGAAAATCTCCACCCAAAATTAGTACCTTCCCACCAAAAGGTAAATTTACTTCCATAATATCTCTAAATGTTCTATCTAAAGATTCGAGTGCACGTCGATTTACCATTGGGGCTTCATCCCAAATAATTATGGTGGCACGTCTAATAAGTTCAGCTAAGTCTGATTGTTTACTTATTGAGCAAGTAGATGAAGCATCGGGAGCTAAAGGAATCTTAAACCTGGAATGCGCTGTTCTTCCACCAGGGAGTAATGTTGCCGCTATGCCAGATGTAGTTGTGGCAATTGCAATGTGACCGGCTTTTCTCAAGGTTGCTAATATTGTGCAATACAAAAATGTTTTCCCAGTTCCCCCTGGCCCATCAACGAAGAATATCATGCTTTTCTTACGATCAATAACTGTCATGATTGTCTCATATGCAATTTTCTGGTCATTATTTAACTTCTCAATTAAAGTGAGTTCTTCATCTACATTAGGAATAGTTAGCTCATCTTGTATGAGTCTTGGTACAGCTGAATCATTGCCACATTCTCCAGTTGAAATCGACAAATCATACTCTGTAATATGCTTTCCATGTTGCAAAAGTAATGCCTCTAAATCATTGAGAAGTTTATTTGTACGATGTGTCTCTGTTGTAACAGATGTTGATGGGTAATCTTCTACCATATATGGATAGAACTCATTCCACAATTCTCTTACTCAAATTGGTAAACAAAATACCAATATTGTTGCAAACAATCTTCTTAAAGCTGACGGCATTCGAATGTCTCTTGCCTCAAGCAGACACTGTCGTATGCTGTTATCATTCTGTAGTAAACCCCTTTGTTCAGCTGCTAGCTTAAAAGTTGGATAGGTTATTCCACTCACAGTCAATAAATCGTCAAATCCTGTTGGCCCCTAAGAAGAACATGCAGATTGAATTCCTCTCCATCAAATGGGGAAACAGTATATATCCTACCCACTACTTTTTTATGAGATCTTCTTCATGTCCATGTTTTGTTTTTATAATCCCAACAATAATGCTCAGGGAACTCTCTATATAGATAATTTCGTGCATCATGATCAATCATATTCATATAAAAAAATTCAGTGAGCATTGTCTTTTTACTTCGCTCCAAGACATTAGCAATAGTTTCATGTGGTCTAAAACGTACTTGTTGTCTATCTGGAAGGTGAATTTGCAAACGAAAAACGGCAGGGTACATTCGATACATAGGAAAAGAAAATATCTTCCAACATGTCTCTGGAGCACATACCCATCTTGCATCAATGTACTGTTGGACCTCATCATAATTTGGGCCTAGTCTAACTTCCATAGAGACACGATCTGGGCCTTTATACACATATTTATATAAGTACTTTACACTCTTAATACTGCAACATATTTCAACATTAATATGGCAATTATATTTCAGCAGTAACCAAGGATTATATGGAACAACCCAAGTGTTGTCTACCATAATCCTGCAACGATCATTCAATGGCACAAGATTATTAGTATCATATCGTTTGTAAACAAGATATGAGTCATTGCCTTGGTAGGTTTCTGGTGAGAAAGGCTTTGGGTATCCTTTTTTACATCTCCCATTTTTTATGCACGGTGATCTTGGATTTTGTACTCCGCAAGGACCATGTATCATATGCTTCAGTATAGCTTTATGTAACTGAGGTTGTTCCTCCTTACATGGTATTTCTGCTTTAACAACTCAATCGTAATCCTCTAGATTATGCAATTTATCATCTTCATCGAGAATTATAAGCATGTGTGCATGTGGTAAACCCCTTTTTTGGAACTCAAAGACCTGCACATATACAATAACTCTTCCGAGAACCCCCTTAACCACAATATCATCTTTCAATTCTTCAAATTTCGATTTGAAAACTCTGGCAAGCAAGTCTGGACGATCTTGTGCGGTTTGTGCGGGTAAAAGCTCATTTTGGATTTCTTCCCATCCTGGATTACACATCATTGTGATGAATAAATCTAGTTTCCCAAACTTTTGAACCAATGACATTGCATCTTGAAATCGTTGGATCATATCGCGCGAGCTTCCCACAAATGATGAAGGTAGAATGGTTCTATGTCCAACATTTCCTAAATATAAGATGAAAAAGCTAGGTCATTAATAAATATTGATACCAATTTGCCATAAATAAAGTAATGTAAATTTCAAGTGTAAAGTTTACATTACCAGTATCACTCTTTCCTTCATGGAAAGCATCTCGTAGGCCTTGGTACAGATCTGCCCTAATAGAATCTTGATTATGCTCAAACCACCTAAGCTTTTGTGTTTTAATTTTTACATAATTATCAACAACATATTGTGAAAGGCGTCCTCCATACCAAATCATTGATAGAGCATCGTCGCGAATCTTGGACATTAGTAAAAATAGATGTAGGTTCAGTCATTTTATAGTGTAAGTGGCATTTTGAAGTTAAAAATTTTGAAAATAATAAAACTGTTACCTGAAAGATGTATGCATAATAATCACGACATGACACTTTATTTCTATTAGCGTCGCGTGTGTTGATATCCCATCCATATGTTCCAAATGGGAAAAGTATTAGGTACTGTAATGGATCATAATATCCTGTTGTATCTTGAATAGTGATCAAATTACCACCAAATGTTTGAACCAAAATTTCTCTGCCACTTAAATGACCAGCTTCTTCTTCTCCTACAATAATAGCTGCCACTTGGGAAGCACTGGGAAGGCAATATTGAGGTTGGTTTAGAGGTTGTTCTTTAATGAGGAGTTTACATTGATGTAAATTTGGACTTCGAGATAGTTGACGAAATTTCTCCACAAATGGGTTATGCATGTCTAAGATCCTTTGAATAAGTCGCACAATATCTTCGTGAGCTTCTACAGATTGAGACATTCTGCGTTGTATTTCAAGATCGGTGTCGTAGATATACAATTGTAGATGCCGTACACTTAGAGGTGTATGTGGTAAAAGACTACCAATTCTATGATAGATGGCACCTTGGGCACGAAATGTATATATTCCTCGACTATTCAAGGCCATGCTTTCATCCACGTGCACACCCATTGAGGTAAATGCAAACATGTTGTTGTAAAACCGTATATATTGCCTGAAATGTCTGCCCCGTGGTGTTTGCTCACAAATGAGCTTCCTAAATTCAGGACAAATTGGTATGTTGGGTAAGGATATTTTTCCATCCTTGCAACACATCGAGGATGTCTCTCGATGGAACAAACGGGCATTACAAAAGCAACATGTCTTTGGTTGTGGCAATTGGTACCTAATGGTCTCTATACCTTCTTTAAAATCTTTTGCACAATTGTATCTGCCTCGCATACAATTTATTACATGTGCAATACCATCAAACGTGTTGTCAACACCTAATTTTTATTTTGAGGAAAAAATTAGTGATAAAGAGTGTTATGATAGTTGTGAAAGAAAATATTAAAATTGTACCAAATATTATGTTGTGAAATAAGCAAAATATTAATAATGTTTCGAACATGTAGCTTGTTAACAAATAATAAAATCGATAATGATAAACATGTAAATTGAAATTAAAATGGTGACATTGAGTAACAAACCTTGTTCTCTATAGCCATCCCCGTGATTTTGATCATTTATATTTTCAACTTCTTCAGTTCTTTCTACACCTGCAATGTAATTATAGAAAATGCTCAATTGGTGTTATTATATATAAAAAATAATGATGAAAGCTTTATAGAAGGATACAAACATGAAATTGAAGATAAAAATGGTGACATTGAGTAATGAACCTTGTTCTCTATAGGCATCCCCTTGGTTTTGCTCAACTATATTTTCAACTCCTTCAAATCTTTCTATAACTGCAATGTATTTATATAAAATTCTCAATCGGTGTAATTATATATAAAAAATAATGGTTAAAGCTTTATCAATATATTATATAAAACTTACCAGTATTAACATTAGAGTTTATATGACTTGGTCCAGCCTCAAAGTCATTTGCCATTATAGTTGGATAGGTTGGAGGGAGACCTAAATTTAATATTATAAACATTGACTTAGTATCTTTGTATACATTGACATACAACTAACATGCCAGAAATTATGGATTTTCTCAAAATAATAAGATTCCAAGCAATGAAGAATGTTTAAAGATACAAAACTATAATCTCACCACTGACTTCTTGCATAGCCCTATTCTCAACTGGTATATTGTGTGCCAAGTTACAGATATGTGTAAGCCGACAACTTCGTCCATCCTCGTGATTAGGTGGTATTAGTGATGGGTTTGTTGATGTTGAATTAGAATGTACAACATCTTCTTCATTTAAATTTGCTGGGCCTCCCACTAAAATGTGATCACCACCCAAAGTTTGTTGTCTTTGTCTTGAGTAATTAGCACGACGTCTTGCCAATCGAATATTTCTGCTTTCATTGTCTTCTCGTTGTCTTCTCAAGCAAGCATAATATCTCCATCATTTTCAACGACGTTCTATGTCATCGGTATTCACCATCGCTGTATTTTGCGAACTCATTTCTACATAAAATTAAATTAAATTTATAGTGGTTGTTGCGCATACATACACAATATTCAATAGATTTTTCCTTGTCACAAATAGGGTGTTTTAAAATCTCAATAAAGTGAACTAATTTTGAACAAATTAATCACATGTAAGAATTGTAATAATATGTGTAATTGTAATAAATTTCTAGTAAAATAGGAGAAATAAGTTACACTTCTTAAAATTATTAAATTATTATTTTAGGTAGAAGTTTTGAGAATATATTTAAATTTAGGTTATGATTTGTTAGATCAATATGATGAAAATATAATTTAGAAAATGTTTAATTTATTTCACAAAATCATTTATAGTTAAAATTAGATTAAATTTTCTGTACTCATTTCACACACTTAAAAAAAAAAAAAAAAACCATGCCATTTTGCTTAATTTGGATGAGAAAATAATGTGTCTGTTTGTAACTTTATGTGTCTGTGTGTAAGTGTAAGAGAGAGAAGAAGTGGCTTAGTGAGTTTAGAAGTTGAGAGTTGTGGAGTTGATGATTTAAAGGATTTGAATATACATTTAATTTCTTACTTTACCAGATATAAATATAATATCAAACAAATATGCAAAGAGGCGCCAAAGTTTGAAAAGGAAAATATGGTTGTTTCACGTTAAAACTTTATTAATCTCTTCTTTACTAAAGTGCCCTTAATTATCCATAAAAAAAATACCCTTAATTACGTGGGACATACTTATACATGGCTTGCATTTTTGGATTGGGATTTGGATGCTTCTACTAATTTTTGTGTAAGAGTTAATTTAGAGCATTTATTATAATTTTGGATTACTACGTTTTCCAATCACAAAAAAAAAAAAAAAAAAAAAAAAAAAAAACCTAGGGGTGTGAAAAAAAATTATTTCACCGCACATAATACTCATCAATGGCCTGCATGTTCGATATTGCTTGATCATGCACTCCATTATTTAAATAGTACATTTTCCATGTACTATTTAAAAAAATCGCACTTTAAATTTAGACCAAAGCATTAAACTAAGTATATTCTCCTCTTTTAATTTAATCTTTAATTTACTTTTTGAAGTAAATAATACGTTTTTTTTTAATGAAAAATAAAATCATTTTTACTGTTTTCTCTTTTTCGAAAATTCAAAGTATTTACATCTTGTACTTTGTCCTTTTATTTATTTATATATATATACATCTATCCATGAAAAATTGTAGTCCACTTTTATCACACGTTAAACATCTCCCATTTTCCTCTCTTTTTTTCTTTTTTCTTTTTTTTTTTTTTTTTTTTTTAAATCTCTTCCATATTTTGGAAAAAAAAAAAAAAGACTCCTACTATAAAACTACTACTATAATTTCTCCATCCATATCCTTATATTTAGGCACTAACATATCTGATTTTGAAAGAAAATAAAATGCTAAATTTTAGGGAAATTTAAAAGATTAAGGTGGGGAATTGGTGTGACCCTATCCTAATTTAAAAGTTTAACAAAAAAAGAAAAACTACACGTTTGAAAAAAATCCCATGTTCTATCCATATACTATTTAAAAAAATCTCACTTTCTATCCCACGTTAAACATCTCAAGTTTTCCTCTCTCTTTTTTTTTTAAAAATTTTTTTTACCTTTTTGGTGTTGTTGATGTTGTTATTTTTTTCAAATTTTATATATGATATTTATCATTTTTTGTCTAATCCTAAAATGTAGTTTTTTTAATCCTAAAATTTAGTCATTTACTACACATCCATAACATAAGTAAATAAAAGCTTAAATTGAAAATTTTATGGCAAGAGATACACGTTAATTGTATAAAAAGAAATATAGTTTCCATTACAAAAGAAATTTTTTTGCAACACTTTCTTAGATAACAACCACTTTATGTGAGGTTTAATACATATAATAATTCTTGTAAAGTCTCTCACCCGAACTTATCTAATATTCCATTCCAATGACTCCTCAATGCAATCCAAAAAATTTGTGCGTTGGTGAACCTAAGAGAGATAAAAGAATTAGGGTTAAATCAATTATTAAAAAAATAAAAAACTTTAATCAACAAACCAAAGTTAGCGTGCGTGTTATTAAAGATAATAGCATAAGTTTGTTAGAGTTTGTGTTTGATTTAAATTTTGATGAGATCATTTTTTTTTTCTTCTGAAAATCCTATTAAAATTGTTTAGAATAAATATACATATCTAACTCCCTACAAAATAGGACAACTTTCTGTTTGTTTTCAAAGCAAACTCACCTCACTTTCAGTCACCACCAACATTTCAAAAAACCTACTAATTATTAACTCCCCACTAAATAGTCAACGTTGATAAAAAAAATTTAAAGAAAAAACCTTCCCACCCACGTTGAAAGAAAACAATTACCCGTCCCATAAACTAAGGAAAACTATCCCACGTATAAAAAATAAAAAAAAAAGTGTTAGACACTATCCCACGTTTCTTTTTTAAACTATTACATTATATATATATATATATATATATATATATATATATATATATTACATTATCATTTTTTTAATTTTTATATTATCAACTGGATTTGGATAAACACACAAAAGTTTCTAATTGAAAAAGAAATCCTAATATAAAATAAAGTGTCAGACACTAATTATGAAGTTTTTTTTTTTTTTTTTTTAACTTCACTTTCTTTACTCATGTTTAAAATTATTCAGTCACCACCAACATTTCAAAAAACCTACTAATTATTAACTCCTCACTAAATAGTCAACGTTGATAAAAAAAAAATTAAAGAAAAAAACTTCCCACCCACGTTTGAAAGAAAACAATTACCCCTCCCATAAACTAAGAGAAAACTATCTCACGTAAATAAAATTTAAAAAAAAAAAAAAAAGTGTCAAACACTACCCCACGTTTCTTTTTTAAACTATTACATTATCTTTTTTTTTTTTTTATATTACATTATCGTTTTTTTAATTTTTATATTATCAACTGAATTTGTATAAACACATAAAAGCTTCTAATTGAAAAAGAAATCTTAGAATAAAATAAAAAATAAAAAATAAAGAAAGTAGAACTCAAGGTTGCTACATACCTAAATAAAAAATTTAAAAAAAAATTTAATCAACAAACCAAAGTTAGCGTGCATGTTAAAGATAATAGCATAAGTTTGTTAGAGTTTGTGTTTGATTTAAATTTTGATGAGATTATTTTTCCTGAAAATCCTATTAAAATTGTTCAGAATAAAGATACATATCTAACTCCCTATAAAATAGGACAACTTTCTGTTAGTTTTCAAAGCAAACTCACCTCATGTTCTCTCTCTTTCTCTTTTCTTTTTTCTTTTATCAAGATGTATTTTATTTTTTATTTTGTTAAACTTCACTTTCTTTACTCACGTTTAAAATTATTCAGTCACCACCAACATTTCAAAATTAATTTTCTTTTTTAAAAAAAAAGAGTTAATTAACGTGATACATATATATATATAAAAAAAAAAAAACGTAGAACTCAAGGTTGCTACATACCTAAATAAAAAATTTAATGCCAAAAACATATAAATTCAGTCACCACCAACATTTCAAAATCACATTTAAAGAAAAAAGAAAAAAAGAAAAGAAAGATAGTTAACATGATACATTTAAAAAACAAAAAAAAGAAAAAAAAGTTGAACTCAAGGTTGCTACATAGGTAAAAAAAAATAAAAAAAAATTTAACGCCAAAAACATATACAATGATGGTAAAAAAAAATCTTAAAAAGAAAAAAAAATATGAAGAAGGAAAAAAAAAGAAGTGAAATGAGGAAAGAGAAGGAAATAGTAATTGCACGTAATACCCTTTAAAAAAAATCCAAAAGATAAGAATTTAAATACTTATTCAGTCCTAGTTTGACCGGAAAAAGAAGTCCAAAAGAAGTCTCTCATGGATTGAGGATATCTAATGTCATATTCTCACTAAATCATATCGGCTAGAAAAAGAAGTCAAAAAAAAAAAAAACCAACTACACCACCAAGAAGCTATCTACACGAAACTACATGGGCTAAAAAAAAAAAAAAGTCAGTCCTTCATTAAAGAAAGAGTTTGTGTTTTAATACATGACTGATAAACCTAAGAAACTGATAAACCATCCGTGGGCAATTATAAAAACTATCCATAATATTTCAAAAAAAGTAGAACTTAAAGAAAGTCAATCATAAACAAAAGAAAAGAAAACAAATAGGAACTTGCAAAAGATAGAACCGAAAAATTTGTTGGAGCCTCTGACAATACCTTTGGATCACAATACCTACAACATGAAAAAAGTATATGAAGGAACCATTTATTTCAAAATTACATTTAAAAAAAAGAAGAAAAAAAAAAAGAGTTAACGTGATACATATAAGAAAAAAAAAGTAGAACTTAAAAAAAGTCAATTATAAACAAAAGAAAAGAAAACAAAGAGGAACATGTAAAAGATAGAACCTGAAAATTTGTTGAAGCATCTGACAATAAATATCTTTAATATGAAGAAAAAGAAAGGAGGATGTAGAGCTAAACTAAATGTCTTCAATATGAATAAGAATGAGAGATAGAAAGTGAGATAGAAACTGCAAAGTTTACGTGAGTTTGTGACTCTTAAAGTGTAGGAGTTTTAATTTACATATCTTGTAAGTGGGTATGATGAGGGCATTTTAGACATGAAAAATGAGGAATCCAAATAGGGAAAACCCCTTAAATAGTAGTATAGAGTATAGAAACCAACGTAAGTGTCCTGTGAGTGTGGTCCTATTTTTTGTAGATAGTGTTTTACGTGGGAGCAGTTTTTTTTTTTTTTCATAAAAAAAATTTAAAAGTAACGTGAGATTAGAGTAAGAAATTGGAAATTTTTTTTTTTCAAAAAAGGATTTTTTATTAATGTTAAAACGGTTAAGCCTTGATAAAGGTAAAAAAAAAAAAGAAAAAAAAAAAAAGGAAGTTGCAAACGTGAGTTTATTGAACAAAAAATATTCCTATTTTGTAGGTAATATTTATGCAACATTTAAAAGAAATAGTTTTACCAAATTATCCTTTAGTTTTGTCTCTACTTAAATATAGGAATGTGTGGATGTTTTAGTGGGAGTTAGAGTTGCATTTTTATCAGAATATCCTTTAATTTTGTCTCTACTTAAACATAGAAGTGTAGGGGCATTTTTGAACTAAAAAATGAGGAATCCAAACAGAGAAAACCCCTTAAATAGTAGTATAGAGTATAGAAACCAACGTAAGTGTACTGTGAGTGTGGTCCTATTTTTTGTAGATAGTGTTTTACGTGGGAGCAGTTTTTTTTTTTTTTTTTTCACAAAAAAAATTTAAAAGTAACGTGAGATTAGAGTAAGAAATTGGAAATTTTTTTTTAAAAAAAGGATTTTTTATTAATGTTAAAACGGTTAAGCCTTGATAAAGGTAAAAAAAAAAAGAAAAAAAAAAAAGGAAGTTGCAAACGTGAGTTTATTGAACAAAAAATATTCCTATTTTGTAGGTAATATTTATGCAACATTTAAAAGAAATAGTTTTACCAAATTATCCTTTAGTTTTGTCTCTACTTAAATATAGGAATGTGTGGGTATTTTGGAACAAAAAAAAATAGTTTTACTAAATTATCCTTTAGGTTTGTCTCTACTTAAATATAGGAATGTGTGGGTATTTTGGAACAAAAAAAAAATCCCGTTCAAACAGGTGCAGCCCCTTAAATAGTAGTATAGACTAGCCTCATCACATGCGCTACGCGCGTGTGGTGAGGCTTTTTTTTTTTTTAAGCAAAAAAAAAAAATCCTATGTTTTTATTTTGAGAATCTAATTTATAAGTGTTTTTTTTTTTTTTTGGTGAAAAATGAATCTAATTTATAAGTGGATAAAGCAATTTGAAAAATTACAGGAATGTCATCCTATTTTTTAGGCAATATTTTAGTGGGAGTTATAGTTACATTTTTACCGGAATGTCCTTTAGTTTTGTCTCTACTTAAACATAGAAGTGTAGGGACATTTTTGAACTAAAAAATGAGGAATCTAAACAGGGAAAACCCCTTAAATAGTAGTATAGATATAGATAGAAGAGGGATACCCTACTTATTTCTCCAATTTCATGTTTTCTTTATTTCTTTTTTTCTTTTGGGTATTTATGTTTCTAATGATAATTTTTTTTTTTGTATAAATAATCCCGGTTAATTACTGATGTATTGCGTCTTGATCGATGTGATTCTCAATCATTTTTTTATTTAATTATTTTACTTAATCTCGGATAATTGGGTTAGATGAATATTTCTACCGATGAACTAATACAATTGTTTTCAGGTCTCAGTACTTGGGGTGTTAGGCAAGAGTTGCACTTGAAGATGTTATGGTTCTTGGAGAGCCTGTGGCTGGAGCTATTAGAATTTGGTGAAAATTGTGGAAGAGTCAAACATTAAACAGTTACAGATTTCAAGGAAAAATGAGGAAAACCACATAAAGGAATTGGATAACTATTTATTGGGGAGTGATGACTGAGAGTGCGTTTGATTTCGTTACCCATTATCTTGCACTTCAGATAAACATCATCAAAAATAACTTTAATGTTTTTGTTTTATTAACATTTTTTTTTTTTTTTTGGGTGTATGTGTATGATTGTATCTCAAGTTGAGGAACACGAAAAGAAGGCTATCTTAGCCCTTTATTAGTTGGATAAAATGTTGTAATTTAAATTTTCCTCCAACCAATCGGAAAAAAAAAAATTAATAATAGAAAGAGGATTATTATTATCAGGGCCGGCTGAATGGTGGAGCAAAAAATGCAATCGTCTAAGGCCCCAAGTAAAAAAAAGGCTCCCAAATTTTAACCAATATGGTTATTTATAATTAATAAATAAAATAATTTTGTTTTACTAGATGAAAAAAAAATAAAAAATAAAGAAAAATGCAACATTCACAATATTTTTCACAATACTTTTACAACTAGTGCTAAGTACCAGGTTGTTACAACCTATTGTTGATAGAAAAAAAATAATTATAGTGATATTTTCAAATAGAAAACAAAAAGTAACTTAAAATTTAGGATTTGTTGTAAAAAATATTGTAAATGTTGCACTTCTAAAAAAAATAATAATAATAATAAGTGTTTCGTTAACAAACTTTTACTAGTTTTCATCTAAGCCTATCATTAATATCATTGTTTTACTTACTACTATCAATTTACCACATCAACAAGTATGAAAAATTTTGTCAAATTTTTTCTGTCTATAAAATTTTTAAAAAAAGAAAAAATTCTACATAGTTCATGTTAATTAGTAGTAATTTTGCATCTCAAACAAGATGATCAATTTTCGCCTTAAGCTCCCAAATGCATCAAGCCGCCCCTGATTATTATTTTTATTTCTTTCTTATATCTATAATTATGAGGATTTGGATGGTAATAAAGTAAAATACATAATCGAAAAAATGTATTTTTGTATTTTTGTTTTTTCAAATACCATTAAACTGAAGGATACTGACTCCAAATATATATATATATATATAAAGTGCTTTTAAATATATATATTTTTTATTCTATCTTTTATCTCAAAATATATAAATATATAAATATATATATATATATATATATATATATATATATATATATATATATTTAAAGTATAGTTTTTTACACCAAAAAAAAAAAAAAAAGACACCTTACAATGGTGCTTATTTATATCCTGGGCTTTTGATTTCATAAATTTTATCATTGATAAATATTATATTTTGAATTGAAAAATCTATCCACACAAAGTCAGAGGCGCGTGCTTAGAGGCTCTTCTATTATTTTGGTATTAAACTACCCATGACTTAAGTTTGGGAAATTATTATGTACTTCTGGAATATCATAAATATATACTCCCTCCTCTCACATGAATGATGGGTCCTACTAATTAAATTCATGGTGGGACCCACCATTCATGTGAGATGAGGAAATACACATTTATAGTACTCTGAGAGTACCTAATAATTTTCCCTTAAGTTTGAGTACTTGAGCTTGGGCTGTTTAAAGCAAGTTTTTGTAAATTTATTGAAGCACCCACATAATGTTAAAAGGAGATGGAAAAGAAAATTCTGGTGACAACAAGTAATTAAAGACAAGTAATTACGTTTACCAGGAATCTTACAAGGAATAAATGAATCAATTAGATCTAATAATATTATTATGCAGCGCTTTTTTTTTTCTTTTTTTTTGGGGTGAAAAACATAAATGCTTGTCGTGATTGTATCAATTTTCTTTCATGCCCTTTGTCTTGATTGGTCTTAATTGTTTATGATTAGAATTTTGTATCAATTTTCTATCCTTGTTATTGTTTGGTGTTGAGGGGTTACATTGAAATCCAACACGTGTGAAGCATTGGTTTTCATTGATTAGCTACTTTTAAACAAATAATGAAAGTAGCAATATTATTTAAGCATCTCCAACAACTTCTCCAATTTTTTGTACTGTTTGGAGAGTGAACAATTACTTTTGTTTTTTGCCTACTTTCCTTTTCAAATACATTTTCCAACAAATTCTTTATTATTTCTCTATCCCATTAAAATATTATTTCTTCATTCTTTCTTTAATCTTCCTTTATCCATTCCCAACTACAATATTTTTCAAATTCCCACCAGCTTACTTTTAAATCTCCCAGTAATAATATTTTCAAAATTTTCAACATATTTTCCAACAGTTTTTTTCCCTTCCCTTGTTTTGGAGTTTTAATGGAAGGAATGAAAAGTTCATTTTCTTATTTGGGAATTTAAGTGGGAGAGAATGGAATGGATAGAAGGGAACGCGCATTCCTTTCTATTCCCTTAAAATCTCAAATTTTCATTCTCCCCGAAATTGGGAGGAATGAGAGGGAATGAAATTAGGTTTAATGAATTTTTTACTCTAACTCCCAAAATACCCTTACATATTCAACAATTTATTTTAAAATAGGGGTCTAATAGTAATATTGTCATAGAATGATTCCATTCTATTCCCTCTATGTTACTCCCAAACAAGATTACTTACATTCCATTTATTGTCATTCTTATCCATTCTTTTATTTTAAAACATCCAATCAAAGTTTCTTAATTTCATTCCATTCCATTCTTTTCCATTTATTTCTCTTACTTAAATACATTTTATTTCATTCAATTCCATTCCATTTCCTTATGATCATTCCATTTCATTCATTTATGAACTCCCAAATGAAGCCAAAAAAAGCATTAAGGGATTAACCCAATTGTTTATTATAATTTTAAATACCATACATTTTCACTCCTAATTTATTATTCAACCTCAACCATTTTATTTACTTCACATTTTTCCATGTTGCATAGAGAGAGAGACACACACAAAAATAGCCGAGTGTGAGATCGCAAGAGACAAAACCTATGTTGCACGGACACGCCAAATTTGGCCAAGTACTTGTGCTGAACACGTGTCAGACACGGTACTGGTAAGACACACCCAAAAAAACGAACCTAGTGCGTACTTGGAGATTGAAAAAATATATATATTCTGGGTAGTCGCGGACACATTTGAGACACGCCGGGTATGTCCTAGACACCGGATAGTGTTTAAAAAAACTGGATTTTTACACCTGGACCATTACTGACCATCGATCAAACGAAAAGCCTTCAACCTTCTCTCAATCTCTTAGCCTCCCTCTCGCGTTTCCCTCTCAGTTTGTCCTCTTGCATAGATTGGCGACCAACAAAGCACCTCCGATGTAGATTGGCAACGAATGAAGCCCCTCTGATGTCACCAAGGCTCTGCCAGTTTGTTTCTCTCTCACCCTTTGGCTCTGGGTCTAGCGCTCAACCTGGGTTTTCTCTTCTTTATTTTCTTTTTTATTTTGGTTTTCTACGTTTGGGTTTTCTTTCTTGTTTTTTAGTGCCCGTTTGGATTCGGCATTTTGCGCGTCTACGTTTTGAAAATCATGTTTCGTTCTTTTTTTTTTTGGTTCCAACTGCACTATTTGACCAAGTCACCCGTGAACAGTGCATGGATGCACTGTTCATGAGTCCCACAAATTCCACAAATTCCACTTTTCAGCCACCTTTTCATTAAAAATGGGTCCCACGGCACTATTTACACATTTAAAATTTATTTCGCTACAGTGTTTTCAATTTCATTTTTTAGTTTCAGCAAAAATAAGCTCAATCCAAATGGACCCTTACTCTCGTTGTGACTTGTCGTTTAGCATTTGTAATTTTGTAGTTGTGACTTGTTTATTTATTTATTTGTTTTGTTGTTTATTTTGGCACTTGTAGTGACTTATTTTATTTGTTGTGACTTGCCTGCTGGCTGTGAGCAATTTGTCTATTCAGTATTTATTAAGTTGAAATATCATTAGGTACAATAATTTTTTTGGTTATGTATTATTGCTATGATATAATTTTTTATAGGGATAAATTACATATTTGGTCCCTAACTTTTATGATGTTTGTGAATTTAGTCCCTAATATTTCAAATGTGTCAGTTTAGTCCCTGACCTTTTGGTATTGTATCAAAATAGTCTCTACTGTTAAGTAATGAATAAAAAATACTAACATGGCTAATGGTAAAAATATAATATAATTTTCATGACACATAAACTGCTACATGAATTGCCACATCAGCACACAAAAAGGGACTAAACGGCAAAAATTGGTAACTAGCCATAATTTTCCAACTATATAGTTAGTAGTTCCGGTTTCCAAACTATATTATTTACTAGCATCCCGAGTCTAAAAAACTCGATTTTGGCCTACAAATCGAGTCTCAAAGACTCGATTTCCATGGTCTGATGTGGCATTTATTTTCTACCTAGAAATCGAGCCTCTAAGGCTCGATTTATAAACCAAAAAAATTTAAGTCTCAAGTCTCTCTTACAATCTGAAATACATAAAAAAATTTTAAGAAATCTAGAAACACAACAATCAGATCAAAGGGAGAAAGAATCTAGAGACTCAGATCAAATAGGAGACCTACCCAAAAAATATCAGAGAAGAACCCAGAAAAAAAAAAAAAAAAAAAAAAAAAGAACCTAGATCGCGTGCTGCCTGGCCTGGGTCGCCGCGCTGCCTGGGTTCTTCTCTGATAATGTTCTAGTCTCTGGTCTCTGTTGTTTATAATGGTTATAAATCGAGTCTTAGAGACTCGATTTTCATGTGGTTGCCACGTGGAAAAATATGCCACATAGGACCTGATTAGACCATGAAAATCGAGCATCTGAGACTCGATTTATAGGCCAAAATCGAGTCTCATAAACTCGAAATGCTAATAAATAATATAATTTAGGAACTAGAACTACTAACTATATAGTTAGGATTTTATGACCATTTGGCCATTTTGGCCCTTGTATTGCCGCATGTCTTTAGTATATTTTCAGATTTAAAATTTTCTTTCATTTACTTTTCCTTTGCTTTCTTAGGAACCAAACGGGGGTTAAAAAAAATCCAGAGTTTAAAACTCAATTTCCTTTATTTTCTCATATTTTCCCAGCAACCAAACGAGTAAAAAATAAAACAAATTCCAAAACCCAAAGAAAGAGATGCAGAAAGGAATCACAATGAAAGAAAAACTTCAAACCACCTAATTAACTCGTATTGGGCTTCCAAGTTCACTAATCTCCACACCCCACTTCAAAAATTTTCAAACCAATCACTGCCATAAATCAACAGTTGGGTTGGGTTCAGACTATTTAAAACCTTCGACCTTACTGTAATCCCAACTCTAACCATTCAACAATTCAAAGATCCTTCCCTCTATTCCTCTGTACATTCTCGAAACTCCCAATCGGGCCAATCCCATTTTCTTCAAATGATAGATCCAAAATTCCGAATAAATAAATAAATAAATAAATTCAAAAACCCCTGAGCACCTAAACAAAATGAGTTCTGAATCTCATCAAGCGCACTCAGCAAAAACAACAGAATCTAATTATGATTGTGATTGTGATTCTCTCTGCATCTCTCTCTGGGTTTTGGAATTTGTTTTGTTTTTTCCTAGTTTGGTTGCTAGAAAAATATGAGAAAATGAAGTAAATTGAATTTTCAATTCTTGGTTTTTTTTACCTTATACGCTTCTTAAGAAAGTAAGGCTTCATTTGAGAGTTCACAAGGGAATAGAATGGAATGATCATAAGGGAATAGAATGGAATGAAATAGAATGTATTTAAGTAAGGGAAAGGAATGGAAAAGAATGGAATGGAATAGAATTAAGTAACTTTGATTGGATATTTTAAAATAAAGGAATGGAAAGAAATGAAAATGATGGAATGTAAGTAATCTTGTTTGGGAGCAACATGGAGGGAATATAATGGAATCATTTTATGATAATATTACTATTAGACCCCTATTTTAAAATAAAGGGTTGAATATATAGATGGCGGTACAAGGTTTAGTCCCTAACTTTTTATTTATTTTTTTATCTTTTTAGTTTGTGCTGATGTGGTAATATACATGGTAGTCTATGTAGAATAAAATTTATATTTTATTTTTACCGTTAGTCATGTCAGCATTTTCCATCCATCACTTAACAGTAGGGACCAATCTGACATAATATCAAAAGATTAGGGACTAAACTGACACATTTAAAACATTAAGGACCAAATTGATAGACAATGTAAAGGTTAGGGACCAAATATGTAGTTTACCCTTTTTATATTTATTAAATTGAAACGTAGTAGGTAAAATAAGTACCAAAAAATTGATTGATAGGTTTTAATAATTTTAAAACTTAAAATAAATATAAATTATGTCCAAAAATATTTAAAATATAACTAGAAATAAATATTAATTAATTAATTAATAGCCGTATCTCAGACGTGCCATACCCTAATTTTTCAAAAAAATGTCATACCCTCATACTCATATTGTACTCATACTCGTGTCTGTGTCCCTGCAACATAGGGCAAAACTTGTTGAGAGAGAGAGATAGAGAAAGATCACCATTGCGTAGGCCTGTTGAGATCAACCAAAACCTGAGAGAGAGTTGCCCAAAGGACAAAACCAGTGGAGATTGGCGTTAACTGTGCAACTCTGCCTTGACCACTCCACTGCTCGTCCTCCTCCCCATTGCCAAGTGTATGTTAATTGGTTTACCTACCCTTTGAGTTTGGAGATGTTTAAGAGAGAAAGAAGGTGGGTTGATTTGTAGCCATTGAGATATGAATGTTCAAAATGTGTATAAAACACTATGAATGTTTAGACTCCCAATTTCCAAATTATCAATTCAAGCTTATTATCAAACAATTAATATGCGGAATATGAACATAAGCATATAACAGAATTGATAAACAATCTAAACCAAATAAAATCACATTCACAACATAAATTAAATGGTAAAGATTAAGGGAAGAGAGATGCAAATACAAGAACAACACAACGATGTGTTATCAAAGAGGAAATCGAAGCTCTCGGCGTAAAACCTCTCCGCCACCTTCTAAGCGGTAAATAATCCACTAAAGAATGTAGTTGGGATATATGAACAGCAGAAGACCCTCTAAACCTAATCTACCCAGTGTACCTAAGCCCTCCAAATTCCTACTCCAACGAGGTTACGCCGAACCTATTTTTTCTTTAACTTACCGAATTCCGCTATAACTCATAGCATCAACCAATATGAATTGGTTCCTTCCGAACTGCTTCCCAAAGCACCAAATGGCCTTCTCACAGATATGGGTATGGTGAGAAAAGGATTTGGTTAAAGAACCTCTCAAGGATGTAACAATGAAGAGGGTGAAAGTTGAGGAATTTGAAGAGTCACTATGTAAATATTGTGGATGAGTCAATCTTGTTTTTCTTTAGGGTTTCTCTCTCAAAATTCTCTCTGAAAGCTCTTAATATTTCGTGGGTATAAGAGGTATTTATATTGGAGTGAGAAAGGAATGCAAAGAGTCAGTTTTTCCATAACAAAGTGGACTGGTGACTTGGCCTCGCAACTTGACTGAGTCGTGAGTTCAAGCCGCGAGCTAACTGAATGGTTACTCTAGATTTTTGGTCCTGTAGTGTTATAGTTACCGTTTAGCTTATCTGCATGCTTCACTTGTGTGCATCTTCTGGCGACTTGCAAGCCGCGAGCCACCTGTGAGATCCAGCCGCGAGTTCCTGCTTTACTGCACAGTCTTGAGCATTTCTTCACACTCTCTCACACACTACCCTTACATGATTCCCACCTAAATACAGGGTTACTAATTGCTAAATTACAAGCAAATTTTGCACGGAATAAAGCCAACAAGATGGTTGATTAAATTCAACCTTACAATCTCCCCCTTTGGCTATTCCGTGACAAAACCCTAAAACAAACTCTAGACTTAACATATGAGTTGGGAACAGTTGAACAAAACTCACTCACACCTAACTCTAGAATCTATGAAGCTCTTGAATCATAAGAACAAGTATCTCCTAAAACACAACAACACAATTTGATCATTGTATGCAGAAAACTTGTAATGCATATGAAGCAAGCACAATGCGATCAAATAAAATGGAATAAAGCAATAAACCATAGCTTGACCATACAAGCAATCACTATAGAATAATGACCACAATGCTCATTCACATATGGAATGAACATCCAGACATACATGATAATAAGCTTAAATGCAAAGTATCATTTGCATGTTCAACAGTCAACCAATGCACAAAACATATATGCATATAGGAACAAGATCCTACTGGGGCACAAGAGTGATGTACTTAAAGAAAATGCAAAACATTAAACAAGAAGTACTACGCTACAAAGCAAAGGTACAAAACCCAAAGTACATAGAAATTGAATATAAACTAATAATCATAAAACCATAATCACACAAGATTTGAAACTTAATTACATAAACCATCAACATAAACATAAAAAAAAATTATTAAAAAAAAAAAAAAAAAAAAAAAACTAAGATAAAAACTGCTGAAAGTAAGTTTTATGCAGGCTCCCCCTCAAACTGGCACTCCCCTTCAAGAGCTACCCTAAAAATCTCCCCCTTTTTAACCAGAATGGCCAAAGGGTCACTGCTGGGTGGTGAAGCTATCAATCTTTGTTGAAAGTGTGGTCATCTGATCTTGAAGTGCAACCAGCTTGTAATTGTGTTCATTCTGGACCTCTCTGAGCCCATCTATCCTCTCCAGGATGATCTGGAATGCATCTGGAGGTACAACTAATGAGGATGAAGCTCTGCTCCTCTTGGGCACATTCCTAAGAACAGACTCAATCAAGAACACTCTAGGGCACATTCCCAAGCACAGACTTCAACATGCAATAATCAGCTGTATTGAAGCAGTGTATACCACATTCATCCAAAAGAAAGCATATGTCTATGAGACATATCTTAATGAGTATGAGATGTTTAAATCAACACAGAGAAGACAATATCCTTAAGGCAGAAGCAACACATATAATATCAATAATCAATAGCAACTTTAAAGTAAAAAAATATAGCCCAACCATTTAAGCTCAACCATTTTGAACCAACCATACTCACAAACAAAATATATCACAGTAAACCCAAACAAATAGCATATGACAATGAGACATATTATTATGGGTATGAGATTTTACCAACCAACACAGATTAGTTTACAAACTCTAACAGTGAAACTAAAACATGATAACAACCATATTTAGCATCCTAGAAACAAGATCAACCAAACCCAAACACCCAAACTCAACAAACATGAACCCAACCCATATCTGAAACTACAGATATCACAAATCAAAACCATAACTTATAGATTCAAGAAAATAAGGCTCAAAACATGAAATATGTAGTGAGAAAGAGAAAGCCCATACCTTTTTCTTGAAGATTTGAAGTTGAAATGATGCAAAAAATGGAGGTTTTTCGAGAGTGACATGGTGAGTTTGAGAGAGGTTTATGTGAGGAAGATAATGAATAGTCACAAAATGTTCGAGGGAAAACTCAAAAATTTTAAACACTGACTTATTTGCACAAAACACGCGATTTTTGCGACTAATTTAAGTCGCAAGCAAGTCGCCAGGGTAAGTCGCGAGACTCTTTGAAACCAAAATTTTTGAAAATTTTTCTAAGTGTTTTTCACAACTGAAAGTTTTACCCGCGAGAAAGTCGCAAGGTAAGCTGCAAAAATTTCTGTGTACCCTTTGCGACTAGACCTTCCAACCGCGAATAAGTCGCTAGATTGAGCCGCGAGAAACATTAAAAACCCAAACTTTGATAAATATTCTAAGTATTTTTTGCGACTGGGACATTGACCCGCCAGTGAGTCGCGAAAAATCTCTGTGTGGGCTCGCAACTGGACCAACCCGAGACTGAGTCGCTAGAACAGGGCAACACTGTTTTCAAAAATTTTGACAGTTTTTCCAAAAGCAAAATACTTTCCAAAAACAACTAAAACACTCAAAAAAAATTTGTGTTTGATCAACAAAAATTGAGCATATGAAAAATACATTTAATCAAGTACAATCACACAAATGAATATGACATTCATTGAACATAGACATGTATGATATGTGTTGATATCAACAATGAGATAGTCCTTAGTCTAACGTGAAACTTTAATGATCAATTCAACCAAGCCATACACAAATAGCACTAGATAAAGTGACCTATCTCAATTATAGAAAAATGCATATATGACCTCCCACAAAACTTGATTACATAACTTTAGAAGCTTTTCATTTGGCTCCATATACATCATATCATTTGATCTTTTTGAATCAATACATCTCGTTATGAGATCGATACTTGAAATTTTTGATATTTCAATTTGATGAGTTAGCCTTTGGCTTTTTGGGCATCATACATTTTATTTTATGTCACTTTCTTTTTTTCCTAGTTAAATACTAGTATGTGCGACAGGCTTTTACAGCTCAATATCTCTTTTCATTTGAAGATTTACATTTGGTGAGCTCTTTAAGCAAAAACAATAAACTAATTGAGTGGGAAGATATATAGGCACAAGTCTACGCATGTCTCAAGATCAACAATACCATTGACTAATCATTCATGACAAGTTTGAAAATCTGTTTACAACAGTCACATAGATGTCAAGATTTCTCCCACAAAGATATGGAATGCATAGGGAACAAGCTAAGCTTGTAAATGCATAAGGCTATTTGTACAAAAGTACAAAGCAAAACGTGTTTTGAGACAAAACTCAACAAAGTCAATCAAACTTTTTAGATTTTCTACTTTTTATGTGTTTTTAGCTTTATGACATAAAAACAAGAAAAGATAAATAAAAAATACCAATGTGAAAACATTTAAAGCAAAAGCAAACAAACAAAAAATTATCAACTCAAACTAACAGCAACACACAACCAAGCATAGTCACAAAACATTGGAAGTATTAATGAATGGACATGTTGTAATGCTCATGCATGAGTTCCCCTCTTCACCCACACGTCACGTGCATTTGGGGTGATATCCCTATAGGATTGGGTACGAGAGTTAGGACTTTCAAACCTTCTAGTGAAGTTTTCCAAGCAAGTGGTGAATGCACTGATCATCTTCATCATGTTCACCACACCGGAATCACTATTTCGACCTCTTGATGGCTCAACAGCCCAAATCCTCTTGTCATTTGTTGGTCCTCTTGACCTTTGATCACTTGCATTCTTCAATACTCTTAGCTTATGACAATTCGGTCTGGTGTGCCCTTGAAGTCCACAATGGTGACAAACATGGTTCATTCTCGGACCTCTTTGTGATCTTGGAAGAGATTTCCCTTTGACTTCAGACCTGACCACAGATTGGTTACGGGGTTTGTTCAACACCCGTTGGTTAGCCATATTCTTATTTTTCTCAACCTTTGCCTTCTCCACAGTAGGGGCAACTACAACTGGCTCTTTGGCCTTCACAAACTTTTCTTCTTTGGAGATATTCATAGCTGAACTACTTTCTCCTGTGTATCCTAATCTGGTTCTGTCGGAGAAGGGTTTTTTATGAGAGAGGACATCATCAAACTTCTTTCTGGATACTCACTCTACCTTGGCATTTTCTTGAACCACCTCAAGCTCAAGGAATTTCACCTTGGTGTAAGCTTCGATTAGCTCATCATTTAGCATCTCAATCTCACATTTGGCCTCCTTATATCTTACTAGGAGACTTCTATAGTCCTCCTCTGCTTTCTTCATCCTCTTCACAGCCGCCTTGGCCACCCTTGCATACCCTTCCGACTTCTCATGGAGAGATTCGTAATTCTCTTGAAGACCGGTTGTATCTTCATCTTCTTTAGCATCTGATTCTTCTACAATTCTCATAGATTACTCATCACTATGCTCCCCAAGTTCTTGCACAAGCAAATTCAAGTCCTTTGAAGATTCAACATAAGCAATAGTCATAAATGCTGAGAAGTTCGCTTCTTCATCACAACTATCCTCCAAATCAGAGATGAAGGAATCTAAGTCACTAAGAGTGATGACATACGTCTTGCCCTTCGATCTCAAGTAATTAGGACATTCTTTTTTGAAATGGCCATATCCATCACATTCAAAACAAGTGACTCCTTGATTAGATTGAGACTCCTTCCCGACTCTCTTTTTGAAGTCCTTCTCCTTTCCGAAACTTGTGAATTTCCCTTTATCACAAAATTTCCCACTGTTCTTGAACTTCAAGAATTTGTGGAAATTTTTTGCATGGTAAGCAACATCTTTCTCGACAACATCCTCATCTGACGAGTCGTGTGCTTCTACCTTTTCATTTATGGTCTTAAGAGTAAGAGATTTGCTCTTCCTTTGAGTGGGCAACGACAATTCATAAGTTTGAAGCGAGCCAACTAGTTCTTGGACTTTGATATCATCAAGATCTTTGCTCTCTTCAATCACCATCACCTTGGTACAAAATCTTTTCGGCAATGACTGAAGGATCTTCCTTACTACCTTGGAATCCTCCGTTTTCTCTCCCAAATTAAACTTGCCGATGATCACTTCATTTAGCTTACTACAAAAAGAGTCAAATGACTCGTCCTCACTCATTTTGAGCTCCTCAAATCGGGTGGTCAGCATCTGTAGCTTCGTGTCTTTTACTTTCTTCGTTCCCTTATAAGTGGTCTCCAATATCTGCCAAGCCTCCTTGGCAATGGTAATGTGAGAAATCCGATGGAACTCATCTGAAGACACACCACAAAAAATAGTGTTAAGTGCTTTGCTATTAGCATTTGACGCTGCAAGGGCTGCCTTATCCCATGTGGATTTGGCTGCCTCTGGCCTAGTCCAGCCAATATCAACTGCATCCCAAACAACTTCATCAATAGAACATAAAAATGCTCTCATCTATATCTTCCAAAAGGCATAATTGCTACCATCAAAATATGGTGGAGTATTTAAAGATTAAGACTAGTCCATCTCAATATGGGTCAAGGATCACACTAAGGTAATAAACCAATATAAGTGTACTTGCTCTGATACCAATTGAATGTTCAAAATATGTATAAAACACTATGAACGTTTAAACCCCCAATTTCCAAATTATCAATTCAAGCTTATTATCAAACAATTAATGTGCGAGATATGAACATAAGCATATAATAGAATTGATAAACAATCTAAACCAAATAAAATCACATCCACAACAAAAATTAAATGGCAAAGATTAAGGGAAGAGAGATACAAACACAAGGACAACACAACGATGTGTTATCGAAGAGGAAACCGAAGCCCTCGGCGTAAAACCTCTCTGCCGCCCTCTAAGTAGTAAATAATCCACTAAAGAATTTAGTTGGGATACATGAACAGCAAAAGACCCTCTAAGCCTAATCTACCCAGTGTACCTAAGCCCTCCAAGCTCCTACTCCAACGAGGTTACGCCGAACCTATTTCTTCTTTAACTTACCGGATTCCGTTATAACCTATAGCATCAACCAATATGAATTGGTTCTTTCCGAACTGCTTCCCAAAGCACCAAATAGCCTTCTCACAGATATGGATATGGTGAGAAAAGGATTTGGTTAAAGAACCTCCCAAGGATGTAACAATGGAAATGGTAAGAGTTGAGGAATTTGAAGAGTCACTATGTAAAGATTGTGGATGAGTCAATCTTGTTTTTCTCTAGGGTTTCTCTCTCAAAATTCTCTTTGGAAGCTCTCAATATTTCGTGGATATAAAGGGTATTTATATTGGAGTGAAAAAGGAATGCAAAGAGTCAGTTTTTCCATAACAAAGTAGATTGGTGACTTGGCCTCGCAACTTGACTGAGTCGCGAGTCCAAGCCGTGAGCTAACTGAATAGCTAGTCTGGATTTTTTGTTCTGTAGTGCTACAATTCGCATGACAGTTCAACTTATTTGCATGCTTCACTTGTGTGCATCTTCTGGCGGCTTGCAAACTGCGAGCCGCCCACGAGTCCCTGTTTCATTGCACAATTTTGAGCATTTCTTCACACTCTCTCATATACTACCCTTACATGATTCCCATCTAAACACAGGGTTACTAATTGCTAAATTATAAGCAAATTTGGCACGGAATAAATCCAACAAGATGGTTGATTAAATTCAACCTTACAAGATAAAAGTTGAATATTTTAATTGGTTGTTTTTTATTTCATTTAATTTTTTTGCTAGTGAACAATAGCACTCCTGGCAAAGAGAGTTACTGTTCACAAAAACTTTTTGCATTTTAGAGAGGCTATTAGAGCATCATTTTGTGGTTAGACTCTCTAAAATAGAGAGGATTTTGTGTTTGCCAATGCTGTTGGAGACGCTCTTACTGATTTCTTGACAACTTTGGTTGAAATGGGGACATTTGGTTTAAACTCTAGTTCATTTAAATCAAGTTCTATTAAGATAATTTGAATAGTAGGCACAAATAGTTTATAGATGACTTGAGTTTCCTTAGGCTACATTTGGTTGGAGGTGGACTAGGGAGGATAGAAAAGAAAGGAGAGAAAATAGCATTTGGTGTTGTTTGGTAAAGAGAGAAAGGATGAAAATTTTTTGGTGGAGCCCATGCATTTTCTCTTTGGGCCCACCAAAATGGGGAAAAAACTGGACCGGTTATTTGGAAAAGAATGTCCCTCACTGCAACGTTCTTCTCCTCACATTTTTTTTGTTTTTCTCCTCTGTTTTCTTTATTGTGCAAAGTTCACTAACTTCTCTGTGCGATGTTCTTATTAATTTCCCTAATCAACTTCACTTTTGACTTCTCATTTGTTGTTGTTGTTTTTTTTTTTTTTTTTTTTTTTCCCTATCCATTTTATTAATAAAAATATAATTTATTACTTCTTTTATCTAATAGGGGCATGGAGTAAATTTATACAAACTACATTCCATCCTTTCACTTTTCCATATTCCAACCAAACACAAATAAGGAAAACTAAAATCTCTTCTATTCTCCCTATTTTCTACTCTCTCCCTATTTTCTATCCTTCCACTTTTTCATTTCTCCAACCAAATGGATCCTTAAACTCGATTTTAATAAAAACGAGTTCCAATTAGAATTTTTTTTTTTTGAAATCGCCACATCAGCCATTGCCAGCTTAGCCAATGTGACCTACAACTTGATTTTAAAGCAATCGAGATGTACCTGAAAATTCGATTTTGCAAAAATCAAGTTCCAAATGAGGGCTACCTTCCTAAATATTTTAGAATGGGGTCTGTTTGGCTAACTAGTGGAATAATGCCAAACAGCAAAATTGCCCTATTTATATTTGTTCCTTTTTGGCCCTTGTTAAATCTTTTGTGCCAAACTCAAGTTTCCTATTTTCTAACCCCATGTTTGAAATTTTCTTTCAAGTTTCAACTCTTCTCTCTATATAAGGAAATGAGGACTAATCTTAAACTATAGTATTAATTTATATGAGCACATTCGTTTGGAGCATTCGATTATTGTGTCTTTGAGCTCCTTCAGCTTCATTAATGGTGGCTGAGACAGCCTTAACCGCCTTTCTCCTTCTATCTCAGATTGCCAAGCATACCCCTTTCACAATTTTCTTCTTGGGCCTCTCCTTTTCAAGTTTTAATCTTCTATGAGCCTTTTAAGATCAGCAGGTCCCTGGTTTCCCAGAGAAAGCCCTCTCCTTTTCAGCCACTAAATGTTCTCAACAGCTAAGGCTGCTAGCTTGACTCAATCAAACATCTTAAAACAGCTTAGAAAATGCTCCTACATCAGGCTGCCCTTCTTAGAAAGCACTTGGCCTCAAGTGCTCTTGGCCTCCGTTGGATCATGGTAAGGAGTAAGCCAACACATTGAAAATATTAGAGATAGACATGTGGGAAGGTAGCTCAATCTCATAGGCATTGTGATTGATTCTCTTCAACACCCTGCAAGGACCATACTTCCTTTGTCTCAACTTAAGCATACTGTCCTTCTGGTCTTCTATCTTTAGAAATCAACACCCAAACCAAGTCCCCAACTTCAAACAGTTTCCTGTGCAAAACAATTGCAGATTTGTATTTGGCGTTGGTTGCTTCTAGCTTGGCCTTGATTTGTTGGTGGACTGGTTGCATCACTTCTGTAATGTTCTTAGCCTTTCGATGAACCCTCTGGAGTATTGGCAAGGCTACCAAATCAGTGGCATTGGTAGGATTACTGCCATAGACTATCTTGAATGGACTAAAGCTTGGACTTCTGTTAATTGAGATGTTAAAAGCAAATTCTGCAATTGGCAGAATCCCCTCCCACTCTTTAGGATGGTCACCTACCAAACATCTGAGGATATTGCTCAAGCTCTTGTTAACTACTTCTGTCTGTCAATCAGTTTGGGGATGAAATGTTGTGCTGTAATCTTAGCTGGTACCCACTTTCTTCCACAAAGTCCTTCAAAAATCGCCTAAAACGTGTGTCCCTTTTTGAAACAATAGAGTGAGGTAGACCATGGAGCTTGTAGACATTCCTGAAGAAAAGATCAGCCACACAGGAAGCATCATTGGATTTCCTACTAGGAATGAAATGGGCTATCTTGCTAAACCTGTCAACAACAACATATATACTGTTTGCTCTTCTTACTGTTGGAGGTGAACCCAAGACAAAATCCATGCTAATGAACTCCCAAGGCTTGGAAAGCATAGGTAGAGGAAAATAATGGCCAACATTGGTGGTTGCCCCCTTGGATTTCTGACAAATCAAACATCTCTGGACCAGCTTTGACACATCTACTTCCATGCCTTTTCAATAGTATTTCTGTTGTAGTCAATGTCTTATCTCTTCCAAAATGGCCTAGATTATGGACCTCCAGCAGCAATTGATCCCTTAAAGAACACTTAGGAACACATAGTTGTACTCCCTTGAACAGAAAGCCATCCTTCTTATAGAAATCAAGATAGGCTGCATAGTTGCTTTGCTTGATTTCAACTAAGACAGGCTGCAACTTGTTGTCAACCATGTAATGTTCCTTGAACACATCAAAGCCAGGTACTATAGCTTGCATGTGGCAAAGCAAGGCCTGTCTTCGACTTAGTCCATCAGCCACTTTATTTAAGACACCTGCCTTATGCCTTATGCAGAAATTGAATCGCTGTAAATAGGCAACCCAGTTGGCATGCCTTTTATGCAGATTTTGCTGCTTATGCAGGTGCTTGAGTGCCTCATGACCAGTATTAAGAATAAATTCTTTATAGGCAAGATAGTAACTCCAATACTTGATATTTATCAAAAAAAGAAAAGTAATTCCAATTCTTGATAGCTTGGACTAAAGAATAGAACTCTAAATCATAAGTACAATAGTTCAATTTAGCACGACTAAGTTTCTCACTAAAGAAGGCTATAGGCTTACTTTCTTAACTAAGAACTCCCCCAATACCATGGATTGAAGCATCTGTATCCAACTCAAAAGTCTTCTCAAAGTTTGGAACTTGCAAAACAAGTGCTGTAGTGAGAGCTTTCTTGAGAGCTACAAAACTGTCATTGACTTGAACTGACCAAACTAGGTTCTTTTACTTCAAACAATCAGTTAGAGGTGCTGCTATTGAACTGAAGTCCCAGATGAACCTTTTGTAGAAAGTGGCTAAGCCATGAAAGCTTCGTACTTCACTGACTAATTTGGGAATTGGCCACTTCAGAATGGCCTGCACTTTAGAAGAATCCATTTTGGTACCTTCTGTAGAAAGGACATACCCTAAAAATCCCACTTGATTTGTTGCAAAAGTGCATTTCTTTGTGTTTGCATAGAATTTATACTCTCTTAACAGCTCAAACACTCTTTTAAGATGCTCTAAATGATCATTCAAGCTCTTAGAATACATTAAAATGTCATTAAAATAAACCATTGCACAGACTCCCAACACAGGCTGCAACATTTGAGTCATCACTCTCATGAAAGTACTTGGAGCATTTGTTAGCCCAAATGGCATCACCAACCATTCAAACAAGCCATGAGGGGTTTTAGACGATGTCTTCCATTCATCTCTAGGTCTTATTCTAATATGGTGATACCCACTCCTCAAGTCTATTTTAGAAAATAACTTGGCACCAGATAAACAGCCCAACATATCATCTAACCTTGGAATTGGAAACCTATACTTTATTGTTATCGTGTTGATAGCCCTACCATTTACACACATTCTCCAAGAGCCATTCTTTTTGGGTGTAAGGAGGGTTGGGACAGAATAAGGACTAGTGTTAGGCCTAAGGTATCCTTTAGCCAACAACTCTCCAACTTGTTTTTGAATTTTTGCCTTCTCTAAAGGTGTCATTCTATAAGTAGGCCTATTAGGTAATGATGCACTAGGATCCAAATCAATACAATGTAGAATGTCTCTCATGGGAGGTAAATCACCATGCAATTCAGTAGGAAACACATCTTCAAATCCCAAGATTAATTGCCTAATCTCTACTGGTATATTCATAGACTCCAACTCTAAAGTAGACAACAACATATACACAATCCCTACTTCCAAACTTTCATTCATGAAGGACTTAGTGACCAAGAATGAAGAATTAGGAATTGAGGACTTACTAGCTTTCTTCTTTTGTGGCAGTAGAGTGAACTTCTTCCCATCTTTGATCAGGCTGTATGAGTTCCTTCTCCCATCATGCATGGTTCTTCTATCAAATTGCCAAGGTCTGCCTAACAACAGGTGGCAGGGCATTTATTTTGACCACATCACATGGGACTTCATCAAAGAACTGCTTCCTTATTGAGAAAGACACCAAGCACTGCTTGTCAACCTTCACAGAACTCCCTTTCTTTTATGCCATGACAGCTTGTAAGGTTGAGGATGATCAGTTGTCTTCAACATCAGCTTGTCTACTACTTCTTGAGAAACAGTATTCTCACAAGACCCTCCATCAATGATCAAATTACACACCCTGTTTTGGATCGAACATGTAGTGCAAAAGATGTTACCCCTAAGCCCTTCTTTCTCAGCTTTAAACTTAGGAGTTAGCAAGGTCTTCCTAGTCACCAGCATGAGACCTTCTTCCCCTTTAGTATCTTCTCCTAACTCAACTGCTTCTTCTTCTTGGATTGCTTCCAGTTCTGACATTGTATTCTCAGCACAAATTTCATCTCCTCTAACAATAAGGCTTTATTTCTGGTTTGTACTGCAGAATTCTTACATTCGTTAGCCTTATGCCCCTTCTCACAACACATAGCATTTGAATACTACTCCACTGGCACTAGGCTTGGTTATACTAAAAGATTTCAATATATTCTACCCTGTAGAACTTGATATTGAGTTCTGACTTCTTCTTTGTTGACTCCATTGCCTTTCCAAGGCTTGGATGCAGGCAGCACATGGTTTCTTGAACCACCAAGGTTTTGAAGTTGCATTGCCTTTCTAGCAAGTTGCCTTTCCATCATGATTGCCCTACTGTAAGCCTCAGACAGTGTACACAATGGATACATACTCAAAGAATCTTGAATAAAAGGCTTCAATCCACTAAGATACCTTGCTATCTGCTGCCCTTCAGTTTCTTGTAGATCCAATTTTGATAGAAGTTTGTAGAACTTCTCATTATAATCATCCACAGAACTTGTTTGCCGCAAATTATGCAGATTCTTGTAAAGAGACTGCATGTAGTTGAAAGGTTGAAACTGCTTCTCCAAGGCTTTCTTCATCTTGGGCCATTCTTGAATCTTTCTTTTTCCCATCTTACTCTCTGAATCTGGAATTGCTTACATCACGCTGAAGCTCTTCCTTTCAACTTAATTGCCACTAACTTTACCCTCTTGTGGTTAGGAATCTCATGGTATTCTAAGATCCTTTCCACTTGATTAAGCCAGTCAACAAAATTTTCTACTATCAAGCTGCCATTGAAATCTGGAAACTCAATTTTGAAATTGTCTTCCCATTTTTGTTCAATGTTAGGAATCCAATGGTTCCTAATGGGGATGGATAGGAATTATAGGGGGATTGATGGGAATTGTAGAGAAATTGATTTAATTTGAGATAGTCACCCTCTATAGAGAAAGAAAGAGATTAAGAGAGAGAGAGAGAGATATACTAATGCACTAAGAATTTGTTTTATTCTTCAATTGATATCTAATGTTGAATTACAATCATGTATTTATAGAAAACTAGCTCTAATGTCATTGGCCCATATGGCTCAAGATAATTGGTTAGTTAATTCAACATGTGCTTTTTGAATTAAGCCATGTGTTAAATGAGCTACATGTGCTTAAATCCTAGCTAACTTATCATAATCTCAACCAACTAGCTAACTACCTAACTAAAGGGATTACAACACCCTCTCCTTGAAAACACCTTGCCTACAAGGTGTTGTGAAATGACACCTTCATTAGGGGAAACCGACCACTAAGCCAATACGCCAAAGCATCTTGATCGTTGATTACATGAATAGCTCCAAAGCAATTAATCACAGCCCATGACATAGGAGCATAACACAAAGCAGTTGTATTGAACTTAACCTTCAGCAATATAGAACTCAATTTCTTATAAAATTTGTGATCATCTCGGCTATGGAATCAATCATTTATCCCACAATTATCACCAAGAAAAAAAGCATCTAGTTCCTTGGCTTTGTGACAGCCACTAATGAGCAAGATGTGGCCCCCATAGCAAAGTCCAAATTCAATGGAATTGCCACCAACCAAATTCAACAGAATTGCCACCAGCATGCATGACTATTAAGTCCACGCCTATATTCTTGATTACATGAGCAACTCCATTTTTTAAAGCATGAGTTTGGCCAACATCAAACACCATTTGATCACTTGTATTCACACCAACAATGTGTTCTTACTCCACACCAACAGCAATGGGTTCATGTATTGTGGATTCTTGGTTAGTAGTGTGTTCTTGCTTCACACCAACATCAATAGGTTCATGTATTGTGGATTCTTGGTCAGTCGAATCCTGAGATTGTAGCTCCTCTTCTATCATATTCTCAGGAACCTTTTGCAATCTTGAGAGCTCTTCATTCATGGCCTTGTTAGATTCAACCAAGGCCTTGACTTTCTTTGAAACAACCTTGTGAGATTCTATCAAGGCCTTAATCTTCTTTGAAACTTCATTCACCATTTTCAAGATTTCTTGCTGGTCATATTCACCCATCTCAAGATCGATAGCTCTAATACCAAATGTGAGGAATTTGATGGTTCCTAATGGGGATGGATAGGAATTATAGGGGGATCGATGAGAATTGTAGGGAAATTGACTTAATTTGAGGCAGTCACCCTCTATAGAGAAAGAGAGAGATTAAGAGAGAGAGAGAGATGCACTAATGTACTAAGAAGTTGGTTTATTTTTCAATTGATATCTAATGTTGAATTACAATCATGTATAGGAAACTAATGTCATTGCCTCACATGACTCAAGATATTTGGCTAGTTAATTCAACATGTGCTTTATGAATTAAACCATGTGTTAAATGAGCTACGTGTGCTCAAATCCTAACTAACTCATCATAATCTCAACCAACTAGCTAATTACCTAACTAAAGGGATTACAACAATTATTTCATATTCCTAACACTCAGGCTCTCTTGGCTGGACCATCACAGGAACATGGCCTTGCCTATCTTGATTCCTATTTTGCTGCCTTTGTCTTTGAATTGGGACAAATGGCTCCTCATTCTCCCCATCCTCTGAAGCATCATTCTCAGCAACATTATGACTAGCTTGCTGTTGTGGAAACACCCTATCTCTTCCCAAATGCTCAATCAAGGCATTTAATTGCCTCCTCAACAATGCTACCTCAGCTGTTAAATCAAGTTGACCCCCTTGATCCTCTTTTCCTTGGCTGCAATGTCTTCCCCATCTACTGCAGAAATAGTAGACTTCTTTCCCTTAACCTTTCTTCCCTTTTCACTTACTATGACTTATTGCTGTTGCAAACTAATTGCTAAAGCAATTGAAGGTTGTGGTTAACTAAAGGAAGGTGTTTAGGATTAGAATTAACAATCAAGATTGAATCTTGATGGGTTCAGGGATTTGGGATGAAGAAAAAAAAAGTGCAAAGGAACTTGAATCCTAAGGATCTCAAGCTCTGATACCAAACTAACGTAGGGAATGTGTGTAGGCTAAAACTATTTTGGGTTTGTTGAACAATTAGAGTTGCTTAGAACATTTAGTAGGTGGCTAGGCATCTTTGCAAGAACACTAAGTTCCAATGAAATGAAAAGCACACGAAGGCTTAAAATCACTAATTCTCAAAAATTGATTACAAAAATGAGAGTACAAAAGTACTTGATACAAATCACGTTATGAAGAGCAAAGAGTTTTTTATTGTTTTCCTTTTCCTATTTGAATTAGGATTTATTTACTTTATCATGTTGAATTAAAATCCTTTTTCCTAGTTGAATTGAGATTTTAATTATTTTTCTTTTCCTAATTAAATTGTTTTTCCTTTATCAAGTAGAAGTAGGTTTATTAATCCTTATCCTAAAAGGAGTAGGATAACTTCCATTCCTATATATACTCTTTATATTCTTTATGGGGTGGTGGTTTATTGTTATGCGTTTATTAATAAAAGTTTGCTAGAGAGATTTTCTCTATTATTTTGCCTACTAGTCTAGTGTTCTTGTATAACTTAGGTTTTGTGGAAGAGTTGTAGTAATTGTGTGTTATAGATTTTGCTTCTACATGCGTGCTGCATCAGTACTTATACAATCTATCCTACAACTAACAACCATTAGTTTCTTGCCAAGTGTCAAACTAAAATTGGTTACATCTAATACAAGTAACTAATTCATTAACAAGACTAACTAATTCAGATAAGAAAGACTGCTATTTAAGCTAACTGCCTTAAGGCTCTTGTTTGGACATAAAGATAACGGTAACTAACTATTTTCAACAGCTAAGGCTGCTAGCTTGACTCAATCAAAACATTTTAAAACAGCTTAGAAAATGCTCCTGCATCACTCTGAACACTTGGTGCCGGGTTGCGTTATGAAATGAGAACATCTATTCCAAGGCCCTCGCTGGTTTGCCTCTCCTATTGCTCAAGTTGTCCCTTGCTAACAGTGAGTCCACTTTAACTTGAATCTAATTCTTAGCTTTTACCTTTAAGTTGGGTTTTTGTTCTCATATTAAATTTGTATATTTCTAATTTTAATATGCTTAATTTGTTCATTGGTTTTTGTTAGAATTCTTGTAAGAATGGTTTCTTGGTTGACAGAGCAACCAGGTATTTTCTACATATACATATTTATGTGAATAACCATTTAAAAAATAAAATAAAATTATGTGCTTAATTTGTTCATTGGTTTGATGAGATTCTTGTAAAAAGGGTTTTTATAAAATAAAAATGGGGTTTTATAAAACAACTCATATTTTGCAGCTAACTCTATTTTTGCTTGTGAAACAACTAATAAGGCCTAGTCCCAAACTTTTGGAGTTTATGGATCTGAACAGATTAGTGAGGATGAAATCTATTTGATTAATGACTGAACCCTTAAATTTTTTATTTTTATTTTTTATTTTTTATTTATTTATTGTGTACAATGTTTGGTGTCTTTGATTTTGAGAGATGATTCCTTGAGAGATTTGACACTACGGATCCAAAGTTTGGTATTGGGCCCCAATATGGATTAAGGATGTTGAGGATTAGAATTTCTTAACATCTAATGCCATCCTTGTGGGGAGTTTGTAGAACCATATGGCCATGTAAATAGCTAAGTGAGATTAATCCTGACCAAAATGTAATTGGTATTGTAGAAAGCAGTTTGTGTTGTAAGTGAAAACTTCTAATGATGGATTACATTAAAGTCTCATATAAGAAATGGGGTTTTCTAATGTACATAGATTGAAATTGGTTGTAGAGATTCGTGGGCGGATGTGTTGTGTTGACGAGTGTCTGATGCTTGCGTTATAAAATAGAGAATTCCCTAATTATTGCAGGGGAATGAGGCATCTGTTGCTTTGGCAGGTAGCATTTTGTCAGTTTGAAATGGTTTCACATCATTCGATTGGAGAAATCTCCAATGTATTGGCTTGGTATGACTTCTTGCACAGGGAGGGTGAATGAGTGATTTGCGACCATGTTGCCTTGTTTTCTTGTCCAAAGGGTTGTGATTAAGGATTGCAAATGAGCGGGTTGGGTCATAAATGGGTTGGGTGTATAATTACCTATTTATCCATTTATAACCCATTTATATATAAATTAATTATCCATTACCAACCTAACCCATTTAATTAGTAACCCACCCATTTAACCCAAGATGACCCAAATACCTCTAAAATACCCTCTTGCCCTCCAAAATACCCTTAAATACCTAAAATGATGCAAATACCCCTAATCTTCCAAAATTACCAATATACCCTTGGACATCCAAAATTATCCCTAAAATCTCTAAAATTAGCAAAATACCCATGAAACCTCTAAAGTGACCAAAATACCCATGATATCTCTAAAATCACCAAATATGCTTAAAAACCATTAAAATGACCAAAATATCTCAAAAATCTCTAAAATGACCAAAATACCCCCAGAAACCCAAAAAACGACCAAAATAACCCAAAAACCCAAAAAATGACCAAAATACCCTCAAAACCTAAAAATGACCAAAATACCCCCGAAACCCAAAAATGACCAAAATACCCCCGAAACCCAAAAATGACCAAAATACCCTCGAAACCCAAAAAATGACCAAAATGCCCCCGAAACTCAAAAAATGACCAAAATACCCCCCGAAACCTAAAAATTACCAAAATACCCCTGAAACCCAAACAATTACCAAAATACCCCCGAAACCTAAAAATGACTAAAATACTTCCAAAACCCAAAAAATGACCAAAATACACCCGAAACCTAAAAATTACCAAAATACCCCCGGAACCCTAAAAAAGACCAAAATACCCCCGAAACTCAAAAAATGACCAAAATACTCTCGAAACCTGTAAAATGAATGAAAGACTCTTAGAACCTTTAATTTGTCAAAAATATGCTTGAAACATCCAAAATACCCTAAACCTCTATTTTAGTAATTTTAGATGTTTCAGGTGTATTTTGGTCATCTTACATGTTTAGGGGCATTTTGGTCATAATTTGGGTTTTAGGGGTTTTTATCGATCATTTTTTTAGGTTTTGGGGTTATTTTGGTAATTTTTTAAGGTTTTTGGGGGTATTTCAATCAATTTTAGGTTGCACATGACCTAGGCTACGCGTTGCCCAGGTTTCTCTGTTCTCTGGTTCTTCTCTGATATGTGTGCTGGGTTGTTCTCTATATAAAGGTTGTAAATCGAGTCTTAGAGACTTGATTTCCATGTGGTCGCCATGTGGAAAAATATGCCACATTGGACCACATCAAACCATGGAAATTGGGTCTTAAAGACTTGATTTATAGGCCAAAATCGAGTCTCTTAGACTCAAGATGCTAATAAATAATATTGTTTCAGAACAGGCCTACTAACTATATAGTTAGGATTTTATGGCCATTTGGCCATTTTTGCCCTATTTCGGTCATTTTTTAGGTTTTTGGAGTATTTTGGTAATTTTTTAGGTTTAGGGAGTATTTTGGTAATTTTTTAGGTTTAGGGTGTATTTTGGTAATTGTTAGGTTTTGGGGGTATTTCGGTAATTTTTTTAATTTTTTGGGGTATTTTGGTCATTGTTTTAGGTTTTTGAGTTATTTTAGTCATTTTTTAGGTCTTGGGGTATTTTAATCATTTTATAGGTTTCAGAGGTATTTTGGTCATTTTTTAGGTTTCGGGGGTATTTTTGGTAATTTTAAGGTTTCAAAGGTATTTCGGTAATTTTTAAGGTTTAGGGGGTATTTTGGTAATTTTTTAGGTTTAGGAAGTATTTTGGTCATTTTTTTTGGGTTTTTGGGGTATTTTGGTAATTTTTGGGTTTTGGGGATATTTTGGACATTTTAGAGGTTTTTTTTTGGGGGGGGGGGGGGGAGGGTATTTTGCTCATTTTAGAGGTTTTGGAGGTATTTTTCTCATGTTGTGGGTTTTGGGGGTATTTTGGTCATTTTTTGGGTTATGAGGGTATTTTGGTCATTTTTAGATTTCGGGGGTATCTTGGTAATTTTTTGGGTTTTGGGGATTTTTGGACATTTGAGAGGTTTTGTGAGGTATTTTGCTCATTTTAGAGATTTTAGAGGTATTTTAGTCATTTTGTGGGTTTTAGGGGAATTTTGGTCATTTTTTGGGTTTCGGGGGTATTTTTGTCATTTTTTTGGGTTTTAAAGGTATTTTGGTCATTTTTAGGTTTCGGGGGTATTTTGGTCATTTTTTGGGTTTTGGTGGTATTTTAGTAATTTTTAGGTTTGGGGGTATTTTGGTCATTTTTTTGGGGTATTTTGGTCATTTTTTGGGTTTCAAGGGTATTTTGGTTATTTTTTGGGTTTTGGAGATATTTTGGTCATTTTTAGGTTTTGGGGGTATTTTGGTCATTTTTTGGGTTTTTGTGGTATTTTAGTAATTTTTAGGTTTTAGAGGTATTTTGGTCATTTTTATGGGTTTCAGAGGTATTTTGGTCATTTTTTGGATTTTGGGGGTATTTTGGTAATTTTTAGGTTTCATGGGGTATTTTCGTCATTTGTTGGGTTTTGGGAGTATTTTGGTCATTTTTTGGGTTTCAGGGGTATTTTGGTTATTTTATTGGTTTTGGGGTATTTTGGTCATTTTTTGGGTTTTGGTAGTATTTTGGTTAATTTTTAAGTTTCAGGGGTATTTTAGTCATTTTCTAGAAATTTAGATTTTATGTTGTTTATTTAAATTTTAGATGGGTTTAATGAGTATTAGTGAGTTTATCCATTTAGACCCATCTAATTAAATAACCAAATGGGTCTTTACCCATTTAACTCAAATATTCAAATGTGTTGGGTTAAGACTTATTCAAATAAGGTGGATAATGAATGGGTTCATAGATATGGATAAAAATTGCCACCCCTAGTTGTGATACTATGTTGTACCTCTTCTGCTTCCAAAATCTGTAGGTACGTGTCTCCTAGAAGGAGTTGAAGAGGAATGGTGCCTTTTCTTCATGAAAAAGCCTTCATTTATGTAAAGATGGAGTTGATTTGTTGACCTTTATTACCTTTTCTGTTATAGGATATACAAAGGAAAGGAGCAGCATTATGGTCATAGGTTAATGTTCACACTGCACCAGTTGAGATATGTGAAAATCTAGCCATCCCAGAAGCACAGTGGCCGCAAGCAATTAGTGAGCTCTCTGCTATGAAACATATCGAACAAGCTGCTGTTCTTACATGTAACCAAAATTCGTGGCTTTGTCTTGGCGTCATGGGGCTAAAGAAGTTACTGAATGGATGTCAGGTAATTTGTTGGCTTCATTTTCAGTGTAGAAAGGAAGAATAGCGAGGTAGAGCCCTGAGCTAGGCCAGCCAACTTATGCAATGTTTGGAAGTTTGGAGGGAGAGGAGAGGAGAGTGGAGGAGAATTGTTACCTTTTATCTTGTTTGGATGTTTTTAAAATTAAGGAGGAAGGAAATAATTTGCCTTCATTTTGTAATTGCTATAAATTGTGAAGGGTACAATAGGTAATTCAAAATGTTTAATTAGCTCTACAATTACTCTTTACTCCTCCACCAAATCTCTCCAATTTGGAGAATTAAAAATAAAGTGTTAGAAGTTGTTAAAATTCCTCCAAATTCCTCTCCCTCCTCTCTTAAAAAAATCCAAATAAGGTAAATTAAATAATTCTTCCTCTTTCCCCTCTACTCCCTCTCAATCCAAACAGAGCATTAATCTAATTTTAGGTGCACATTTGTTGAGTGTTTGTTTAGGAGTAACTTATTTAACTTTTTGCTGAAATTTTTTTAAAAAGCTGCACGTAAAAATCAATATCTAAAAGCTAAAAGTTTAAGCAAATGCGAAAGATGCTCCAAGTGGACATGAATTTGCATCGTGGGTTTATTATTATTATTATAATTTTTTTTTTTTTGTCTCTGTTGCGGACTTGGAGTAGTTGGTCCTCTGTACTTCTCTTCGCCACAGCCACCCGTTTTGCCAGCCTGATTTGCGTTGTTGGGCTTAGTGTTGTGTTTTGGGCCATACTGTACATGTTTTATTAGTATTCAAATCTGGGCTTTCGGACTTGGGCCTCTTAAGGCCTTTAGAAAAATGGGACGTACAAAATGTTTTCCCCCTTTGTGTCTTTTTTTTTTTTTGGGCTGAACCAGCTTTTTGTCTGTTAATACCTAATGTTTACTGAACTTTTATTTTGGGATAATTACAGTAAACCCACCTGAGGTAAGGCTCGTTTGCGCTTTGCCTACCCGTGGTTTAAAATTTTACACTTTGCCCACCGGAACTTCAATCCGTTATCCATTCGTTACCCACCTCACCCCCAGCCGTTAAAAAATCACATTTTTAGGGAAAAACAAACATAACAAAAATCAAAAAGCTAGGGTTTTGATTACTTAAAGAACTTCTATAAGAACAAAATGGAGGAATAGCAAACAAATCCCACTCTGATCTTGGCTTCTCTCCCCACTGTGGCTGGGATTCAAAGTGGGTTTGAAGTTGGAATTGGGGCTGGGTTTGCTACTGTGGTTGGGTTTCATTTGAGCTGCTTCAAATGAAACTCCATGGCTGACCCTTAAAGCTCGTTTCCCTCAATCATCGACGCCACCTCAGTGGCGAGTTCCTCCTCACCAAAAAACCTTACCAAGCCCTCACCAATCCCGAGCTCTCACTCCAATCTCTGAAGCTTTCCCAAGCCGAGCCTTCATTGGACCTCCATGGCTGAACCTTCAAGCTCCCACAATAAATCTCCTTGAGCCCTCTCTCTCACTCTAAACTCAGGGCAATCCTAGCTTTTTGATGGGTCAGAAACTCAAGGACTCCACCACCACCGGCGTTCTTCCTAGTGCTTCAAAACCCCCATAAAACCCAGAAAGTATGATAAAGAGGAAGAAGAAGAAGAATAAGCAAAGGAACAAGGACAAAGAAAAAGAACCTGAAAGAAGAGGATGACAAGGAAAGCAAAACCCACCAAGGAAAAGAAGAGGATGAAACTGTGAAAGATGGTCTAGTTATGGTGAGTGGCATAATGTGAAATTGGGTAAGTATGCTCCTTTGAAGTCCTTCGTCAAGTTGGGTCTGCCCCAAAAGGTTTTGGAGTGCTGCAAGAACTTCCAGAGCCCCTCTTCCATTCAATCCCGTACTTGGCCTTTCTTATTGGACGCTCGTGACTTTATTAGCATCCAAGTCATCCTTGCTCCATGTACTTTGTTCTTATACAAGTTCTTAAGCAATCAAAACCCTAGCTTTTTGATTTTTTTTATGTTTGTTTTTCCCTAAAAATGTGTTTTCCTAACGGCTGTGGGGTGGGGTGGGTAACGGATTGAAGTTCAAGTGAGCAAAGTGTAAAGTTTTAAACCACGGGTAGGTAAAGCGCAAACGGGCCTTACCTCAGGTGGGTTTACTGTAATTATCCCTTTTATTTTCTTTACTAGCCTCTGAACAAAAGCGTGCTCAGAGACTCTTCTATTTTTTGAGTAAATTTTAATAATTTACATCTATTATAATTTGGAATTGATATATTTTTCAATCACAAAAATTCTTAAGAGTGTGATGAATGTTATGGGTGTGTGTGAAATAAGAATCACATTCCAATAAAGAATGATCTTAAGCTACTTGTGTTTGAACTTGCAACATCCTGGAATAGCAAGGAAGAGCCAAAAAAATAATGAACTTTAAGGAGAAAATTACTTACAAACTAAGAGCCTGTTTGGTTTGAGTTTTTTGATAACTCAATTCTCTGTTTCCATAACTCATAACTCAAAAATGGTGGGACCCATAGCAAAAAGTTTGTTTGGCAAACAATAACTCTGTTTCCATCACTCAATTCTCTGATTTTTGAGTTATGAGTTATGGAAACTGAAAACAACTTTTGGCTGTTTTCAGTTTCCATAACTCATAACTCAATGGCAATATTGTAATTAAACACACATAGGGGATCCACAGCCGCAACTTTTGACCAACTTTTGACTTTTTTTTTTTTTTTTTTTTTTTTTCTTGGTTGGGCGTTGGCTGTTTTTTTTTTTTTTTTTTTTTCTTTTCTTTTCTTTTCTTTTCCTGGGTTGGCGTTGGCTGTTTTTTTTTTTTTTTTTTTTTTTTTTTTTTTTTCTTTTCCTAGGTTGGCGTTGGCTGTTTTTTTTTTTTTTTTTTTTTTTTTTTTTTTTTTTTTTAATATTAGCTTCGGTGAGTTGGGTACTGAAGAAAAAAAAAAAAAAAAAAAAAAAAAAAAAAAAACTGTACCGGCTGACAGGTATGGGACCCATGAATAGTGTGAAAAAATTGAGTGATGAAAATAAAAGTGATGTTGCCAAATGAGTGTGAAAAAATGAGTGATGAGTAATGAGTGATGAGTTATGAGTTATGAGTTATGAGTGATGAGTGATGAGTGATGGAAATTGAGTGACGGAAATTGAGTGATGAAAAATGCTTAACCAAACAGGCCCTAAGTCTCTTAGTTCAACTTCCAAAGTTGCTAGATATTTGAGAAGTTAAAAAAATGCAAGGATTTGGCTACTAATTCAGTTCAGAGGATTGAAAAATCTTGCTCAACAAAAGAACGGTAATAGAGCTATCAAAAAAGAACCGAAGTTAAAACAAACACAAACCCCAAACAATTTTGCAACCATCTAATAAGCTTTCTATTAAAAAAAAAAAAAAACAAAACAAAACAAATTTGCAACTATTAGATAAAACAAAAAATGCAGAAAAATTCAGTAGACGCAATGCCCAACAAAATCATCAACAATTTAAAAAAGAAAAGGCCATACCTCAACATGCCTTACGTTTGAGGGCTCAAGTGGCAACTCAAAATCCAAGATCTCTTCCCTTCCGGGAAAACCTATAGAATATCAAGCATGTGATTATGTGAATATACAAATGCATTCAACTATCTCTAAGGACCAAAATTATCACAAAAACTTAGACACATACCATGTCGAGAAAAAACAAACACAGCAATCTTGAAAACAATTTTTAGCAATCCACTAAGCAACCAAATCAGCCTGCAAACCAAAGTCAATGTAAATATGTAGTTTCTATTACTCTGCAAGTAGCAATTTTGTTACCTTTTAGTCTATCACATACCGAGAGATAAAGAGGTGTTTGGGTTTGTATAGGACTCTATTGGTAAAAAAACCGGTCTAATAAAATAAAAACTTTTTTAAGAAACTACCCTAAAATTTAGGATTTGAAATGGAGTAAACAGTTGGTTTAGTGTTTGCTATTTTTTAGGAAAAAAATGTATCAAACGTGCATGATATATATATATATATATATATATATATATATTTTAACGTAAAGTTTGTTTCTAAATAAGTGGGTTAGTGAAAGAGTAATCATATTTTGTAGGTAATATTTTAGTGGGAGGTTAAAGATATATTTTTACTTTGTTGTCATTTAGTTCTGTCTCTACTTAAACTTAGGAAAATAGAGGTATTTTGGAAAAAATAAAATTCGGTTCAAACAACTGCAGCCCTTTAAATAGTAATATAGATTCTTTATAATTATTTTATACTTTTATCATTACGGGAGTAAAAAGCTAGAGCATTATTAATCGTCTTTTAGGTTAAAGATGGATTTTCCCACCGAAATTTAAGGGATTTAAAAAGTGGGTGCATTATCAACCATCCTTCGTGCATGTCACCATCGTGGTGGGTCAAGTGTCAGCTTTGCCAGGAGGACTACATCATTTTATCATTGATGTAAATGCTAATTTACTGAAATAACTGTCCAAATGTGCTTATAAAAGTAGGAAATTGGTCACTCATTTTTGCTTACACCTGATTCTCAAAAAAGATTAAACTTTGTTGGGTAGAAAGAGAGGAAAGAAGGAATGGTTAGAATTCCCCTATTGTATCTTGATATCTCGATTGTGTTTGTTTGAGAGATGTTTCCATATGAGTTATGCTACAGAATTTTAGTTGCTTTGAAAGCAGCCGTGGGATGGTTTGAGGGAGTAATGTTACGTCAGCAGAATAATGAAAAGCCTTCATTATGTAAGTTGCCACCCATTTGCTTACTGAGCTATTAACGTTAATGCTTTTGTTGTGATTTTTGCTGAATTTTAATTTATATTCCCTTCCTGTCTTTTGATTAATTAGCCTGCAGCTATGCCCCGACAATTTCCGACTCTATAAACTTGCAAAGTAATGCTATCCAGGCGGCTTCTGCTAATAATTCTGTTTTTAATCAAAACGCTACATCAGGGCCAGTCACACGATCGTACGCAGCCCAACATCCAGCAAGACAAGGCAATTTCGAATCTAGTCCAATGACTTAGCAGGGGCCGGATCGGGTGGGGTTGGATTCAAAGGTCACCAGAAACCCAAACCCAACCCGTTAAGACCAAGTTTAATGGATGAGGAAACCGAACCAGCCTGCGTGGTTTATGAGATCATCGGTCTCTCATCGGATTTTTACTCTTTTTTTTTTTTTTTTTTTTTGGGTGTTGGGTCTTTTGCTTTTTTGGAGTTATTTTCTATAATATTGGCAACCAAATTTGTTTCCACATTGAGAACTTGATCAATTCTCAAATATTTAAGACACTATTATCACTTGCCAAATTTCATTCAAGTTTAATTTTAACTTTGCGTAAATTTATTAATGACGAAACTCATTTAAAAAATGCAATCTGAATTTATTCCACCATCTTAATTTATTTCCTTTCAAAGAAAAGTTTAAATTCAAATTAGGATTCAAATTTGGAATCAAGGTGTAATAGGGTAAGCTAGTTATTGGAACTATTGTGTCCCTCCCCCTTTCGAGGCCAAAGAAGGAAATAATATTTTGAGAATACAAACACATCATTTCTAATCATGTAACAATTTACTGCACACATTTGGTGCGATGGTCATTTCACAAGTGTAAGTGTTTGTGGATTGTGGGGGGCAAAAGACGAGGTTCAAGTCTCCAGGAGGGAGTTTCATACATATATACACTTAGATTAGGTTAGAGTAGAATTTCTATCTTCTATATATATATATATATATATATATATAAACCATTGTTAGTGTCATTTTTTAAAGAAAAAAAAAATGGATTTGAATAAAAAAGAATCACAAAGCAAATACTACTTTTCGTGAACAAGGAGGCACCGTTATATTGCAATAGAGCATTTAAAATATGAATTTATATGCCCCACCAACTCAATCTCCTTTTTGCCTTAGAAATATGAGTTATACTAGTACCACATAAAGTGGCATAACTTGTGTCACAACTCACTCATGTGGCAAGTTATGAGTGGTAGAGGAGTGTCTCCATATGGACTTACCATCACCTCACAAATTATGCTACTTAATGTAGCACTAGCATAATTCTAGAAATATCACAAAATACAACAATTTCAATCTGGGATGCAACTTCCCCTGCAAACTTGACAACCCAAAATTTTACACAAAATGAGGATATCAATAGAAGGGTGCTAGCAGAAAACCGATACATTCAATACATCCAGTGCCAATTGAGATAATACACTATGCTTACTAGGATTAGACTTCCACCAACCAAGTAAATCGAAGTTTTTCTTATTTTCACCTTCACAATCATCCATCAAGTATTTGTCAACCTCATTCTTACATCGAATAGATCGTGTCCCTTGCCTAAAGGCCTTTTATTGAGAGGACAATTTTTGTGGATCATCATCAACTTCCATTCTTGATGTCTCACCTTCACTTTGCATAGACATTGATGATGAATTAATTGCACGATAATGATCATACAAGCGATTCAATATGGTTTCACAGTTGGTCTTGGCAGTGTGTAGGCTCTATTAAATTGGGTTGTGTAGCTTCTATTGAATCAATGACCTAGTACCACATAAAATAAATCAATTAATAAACAAAATAAGTAGCATAATGAATGTACAGCCGGCAATCATACACTATAAATCATTAAATCAGATACATGTTTCAATTAGTAGCATAATAAATGTACAACAAACAACCATGCACTATAATAAAACTAATAGTAATATTACATAGCTATTTTGACCCCCAAAAAAGAAAAGAAAAAAAGACCTTCAAGTCAAGTTATGATGTTAAGTTTGATCTAGGACTTTGGATGGTGTTAAGTTATAATTTTTTCTATTATGTTTTGTTGTCTTTATTTCATGTCGATTTTATTGACTTTCATGTTTTTAATATCATTGTATTTTTGTGGGGTTTAATGTTTAAGATTCACAATCTACTTATTGACCATTGAATTTCAAGCTTTAATGGCAGACCCTTTCATGTTCATTTACGAGTCTCATTCCACTATTCTTTTTCTCAAGAATTTGTCCATGGCCTTTAAACTCAAAGATTTAGTCCTTCTTACCTATTTCCTTGGTCTTCAAATTAAGTACACTCCTTATGGCTTCTTTGTCCACATAGGCATTTCATTTTGTACCCCTTACGACTCTAGTTTCTGTTCCCCAATGTTAATATCACTAGAAGGATCTATGACTGATCTAGGATCTAGCTAAAGGAACTCTTTAACTTGAAGGATGCTTTGGAAGAGAAAAACTATGCATGACCCCTAAGCATGTGTATGCATGTTCATTATGTGCATACACATACTTAATCCATGTCCGCGCATGTTCAAACCATGAAACCTAGAATTATATGTTCTTCTATTTTATGCTTTCTAATTAGTTTAAATACATTTAGGTTCTGTTTAGGTCTCTTTTACATGATTAGGTCGATATTCAGTAGGTAAATGTAGTGTGCCGAGAACCATGGGTCACTTCCTGGAGTTACTTAGGCCCTGGTCATGATGGTTCTGACCCTATTACGGCCTATATGGTTGAAGACTGAAAGAGAAATAGCCGAGAATAAGGACTTGTTAGTTCCTACCTCCACGAATCCATATAGCCTAGTGTGGACACAAGAGGGGAGTCGCCACCTAGTTTTTGCAATGGTTTAGGAACCATATATATTGCGTCCCTTTTAGGAAAAACTTTTGATCTTACTACGGGTTCGGAGTTTAGGTATGCTTTTGGGAAGGTTTTAGGCACCTATGTCTTAACCCTATTAAAAACTAATTCAACACTTATTCTAGACTCTTACACACACACACACTAACATACATCTAACATACAACATGGCATCTTTCAATCCTAAACAAGCATAGTTATCTATCCATAAAACAAAAGAGAGCCTAACATACAAAAGAAACCTTAGCATTCATCTAGCATGTGAAAACCCTATCATACATCTAAAACCAGGCAACAACTTGATCAAGGCAGTAAGACATTAACATATTAAAAACCCTAATCATACATCTAAGCATACTCTAACATATCATCCAAAGAAAACCATGGCATGAATGCATGAACATTTTTTATGCATGACTTACCCTTTACTTACCTTGTAGCAACACAACACTTATGGCATTGAGGCATGGACATATGAATGAATGGCATGGCATCAAAGCAAGAAACAATCAAAAAACCCTAATCTAAGCATGTTGATCATATAAGAGACACAAATACGTGTAAACATGAGAAAAAGGCTTTAAAAGAAAAGAGACAAAACATGCAAAACAAACAAACAAGAAATTTGGATTAGGGTTTTTGGGCAAGCACCTATGTACGTAGCCAGAAGCCTATGTATGCAGGATTTAACCTACGTATGCATGCTCATGGCATGCGTGTGTGGGACTTACTCAAAACCCTAACCCAGAAACGAATAAGATATAAAACATAGTATGAACTAAAACCCTAATTCTAACAAACAAACATACATTTTAAGCATACCAAAACTTAAACCTAACCTAGGGAAGCATATTAAAACATGTTTTAACAAACAAACAAAGCAAACAGAAAGATTTAAAGATAGGCAAGAAAGAAAAAAGGTTTAAAAGATATACCTCACAAAAAGCTTTCCAGGCTTGATTTTGACAGTTCTCCTCAGTCAAATCTATCACAATTCAATAAAATAGTGATTAGCAACGTTAAACTAAAAGGATTGGGGCCAGAAAAGGTCTCAATCAAATAAAAATGACTTGAGGGTGTTTTATGAAAAACTTCTTTTTGATTCATTATTTTCTAGTGAATCTTAGGTTTTTTCCGTGGGATTTCTATGTGTTTTGAAAATTTACCATGTAAGACTTTATATAGTGGAAAAATGGGGTTTGAAGCGGCTCTCAGACGATGTGGGATTTTGTTAGGACATATGTGTTTCTCATGTTATAGAACATATGTCATGATTTTATGTAATTGGCTTATCCTTTGACAAAACGCACTTTACTTGTAATTGGGTAGACTTAGGATGTGTTTAAATACTTCAAGAAACCATGTTTCAAGATCAAGTGTTGAAGCCTTCAAGTCTATTCAAGAAATCAAGCAAGAGTGCAAATTCATTAAAGCTTGACAGTTGGTCGATAGCTTCTCGACACCTCCTATCTATCGAGGTTTAAGAATTTCAGAATTCAACTCTGATTTTCTTGGGATCCGTGAATTTGTCTTTGGGCCTTCTTTTCTCCTAACCCTAGACATATAAAAGGATTGTTTTAAGAGCCGTAAAACGGTACACAAGTTGCACAAACATTGAGCAAACTCTGTTCAAGCAAATTGTGACCGGAGATAAGGTTCTTGATCTAGTTTATCTCTTTCTCTTGAAGAAGTTTATGTGTATTTGCACCGTAGGGTTTTTTGACCAAGCATCTTCCTGATCTTCATCGTGTGGATGAACTGAAGAACTTTGTAGCCGACGATCTTCTCAGTTGGTGTTATTGAAGTCGCATATTGGGATCTGCACAACCGTTAGTCACGTACCTGGGAGTTGTGCATCAGAAAAGGGAACTGTCACTACAGAATAAGTCCAATTAGGTATTGGGGTAAGTGTTCAACTATAGGTTGGTAAGGTACTTGGGATTCCTTGCTTGTAACCGCTTGTTGTGATAATAGTGGAGTTTCAGGAGTGGTGACCTGCAAATCACCCGGTGGGGTTTTTGCCGTTAGGTTTTTCCCCATTCGTAAACAAATCACCGTGTCATTTATTTTCCGTTGCATATTTAGTTAATTGGTGATTTGTTTATGCTATTACGCGTTTGTATGATAAATTGATTATTAATAACTTGGCTAATTAATTAATTAATTAATTTTTATCACAATGGGTCATTCAGTTTGTGGCCTATCAAGTGGTATCAGAGCAGGCACACTCTAATTAGGGTTTAATCTTTGCTGTGTTGATCCATTGACCCCGGTTGTCATGGCTGTAACCGGCTTGATGAGATCTTTGCTTTCAAATACATTTTGTTTTTCTAATCTCTATTTGTCTGAGTGTTTCAGAAAATACAAGTTTAAAAATTATTTGAATTCTCTTCTAATGACCATTGGAAAAGATCTTAGTTTGACTAAGAAGAAACTAGATTGTCTCAAGATATAGATGTGCAAAGGAGTTTGTCTGAGAAGAGTGAAAGTTAAAGGCTTAGCTCATGTAAGGTAGTTGAGGGAAAGTACCATTCCCACTGATTTGTCATCCAAGCACGAAGTGTGTTTTATGATGAAGTCTGCATTTAAAGTGATGGACACGTGTTTGTGGTACTTGGACAGTGGCTGCTCTAGACACATGACTGGAGACCAATCTCTCTTCAAGGTTTTTGAGTCTAAAAAGGATGGCAATGTCACTTTTGGTGATGGGAGCAAATCACAGATTAAAGGAAAGGAAATCATCTCTCTACCTAAACTGGTGGACATTGCAAATGTTCTATATGTAGAAGGTCTAAGGGTGAACCTGCTGAGTATAAGTTAGATATGCGATCAAGACTTCATGGTGCTATTATCCAAGGGAAAGTGTCTTGTCATGAATGAGTTTGGAAAGAAACTCATAAGTGGTGTTTGCACTTTTGACAACTGTTATGGACTGGTTCCTGATGCTGATATTATGTGTAATAGCATTCGTTTGCCAAATGAAGATCTATGGCATCAACGGATGGGACATGCTAGCTACAAACATCTTTCTATTGTATCTAAGCATGAGTCAGTGTTGGGGATACCAAATCTTAGTAGAATGAGCAATGTGTTATGTGGACCATGCCAGTTAGGAAAACAGACAAAAGCTAAGCATCTTGGCACTCAGACATCAGCTACATCTAGACCATTGGAGCTTCTACACTTGGATCTTATGGGTCCAACCAGAACCGAGTCTCTTGGTGGTAAGAGATACATCATGGTCGTAGTAGATGACTTTACTAGGTACACTTGGGTCATTCTTCTACGATCCAAGTCTGATGCTCCTGAGCACATTAAAACTTTGTGTACAAGACTGTAGAATGAAAAAAGTTTGAAAATTGATCGAATTCAAAGTGACCATGGTAAAGAATTCGAGAACTCATATATGGAGTCATTTTGCACAAGATCAGGCATCTCTCAATAATTCTCTGCTCTTATTACTCCTCAGCAAAATGGTGTAGTAGAAAGAAAGAACAGGGTGATTCAGGAGATGGCTAGAGCCATGTTATACAATGAGAATGTGGTTGAAAACTTATGGGGAGAAGCCGTTAACACTGTATGTCATACGGTTAACAGGGTGTATTTTAGACCCGATACCAAGAAGACTCCATATGAGCTATGGAAAGGTAGGAAGCCTAATGTGAAGTACTTCAGGATCTTTGGAAGCACCTGTTTCATCCTAAAGGATAGGGAGAATGTGGGAAAGTTTGACTCCCGAAGTGATGAAGGAATATTTTTGGGTTATTCCTCCATAAGTAAGGCTTATCGAGTATATAACAAAAGAACCATGAAGGTAATGGAGACAGTGAATGTTGTTATTGATGAGTCTTCATATTCTAGTTCTGAAAAAGGTATTGAGGAACTAACTAAAGAAATTATTCCTCCTGAGCCTAGAGTAGTTCAAGAAATTGTTGAACAAGAACCTGCATCTCCTAGTACTCCAGGTACTTATAGTGTTGTGGAAGATTTTGCAGATATAACCACTTCACCAGATTCTGAATCCCATGAGGAGAAAGGACCTTCCTCCAGGATTAAGCAAAATCATCCTCCAGAAGATATTGTGGGAAACATGAATGAACTCACATTAAGGAAATGTATAATTGATAAATGTGTTGCTAACTTTGTGTCATATTCTTGTTATCTGTCACAGGTTGAACCCACTAAAGTTGAAGAAACTCTTCAAGATGAAAGTTGGGTTGAAGCAATGCATGATGAATTGCTTCAGTTTTAGAGGAATGATGTTTGGACCTTGGTACCTAGACCAGAGGGTGAACACATCATCGGCACAAAGTGGATATTCCGCAATAAGACTGATGAGGAAGGCAATGTGATCTGCAACAAGGCTCGGCTTGTAGCTCAAGGATACTCACAAATGGAAGGAGTAGACTATGATGAAACATTTGCTCTAGTTGCCCATATGAAGTCCATCAGAATTCTCCTTGCTTTGGCTTGCCAATTGAAGTTCAAGCTTTATTAGATGGATGTAAAGACTGCTTTCTTAAATGGGTTGCTTAAAGAAGATGTCTATGTGGCTCAACCAAAAAGGTTCATTGATCCACACTTTCCGGATCATGTACTGTATCTCAAGAAGGCATTCTATGGGTTAAAGCAAGCCCCCAGAGCTTGGTATGATCGGCTTACACAATACTTGATGTCACATGGGTTCAAAAGAGGAAAGACTGATCAAACTCTCTTCATCAAAAGAAAAGATGGCAAACTGATAGTTGCTTAAGTCTATGTTGATGACATCATTTTTGGATCAACTAAGGACGGACTTGCTTATGGTTTTTCAAAATTCATGCAGGCCGAGTTTGAGATGAGCATGATTGGAAAGATGACTCACTTCCTTGGGTTATAGATTCCTCAACAAGATTCAAGTATATTCCTATCTCAATCTAAATATGCTAAGAATCTTGTGAAAAAGTTTGGCTTAGAATCAGCTAGTTCTGTTAGAACCCCTATGAGCCCCAATGTTAAACTCACTGTTGACTTGTTAGGAAAAAGTGTTGATCCTTCTCTATAGAGAAGCATGATAGGTAGTCTTCTTTACCTTATTGCTAGTAAACCTGACATTAGTTACAGTGTTGGAGTGTGTGCTAGATATCATGCTAATCCCAAGGAGTCCCACATGACTGCTTTAAAAAGAATCACAAGTATGTCAAAACCATTGCTGAGTTTGGTGTGTGGTACAGCAAGGACACAAGTGATGTCTTAGCTGGGTACTCTGATGCTAATTGGGCAGAGAATGCTGATCATAGAAAGAGTACTTCAATATGGGAAATAATCTTGTCTCTTGGATGAGTAAAAAGCAGAACTCCATCACTTTATCCACTGTTGAAGCTAAGTACATTGCTGCCGGTAGTTGTTGCACCCAACTTCTATAGATGCAAAAACTCCTCCATGATTATGGTATTTGTCAAGAGCATCTTACTATCTATTGTGACAATACCAGTGCCATTAACATCTTTAAGAATCCAGTTCAACATTCTAGAATCAAACACATAAAGATTCGACATCACTTCATTAGGGAGCTCATCGAAAATGGTACTCTCACTCTTGAGTTTATTCACACCGATGATCAGAAGGTTGATCTGTTTACCAAACCTCTTGACAGTAAACGCTTCGAATTCCTTCGTCAATGTAGGGAATTTAACCAAAATCCCAACCTGTGAGAAACAAAACAAATAGAGAAAACACACGCCAAAGAAAAACAATCACACACACAACACAATATTTACGTGGTTCGGCAATTTTCCTACATCCACGGAGTTGCAGGGATTTCACTATTATCAGGGAAAATACAATAGTGCACAAGAACACTCTCAAGAAAAACCCAATTCCCAATTACACCCTAACTCTCTCACACGGCTGCACTTGCTAGGTTATTGGGAATCATTACTATTGCTCAAGCCTTGCACTTAATACAATATATATATATATATATATATATATATATATATATATATATATATATATTAAAGTCGGCACTTGGGATTCCTAATACAACTTGTATGAGGTCAATTTCTATGACCGGATTGGGCTTGGTTAGGCCTTATGGGCTTGTGGCAAAATTCAAGCCACACTAACAAATCTCCACCTTGGCTTGAATTGATCAAGCTACACTAGCAAACTCCTCCATCGCCTCCACCTTAGCCCTTAAGGGCTCACATGCTGCAAACATCAACCACAATCCTACATAACACAATCCCTCATCCTTGCAACTCATCCTCCTGTCCTCAAGCTAGAAGACCAATTGAAGCTGCGCACAGCTTCAACTTCTCAATAGTGACACCCTTAGTCAACATGTCTGCCGGGTTCTTAGATCCACAAATCTTCTCAAGTATTACCAGTTTATCTTCAACAAGGTAACAGATAAAGTGGTATTTTGTTTGTATATGCTTCGACTTTGAATGAAAAGCCAAATTTTTGGCAAGAAAGATTGCACTCTGACTGTCACTGTGTAGAATGCCCATCTTCTGCTTCTTACCCAATTCATCTAAGAAACCATGTAGCCAAATCATCTCATTTCCAGCTTCAGTTGCTGCAACATACTCAACTTCTATAGTAGACAAAGTAACAATCTTCTGTAGATTTGAAGCCCATGATATAGCTGTACCACCCAGAGTAAAAACAAACCCAGTAATACTTTTTCTACTATCAATATCACCAGTAAAATCAGCATCTACATAACCCTGCAGTTTCAAACTTGCACCTGTGAAGCAAAGACATGTATCTAATGAACCCTTCAGATATCTTAGAATCCATTTGACTACCTTCAAATGCTGTTTTCCAGGCCTACTCATGAATCTGCTCACAAATCCCACTGTATGTGCAATGTTTGGCCTTGTACACACCATAGCATACATCAAGCTGCCAATAGCTGAGGCATAGGGCACTTTGCTCATGTGGTCCCTTTCTTCTTCTGTCTTCGGTGATTGTTCTTTGCTTAGTTTGAAATGACTACCCAAGGGTGTGCTCACTGGTTTAGCTTCATTCATGTTGAACCTGCTGAGAGCTTTCTTCACATACTCTGACTGTGAAAGCTTCAATGTACCATTAGCTTTGTCTCTAATGATTCTCATACCAAAGATTTGCTTTGTAGCTCCCAAATCCTTCATTGCAAACTGTTTGGACAATTGCTTCTTTAAATTATTAATCTCCTCAATGCTAGACCTTGCAATAAGCATATCATCCACATACAACAGTAATATGATGTAAGAATTGTCAAAAGACTTAACATAGCAACAGTGATCAGCTTCACATCTCTTGAACCCAATTCTATGCATAAAACTATCAAATTTCTTGTACCACTGTCTAGGAGCTTGTTTTAGGCCATACAAGCTCTTTCTCAGTTTACAGACTAGATTCTCTTGTCCTAGAACAACAAACCTTTCTGGCTAAATCATGTAAAGATCTTCCTCCAAGTCACCATGAAGGAATGTTGTCTTCACATCTAATTGCTCAAGATGTAAGTTTTCTGCAGCCACCATTCCCAGTACCAGCCTGATTGTTGACATCTTCACAACTGGAGAAAATATTTCTATGTAGTCAATGCCCTCCTTCTGCTGGAATCCTTTAACAACTAATTTGGCCTTGTAACGTTTGCTACCATTATGCTCATTCTTTATTCTGTATACCCACTTGTTGTGCAAAGCCTTCTTTCTTACTAGCAATTCAGTCAATTCCCATGTCTAATTCCCTAACAAGGAATTCATCTCATCCTTCATGGCTAACTCCCACTTGCTTGAATTCTCATCTTGCAAGGCTTCATCATAACACTTTGGCTCACCACCATCAGTTAACAGGAGATAATTTAGAATGGGTGAATAACGCTGTGGAGGTCTAATGTTCCTGGAAGATCTGTGGACTTTAGCTACAGGTGTACTCAGATCTACCTATGAATTTACATTCTCCTTATCTTCTTCACCCCTTTTCTGGACAGTACCTTCAGTCAATTCATCTAAATTGAAAAATTCAGATTTCTTTTGATCTATCTCTATAACATCTGACACTACAGTTGACCTGTCCTTGTACATAACCTGTTCATTAAATATCACATTTCTACTTCTGATGATTTTCCTGTTTTGTTCATGCCAAAACCTATAGCCAACTTTCTCATCACCATAGCCAATGAAAAAACATATTTTAGACTTTGCATTAAGTTTACTACGAGCATCAGAATGAATATGAACATAAGAAACATAACCAAAAACTTTTAAATGTGAAAACTTTACTTCTTTACTACTCCAAACCTCCTCAGGAAGTATGAACTCCATGGGAACTGATGGTCCTCGGTTTATCAAGTAAGCTGCAGTGCTAACAGCATCAGCCCAAAAAGTTTTTGGTAGTCCAGCATGCAACCTCATACTCCTAGCACGCTCATTGAGAGTTCTGTTCATGTGCTCAGCCACACTATTCTGCTGTGGTGTCCCAGGAATGGTATTCTCCATCCTAATTCCTTGTGCAGCACAATACTCACTGAACCCTCCATCTATGTACTCTCCTCCATTATCTGACCTCAAACATTTTACTTTTAAACCTGTTTTTATCTCAACCATGGTCTTCCACTTCTTAAAAGTTTCAAATACATCAGATTTATTTTTCAAAAAATAAACTCATACCTTTCTGCTTGAGTCATCAATGAAAATGATGTAGTACCTTGAACCTCCAAGGGATGCAACCGGAGAAGGCCCCCATAAATCAGTGTGTACTAACTCCAATTCTTCAGCCTTTGGTGTCCTGCCAGTTTTCAAGAAGCTCACATTTTTCTGCTTTCTTAAGATGCAACTTTCACACATGTCAAAATCAATGGCCTTCAATTCTGGTAGTTTTTCTTTTGACAGCAACATCTTCATCCCTTTCTCACTCATGTGACCAAGTCTGTAGTGCCATAGGCTTATATCAGTACTTGCATCAGCAACTGCAATTGTGTCTCTTGGACTTGAGGTCATGTACAGAGTACCAGTCTTCTTTCCACGAGCCAATACCCTAGCTCCCTTTGTAACCTTCCAAGTACCACCAACAAATAGTATTGCATGTACTTCATCATCAAGTTATCCAACAGAAATCTGATTCCTCCTCAGGTCAGGAATATGTCGAATCTTCTCCAGTAACCAAATAGATCCATTGGGCAATAATATCCAGACGTCTCCCATACCTACAACATCCAAGGCTGAACCATCAGCCAAATACACCTTACCAAAATCACCTGTAACATAATTTTTTATGATTTCTTGGTGTGGAGTGGTATGAAACGAAGCTCCTGAATCCAAAACCCAATCATCAAGTGGACTGTCTACTGCAAGAAGTAATGTATCATGTACCTTTTCTGTTACAACATTAGCAGAATCATCTCCGTTCTTCTTCTTAGGACTTTTGCATTGATTCCTAAAGTGACTTGTTTTCCCACAGTTCTAGCATTGTACTTGTTGGCCTGATCTAGATTTTCTTCTGTTTCGATTAGAATTTCTGGTTTTTGATCTGCCCTGATTTGAATTTCTATCATTACCTCTGCCTCTTGTCTTAAGGTTTAGGGCAGAACCAGATCCTGAGGTTTCGCCTGCATCTCTTCGGAGAATCTCCTCAGCCAGAATTAAATCTCGTATATCATTGTACTTGAGCTTTTCCTTTCCTGTAGAATTGCTTACTGCCATCCTCATTGCCTCCCAACTGTTTGGCAAAGAAGCCAAGAAGATCAGAGCACGAATCTCATCATCAAAATCAATTTCTACAGACGATAATTGATTTGTGATAGTATTAAGTTCATTCAGATGTTGTGCTACTGATGCATTCTCTGCCATCTTCAAATTGAACAATTTCTTCATCAGGTGCACCTTGTTGTTTGCAGATGGCTTTTCATACATACCGGACAAAGCCTTCATTAAATCTGCTGTGGTCTTCTCCTTTACAACATTGTGTGCAACAGACCTAGACAGAGTTAACCTAATAACTCCCAATACCTGTCTGTCAAGAAGAATCCATTCCTCAGCCTTCATAGCCTCAGGTATTTCCCCTAGAAGCGGTAGATGCAACTTCCTCCCATAAAGGTAATCCTCGATTTGCATCCTCCAAAATCCAAAGTCTGTGCCATCAAACTTTTCTATTCCAGATGCCTTTCCTGCTTCCTCTGCCATTGCTCCCACTCAAACCTAACCCTAGGCTCTGATACCAGTTGTAGGGAATTTAACCAAAATCCCAACCTGTGAGAAACAAAACATATAGAGAAAACACATGCCAAAGAAAAACAATCACACACACAAGGCAATATTTACGTGGTTCGGCAATTTGCCTACGTCCACGGAGTTGCAGAGATTTCACTATTATCAGGGAAAATACAATAGTGCACAAGAACACTCTCAAGAAAAACCCAATTCCTAATTACACCCTAACTCTCTGACACGGCTGCACTTGCTAGGTTATTGGGAATCATTACTATTGCTCACAACTTGCACTTAATACAATATATATATATATATATATATATATATTAAAGTTGGCACCTGGAATTCCTAATACAACTTGTATTAGGTCAATTTCTATGACCGGATTGGGCTTGGTTGGGCCTTATGGGCTTGTGGCAAAATTCAAGCCACACTAACAGTCAAAACATTGGTGTTATCTCCATGGGATCATCTTTTTCTCTCTTCTTCTCCCTTCATGCATCTGCATCTAGTTTTATGCTTTGCTTTGTTTGACATGTTTTTGGTTTGTTCATTTTCAGTTTTTGTTTATTTTGTTTTTGATATAAAAAAAAATTTTGAAAAATCAGAAAAATACAAAAATAGTGTGTGTTTTGTGTACATTGGTACTTATGTACCTTGGATGGCCATTGAAACAAAGTTTTCTAAACTTTGTATCTTTTGTAGCTTTGATGAGCATCTCTATGCACAACTAAGCAAGTGAGCTTTGTGGCTCTTGTTTGTGATGAGTAAGATTGAGTTGTCTCTTATTCTTAACACTCGTATCACTCTTTTTGACGGGAATGACTAAAAAATCCAGAGAGAAAGGCATTAATAACCATCTCACCATTGTTGCCTGCCAATCATGTATGACATCTGTATGTTTCAACATAGCAAAAGTGTGATGTCAATGACATTTGTGTGCTTATGCATAGCAAAATTGGAATGTAAAATATCATTAGGTATTTTTTTCTCTCTCTAATAAGCCCATGTATGATATACTTAAAAGAAAAATATGCAAAGAAAAATCAAAAGCAAAAAGATAAAAAATGCTTTTAAATATGATTGCAAGCGTGTATTCTAGGAGATGTGGGAGTTATAGGATGTACCTTGAAGGTGATAGTCCCCATCAAGCAGTTATGATTGTGTGTGAGTTAAAGCGATTTTCTCATATCTCAAATCATCATAACATATATACACTTATGCAATCTTGCGATGTTTTTCACACACAACATGCAATATTCTTTGCTATTCTTGATACATGTGCAGATACAATGTGATATGGCCATCACAAGTTTTACATGTGTGTATGCTCAGTAAACTGTCTTAACTTGGTTTTTGAAATATAAATTGGTTAGACGTGTTTAGTGTGTGTGTGTGTGTTTTGGAGATCCTTGTGCTCAAAATTTTTAAATTGAGAGACTATTTTGAGAGATTATTGTGTTGATTGGATCATTGGTTGAGTTGTATGTTGGATTGCACTCATGTCTGTGTTTTTCTCCTCTCGAAAAACTATTTTGAAAAGCTGGCTCGACACCTCCTCGACACCTCCTCGATACCTTGCTATCTATCGAGCTTCTCAAGCCTTTTTCTTATCACAATCCCAATAGCTCCTCGATACTTGGTGGATCGATCGAGAATGCTCCCGTCTCCTCGATAGCTCCTCGACACCTGGTGGATCGATCGAGCTTCTGTTCTTGGATCTGATTCCTTGTTGCTCGATACTTGCTCGATACCTCAGCTGTCGAGCATTATTGAAGGTTCTATTTAAACATCCTCGCGGGATCCATTTCTCATTTCTGTGATCTCTCTCAATCTGTCTGCGTCTGTTCATCTCCCAAACACTCTCTCTTTCACTCCAAACCTCTTCCTCAAGGTTTCTTCAAGCTTTTTCAAGTTTTTCTACACTTGGTAAGCTTCTAATCTCTCATTCTTCATGCATTTCATGTTTTGAAACCTAGGTTTTGGTTTTTTTTAAAAAAATTTTGGGATTTTTCAAAATTGATGAGTGTTTAATGAAATTTTGGGTTGGGTTTTCATTTAAATGTGTTTAAAACCTCATACATTGCATCCCATTTGCATTTTAATGGTATTTTCATGCATTTAGATGTGTGTAATATGCTTGTGTGCTGGTAGGATTGGATTGGGCTAAGGCCATGATGCTTTTTATTTTGCATGTCACATGTTTATGCATTTTCCATGCATACGTACTCTCCTTTCCATATATTTGATATATTTGAATTGCTTGGGACTTTTTTGATTGTTCTTCTTCTTTTTCTCCCTCTAAATCTGTTTACGTTAGTCGTGTCTATGGCACCTAAACGTAAATCCACTCCTACCCGGAACCCTTTTTGTTCCGGTGCTTCTTCTTCTACTGAGCCTTCACCTTCTAATGTTCGGTTCCGTGATGATGATGCCTTTAAGGCATTTTCAGAGAACTTCTCTAGACGAGGCATTTCTTCAGAACGCCAAGTCATTTTGTTGGACTTTGCTGACACTAACCTTCCCTCTGTAATTCACAGTCGGGGATGGGAGTCATTGTGTGATGTCCCAGTCACATGTCCTCTTGTGCTTATCCAGAAGTTTTACTCCAACATGCACAAGATTGATCGTTCAATACCTCTCTTTTTCACTCGCGTTCGAGGTACGCGTATTCCTGTCACACCGCAGCTGGTTGCGGATGTGCTTCGGGTCCCTAGGATAGAGTTTCCTGACTATCCTAGTTGTAAGCGTCTGAGGATAGTGTCCAGGGATGAGCTCATGTAAGCTTTTTGTGAGGGCCCTACTGCTTGGGGTGAGCGTCTATTTACACCATGTCGACCTTTTGCTAAAGGTCCTAGATTCATGAACATGGTGATGACTTTTGTTTTGCATCCACTTTCTCACTATAACTCCATCACAGAGCCTCGTGCTCGATTTTTGTTGTCTCTTTTTGAGCATCTCACTATAGATTTTCGTTCTCACTTCATTCTTTCTATCATAGATGTTCATTTAGATTCGGCGTCCCGTGATAAGCTCATCTTTCCTTCCGCTATCACGAGGATTTTACGCCATTTTTCCATTCCTTTTCCTTCTTTCGACCACTTTACCGTCATGTGTGCCATAGATTACTCTACCATTAAATGTAGCAAGGCTCAATTTCGGTCGCGGCAGTCGGATTCAGCAACACCTTCCTCTCGTTCTGCTCCATCCCAGTCTACTCCATCTGTATCCGCTCCTTCTTCTTCAGGTGATGTGACTTTAGGAGATGTCATGGCGCAACTGCAGTGCATGGATGCTCGCTTGGATACACTCTCTACGGAGTTGTATCAGGTGAACGTTCGTGTCGGTCATATTGCACGACGGCAGGCGACTATGGGCGGCGTTGCACCTAAGCCTACTCCTTCACCACCTCGTCCAGTGGCTTTTGATTCTGATGATGATGATGATGATGATGGTGATGACGATGACGCTTCAGATGATGATGGAGATGCTAGCTTTACCGATGAGATGTCTACTTGACACTCTACCCTTTGTCACTCGTGACAAAAAGGGGAAGTAGTTTTGGATATGAGAGTAGTCACTCTTAGCGGGAGAGTTAGTTTTTGGGTCATTGTGTTAGGGAGAGTGTTGTTATCTTTTTCTTTTGAGGGATGTAGTAAGGATGTTATATATATTTTCTTTTCTTTCTTTTTAGATACATTGTTCTTGTACATGAGGTCTTGTGACCATTTATAGACATACATGTACTTATTTTCTCTTCTATATTGTTGATGTATGTTTCTCTTTCACCTACCCTTTCATGTGTTGTTTCTTTTCTCTCCTTATACACATGCTTCTTATTATTTGTATGTAATCTATTATTTCTGTTTCACATAAAGATACATTGATGAGTTTTGTTTAAAGTGTTTTAAAAATACAGGTTGTCAAAGTCTACTTGCCATAAACTCTCTTCTTGAAAAGTTTTTCAAGAGTTTGTGTTAGGATAGATTTTATTGTATTCAACAAGTGAATGTGAGTTGAGTGATTTATGACTTCTCTCATATGTTCATTTGTTAGTTGTGGTTTTCTCACAGATTGCCAAAGGGGGAGATTATTAGGACATATGTGTTTCTCATATTATAGAACATGTGTCATGATTTTATGTAATTGGCTTATCCTTTGACAAAACACACTTTACTTGTAATTGGGTAGACTTAGGATGTGTTTAAATACTTCAAGAAACCACGTTTCAAGCTCAAGTGTTGAACCCTTCAAGCCTGTTCAAGAAATCAAGCAAGAGTGCAAATTCATTAAAGCTCGACAGCTAGTTGATAGCTTCTCAACACCTCCTATCTGTCGAGGTTTAAGAATTTCAGAATTCAACTCTGATTTTCTTGGGATCCGTGAATCTGTCTTTGGGCTTTCTTTTCTCCTAACCCTAGACATATAAAAGGATTGTTTTAAGAGCGGTAAAACGGTACACAAGTTGCACAAACATTGAGCAAACTCTGTTCAAGAAAATTATGATCGGAGACAAGGTTCTTGACCTAGTTCATCTCTTTCTCTTCAAGAAGTTGCTGTGTATTTGTACCGTAGGGTTTTGTGACCAAGCATCTTCCTGATCTTCATTGTGTGAATGAACTGAAGAACTTAGTAGCTGATGATCTTCTCAGTTGGTGTTATTGAAGTCGCGTACTGGGATCCGCGCAACCGTTAGTCACGTACTTGGGAGCCGTGCATCAGAAAGGGGAACTGTTACTACAGAACAAGTCCAATTGGGTAATGGGGTAAGGGTTCAACTATAGGTTGGTAAGGTACTTGGGATTTCTTACTTGTAACTGCTTGTTGTGATAATAGTGGAGTTTCGGGAGTGGTGACCTAAAAATCACCCGGTGGGGTTTTTGCCATTAGGTTTTTCCCCATTCGTAAATAAATCATCGTGTCATTTATTTTCCGCTACATATTTAGTTAATTAGTGATTTGTTTGTACTATCACGCGTTTGCATGATAAATTGATTAATTAATAACTTGGCTAATTAATTAATTAATTTCTATCATAAGGGGTCATTCATTTTGTGGCCTATTAGATTTATTCCAAACTTCAGCCATTATTGTAGAAAACTTGCCTTTCTTATGCTTCTGAAACACTAGTTGCGTAAGCAGGAATGTGCATACATATGCAAGCTTTGGCCCATGTACGTAGGTCGAGGGCCACTTTGGTTATTTTATTTCCAAAAATAGATTTTTGTTCATTTAAAAGGTTATATTTTCCATTTTTACACTCCTCGAGTCAATTTAATATCTGATTGGGCTCTAAACTAACCTTGAGCATTAGAGTTTGGGCATCATTGGGGAACGGGGGCCCGAATCGTAAGGGATACAAAATGCAGTGTCTACAGATGCACTTTTTTTATTCATGAGCAGTGTCTACAAAATGCAGTGTCTACAAATGCAGTGTCTACAATATTTTGTTTCTACATATAGCTTGGGCCTAACCCACGCACATGACACACATCACGCATACATGGGGTGGGGTGTAACTCCGAAGAGCTGTGTGGGATTCGTATGTCCGAAGTCCCACCTTTGTTACTCGGGAACAATAGGTTCACTATCCCAGAAACTGTTTTGCCCCTTGCAAGCAAATGGGGAGTGACTCACTATCCTAGAGTCACTTAAAAAGAAAAAGAAAACAAACAATGGGTGCTCTTACGATCTAACCTAACAAACAACAAAAGCATATAGTCTCTGTGGTGTCCATCTGAGACTCTTGCCTTAAACTTCTTCAGGTGAGTTGTTCCTCTTATCTTCTTCACTTCTTTCTCTACCTTTTCTAGTGAGGGTCTTGCCTCAGGTTGGCCTTGGTCTCTTTTACCATCTCTATCTCTGCCTTTTTCTGCTGTGCCTGCATGTTCAACTCCCGAAGGATATGTGCACGAGTAGTCTTAATTGTTGGATCCATTGGGATGGTGAAAACTTGCTGAGTAGTAGGTGTGCATGAGGAGGAATCTTCTACCTCTTGCATGACTTACTTGGCGATGAAAGACTCATTGAGGAGTAGTAAGAATGGACTCGCTGAGGAATAGTGTATGATCCACCAGGGAAGAATCTTTTGCTTCCTTCATGGTTTACTAAGGACTTTAAGGAAGATTATTTTGCTTCCTTGCTAGGGATTTTTGTTGTATTGGACCTACTAGGGATACTTTGGGGAAGAATCTTTTGCTTCCTTACTCGAAATTGCTTGATATGCTCGAACTATTTAGGAAAAATCTTTTGCTTCCTTTAGGGGGATGACGCTTGATAGGCCTAATCCATATGAGGAAGAATCTTCTGCTTCCTTTATGGGGATGATGTTTGAGATGCTTTAATTGTTGAAGAAGAATCTTCTACTTCCTTTTAGGGGGATGATGCTTGATAGGCTTGATCCATTTGAGGAAGAATCTTCTACTTCCTTTATTGCTTACTAGGGAGTCCTTTGATGATTTTGTGCCTAATTGTGGAAGTCTTGAGATACTCCTTTCATTTTTGAAAGAAAAGAAAAAAAGAGGATTTTTTTTTAACTGTTCATGACTAAACTACACAAAGTTTAGTGGTGAGGACTAAACTACACGTAGTTTAGCCATTAGGTGTGTTCCCCACCTTTTCATTTCTCAAATAGTTACCAACTGTTTCTTTTTTTTCTTCTTCATTCTCTTCATCTCCTTCATCTCTACATATTCTCCATAAATCCTCTCCTTTCTACAAAAAACCTTCTTCTCTTCTCTTTTTCTCTCTTTTTTACTCTCTCAAACTCCCTTATTCTCTCATCTCTTCTCTAACTCTCTTCATCTCCTCCAATGGCATCCAAGGCCAAGAAGACCTCCTACATCCTCTCTTTTGATGCATTCCACCTCACTCGCTGGAGTGGGGCCACGAGGTTGATGGGGTCTCCACCACTAATATATCGGCCTAAGAATTACATTCCCATGGTTGAATCTATAAGTTTTCAAACTTTTTCTCATTTTCAAGTTTCTGTCTAATCTTTTGTTTTAATGTTTTTTTGGCCATGTAAATGATTGGGTTTTGTTATGGGATGGGTTTAGATGAAAACTTGACACATTATGAGGGGTAGGAACATGTCTAAGATTGATTTTGGATGATGTATCCTTGAAAATGTCAAAGAACTGCTTTTGTTTGTGTTCTTGCGTGCGTGGGCTTGGGCCTGTTTATGCTGCTTACATTTATGCGTACGTAGCTCTATTCTTGCATACACAAGTATGTTCTTGAGGTCCTGCATACATGGGGATGGGCTTGCATATGCATGGTCTTGTCTGCGTACGTGGGCTTTGACTCGTGTATGTGAAACGCTTGGTAGAAGCCCTACTTTATCCATTTCACTAATTTTTCAACCGTCTCACTTTCATATGCAATCCTAACACACCTTTTTGTCATTTTTGCACCTGAATATCACTGTATCATTCTTTTTATCTTCATTCTTGCATAGAAAACATCATTGTCCATTATTTTTGCTTGAATTAAGAATCTAACGTTGTCTTCCCTTCTTTGCAATCATCAACCCCATATACTGGTAGTGGAAGTACTAATAAGGTGGTGGAATGGTACAACCTGCTCGCTCTTGATACTAGGGCCTACATCCGGGAGGAGGGCTTGGAGTCCATCATTGGCCTCCTTCTGGAAAGATCCTTATTAAGAGGTGGTGGGACACCACCCACACCTTTCATATTGCTGAGCGGGAGATGACGGTGACTCCCTACGACTTCTACCGCATGACCGACCTTAGCTTCGAAGGGGCCATCATCAACTTGGATGGTGTGTCAGGCATCCTGTTGGGTCTCGACATACTAGGGAGGAAGTAGTCCACTGAGACCATCTACTACTTTGACTTGGTGTTAGACTACATGCTTCTCCTACAGAGGACTACAAAAGAGCGCATTCGGATTGCTAGGGCCTTCCTTCTTCATTTTTTGGGAGCTTACTTACCTCTTTGCCAATGGTGGGCAAACGGTGTTTTTGAGGTGGTTGACCATCTTCCAGGACTTAAGAGAGGCATGAAGGGCTAATTGGGGGCAGGCATGTCTTGCCTATCTTTACTCCACCCTCAACACTCTCAATCGGGGCACTTTGCGAAAGCTTGTAGGGTCACGAAAGCTCCTTAAGGTTAGTTCTTAGCCCTTCTTTGCATTTTCACTTGTAGCTTGTAGTCTTGCATACTATTTTGTCTTGAAAATTACCATCTTGCATCTTGTTAGGACATATGTGTTTCACTTGTTAAGAACATATGTCATTCCTTTATGTAATTGGCTAATCCTTTGAAAAAACGCACTTTACTTGTATTTGATTAGATCTAGGATGTGTTTAATACTTCAAGAAACATGTTGTTCAAGTCTAGTATTAAAGCCATGAAGATTGGACCAAGAAACAAGTGAAGAAAAGCTGTTCATTAAAGCTGGACAGATAGCTCGACACTTGCGGACAGATAGCTTGACAGCTGCTCGACACCTCTCGACACCTGCGGACAGATAGCTCGATAGTTGCTCGATAGCTGGTGGATCGATCGAGAAAGCTCATGTCTCCTTGATAGCCCCTCAATAGCTTCTCGATAGCTGTATCTATCGAGGTTTAAAGTTTGACACCTCCTCGACACCTCCCGATCGATCGAGGTTATGGGAATTCAGATTTTCAGATTTGATTTTTGGGCCAGGCTTATGTATTTGTGTAGGGTTTCTTTTCTCACTACCCTAGACCTATATAAGGCTTATTTTAGAGGCCGTCACATAAAAAAAAAATACAAGGAGAACATATGCAAAAGGTGACCGATGCCTTATTCTCTCTAAAAGAAGCTACTGCGTCTTTGCGCCTTAGGGTTTTGTAACCAAGTGCTTCTTGATCTTCATCGTGTGGATGAAGTGAAGAACTTTGCAGCCAACAATCTTCTTCAAGTTTGTAGGTTAGTCACGTGCTAGGATCCGTGCAACAAAAAGGGTGGCGTTCATATATTGAAGAGTTCAGAGGTTCTGAAGCGGTAGAAGGTTTCTGCTATAAGTTCATCTATGGGGATTGTAGAGTCTAGGGATAAAAGTTTTGTACTAGATCTGAAACTTCTCTTTACTATAGTGAATTGCTTTTCGGGAAGGTTTCCCCCCAGGTTTTTTACTATGAAACCGGTTGGTTTCATTGGTTTTCCTGCGTTATCATATCTTGTCTTATTTATTTTTCCGCTGCATGGTTTTGACATGATATAGATGTTTGTTTGTTTTAACAAGTTTTATTCGTAATAAATCTAATTAACAACTTGGGTTTAAAACTTGTTAATTCTATCAACTGGGGTCTAAATTTCTCAACAAGTGGTATCAGAGCGGGTACACTCTGATTGGATTAATTTCCTGAGTGTGATCCTTGACCCCCGTTATCATGGATCGTGGACAATCTCTTTTTATTCCTCCTTTATTTGATGGAACTAATTATGCATACTGGAAAGTTTGTATGAAAGTTTTTTTGCAGGCTCTAGGTGAACAGGTATGGCAAGCTGTTCAAGTTGGCTGGATTAAGCCAAAGGAAGCGTTAGTAGATTGGGATGAAGCAACAATCATAGCAGAAAATTTCAACAGTAGGGCCTTGAATGCTCTGTTTTGTCGGGTGACCAATGAGGAATTCAATAAAAATATCATCCACAGAAGTTGCCAAGGAAGCATGGACCATTCTTGAGACCACCTATGAAAGTACCAAGGCAGTAAAGATTGTGAAGCTTTAAAAACTCACTAGTAGTTTTGAAGAAATAAGGATCGAGGAGGATGAGACCTTTGATGAGTTCTATGCCAAACTCAAGGATATTGTGAATTCTGCCTTCAACCTTGGAGAATGTATTGCAGAATCCAAAATTGTTAGGAAAATCCTTAGGTCCTTACCTAAAAGATTCCATGCCAAGATCACTGCCATTGAAGAAGTCAAGGACATTAATCAAATTCCTTTGATTGAGCTTGTAGAGAACCTTCAAACCTACAAGATGGGATTAGGCTTAATGGGAAAAGGTGGAAAGAGTAAAAACTTGGCTCTTAAGGGTATAAAGGAAGAGATTGAGGACTTTGAAGATAAAGAAGAAAGTGAAGATGAAGATGAAGATAAAGATGATGATGAGGATGATGATCCAACCTTCATAACTGATGAGATTATCAAGCTTCTTCAATTTTAGAAAAAGGATAAGGGCAAACCTCTTAGTTAACCTAAATCCTCAAGGAGTGGCAAGAATGAGAAACCCTTCATCCAATGCCACGAGTGCAAAGGTTTTGGTCATATGAGGATAGAGTGCCCAAACTACCTCATGAAGGAAAAGACCAAGGAGTCCAAAGATAAAGGGTTGGTTGCTACCTGGAGTGATACTGAGAATGACTCTTCTAATGAGTATGTGGGTGAATGTAGTCACGTTATGGCCTTTGCTACCTCTACCAATAAGGTGATTGTGGAGAGTGCTAGTGACATGAGGATTCTTCTGTTGATGAAGTACCCAAGAAGTTGACCCTTCAAGAAGCCTATGATAAGCTATGCATAGAATTTATAAAATCTGGAAAGACTTCTCATCTTTGTAGAAAAGAGGTTAATGAGGTAAAAACTGAAAAAGTTGATCCGTTAGTCAAACTAGATGAGACTGCAAGGTTGGTTGAGACTCTTGTTGTGGAGAACACCTCTTTAGAAGAGAAAGTCAAGAATCTTGAGGTTGAGCTTAGTCGAGCTAGAACTCAAATAGAGAGGATGTCTAGTGCAAAACTTGATGAGGTCTTGAGTACTCAAAAGCCTAGTTTTGATAAGACTGGCTTAGGATATGCTATTTCCTCCGGCCCCTTCTCTTCCACGGCTTTTGGATCAAGGACTGTCTTTGTGCCACAATCTGAGAAAGGTAATAAAGGTATGAAATCCAAAACTGATCTGGCTAATTATAAATCCTTTGTTAGACCTCATGTTTATCACCATTGTGGTGTTTCTGGACACATTCGTCCTAATTGCTTTAAGCTGTATCCTCATAAGCAATTGTCCAAATGGTCACAGGTTTCCTCTTAAGGACCTATACCTTTGTTTGGAGAGTTATTAAAAGCTTTGAGCTTTTTAACTCAATTTCAAGAGAATTCTAATTCTTCTATGTCCTTTAGTAGACATACTAGGACACGTGCCTTTTCATCTTCACGGCCAAAGACTCATGCTGTGTGGGTGAGAAAGGAGCCTAAGATTTAATTGTCTTTTCTGTTTATCCTCTACTTTTATTCTTTCTATCTAAAGTAAGACTCTCCTTGCTTGATTTCTTATCTACTTTTGGAATCATGCTTTCATGCATCTGCATCTTTCTTTCATGCTTTCATGTGTTTGTCTGTTTTTGTTTGGTTGTTTAGTTTTTATTTTGTTTTGTTTTCAAAATAAAAATAAATAGGAAAAATAAAAAATACAAAAATAATGTGTGTTTTGTGTACATTGGTACTTGTGTACCTTGGATGGCCATTGAAACAAAGTTTTTCTAAACTTTGTATCTTTTGTAGCTTAGATGAGCATTTCTATGCACAACTAAGCAAGTGAGCTTTATGGCTCTTATTTGTTATGAGTAAGATTGAGTTGTCTCTTATACTTAACACTCGTATCACTCTTTTTAACATGAAGGACTAAAAAATCTTGAAAGAAAGGCATTAATAACCATCTCACCACTATTGCCCGCCAATCATGTATGACATCTGTATGTTTCGGCATAGCAAAAGTGTGATGTCAATGACATTTGTGTGCTTAGGCATAGCAAAATTGGAATGCCAAAATATCATTGGGTATTTCTTTTCTCTCTCTAATAAGCCCATGTATGATATACTTAAAAGAAAAATATGCAAAGAAAAATCAAAAGCAAAAAGATCAAAAATGCTTTTAAATATGATTGCAAGTGTGTATTCTAGGAGATATGGGAGTTATAGGATGTACCTTGAAGGTGATAGTCCCCATCAAGCAGTTATGATTGTGTGTGAGTTAAAGCGATTTTCTCATATCCCAAATCGTCATAACATGTTGACACATTTGCAATATTGCGATGTTTTTCACACACAACACGTAATATTCTTTGCTACTCTTGATACATGTTCAGGTACAATGTGATTTGGCCATCACAAGGTTTTACATGTGTTAATGTATGCTTAGTAAACTGTCTTGACTTGTTTTTGAAATATAAAATTGGTTAGACTTGTATGTTTGTGTGTGTTTTGGGATCTATGTGCTTAACATTTTTTTTCTTGTTGAGAGATTTGTTTTTCACATGTTTTGCATCCTTCTATTATCTTGTCATCCATAGCATCTTGTTTCATTACATTCATGCATTTATATGGATTTCTTGTGCCCCCTTGATCATCCTTGATCATCTTTATGTCTTTTGGGTGAAGCTTTCTAGCTTCTTGTACTCTTTGTCAATCATGACAAAAAGAGGGAGAAATTGTGGAGAATATGTGGTTCATTTTTTAAGATTCTACATGTTAGGGGGAGAAATAGATTCCTTTGTAAGGGGGAGATGTGTTTCATCTTGTTAAGGGGAGTGCTTACTTTCTTGTTCTTGTACACCAGTCTTGTGACCATGTTTACATACATTATGCTTATCTTTGATATATGTATGATGATGTATGTCTTCTTCACCTACCTTTACATGTGTTGTTTCTTTTCTCTCTTTATACACATGCTTCTTATTATTTGTATGCAATCTATTATTTCTGTTTCACACAAAGATGCTTTGATGAGTTTTGTTTAAAGTGTTTTAGAAATACAAGTTGTCAAAGTCTATTTGCCATAAACTCTCTTCTTGCAAAGTTTTTCAAGAGTTTGTGTTAGGATAGATTTTATTGTATTAAAAAAGTGCATATGAGTTGAGTGATTTATGACTTCTCTCATATGTTCATTTGTTTGTTGTGGTTTTGTTACAGATTGCCAAAGGAGATTGTTAGGACATATGTGTTTCACTTGTTAGGAACATATGTCATTCTTTTATAT